>CM076575.1:1309489991-1310198798 GCA_034641835.2 Pinus albicaulis | reverse complement strand
ACAGAATCTCTTAACTATGTCTCTAGAAGACCTTGGCAGGGACCTCAGACACATGGGTTTAATAGTCAAATGTATAATCAACCCCCACCAAATTGGAACTCTTGGCAGCAACCTTGGCCCCAATTTCAAAATCAATCTCAACCTTGGGCACAAGGAACACAAAATGTGTTAAGTCCCTATATTAATAGTGTAGCCCCTTATTATGTTAGTGTAGCCCCCCTTATTGTTATTATTGTACCCCTGTAACCCCCATATTGTTATTATTGTGCCCTTACATTATTATTGTTAGGTCGGCTAGGATTACATTGTGGCCCCACTAGGATTATATTGTGGCCCCATGGACTCCTATATATAGAAGGAGGTTTGTTCATTTGTATCATCCAATAATTTATTGGAGGTTTCCCCCTCGAAGTGGCTTATTTCTAAGACGTTGATATCTCTTTTCTTCTATTTTTGGAGCTGGTTACACAACATTTGGTATGAGAGCTTTGGATTCTAGGGTTCCATTTCTGCCAACGAGGTCATCGGCATTGTCATTGTGCGTTTTTCTCTGACTTAGGAAGCTGAAATTTCTAGGGTGCGAAGCTGAAATCTTGAGGAAGGTTGTCTAAAAATTTCAGATCTTGGTTAGCAATATTTGAGGAGATATCATCTGTGGAAGTTAGGTATTTTTTCAGGCTCATAAACAGGTCATCGTGGCATTTGCGCTATAAATTTTTTTGTACGAAGGGTCAGAGTCTGAAATTCATATGGTGCGAAGCTGAAATCCTGAGGAAATTCGTCAAAAAATTTCAAAACTTGGTTCGCAATATTTTTGGAGATATGATCTGTGGAAGGTAGTGCTTTTTCAGGCTCCTGAATTTCATCTCAAAGAGGTGATCGTGGGAAAACTTCAATAACTTTCTCTCTGGGCATTGGATTGAAGTGCCGTAAAAATTGGTCGCAAGTTACCAGAAGTTCCTCCAGATTTCAGCTTCACTCGGTAAAATTTTTAGCTTCTTCACCTTCGTAGAAACAAGGTTATAGCGCAAATTACACAATGACTTGTTTTAGGTGAAATTCGGGAGCTTGAAAAAACCCTAACTTCCATAGATCATATCTCCAAAAATATTGCAAACCAAGATCCGAAATTTTTACACGACGTTCCTCCGGATTTCAGCTTTGCTCTGTAAAAATTTTAGCTTCTGAAACTTTGTAAAAAAATTGTTATGGCGAAAATTCCATGATGACCTGTTTGGAGTAGCAAAACCCTAGAATCCAAAGCTCTTATACCAAATGTTATGTAACCAACTCAAAAAATAGAAGAAAAGAGAGATCAACACCTTATAAACAACCACTTAGAGGGGGAAACCTCCAATACATTACATAAATGAATAATTCTTGGATGATACAAATGACAAAGCCTTATTCTATATATAGGAGTCAATGGGGTCACAATATAATCCTAGCTGACCTAACAATAATAAAGTAAGGGCACAATAATAACAATATTGAGGTTACAGGGGTACAACAATAAAATAATGGGGTTACACTAGCAACAATAAGGGACTATACTAGTAATAGAGGGACCTAACAAATGGGGTCATTTTTGCTGTAGTATGGAAGGAAGTGTAATACCGCCATTTAGCCAGAGGTAACCACTTGACCCATTTTTTTTGTTTATCAAATAAAAAACATTGAGGATATACTTCCAAACATGTTTTCACTATCTCAATTTGCCCATCGGATTGAGGAGGATAAGATGAGTTATGCACTAGTTGAGTACCCAAATATGAAAATAATTCCGTCCAAAAATTTCCAGTGAAAATGGGATCTCTGTCACTTAAAATAATCTTTGGGTTTCCATGTAGCTTTTGAATTGTTTCCATAAATGCAGTAGCAAATGTACTTGCTTTAAATGGATGAGATAATGCACAAAAGTGTGCATACTTGGTAAGTCTATCAACTACCACCACGATGACAGTCTTTCCTTTGGACTTAGGTAAACTTGTGATAAAATTTATTGAAACCTCCTCCCAACGTTGACTTGGAATGGGTAAAGGTTGTCGCAGACCTGAGCTCTTAATTGTATCAACTTTATTTTGCTGGAAAACCAAACATTCTGCCACAAAAGTTTGAGTATCAGGCTTAAGGCCATCCCAAAAAAATTATTTCTTCACCCTGTGGTAAGTTTTTTAAAATCCTGAGTGTCCTCCTATGGGAGAGGTGTGCAATTCCAAAAGAATATTTTGTTTTTAATTGGGAATTCTTACAAATATGTAAGTGATATTTGTACCATAAGGAATAATTTTTCCAACTAAATGTATCAGATGTACTGGGATCTTACTGCAACTTTTGAATGAGTTTCCACACTTCTTTTTCATTATTCCATTCCTCCCTTTCTTCAGTTATCCAATATGGTTGGATAATAGAAATGGCAGAAATCAATGCTTCCATCTCCTCATCCTTTCTTCAGAGTGAATCTGCAACAACATTTATCTTTCCTTTTTTCTAGATGATTTCAAAGTCATAAACCAACATCTTTGTCACCCATTTTTGTTGCTCTTCTAAAGATAGTCTTTGTTCCAAAACGTATTTAGGACTATCATGATCATTTTTTACCTTGAAGTGTCTTCCCATTAGGTAAGGTCACCATTTCTTTAGTACATGTAGTATTGCCAACATTTCCTTCTCATAAATATCTTTCTATAAGTAATTTCATTTGATAGGGTGACTTTCAAAAGCAATGGGTCTTCCTTCTTGCCTTAAAATAACACCAATTCCATTTCCTAAGGCATAACATTCTAAAATAAAGGTTTTTGTGAAGTCTGGCATTGCTAAGACCGGTACTAGGCACATTGCCTCTTTAAGATCTTCAAAGGCCTTAGTTTCTTCAGGAGTCCATGAAAATGCATCTTTCTTCAATAATGTTGTTAAAGTGCTGCTATTCTCCCATAATTCTTAAAAAACTTGCAATAATACCCTGTTAACCTGAGAAATCCTCGAAACTACTTTTTGGTTGTGGGGACTTTCCACTCCTTAATGGCTTTAATTTTTTTGGGGTCTACCTTAACACCCTTATGAGATACAATATGTCCCAGATATTCCACCTCTTGTACTCCAAAGAAAAATTTGGAGGTTTTTGCATAGAATTGTTTCTCCTCCAATAGTTTTAGCACCCTATCAACATGTTGAACATGATCCTTCCAAGATCTGTTGTAGATTAGTATATCATTAAAAAATACTAACACAAATTTTCTAAGGAAGGGTTTAAAAATGGAATTCATCAACCCTTGAAATGTAGAAGGTGCATTGGTAAGGCCAAAAGGCATGAAAAAAAATTCATAATGACCCTCATGAGCTTGAAATGTTGTTTTTGGAATATCTTTAGTCTTCATTCTAGTTTGATGATATATTGAACGGAGATCGAACTTGTTAAAATAAATTGATCCATGAAAATGATCCAATAATTCATCAATCATAGAAATGGGAAAATTATCTTTAATAGTGAGATTATTGAGCTCCCTATAATCCATACCCGTGTGCCATGATCCATATTTCTTGTGCACCAATAATTCTGGAGTAGAGAAAGAAATTTGAATAGGTTGAATTATACCAGCCTCTAACATTTCTGCAATAATACGTTCAATTTCGCTCTTTTTGACATAATGATATCTGTAAGAATTTATGTTTGGAGGAACACTTCCTGGAATCAAATGAATAGCATGATCATGATCATGAATAAGTGGGAGTCCTTTGGGAGTTTCAAACACCTTGGAATGATTTTCCAAGATCTTTTGGAGATTTGGATAAATAGATGATTTTGATGTTGCAACTTCTAGTGAGCATAATTGTGCAATTACACATCGTTGTTATTTCTTCAAAAAAACGACTATTTCCTCCTTCAGCTCTGAAAGTGATACAAAGAAAAATACACCCCGTTTAATTTCACCCACTTTTTACATAATTATAATCTGATGCTCAAAGAGAGAGTTATGACGATTTTCCCAAGGTCACCTCTTTGAGATGAAATTCGGGAGCCTGCAAAAACCCTAACTTCCACAGATCATACCTCTGAAAATATTGTGAACCAATATCTGAAATTTTTTTACGACATTCATCAGAATTTATTTGCAAATGGGTTTTTTATAGCTTCTGAAGCTTCGTAGAAAATTTTTTATAGCTAAAATTCCATGATGACCTATTTGAAGCAGTGAAACCCTAGAATCCAAAGCTCTGATACCAAATGTTATGAAACCAACTCCAAAAATATAAGAAAAGAGAGATCAACGCCTTAGAAATCAGCCACTTTGAGGGGGAAACCTACTTTACATTACATAAATGAACAATTATTGGATGATTCAAATGATAAAACCTCCTTTCTATATATAGGAGTCCATGGAGTCACAATATAATCCTAGCTGACCTAACAATAATAAGTTAAGGGCACAACAATAACAATAATGGGGTTTTATGGGGCACAATAATAACAATATGGGGGCTACAAGGGTACAAAAATAACAATAAGAGGGCTATGCTAACAACAATAAGGGACCACACTAGTAATATAGGGACCTAACATAGTTTTTTCTTTTTTCTCTCTAAAATTTAATGATGTGATCTAACATTATTTTATTATTTCCACTATTATTTTATAATTTTTTAGGATGTCCATTTTAGACCTCCAAATTCCCCTAATTATAACTTCAAAATAAGCCAACACCTTAACTCCTTCGATATAAACTTGACCCCAGAAATCATACCCATTGGGATAGTCTTCTTTGATTGACCATGCGTAGCTGTATTATAGGCCATTCCAGCTTAGGCTCTCCCATTTTCTACCAAGTATTCTTTGGTATGACATTTGGATCAGAGCCCAGATCCAAAATGATCTGGTCCATTTCAAACTCTCCTATCTAAGAAGTCAGGTGCATCTCGTGGTCAATTCTTCTCTTGCTCTTGTAGATCTTATTGAGCCTTTTGCTCCATCTGGGGCTGTTCTTTTTTAGCGCAAGTGCTAATTAAATATTTAAGGTTCTCACCAGCCTTCTTATTGTGTAGAAGTTTGATACAGGCCTGTAAAAACAATTTTATCTTTGTAGGCTCGGCCCCTTCGTCAGTATCCATGGCTTGTTTTCTTGCTACTTTAGATATTCCAGGATCCACGAAGTCCTTCTTCACTGTTACAAAGGTTTCCTTTTCCCTTTGTAGATTGAATCCTTCCCTTTTATTAGGACTCTCCAAACCTAAAAATCAGTGACAAGTCTCTTATCTTATGATTTATCTTCTGTAGTTGCTACGCCACTTCTGGTTACAATATTTATGCTAGGGTCTTTAGTGCATAGTTCCACTCTCATCATTTGAACATTTTGCATAGGTATCTGGAGTTTATTCTCCTGCATTTTTGCAAATAGTATAGGGAAATATTCAATAATATTATCAAACCATCTACAATACCTGGAATATTTTTATGTTGGGTTCAAACAGTCACACATAATGACCAGCTTCTTCACAGTTATAAAAAATAATATGTACCCTTCCATGACTAGCCACTCTTCCCCTTCCTCGTCCTCTACCTGGAAATCCACCATGCCCAAACGATGATGCAGGCGAATTTGGTCCTCTACCCTCAGCTTGCAATATGTAAAAGGCAGTTTGCTTAATCATTAGATCGAATCTATGAGAGTTCTTGTCATCGTGTTCCATAGATCGACAGAATGTGCAGAAAGGTTTCTATAACTACGGAATATATTTACCAAGCCTATGGAACAAGTCTGTCGTATGTAGTCCGTTTATTTGGAAAATTGTGCACCATAGTTTGGGAACCTCACTAGGCCCTACCCATTTCTTAAACAGACATGGTCCTCCAACTGAGAGATAGTTAATATATACAGGACACTGATCCTTGTGATTTCCCTCAACTTTACGACGTGTGTACCATACTCCTGTGCACACATCCTTTTCCTTCTCCTTTCACAATGTTTGTATTTATAAGTGTGGTGTAGCTAACTGGATTTTTATTTTCCGAGCTGCAACCTATGTGGCAGGTATAGGTGAGGCTTCTAGCTTCATGGAAATCTCCACAGCTTCAACCTATGTCACAATCTTCTTTGGTTTAAATATTGGCATAGATGAGGAAGCATCATAGCAAAGAACCATTATTTGTGTTGTGTGTCATCGACAATAAATCCTCCATCTATGATGGTGCGCTTCCATCATTGATTTTCCTCCCATACAGATTCATTCACTTCTTGGTGGATCTCCTTTAATTCAGTCACACATTGAGAGTAGGATTTTGGATTTTTGAACTACTCCTTCAATGCGGTCTTAACCTCGTCAATCATGGCATTAGGATTTATTTCCATATACCAATCTAATGCGTGTTCTTGAAATTCAGTAGCCAGATGTGATGTCCATACAACATCTGTGACAAACCAAAATTGGCCAACATCTTCATTTCCAACGCCCTTGAAATTTTGTAGCTTGATGGAGGTAGCCATGTTTTCTGTTGGAGGTGGAGGTGGAGGTGGAGGTGGAGTGGATGACTTGTTAGAGTGAGGCAAATTTGGGAGTGGAGTGGATCTGATCTGAACTAAAGCCAACGACCCAAGAATATCCTGATATTGCAATCCATATTCTTCTGAATGTAAAGATTCACCAGAGCTACTTGTTTCAAACTCCTCGTCGCTATCAGATTTACCTCTGAGAGGGATATACACAAACCCTCTTCTAGATATACTCTGTAAGTTTTTCTGATGCGTGTAGTCAGGCCTTTTCAGAAATATCACTCAATGTGGCTGCACAAAGTACCCTCTAGGGCCCTTGAAAAATCTTATTTTAGCTTCAGAATACGATAAAAAAGTGTTAATAGAAAATTCAGTCACAAACCCACTTAGAACACTATAAATCCAATAATCTACTGCGTGAGTAATTTTATTTCTAGATTTCTCGAACTATTGAACTAGCTTAAGAGTCCATGTAATATCCCCAAAAGGGAGAATGCAACAATACTTCACACAATATAAGAACTTACAACAAGATAAACAATAAATCTAAGTACAAATAAGAATATGCAAAAAGAGCTGAGCCATTTTATTATATTGGAGATGAATCAATTACACAAGTACAAGATATAGGTAGATCTAGCCAAAAAGATGAGCTAGGATCACTCTGAAAACATGTGTGAAGCAGGTACAACGTAACTGTTGAGGCTCTACAGCAAATACTGCGCTGTCTCTTCAGCAGAATATAACCATATTGTTGCAATCTGAAAAGAAATTTAGATCTACTCAACACTAGAGCTCTGATGATGCCAAGATTCAAGATCTGGCGAATGTGATGGATTCCCAAGATAACCCAGAAAGGATTTTCCAGATCTGTAACTTTGGAAAATCATCTCCCTAGGATTTCATCCTTGATCTACTGGGAAATATAGATCTGAAGCTAGATCTACAGAATAGATGGCATAAATGTGTGCTCAGATCAGATCTATGCTTGAAGGGTTGATCCCTTCCTTAGATCTACGAGCTAGAAGCTCTAGATCTAGCTTCTCAATCCTCCAAAAGATGATTGCAGCAGCTACAACACAACTGCCTCTGAAAATTGCGCTGTGAGGGAAAGAAAGGCCTTCTTCCTGCTGAAATATGTTGTAGTAAACTCCAGGCTGATGGTGAGACTGATCAAAATGTGAGGGAATGATCCCTCATAGGATTGCTAGTTGAAATACTAGCAACTTCCTTCCTCCTTTCAGATATGCAATATGGACATCATTATTCTTGAGGAGAATACTGTTGCTAGGAGTTTAATAACTTTTGGCCTGATGCCAGATCTGCAATGTTTCTCTGGGAGTGATGAACTATAAGCCTAAGTGATGGGAATAATCCCTCAACTTGTTCTCTAGCTGAAGTACTGAAGACAAATTCCACCTTCCAAACTGATCTTTAGAAAACTGCAGTTTTCTAAACATGAATGTTCTGCAGAAAGTAGAAAAAGGAAATGGCACTTAAAGCCTGATGTGTAATGAAGTAAAATTCTCTTCTTTAGATATCACTCAAAGAAAGAGGTGGGATTCCCACCCAGGAACACCCTGTGCAAAACAACACTTGTAATCTCTGCTAAACAGCCCAAGAATGCAGTGGAATGTCACTTGAAAATTCCAGATCTAAAAGATCATACATCAAAATAATCCAAGGTGCCTTTCACCTTTGCCTTCATTTCCTTTATAATTATTGAGCCATCCCAAGCCTTGGCCCTAATCTCAACTGCGTAGTCTCATGTGGACAAGATCCTCCAAGTGGGACTGCACTGTTTGACCAAATCAACCAAACATTCTAGGTGCAATGTACACCTCCTCCATCACGTGTGCTTCATTTTCACATGATCCTCCACCACTTGATCATTAATGCTAAATGACTCTTTGTTTGACATATTCAAGATCTTAGTTGACTAAATCAACCCTCCATGATCTCTCTCATTAAATGAGACATGATCTCCAATCTCATTCACATTAGTAGTTGCTCAACTACCTCTTTTTGCAGATCTAGTCTAAATTAATACACATTCACACACAAAGTGGATATTTTATTCTTATTGAGGATTGTGGGTCCCTCCACCCTTTTATTTACTTAATTCATGAAGAAAATAAAGGACTTTAATATTCCAAATGTGATGTGCAAATTTGGGAATATTACAGTCCACCTGGTGATCACATCGTCCTTTGCGCAGGTCTAAAATTCAGTCAGCTTAGCTAACCACTCGTGTAACTCAGTCACGTAGGAATCAAATAAAATTTCATGGACATTTGTGTAGATATACCTTTGCTGACAATCCTAAACATATAATTTAGCGTTTCGATTTTCTTGGATTGAAAATTCACTCACCGTCTTGTTGAGCCAATATTGTAGTTCATTATTTTTCTGATGCCAGAACATCAAATCTCCCTCAAAGTGATCTAGATCCCAAAAATGGATCCATTTTTTTGCATGAGGGTTCTTGACCCAGGTTCAGAGTGTTTTGCACAACCAAAAAACCATCCAACTATTGGTCCTTTTAGAAATGATCTTCTTGCGCATACGAAGGTCTCACCCGAAGCAATACAGGTGGGTGCTGGAACCAGGTTTTCGCACCCCAAGGGAGTGTATGATGTGGACATTAGCCCTATTCAATAGATCTGAAATTTTAAATCCTGCACAAGATCTTTCTTAACCCGATAAAGGTCAACTTTCTTTAAACAAACCTAATTCCAAAAAACCCTTAAACTGTAAAGCAGTCACGGGAGCACAAACAATAATAGAAAAAACGTAATCTTGGTGCATTCTCATAATTAATCCTTACTCTAGTATAGACTTGTGTAGATATAGATACTTGTGTTTATATAGATTTATAAAACATCAATAATGCTTGTAATAGTAATATATCTATCTTTAAATCACAATTTAACACAATTATGGATACAATTGCATAGATCAATCATTATACGAGATGCATATTCAATGATAACAGTACAATTCAACCACACGACTATGCATAAACAAGGAAATCATAACATAAAAAACTTCACTGAAAATTATTCTTTATTAAAGGATCTTTAATTCAGTACAATCTCTTTCCTTCTACGCTCAAAGTAGCAGAGTCCTTACACACATCTCAGGACTAGGTCTTTGCGCACAAAACCAGCAGGAGCCTTTCTACCCAGACTTAAAAAAAATTTAGATCAAACACAAAATTTATATCGATCTTCTTATGGACATCTCTTACTCGACTCGACTCTTACATATTTATATATCTTTGACGCACACACAACATGGTCTCAAACCATGGTTTGAGACTCATGGTTTCCCCTTTTTACCCATTACATTGATTAAGGAACTTTTACCCACCCCAAATCCCCTTTACATCTGTGCGCAACACATACTAATAAAAAAATTACCAAAATTGACCCAAAATTATACAACAATTTACCCATAGGGACCCCCATCCCAACAATGACTTGATCTAAAATAGGTGTGCACTAGGGAGCACGGAGATGGATCATATATGACTGATATGAAATGAATACATATTGGATAATTTGTTTATGGTTTGATAGATCTGTGATGATATATGTGTATCTGTAACAATGTGTATTTTGAGATTTTGGTTTAACATATGTTGTTTTGTGCAGTGAAGGTATGTTTCAGTGATTACATATCTATACACGGGTTTGTCTCTGAGAGGTCGTGTACATATACGGATATGATTCTGCACAGTCACATATACATTATGCGAAAGTTCAAAATCTGTACGCGGGTGTGAAAAATGGGAAGCACGTAAATACAAGAATGTTATGCGTAAAAGGTGCAAATGTCTACTAGGGTTTTTGAGTATGAACTATTGATGATGTTTGATCAATTTTATTATGTTTGCTGTTGTATATCAATGTAGTCTCTATTATGATTATATCTGTTTGACGGTACTGGTTGGGTTGAATTGACTATGGTATGGAATGTTGAATTGTGATGATACTGCTATTTGGTTCAATGATCTTTAATGGTTTCAATATGTGATTAAGTGATTGATTCAATGTGATAGTGATTAAGATTCATTTACCATTATTTTAAGATATGTACATACATACACGGGTATTATTTAGAAAAATAGCTTATATCTTATGACACATGAATGATTAGGGTCTACAGTAACAAGATCTAATTCCTATGTTGAACAGAGTTTGGTTTGGTATTCTGATGAATGATTTTTCACTAATATGATCTGTTTGTTTGTTCTAGTTGCATTGGTTGATTAAAATTCAATGATTGATTTGACTGAGTAGTTTACTTTAGAATTTTTGAGAGTGGATCTAGTTTGAAACATTCTAAAAAGCGATCCACAAAGAGCCGAGGATAACAATATTCAGAAAGGGGGTTGTAGCTCCCTTCCAGTAGGAGCTAGAAAATGAGAGAAGGTTGTAGCCCTCTACAGGTTAGAGCATGTGTGCTGGTTATAGTTTTCCCTAGTACAAGATTTCAAGAAGTTTCCCTTTCATTAAAAATAAGAAGACAGAGATGAAAAAAATGATGGTTTTCTCCCACATTGGGTTTCCATCTAAAATTATGGTGTTCATATGGTTTTATGTGTTTATGTTCTATCTACTTCTTAACTATTCATAATTACTGATTAATTGATTAATAATGAAGTGATGATGCACTTATTAAAACTGAACAAATGGTGAAATTAATGATAAGATAAGTTATCTAGATATATGCAGCTTTCTTTAATAAAAATCACACACATACGCTAGTTACCTTTATAATAGTAGCGTATAAAAATCAGAATAATAAATTGAAATTTGAAGTGTGTAAAATACTGATTCACCACCCCTCTTAGTATTTTCCTAACAAACATCAACCATAATGCATGAATATGATGACTCCTTCGGCTCAAATCAATAGCATAAGGGCACTAGCAATATCCAAAAGCCAACCTGTTGTGCAGGAAATCCCTTATGTAGAGATAAGCGATCCCTCTAGTGCTAATGAGAGGATCTAGCAATAAACGAGACAAATATATGCAACCTTTCCTAACTTATGCGAGAAAAACATGAAGGAGGATAGATGTCCTACCTCTTTCTGGGGCTAGTTATTTCCTTTGATGTTAGCCTTACTTCTTTCATTTCCACGCTCATGATCTCCTCTTTTTCAATGAAGAAAAATGCATGCAAGGAAGAACAAGTGGAGACAACAAACAAATACAAAGCATAAAAATCTCTGGTATAAGATATGTAGCAGATTAAGGAGCACTACAATAAACATGAAATAGTAGAAATATTTTTGGAAAGGAAACACACAATGTATTAATAATAGAATGATAAAGGGAGAAATACAACCAAAATCCTTGATGTTGGACACCTCCTTCAGGTGAGATTCCGAGTCCTAGACTTAACTCTTCAAACAACTTCCTCCTTCACAGATGGGCAACAATCAGGCATGCTTCAGCTCATAGGATGGAAACCAACCAAGAGTGGATGGTAGGGGTTTTATTTAAAGGGAAGGAGAGGGGGTTTCAGATTCATAAAAGGTGGGAGCAGTTCCACATCTTAAGGGAAAGATCCATGGAAAAAGGATCCATGGCCATGAATGGGAGGTATCGCTCCTATCATCAACAACCTGAAACCATGTCGCCATTCTCGAGGCTTCTAGTAAGGGAATATTATCCTCCATTTTTGGAAAAATGAGTTGAAGAGGACCAATTCGTATTTTCCAGACAAAGTTCATGTTTCCAGTGCTAGACACATGTTTTGAAAAATTTGAGAAGTGAGGGTCAATATCGGTGCAAATCTCTCTAGGCTTGTAAAACAGGGTTTTTGACAAGCTTTCCAGAATCTTTTTAAATCAATTCTTCTTTCACTTCTTCAGTGATGTCCTTGGCATGTTTGATGGAGAACATATTTTGCAACACTTGTGGCATGAAAACACAAAGTGGAGTGTGAAAAAATACTATATAAAATATGCCCCCTAAAGCATGAAATGAGAACGAAAAGTGATGGTAGAAGTGTTGTACAAGTAAAGGCAAGGACTTTAGAGAACCATTGTCAGGAGACCTACAAGTCAAACATGATACAATATATATGACATATCTGATGTAATTGCACCCAGTAATACATATCTAAGAAGGCATCTAACAATACATGGACGCAACCATCCCATTGAAAAGGATCATGAATATATGATGACATGAATCCACGACATGGCCATAGCCACCCGACTAGAAAGGATCATGTGTAAAATCATGAATAAATCCACGCAAATTGGATTTATCAAAGGAAACCCAGGGTCTTCGCCTCTATCTCGACTCATCCAAAGTATGAATATGACCATGTGAATATATGTGTTGAAGTCGAACTTGGTAGAAACTACTTGATTATCGTTCAATGATGTAAACTGTTAATAGTCATGAGAGAAACCACCAATGATGACGATGGATCCTAAGGTATGGAAAAAAAATCTATGAGTGCAAACAATGGAGTTGATTTCGAACACTCGTAGAATCATTCTATCAAATGCCAATGATGTGATCCTATTGCCGAATGTGAAGAACCTTCCATTGAGGCATGCAAGATCCAAGGTACTGAAAGGGGATTTGTAGATCATATTCTTGGATAATGAGATGGAGTCGACAGGAAGTGATTCGTCGAAGGGGGGCCATAATGTTTCCCACATCATTGACATGAAACATAGGATTTTTAGAGTTGATAAGAGTGATCAAGATTCATGCAGAGGAGGTCAAACATGGTATAAGTGGTTTGAATTTGCAGATGGGGACTTCTCTTGAAAATATCAACGACACGACTATAGAATTTGGGAGCACTTGACTCAAAATAGGATCAGAGGTCATGATGAAAAAAATATATAATCAAATGAGAGGAAAATGGATTCCAAAAACTCAGTAAGACAAGTGACAAAGGATTCCCCAAAACTGAAATTGAAGATAAGTGTCATGTTCAAGAGAGGCATGCTTTCTTTCAGACGAAATACAATATGTGTGTTTCCTTTGATTTTCCCCCACTATTTCTAGAGATTACCTCTTTATTTTTTATCGCGATCTTGAAGAGGATACCATATATAAGTTAACCCTTCAGATGAATCCATCCTAGTAAGTTTAACGAGCCCTAGGAAGGAGTAACTTGGTCTCGTCATGGTGAAAAGTCCTTCATATTCTAATTTCGATAGAGGGGTAACTCAAAATCTATTTCATGTTTAGGGATTTTGAAAAAGAAGTGGAAAAGAAAACTCCATATGTCCCTTTTCATAAATAATTTTTTGAACCCAAAAAGGTAGAAAACAATATCCAAGAGAACATCTTAGACATGTTTGACTAATGTATTCATTTTTCATAATTAGTCTATCCCAACGTGAAAAAGGGTTAAAATTATACTGAGTAGATGTTAATTCATTTACTTTTACGATCTCGAAAGGACAAGTGCTCGACAATATTTTCACTAGTTTCAATCCCACTTCTTCACCCTATGACCATCACCCGATGAAATGAGTGCTAAGTGGACTATTCAAAAATCACGAGAAATTAGTCAGTTATGACTACCTCTGATGGAAATGTTCATGTATGAATGACTTACTTAACGCATTTTAATCCAAAAAAATGATATCTAATATAATACACTATGAAAACCCCTCAATAATTAAATCTTTTCATTTTTTGAGAGTCAGAAAAGAGATGAAAGATGATTCTAGGGGTGTTACTTTTTCGTTTATTTTTTATGAGTCCAAAAAATTGATAAAAAACAACTCCTCAGTTCATCCAAAATCAATTACTATCACCAATTTGTAACCACCTGTTGTTTCATGTGTGAACAAACGTTACCCCGTTCGAGAAAAATATAATAATATAGGTAAAAATACTTTACAAATTTTATCTAAACCCAAAAAGTAAAAATAAAATTACCATTTGTCATTTGTGAATTTGGAGAGCAATTTTATCCAAAATTACCCGATCTTCACACGAGGAGTGTGATCAAACCAAGGCACCATTCGATGAGTCCTCAGTTACAAGCTAGATTTCAATCCTTCCTCTACATTTAAATGGTATTTTAAAATGTTTTAATCCATAGAGTAGGTGTCTAGGGAGCTTGAAAAAAATAGGGCTCATGGCCGGCTAGCGTGGGATTGAACCATCGGGACCGCATTGTTCGCCTTGAGCTCCAAAGGAAAAGCATGATGAAAAAACATAAAAAATTATAAACAAATGTGCTAGCGCCGATTCATAATTTTTTTCAATCAAACTCAAAAAATACCCAATGATCATTTCCAAATCTTCCTCCATGAAAGTTGATTAATGTTTGTTTAATGATGTTTTACAGGTTTTTTCTGGAGAAAAAATGGTTATTTAGTGGAAGGAAAGAGGTCATGAAATAGAATACCACTAGGCAGCACAAGACCCAAATTTCATAAGATATCTCAGTGAATCCGGATTGATAAATTTCTTTCATAACCTGAGGATTAGAGCCTAGGTAGATTTACTGCAGTACTTGGTGACATGGTGGGATGTAGACTGCCAAATGTTCATGATAGGGGACCGTGAGTTGGAAATAGAAGTATTATACATATAATTCATTACTAGGTTGTCCAATAGGGACAATTTTAGGGGCTAATATTCGCAGGTGGGCTAATTTTTCATGTTTTTTCCAAAAAAAATATTCGCCAATTTCCATTTTTACAAAGAATGATTCGCCAAAATTTTATAGTATAAAATTATTTTACCTTAAAAATCGCCAAATTTTTATAGAGGCTACATGAAATTTTTAGAAATTTGAATATTTTTACAAACATATCGCCAAACATTTTATAGTTTTCATGTTAGGGGCTTCTAAGATTCGCCAAGGTTTCTAAACCCTAAAATAATTTTCCACCCTTAAAATTATCCTCCTTTGAAAATTCGTTGTTTCCAAGAGGGGACATCAAGTTCAATTATCAGGTGCTCGTGTAGGAGGAGAGAGCACAAATATGTTGATTTCTAGGCATTGTGCCCATGGTTATCACAAGACCAAAAGAGGGAAAATTGACATTAAGTATATCAGGGATATTCAATCGAAAAACTTTCTATTTACCATATCTCATGTGTCCGTAGTACAATCTCTCCATGAGGTAAGTATATCTCACATTCAGTATGCAATGGAATTCCTAAACACTACCATATTCAACTAGAGTGAGGGGATAACAGCCAATATGAAAGACAAAATCACCAAATTCAAGACAAGGAATCTGAAGTAGTTTGGCTATGGATCAACTATGGTTGCATTCTTCCTAGAAAGTGTCCCATTATTCAGATATCGGTGGGTGGAGGTATAAATTCCCAGACCCAGGGAGCTACGGTTATCACGGTGGGAAAATTTTATGCCTTGTCATGGAGGTGGTCAACATATGCACTTCCCACCTACGTTTTTTGTATGCATTCAGCAACAAATGATCATGGTAGATGATTGGGCCTATGCAGGGACATATTTTTCAATATTCCTAAATTAGCACACAGCTAATTGGAATATTAAATTTTAATTTTGCTCTTAGATAGAAGAATAAGAGGGTATGGAGACCCATAAATCTCCTTAGAAGGAATAAAAGACACTCCTAGTATGAATGGAGGTCATATAAACGCTGGATTGAAGACCCTTAGGTGTGAAAAGGGGCTGGAGCATGTTGAATTGGTCAACTTTGACCAAATCAAACAACATTGTTATGGAGGAGTGGCATTAATGATGTGACAATGCAGTTTTGGAGGCAGATTAATTGCATGATGGTGGAAACCCTAATGAGTGGGATCCAAGGTGAGAAGCCTCACATTTTTTATAAGGAATATGATGGAAGCTTATGATTATTATTTTGATATGTCTATTTAGACTTTTTCTCTCTTCAATTGTTTAGCTAAGATTGTTGGTGTTGTTTAGCACAGGGTGTTCTCGGTCGGGAATCCAAACTCTTTCCTTGAGAGGCCTCTTGGAAGAGTTTTGTACTATATTCCACTATCAGGAATCTGGCCAAGACTTAAATTTTAATGTATAACGTAGTTCCTATTGAGGATTTGTGTTTGTATTGCAGGGTGTTGCAGTGGAGGGTTGATAAACCCACTTTCTGAGCTAGTTTTTCATAGGAGGAAGGATTCCTTCTCTTGGGAGATCGTTAAGGAGATATTCTGAGCATTTCAAATCTTTGGCATGAGGCCAACCTATTCCCATCATTTACATCGAATTTTCAAAGGAGGATCTATTGGCTCTTTTAGAGTGTTTTCCTATAGGTGAAGTCTTCAACCTTTCATTAGAGGAGACCCTTGAGGAGATCTACATCAGATCTATATTATTTCAGCCTTATATTTCATGAGCTTTAGTTTTTAGTGACTCTTCAATCCTAGGGTTGTAGATCACCATTTTTATTTGGGGTGTATTTCCAAAAACCCTTCCCGGGTTCTCTTGGAAAAGTATCTAGGGGGCTAGATCTTCACTCTTAGAATTATTTGAGCTATATAAAAAAAGATCTATATTGATCCATCTTTATGAAACAGTTTATGCCCTAAAACTGTGCTGTCATAGCTCATGGCATTTGTATGGCAGTTATTTCTCATGTATTGACATATTTTTCTTGTAGATGCTTGTTTTGTATTTCTTGAGTGACTTGATCCTCAAGATCTTGTGCCTATTATTTGCTGATATGTTTAATAAGATGGATGTACATTTGTCTCATATCATGGTGTGTTGATTTATTCACTGTTCTTTCCATTATTGTGTTCATGTATTTCTGCCTTCCCATTTTGGGATATTACAGTGGTATCATAGCATAATCTTGGCTCAGCCTGTGGATCTCAGCCATTATGCTATCAAAATATTGAGAATAAAGAGATCCGAATGATGGAGAGAATGAGTTTTATCTCATCTCTTTTCTAATCTAAGAAGTACCTCACCAAGGAGGTCAAGCAAAGGAGTGAAACCACACTAGGGTTTCAAGATGAGGAAGGTCCATGTACTTCCTATCAGCAAAAGGAAGATCCGGTGTTGCATAGAGCTCCAAAGAAACATGTTATGCCCTTTTCTTTTGAAGACAAGAGGCATGGAGATGAAGGAAACTTAGATCATGAGATTCTAAGTGAGTATTTTACAGAATATAAGTCTCAACCTAGAGCTTTCAAGGAGAATCTAACTGTCCCATAGTTCATTCAGCTCAAAGAAGAAAGGAGACCTTGCATCAGTAGAAGAATAAAGGACAATAGATTCCTATTGTCTACCTTTGATGGGTCGCCCTCATGCACAAAAAAGACTTGGGGATTGAATTTGGATACATTTTTCCTGCTACATTAGTAGAAAAAGAAGCCGTTGAGATTGCAGCGTTGCACCTTGAGGGTAAAGCAAACATTTGGTGGTTCAGCCATTTGAGTCATGCAAAAGTGACTGCATATGAAAATTTTTCTCAAATGTTGATCAAGAGTTTTGACAAGAATAAATCAGAGGAGAAGGAGCCTTCACCACCCCTTGTTTCAGGAGCACTTGCATCAAGAGAAAGAACCCTTGCAGCTTTGCCAAGTGGTCTTGATCTCTTGACATTTGGGATCCCATGCACTATTATGGAGATGCAGGAGGGGGAGGAGACTTGTACCAGCACTGATGCAGCCATGGAAGAGCAACCATCATCATCAGTAGTTGGAGAAGCCATCACACCAGAAGGAGGAACCCTTGTAACAGTACAAGATGTTCCCAAGCTTTACCAAGGTATGCACATGTTTCCACTTTGTATTATTTCAGCACATCATATGGAGAATGGTGGAAAGGTACTTATGCATGACCTAGGGTCAAGATACATTGCTGATTTGAAGTAGCTGACTATCACTACGCTAATAAACCTTGATTTGTTCAAGGAGAAGATATAAAGACATCCTAGTGCATTATTGTTGAGCTGCACACAACTCTTGGGGTTGGAGTGTAAATTATTGGAGGATGGGATAAGTATTTTCTTGAACAATACAATGCATAACTATGTGTTCAGCACTGAGCATGATCCTGAGACAATAGATGCACCATTATGGATATCAGTAGTGCTGTCAATGAACAACAATGATGAATTGGGGGCCCAACCATTATTGGAGCATTCCAATGACCTTTGTACATGCATTGTAGAGGATAAGAATATGGTTGATGAGAGACATATTATCTTCCATTGTTATGATGGATCTTTCTTGAGGAGTGCTTCATTGCTCAATGAGAAGATTTTTCCTTCAGTATATTTGGATCCTTATGGGATCAACTTGGTCATTGAGGAGTGGTCTTCATTTGGAGATCTCCGGGAGATTGCATTTCAAAATCCCATGAAATGCAAAGATAGAAATCTGATTTGGGAGGATGGTATTATCCATTGGAGGGATGCAAATTTTGAGCATGATGATAGACAATCACCCTTGGTTGGATGGGTGATGTTGATGAGCAAGAGGTTGGGAAGCCACTTGCAGATCTATGAAACAGGGCAGTAGGAAGCAAGACTGCGTTGGTTACTCTTGAAAGAGTTTGGTCATCATATGACACATTCTATTTCAAAGAGAAGGTTGGTGGATGGACCTCGACATGACACTTGCATCATATGGCAGCAAGGAGTTTTGATGTATTGGGGTGATATGATATCTTTCATATCAACCATCATGTTGTTGCTCCATAGTTTATATGGTGGTGGTGTGGGGAGACAAAAAAATTTGTTGATGCTTTGGTTGTTCTTGGGAGGATATGGATTGATCTCCTTCCATACCTTGCATAATGTTGCAGGAGTAGGTGATGGCACTATCATGGTGCAAAGGGGCTACTCCTTAGCCTTGGAGGATCAGAAGGTACTTCCACTTTGGAAGGAATATCCCATATATGGTAGCATATGATTGATGGCTTTGACATGTGGGATGTCAAAGGATGGAACTATGAGATGACATGATCCTTGTCACAAAGGCCAACAGTGTTGTCACTTGGGAGCTTGGATTTTTTGATGGAGTGTTCCCAGGATCACTTCACATATGATGCACTTAATGGAAAAGTAGGAGTTGAGAGTGATGGAGTAGTCGATGGAGACATCTATTACCATGATATGGTCTTCTTAACTTGGATCTCCAAGCATAAGGAGGGAGATTTTCATGCAGCACTTAGTTCATTCCTCTTCATGGGAATATGGAATACCACCATGGAGGGCTCATTCATGGATCTCATTATCATCTTATTCTCAGTACATGGTAATAATTATGTTTTTTCATTCATTGACTGTCTAACACCATATTTTCACTTTCTTACCATTACTATACAGTGCATTTCTCGACAAGAGGGCAAGCCTCTGTTTGAGCTTCATGGTCATTTTTTGACCAACATCTATGATGGAGTTAGACATTTCCTGTATGGCTTTGGGCAAGTGTTCCACTATTTCTTGTATGATCAATTAATATACAATACCATTTACTATTTACTAGTAGATGAGATGACATGCACAACTAGAAAATTGTTTGAAGACAACTTGCCTCATCATAGCCTGAAACTGCAGTTGGTAAAACTGCACTGTAACTACTTGAGAAACTATTGGTACCTTCCAGAACTATGTAAAACCTTAAATAATTCTCCCTTTTGGATTCCCTATGATGGTAATTTCATATTCATTTTATATGGGATGATTTGGGCAAGAACCAAAGAGTGGATCTTTGAGTATCCTATTGCATTTTTGCTTCATAAAGAAAACCTTATTACAACCCATATTCAGCAAAAACTCTACACTTATCATAAGTGGAGAGAGAGAAAACATGGGATGGAAAATTTGATCCATCATTTTCAGCTATGAAACCCACCTACTTTACAAGAGCTCAAGGTGGAGGAGATGTTTCATGAGTTGCCATGTTGGAGGGTGACTCACTTCTTGTGGATGATAGCTTGGGGATGGAGGCTTCACATGGGAATGATAGTTCCCAATATATTTTAGATTCCATGCCTCAAGAATGCCTCTAGACCACACATAGATGCTTCCATGGATATTCTACTTGTTCATGATGAGAGCCATTTGGATTTTTCACCAAAGGTATACTTATACACTTGGGAGGACCAACTTGGAAACTTATTGATAAAACAACATCTTGTTCATTGGAGGAGCTTATCACATGTAAGAGGAGAGGCTCTTCAATTATATTCTTACAGTTTCTTGAGGATAAGCAACATTTGGGAGGGGAGGACCATAATATTCCTAAATTAGCACATAACTAATTGGAATATTAGATTTTAATTTTCCTCTTAGATGGAAGAATAAGAGGGTATGGAGACCCATAAATCTCCTTAGAAGGAATAAAAGACACTCCCAGTGTGAATGGAGGTCATATAAAAGCTAGATTGAAGACCCTTAGGTGTGAAAAGGGACTGGAGCATGTTGAATAGGTTAACTTTGACCAAATCAAACATCGTTGTTATGGAGGAGTGGCATTAATGATGGGACAGCGCAGTTTTGGAGGGAGATTAATTGCATGATGGTGGAAACCCTAATGAGTAGGACCCAAGGTGAGAAGGCTCCCATGTTTTATAAGGAAGAAGATGACAGGCTTATGGGGCAGCTTATGATTATTATTTTGATATGTCTGTTTAGAATTTTTCTCTCTTCAGCTGTTTAGCTAAGATTGTTGGTGATGTTTAGCACAGGGTGTTCCCAGTCTGGAATCCCACCTCTTTCCTTGAGAGGCCTCTTGGAAGAGTTTTGTACTACATTCCACTATCAGGAATTTGGCCAAGACTTCAGTCTTAATGTACAATGCAGTTCCTATTGAGAATTTGTGTTTTTATTGCAGGGTGTTGCAGTGGAGGGCTGATAAACCCAATTTCTGAGCTAGTTTTTCATAGGAGGAAGGATTCCTTCTCTTGGGAGATCAATAAGGAGGGATTCTGCACACATTTCATATCTTTGGCACTAGGCCAACCTATTCCCATCATTTACAACATAGTTTCAGCTGGGAATTGCGTTATTTTGGAGGGAATTTTCAGAGGAGGATCTATTGGCTCTTTTAGAGTGTTTTCCTATAGGTGAAGGGTTCAACCTTTTATTGGAGGATACCCTTAAGGATATCTACATCAGATCTATATTATTTCAGCCTTATATTTCATGAGATTTAGTTTGAATTGGATCTTCATTCCTAGGGATGTAGATGACCATTTGTATTTGGGGTGTATTTCCGAAAACCCTTCCCCGGTTCTCTTGGAAAGGTATCTAGGGGGCTAGATCTTCACTCATAACATTATTTGAGCTATATAACAGAAGATCTATATTGATCCATATTTATGCAGTAGTTTATGCCCTAAAACTACGCTGTCATATCTCAGGGCATTTGTATGGCAGCTATTTTTCATGTATTGGCATATTTTTCTTATAGAGGCATGTTTTGTATTGATTGAGTGACTTGATCCTCAAGATCTTATGCCTATTATTTGATGATATGTTTAATAATATGGTTGTACATTTGTCTCATATCATGGTGTGTTGATTTATTCACTGTTCTTTCCATTATTGTGTTCATTTATTGATGCCTTCCCATTTTGGGATATTACATATTTCCCAAGAGATCTAGATCTCCCACTTCCACCCGGGACAGAGTGGAATGAATGAGGTAAAGAACGATTTTTTAAGATTTTTCAATTTTTTTTTTTTTTGGTTTTGTGAACTGAGATTAAAACTTATGATATTATGTAGATGTTGGACCAGAGATACCTCTAGGGGTTTATCCGATAGCCAGGGGGGTGGAACATCATCTTGAGGATGTCTCGTACATTGAGGGAGATGACCCTATGGTAGAGGTAGAGCGTAACCTGGATGCATTCTAGAATATGCGACTATTGATGACATATGACTCCCGTAGTAGAGGCACACCATGGGAGTGTCAGCTTCAAGTAGCGATGAAGCTATTGGGCAAGTTATTAGGATAAAAAAAAAAAGTTTTTGTAGGCTTGATGAGTCATGTGTCTCAGAACACCGATTTTGATTTTTATGTAATAAACATTTTGCAAACTCTCTCTCTCTCTATATTTATATACATACATTATTCTCCTAATGTATCTTAATGTTCCTATTATATCCTGGTTTTTATTTTTACATGTGTCAAAAATGCCTATCTAAAACATGATTTTCCAATGTGTATTTCAATGTATTTAGATGTCTTGGAATGTGTTGATAAGTTATGTAATCAAAATTTCTCTCCAAGAGACGAAAACACAAATACATTCTTAATTTTTTTGGTTTTCTGACAAAATAATGCTTGTTTAATTGTAATACAATGAGTTGTGAATCAAGTTTAGCAACAAACACCGTAATACTAAGAGCAATAGCCTCTGATAACAGTTCGATGACTGCACTATATTCAGCTATGTTGCTAGTTGTGCATCCTAAACATATACCTTGTAAAATCACTAACTCATTATTGGGAGGAATAAGTGCCTACACAACAAAAGATAGCTTCTGTGTACTATGACAAGCTCCATTAGTGAAACTGACATAAGGAAGAGGGTTTGTTGACATTTTCAAACCACATCGAACATGCGGTAAGAAGCGGAAAACATATTTTCAAAAACGCAAAAAATCACACCAAAAAACTGCACACTAATGAAACACACAGTAATGTACAAAATATACATGTAAAATCAAGCATAATACTTCTTAAGGTAGAGCTCGTTGTGGGACTCAGACAACTGATTTCTGTCATAATCAACCAACTCATATGCACCCTTTTGTAAGACACGTTTAACAATATAGGGTCCATGCCACATGGGTTCAAATTTTCTAGCACCTAATTTGTTGTTAGCTTGATCATACAACAATACCAAGTCACCTTCTGCATACGCATGAGGGTCATAGTTTTCTCATATTGAAATTTAGCTCATGTTTTCAGATTTTCAATTACTAGTGCATCAATATGGTGAGTCTCTTCAAGACATTCCATTCTCCCTTAGGTGAAGTACTAGGAAGAAGTTCAACAACTAGTTTTAATGATGGAATCTCACACCCAATAGGAAGAGTAGCTTCCAGACCATACACCAATTGAAAAGGCGTAAATCTGGTTTTTATCTTGGCATTGATTTTTTATGCCCATAAATCCGAAAAAATCATAAGATGTCAGTTTCTTTTGTGCATCCCAACAGTTCGTTGAACAATAGTGACTAAATCTTTGTTAACCGATTCAACTTGAAGATTGGCCTATGGGTAATAAGGATTTTAGCTATCATGAAGTAGCCCCAACTGAGCAGTAAGTTCTGTCATCATATAATTCCACAAATGGGAGCCATCGTCAGTGACTATGGGGTGGGAACTCCAAACTGATCTATAACATGGTTGTAAAGGAATCGAGACACAGTTTCACCATCGTCATTTCATGTGAGCATTGCCTCGGCCCATTTAGTGAAATAATCAACAACAAAAATGATGTATCATGCCCCCCAACCAAGTGAGGGTTAGATGTCATGAAATAAATGCCCCATTTGGAAAATGCTCTAACAGTAATAACTCAGTGTAAGGGAGTAGGTGTGAATATTTTTTTTCGATCATATATATGGCAAGCATGAAGTTTATGGATAGAAAGAATGTAATATTTGAATATTGAAGGCTAGAAATAACTGGCACAATGATATTTTGAGTTGTAATGTATCCTGACATATGACCACCACAGGCTCCATATTGGTAGTCATTTAAAGCTTTCTCAGTTTCCTCATGGGTCAAGCACCGACGAAGGTTCGAATCCAAACCATTCAGTACAAGGTATCCCCAATAATTTGGTACGGTTGGGATTGGTACCAAATTCGATGTCGCTTAGAGCGAGATAAATCTGGTCTAAATTTTTGGGTTTGGAGGTAGATGATAATGTATCCATACCAAGGGTCGAGAGTGTTGATGAGAAAGGGTGATTCATCAGGAATCAACTTGTCAAATGTAGTAGTATTGTTTGCAGGGGGAAGGTCACAAATCAATTCAATGAAAACTAGTGATTTATTTGACTTAGCTTTAGAAAATTCTAAGTCAAACTCCTACAGTATGAAAATACATTTAGAGTACTTGCCTCAAAGCATCTAGTGAGTCAGAATATAAGTCATGGGATTGCAATCAGATATCACAGTGGTTTTGCGTAGAAGGATATAATGACAAAAATGATGGACAACATGGATTGCTGCCAAATCCAATTTCTCTACATGGGCATAATATTTTGACTCAAGTAGTATACAACATGCTTATTACTGTCAACATGATCCTGGACTAGCACCAGGCCAATGGTCTGGTTAGCAACAGTAAAGTATAGGAAATAATCACGATGATAATTTCCTAGGATACGACAAAGGTGCATTGATTAGCGTAGTCTTCAATGCATTGAAGGAGTTTTGGGCAACATCGTCCCAAATGAATTGGACCCCTTTCTTCAAAAGGTGAGTAAAACCCTTGGAAAGATCTACATAGTTTGGAATGAAAGAGAGGAGAAATATTTCCTTCCCTTGCAAACTATGGAGTTGGTGTCAAGAATATGGAGGGGGTAAATTGACAATGACGTCCACCTTAAGAGGATCATTTCGGATGCCTTCTTGGACACTATGAGCCCTAAGGGGTGACCAGATTCAACACAAAAGACACATTTATGAGGATTTAGTCATATATTAAAATGTCGACAATGAAGAAAAATTTCCCGAGGGTTAGCCGAATGATCTTGATGTTTAACAGAATGCACGGATAAATAATCAAGGTATGGCTGGATGATATTTTTGATATCGTGGAATGCATAATACATGGCCCATTGGAAGGTTTCACCAACATTTTTAAGGCCAAACGAGATATTTTTATAAGAAAAATTACCCTATGGATAGATAAAGGAAGTTTTATGTTGATCAACAGGAAGAATATTAATCTGATTGTATCCAGAAAATCCATCCATAAAATAAAATATATCACTTCCAACACATTCATCAATGATCTAGTCGATAAAGGGAGTAGGGTAATTGTCCTTAGGACAAGCCCGATTAATATATCGATAATCGACACAAACACATATGGTTCCCCACTTTTTGGTTACTAAAACAATATTGGAAACCCAATATATCAGAGGTATGGGATATATGAAGCCAACTTTAAGAAGTTTTTATACTTCACCTTTAATAGCAGTTGCCTTCCTACGGTGCACCGGATGAAGATGTTGTCGATTAGGTTCTGCGTTCGGGTAGGTTGGGATCTCATGCACTACAATGCTCTGATCGATACTAGACATTTCTTCGTAGGTACAAGCAAATACATCACATAATTCTTTGAAAAGTGTCGTATAAGTCTTAATCTCATCAGGAGAACAAGGAACCCCTATATGGATGTTTTTGACTATCCCTGATTAATTCACATAGATGTTGATGGGCATAATTGTCTAGATATTTCCCACATTTCCTTCAGAAAAAACATTGTGGAATTGAATGGGAGTCTAAAGGGGAGCAATCATTGGACGGGAAAATAAAGAATCCAGACAAGTAGGAATCACTCCAAGGCTAGGAAGAAAATAGGAACGATGATGGATATCATTCCACAAGGTTTCTTCAAGCTACATGACTTCAACGATGCTTTCATTAGTCAGGAAAGAATCATTCAAAAGATCATCAGAATCCAAAACCAACCCAAGAAAATTGTGAAGGCAAGCCTAGGACCATACTCAATCAAAAATTTGTTTCATATTCAGTCGTGGAATCCAAAAGAAAAACTTGATAAGCTTGTTCAACGGGGCTTAGTGGCATGGCGTTTCCAAAATATTCAATCTGATCGGGGTTGGGTATGATTCAAGGGTCATGACAAGACGCGATCATATTAACTGAGGTGACATTAGTGGGAGGAGGAAGGGAAAAAAGTTCCCATTAAGGAAGAGTCTTTAAAAATACACACTTCAACTCTCTCATAAGGTATAGATGATTTCCCAACATAAGGTACATTACCAATTGAAGAGTCGGGGGAAAAAAAGGCTAGCTGGTCTAATGTGACAATATTTCCTTGATGGGGGAAACAAAGTAAGATAATTAGAGTACAAACCACACAAACCATTGTGTGAGTCAAACTATAGCCAAGTAGAAGGTTATAATCGATATTTGCGTCAACAAATTCTACCTCTATATTGATAGTTTTACCTTCTAAATGGATAGGTAAGGTGTTGAGAATACCATATGGATGGAAAAATCTGCCATCGAAAGCTTCTAAGGTATTTTTGGATTGGTTTAGAGGAGGAGAGCCAAGGGTCTTCCAACATGATATGGACATGATGCATGTGGAGGCTCCTTCATCGACAACAATCTTGTGAATAGTCTTGCCCATAATTACAACTTGTATGAGAAAAGAAAGTTGAGGTGGTAGGCGAGGAACATGGTTTTCAAGATAAAAAGTGATCAAGCTGGAATTATGGGATAAATTCTTCCAATGGCAGATAGCAAAGCCTTCCTTTGTGATCGACACGTTTTAAGGACTTCCAAGGCTGACATCCCTAAGGGTGCTTGAGCAAAATATTTTACAATATTGTAGTATTGGGCAGCTCGCGCATTCGTATTATAAGATGATTTTCGAAGAAAAACTTTTGGTTGGTCGGCTTATGGAATTAGTGCTAGGTGTCTCAACATGGAGAGGACCAAAATTAGGTGGGGTGGAGGAAGAGGGTATTTCGGTGACATCTTTCTCCACCATGGGTTTTCCAGGAGTCAAATAATATTTTGATTTGGTGGCTACGTTAATAGGTTCCGTGCCACTCATGAATACTTGGGAGTTTCCAGAGGTTTGACCTTGACATTGATCTATAAATTGCATCTGCTAAGATGGGAAAGTTTCATTCAACACAACTAGAATCCCTGGGGTGCCTTTCAAAAGATGAATTACTTCTGCATGATGGGGGAAATCCTTAGTATAATGATCTTCATAAAAAATAAGGCAAGGATATTTAAGATTTTTCTTTGATGAATCGTCAGCAGACAGCTTCGGGGAATCTTGTTTGGGGGTATCTTGCTTAGCTTTTCCTTTACCCTTATTTTTACCTTTTGAGGATTTATCTGTTGTGGTAGACTGGACAACATTTACCTATGATGTTTTAACATGATTCTTTTGGTTGTTTTCAATATCAAGGGTTGTAGCAGCTGGAGTAGATTTGGGATTTTCATATTTTGTACTACCGGACTCCTGAGTCACAAATCTAATAACACCATCAACATGCATTGAATCTACATGTCTGGAAGACGTAGGACCAGTTAAAGGTTGTGGGATGCTGGGTAGAAATTCATAGAACATGCCAGATTGTGAATAGACTAAATCCAAATACTAGGCACGGGCGACGGTTTCTTCTTCAGTCACACAACCACCCATGGCTATGTCTTTAGCAATAGGAGGGATGAGTTATTTGGTAAACCATTCAGTCAAAAGCTGGTCCATGATGTCAAATTTTATGAGATGACGCATACATCTCCATTCATGGATATGATCAGAGACATGAGTGGAGGTTGTCTGCTGCAAATATGTTAGAGATGGGTTTTAGCCTCATACCAGACATGCAATTGAAAATGATTTAGGAAGGCCATGGAAAAAGAATTGAAATATTAGAAAGTACATCGTGGGAGCTCGATGTACCATTTAGTGGCAGTGCCCATCAAAGTGCGTTATAAAAGACACAATCAGATTGAATCATTGATCCAAGAGTTAGAGGAACACCAAAGGTGGTAAGTCATAACATGCTTTTGAGGGTATTCTCCAAAATTTCCTCAAACTTGGGATAGTCGCCAGGTAATTTTGTTGGTACCAAAGGCCAATACAGTGAGTGTAGTATTGGGTCATTTGTGAGCTATGGCACATCCGAAAATTCCAACGTTTCCAAAATGTCCATTGAGGATTATACATGGTATAGGGTCTCAGGTATGCACCAAATTGGGTATTCCAACCTTGTTGAAATGGGTTCTGCCACCACTGGGGTGGGTTTTGACCATAAGGAGGTTGATAAGGACCAAATTTCCCAGACTTCTATTGGTAAGGCCCTTGCTACAGCCACGGTTGTTGATAAGGTCCTTGTTGCAGTTGGTGTTGCAGGTAAGGTCCTTGCTGCATTTGTTGGTACGGTCCTTGTTGTAACTATTAGTAAGGCCCTTGTTGGGATTGCTAGTAAGAGTTACCAGGTCTGAGAGGATACATTCTAGATTTCCCCAATGAAGGATTGGGACCATATTGCATTTGGGGATATGCCTTCAAATTTGTCAAAATGCCTGATAGTGGTATTTGATGTTGCGGAACATATGGATATTGAAAATATGGATGTTGATAAGAAATTTGATTTGAGGAGACTTGAGGACCTTGGAAAGGTGTCTCCATAATATAACTTTGAAACAAATGAAACTAATGTTACACCTGGGTTAGAGATAACGAAAGTGCATTCTCCTGCCCCTGATGCGGGTCCATAATTAGAATAGCTCCCACCAGAAACAGGAGGTATAAATGGTTTTCGCCCAAGTGGTAGAATAGATGAACCTATAGGTTAACCACTTAGAGGGGGAATCATGGTTACTATTGCTACCGAAGACCCAAGAGGAGTATGTGTTTGTCCTATCATCACTTTAGGTTGGGCACTAGGTATGGACATACTTGGACCAAACGAGCTAGTTGTAGGAGTGACATAAGATGTCCAAATAGGATTATGATAAAGTGAAGTCACACCATAAGTGCCTAAAAAAATATTAGCAAGAGAGGTGCAACCTGGTGGGACCGAGGATGTACTATGACCAGAAGGTGCGGTTGACCCATTTCCCATATTGTAGGAAACCTAAGGAAAGTTTTCAAGAGGGAAGAGTGTTTCAAGATAAAATTATAGAGCATGAGTTACAAATTTCTCCAAAGGATTACTTTGGGGTATGTTTTCAAATGGAGGATCATCACCATTTGTCACCATGCATGGCAGAAACAATTCTCGAACCAGAATTCGAGACACACCAAGAGAAGAGACCAAAGGAACGTTGGGAGTATCAAAAGGACTATACTGGTGTAGAGGTGATAAATAGACAAGACCATTTGTTGGATCAAAGAGTGGATTCAGAGGAAAAAGTAAGAACTCTGAAGTAGGCTCAGGACTATCAAGAGGAGATTCCTGGGATGAAGTCACCGACTCTTGAGGAGGTGGATGAGAATAAAGGGGTTGGATACTTAGGAAAATACCAATTTCAACACCTTGGTTCTCAATAGGTTTAGATACAATAACTTAGATATCGTTTTGGACTCTTTGAGGTGACCCGTCTCCTCCAGAACGTGAAGGGGATGCAGGAGGTGAACTTTGCGCATGGCGTGATCGAGGACTTGGTCGCTCTACCAGGATGAATTTTTCACAAAATCAGTTGTGTGTTACTGAATACTTTGGCCTTAATTCCAATTTAAAATTAACCAGTTATTTTGAGGCAAAAAGGAGTTGTGCACGGGTAAGATATGATTCTATGGGCAATAAATTTTATAAATTAACAACAATAAATAAAAAAATGGATAAGCTAGGCATAAAGGATTACCAAAAAACCGTGAACTGCAATATACACCTTGGAAAACAAAGGACTTAACGTATGCCAACTGATGCAGGGGCATTAGATTCGGAAAAATACTTTGTATTTTATAAAACCTAGGGGGTCTCATGTTTGTGAGAAAATATTAATTTTATGTAAATATTAATGGGATTTTTGAGAGATTTTAATTAATTATTGTGAGGATTTGTTAATGTTCCCAAATTATTTGGAGAACATGAAAGAAATTAGATTTGAGATATCTAAGAATTAATTATGAAGCCTAAGATAGATTGGTTTCAAGATTTTAGGGATAAAATCTAGATTGTAGGGGTGTTGAGATATTTAAGGACTTTGTTGAGTTATTGAAGGGATTTGAACCTAAATTGGTTCATCCAAATTTGTATAAATGTAATAAGCCTAAAATGCAGAGAAGAACAGAATAGAGAAAGAGGTGAGGTTTGGACAAACATAGTTTTATCTGTCAATCATTCAGGCAATTGTAAAAGGGCCAATGATTGAAAACCAGGCCAGGAACGAAGATTTCTGTAAGTAATTTCATTTTTTTATATGAAAGTATGTTTTCAAAATTATATGGGTCGATTTGTTGAGCAAGTGTATATTTAAAACTCTGTAATTTGAGGTTTAAATCATATTCTGCATGTGGTGGAAGAAATCGATGTTAAGTATCATAATTTTGAATTGAATGCAATAAAGGTTGTCGCAATTATAGTGTACAGATTGATTGTATAATTTGAAAGTGGAATCATTTGAAAAAGTGCAAGTTCTTACATAGGAACAAAGTTTTTGCAAACATTAATCAATGCTGAAATAATTAAGAGTGAGTCTTCAAAGCAAAGACTAAAATAGAGTGAGGATAAAATCATATTGTAGGCTGGATTGATGGAACAACATTAAGCATTGAAGACAGAAGCTTGAACACGTTTTACATCTTGTGTGAAGGATTCAAGGGTAATCGATGAGGTTCGATCCTTTTTAGTGAAGAATGCAAGCCATGCTAATCTTTGATTTTAAACATGTAAATCTACCTTGAGACTCTGTTACCTGTAACTAATATCATGGAAAACAATCCACAACAGTAAATTGGAGAATACGAGGTTTGAAAGATCAATTATATAAGAGAAATATTGAAATCAAATCTTAATTCAAGTTTGGAATATTGGCTTTGGAAATAAATGATGAAATCAAATGTAATTGAATGAAATCGTGGAGGAATTTCACAAAGTTTTATGGAGATTTAATGGTCGTTTGAAAGCCATCAAATCGTGGAAGGAAGGCTTGTGCGATCCATTAAGAATGAATAGTATAGTAGGTGGCCAGAGAGGCGCAACTGTAGCAATTGATTGAAGGTTCTCCTCATATATCTGAATTCAAATCCTCTATATACGAATTTGAATGTATATTGATTCTGCGTACAATAATTTGGAAGGACTGAAGAGTTGGGTTGCCGAAGAGCGTAAAGCACAATTTCTATACTCAAGGTGAAGATTATTGTATGAGTGAGGGTCGTGACTGATGAGCGATTTATGCATTGAAGAGGTGAGAAGCAAGCATACATAGATTTTAAAAGAAGGCGTAGTTGAATAGCAATGAAACCATGAACGACAAAAGCAGTTTTGAAGAAAAAAAGAAGTGGTATCGTGTGGTCTTCCAACTGGTAAGCAGATTTGGCTTTTAGAATGCGATTGTGGTCTTTGATAGACACGTGGCAAAGATGGTATTCGAAAAACCCATTTTTTTCGTGTGAAATCTGAGAATTAAAATTTGAGCATTTTAGTAGCGCGATTACCCTTAGATTGGAAACGGGAGTGCAAAGGCCTTCCATTCATAATTGGTGAAATTTTGTTAAATCACAAATATTGAATGACATGTCTTATTTCCATTGAGAAGGTACGTGGGCCCAGGAATTTTTAAATGGTAGCGTTTGTGTTTTAATGTCACGAGAGTTACCTTAAAAAAATGTTCACTATGAATGTCCATTGAATTGTGTGAGTTGTTGAATTATGAGCGAATATTCTAATGCTCATTGATGGTGGCCAATTATTTGGTCGAAGGGTTGAGTTATGGGATAAAAAATATCCACTTCATATAGTGACTATTATGGATTGAATTATGAAATTTGAATAACAATTGAAGCCTATGAAGTGAGGGTCGAATATTGAATATAATGAGATGGATTTTGGTTATGTAATGGTTTTATAACCATAGTGAAGGATTTTTAAAAGGAGCATTTGCATGAAATAATAATGAATTTGGGTTGTATTAAATAGAAGAAATCTTCCTTGAAGATTTATTTATAAGCTTCCGCAAAAGTTTATGGATTTGCCAGAATTGGAAATTTTGGAGCTTGAAAATGGAAATGCATTTCTTATGTGCATAGCTTGGAGTGAGAATAAGGGTTTGGCAGGGTAGTCCTGCATCAAGTGGTATCAGAGTTGGAATAACTCTGTTTGAAGGTTCAAGTTTTTTTAATTAATTGCATGTGTTAAGATCAGATTTTGAAACTGATGAAGATTGCAGCACAGAGATGCAGTGCAGGTGAAAGATAAGTCAAGATCAAAAGGATCTTAAAGGTGAGTTGAAAAATGATATTGAACTCTGGTTTGAGGGTTATGCTTGACAAATTTGGTTTGCAGGCATATTAAATAAATAGAAGCAGATCACAGCTTGAAAGAAGTGATGAAGGAGTCTAGCAAGGGATTCTAAGAGAGAGTGGCAGAACCTAAAGATTCAACAGGGGTTGAATGAAGTTATAGATAAGTGAAGCATATAGAGAGCATAAGGGAGTGCTCAGAAGGTTCCAATAGAAGGAGAACCAGTACTTACCAAAAAACTAGATCCAGAGGAAAGGATTGGTGAGGTAAGTGGCATCAGGAGAGCTTTTTGTTGCAGAGGCTTGGTGCAGCTTATGAGTGAGAAACTCATGGAAAAGAAGATGACTACTGAAAGTCATAAAGGAGAGAGTAGAGGTTTAGAGAGAGGCCACAGTAGAAAGAAGGAGAAAGAAAATTCCAAGGAAAATGGCATATGGAAGCAGTTGACTAATGAAGAGTATGAGAAAGAGAAAGCTGAGATAACATTTCATCTTGAGTTATTGATGGAATTGTTACAGGAAAATACGAAAGACCAGAGACATGGTTGGACCATGAGGAAGAAAATGAAATGGCAGAGACTACAAGTAAAGAGGGATCAACAGGTAAACATGCAGTTAACAGAAGAGCTGAGGAAGCTCAAGTAGATGATGAGTATACAATCGAGACGTGAAGAACTTAGAGCAGATGAGTTGAAAGTGGAAGTTTCCATTGGTGAAACAGAAGAAGAGATCATTGATGATTTCCTGAGCTATTGGGTAAATCGAGATCAGCTGGATGATGTAAAACCTTGTATTTTTGTAGCTGAAAATTATGATGTGATTACATGTTTTACTGAGGAATATGCACAATATTTTGAAGCTGCCACAAGTATGGAAAAGAATCTTTCAGAAGATAAATAATCTAAAGAAGAAATTAGTGATGCTTTTGTACTTGAAGCTGTTACAGTACAAGAGGAAGTTCTTGTGAATGAAGAAGAGGATCAGCTTGAAGAGCTGGTATATAAACCAACAGTTGAGACTATTAAACTTTGTGATTTTTAAACTGAAAGTTTGTGTGTGAATGCAAGGTTGGTACATGATGATGATATACTTTAGCAACGCCACAAGGAAATTGCATTGCTGGAATATTTTTTGGAGAATTCAGAGTATGAAAGAGAGATTGCAGCAGAAGGCAGAGTTCAATACAGTGAACAAAAGCAGAAAGACATCATGAAAACAGATGGTGTGAAGGAAGGACTGGTTGACAGTCTTGAGAATTCTTCAGAGAATTCTTTGGGAAATGAGAATCAGCATACTGATGTGCTGATAGAGGAAGAAAATTCAGGAAAACATACTAAAGTGCTGGAACAGGAAGAAAAGGCACTGAGGCCTTATGATTTTTGTTTTAACAAGTGTTTTGTGAATGCAGGTGTTGTTGCAGGTGCTGGAGAACATTTGACTCAGTTGAGAAGTCAAATGAAGGAAGAAGAAGAAAATTATGTGGAATCATCTAATCCGTGGAATGAATAAATTAACTTGTTGGAAATTATGCTGAATGATCATAATTCAGTACAGGGAGAAAATTCTCAATTTCAGAATTGGGAATTGCAGAGGCAAAGAGATGAAGACAACAGAAAGGAGTACACTATGTACTAGTCCAGAAAATTGCTGATAGGAGAAGGCAGAGGAGAAGTTTACAGTTGCAGAAAACAAGAGGGTAAGGATGATTGGGTGGCAGTAAGAGCTCGGCAAGCCAGAGCTCAGCAAGCTAAAGCAAGAAATCAACAATCTGAAGATTTATTGGACAGAGAAATTGAATTAATCAGAAGAATCATGATGAAAGTATCTCAGAGAAAGATATCAGCAAGGAAGAGAAGTAGCAGCAACAACAAAAGGAAAACAGAAAGAGATTGTGAAAGTGCAGCCAGTGGAGCAAGGTAGCATAAAATATGGAGACCTAGAGAAAAGCAGCAAAAAGCAGAAATAGATGATAAGTTGCAGAACAAAGTGTGGGATCTAGGTGGACAAAGACTTAAAACGCATGATCAGGAGATCATGATCATTTTTCAACCTTGGGAGTCTGATGCAGGGGCATTAGATTCGGGAAAATACTTTATATTTTATTAAACTTAGGGGGTTTCATGTTTGTGAGAAAATATCAATTTTATGTAAATATTAATGGGATTTTTGAGAGATTTTAATTAATTATTGTGAGGATTTGTCAATGTTCCCAAATGATTTGGAGAACATGAGAGAAATTATATTTGAGATATCTAAGAATTAATTATGAAGCCTAAGATAGATTTGGTTTCAATATTTTAGGGATAAAATCTAGATTGTAGGGGTGTTGTTATATTTAAGGACTTTGTTGAGTTATTGAAGGGATTTGAACCTAAATTGGTTCATCCAAATTTGTATAAATGTAATAAGCCTAAAAGGAAGAGAAGAACAAAATAGAGAGAGAGAGAGAGGTGAGGTTTGGACAAACAGAGTTTTGTCTGTCAAGCCTTCGGGCAATTATAAAAGGGCCAATGATTGAAAACCGGGCTAGAAATGAAGATTTCTATAAGTATTTTCATTTGTTTATATGAAAGTGTGTTTTCAGAATTATATGGGTCGATTTGTTGAGCAAGTGTATATTTAAAAATCTATAATTTGAGGTTTAAATGGTATTCTGCATGAGGTGGAAGAAATCGATGTTAAGTATCATAATTTTGAATTGAATGCAATAAAGGTTGCGCAATTATAGTGTACAGATTGATTGTATGATTTGAAAGTGGAATCATTTGAAAAGGCGCAAGTTCTTACATAGGAACAGAGTTTTTGCAAACATTAATCGATGCTGAAATAATTAAGAGTGAGTCTTCAAAGCAAATATTGAAATAGAGTGAGGATAAAATCATATTGTAGGCTGGATTGATGGAACAACATTAAGCGTTGAAGACAGAAGATTGAACATGTTTTAAATCTTGTGTGAAGGATTCAAGGGTAACCGACGAGGTTCGATCCTTTTTAGTGAAGAACGCAAGCCATGCTAATATTTGATTTTGAACATGTAAATCGGCCTTAAGACTCTGTTACCTGTAACTAATATTGTGGAAAACAATCCACAACAGTAAATTGGAGAATACGAGGTTTGAAAGATCGATTATATAAGAGAAATATTGAAATCAAATCTCAATTCAATTTTGGCATATCATGTACGTTTTAACCCTAAACATAAATTATCTACACAAGAATCTTATAACAGAAAATAAACAATAGTGACAGCATAAAACATAAAACAGATAAACACAGAGATTTTCCCCTGGATCCCAAATTGGGACGACCAGCTTGATTTTTCATTATATTCCTTTTAGTGTTACAACTCATATATATACATGTTGAAGCATACATAAACCCCAATCCATTAACCCTGGATTAGAACATAACCGTAGTTCCCTTGACCGGATCTACAAAATACCAGGGGTCGAAAACCATCGTACCCCAAAACCATGTGCAAACTCATGCACAAAACATGGGTGGGTCCGCATATGAGTGGGACCGCATACCAAAAAAAAAATTCGCCGGAGTTGCGTCTAATTCTCGACATAGGGTATTACTTCCCCGTGACTCCCCTGCCGTGCCTAGCACAACGTAGCGTTGGTGGGGCTGGTCATGGAAAGAATATAACACATACCCAACATTCTCCTAGTTGTTATTTTCTTTCCCTAGGGGGGCACATGAGAGCTTAATCATTAGCCTAGCTCTGCAACACCCATTGTTTATCTACACCAAGAGAACTTCTGAGTGCTCATAGACTTCGTCAATGCATCTGCAACATTCTTCAAAAAGTGTCCACCTTTACGCAACGCCTTTAGCCTCAACCAAGTATCTCTAACAAAGTGATATCGAAAATACGTGTTTTCTGTCTTTGAATGATAAACATGGTTCTTTAGACAAGAAAATTGCACTTTGGCTATCACACTATCCTTATAGCTTGTCACATCAACCCCATACTTGAACACAATCTCTCCCTAACCAAACTGATTCCTTAAGCTGCATGAGTGGCTTGTGATTTCGCTTCGTATTTGAAAGTGCGCCACTGGAAATCGTTTTACTCATCCAACTGATTGCACCTCCAAATAGGATAAACACATACCCACTTGTAGATCTTCTTTGGTCCAGATCTCCATCCCAGTCTGCATCAACAAAACCACGAATCTCCAACATTCTTTCCAATCCTGGTCTTACCTGGTAGCACAAGCCATAATCACTAGTGCCACATAAATATTTGAAAACCCGCTTCACTGCTGTCCAATGCTCCTTCCCTGGGTTTGAAATAAACCTGCTCAATACTCCCACTGAATGTGAAATGTATGGTCTAGTACAGACCATTGCATACATCAGACTACCCACTGCACTTGCATATGGAACATGGGACATATCCTCCTCTTCTTCTTGTGTCTTGGGACACTGTTCAACAGACATCTTTTCACCTACAGGAATAGGAACACTCACTGGTTTACTATCCTACATATTGAACCTCTGTAATATAGTCTCAACATACTTCCTCTGGTTTAACCAGAGCTTCCTCTTTGCCCGATCTCTCTTAATTTCCATGCCCAAAATATAGTTTGCAGCACCAATATCCTTCATGTCGAATTTGGAGAACAATTGGGTCTTCAAATCTTGGATAATTTATTTTTCATTTCCAATCAACAACATATCATCCATATACAAGACCAAATAAATAACACAGTCACCAATTAATTTAAAATAAACACAGTGATACTCGTTGCTTCTGGTGAATCCAAGTCCCAGTATATAGTTATCAAATTTCTGATAACACATCCTTGGTGACTGTTTTAACCCATACAGAGACTTCTTCAACTTGCATACTAGTTCTTTCTTACCCTTCACCATAAAGCCTTCAGGTTGCTTCATGTAGATCTCCTCTTCTAGATCCCCATGAAGAAATTTTGTCTTCACATCCATCTGTTCTATCTCAAAATCAAATGCAGCAGCAACAGATAAAAGTAATCTAATAGAAGTAACTTTGGCAACAAGAGAGAAAATATCACCAAAATCAATTCCTGGCACTTGGGAATAACCTTTTGCTACCAACCGAGCTTTGTATTTCTCCACCTTGCCTTCTACATTCATCTTCTTCTTAAACACCCATTTTCTCCCGATGGGCTTCCTTCTAGCCGACAACTCCACCAGATCCCATGCCTCATTTTTGTGCAAGGATGCCATTTCATCAACCATGGCCTCCTTCCATAGTTTTCCATCCTCTGAATCTACTGCCTCCCTGACAGTTCTGGGTTCATCATCAGTTATAGTTAAAGCAAAACCTGAACAAAAGGCAGATGGACTATACCTTTCTGGTTGCCTTCTTTCCCGAACCGATCTTCTCAAAGTTGGAGTTTGTGGCTCTTCATCTTCTGAGTCTTCTTCTGTTGTAGAGTCTGATTCATCCTCCTTTAGCTCAAACTCTATCTTCTCAGGTTCCTTTGGTAGGACTTCATGTTTAACAACATCTTTCACTTTTCTAAACACCACATCTCGGCTGTACACAACCTTCCTTGTTTCTGGGTTCCAAAGCTTGTAACCCTTTAAACCATCCTTATACCCAATAAAGATGCACCTTTCAGATTTATTATCCAACTTTGTCCTTTTCTCCTTTGGAACATGTACATATGCATCACATCCAAATACCCTTAGATGTGAAAGAGAGGGTTTCTTACCAGTCCATACCTCATGTGGAGTCTTATCCTCCAACGCTCATGAAGGTGATCTGTTAACTAAGTAACATGCAGTCTCCACTGCCTCTGCCCAGAATTCTTGTCCTAACCCGGTACCACTGAGCATGCTTCTTGCCTTTTCCATCAGTGTTCTGTTCATTCTTTCTGCAACTCCATTTTGCTGTGGTGTGTATGGAGTAGTCTTCTGTCGTGCTATACCACACTTCTTACAGAACTCTTCAAATTCCTTCTTACAGAACTCCCCACCATTATCTGTTCTCAGCGCCTTTATCTTCTTCTCTATCTGATTTTCCACCAGAGCCTTAAATTCTTTAAATTTGTCAAAGACTTCAGATTTCTTCCTCAAGAAATATATCCATGTGTTCCTTGAGAAGTCATCTATGAATGAAACATAATACACAGATTTTCCTAGTGATGGAACTGACACAGGTCCAAACACATCACTGTGCACAAGTTCTAATATCTTGTTTGCCCTCTTAGCACCAGAAGGAAAACTCACCTGATTCTGCTTCCCATATACACAATGTTCACAGAAATCGAAATCCAGAGAGAAATTAGACATAACTTCTACCATACCATTTCTATGTAGTATCCGAAGGCCCTTCTCTCCAATATGTCCAAGCCTTTGATGCCATAGCATGGTATTTTCTCCAGAGACAGCTAGGCTTTCCGCTCCTCTTTCAGGAACCAAAAAACTGTTACACCCATCAATAACAGTGCTACCTTGTAGCTTGTACAGAGTTCCAATCCGAACTCCCCGCATTAATACCAGTGCTCCCTGAACCATCTTACAGGCATATTTCTCGAACACTGTTTTTACACCAGCATCATCCATATTGCTTACAGAAATCATATTTCTAGCCAATGTAGGAATATGCAGAACACCACGAAGTGTTCTAATCCTTCCACCTTGCAGCTTCAGCTTGACCTTTCCACGCCCGACGATTCTAGCCTTCCTATCATCCCCTAGGAAGACATCATAACCATCATATTTCTCATACTCGCAAAACCACTCCCTATGGGGAGTGAAGTGAAAGGATGCACCTAAGTCAATCAACCATGACTCATGATCTACATGTGTACTTGAGGAAGAAGCCAAATACACATCCCCACCTTCATCCGAGGTGGTTTTTGCCTCTGCAGAAGGAGCATCATCAAATCCCTTTCCTTTTTCAGGAGCTTTAGATCTGCACTCCTTTTTGTAGTGCCCTTCCTTTCCGCATTTCCAGCACACCTTTACAAAATTTCCAGGAGATTTAGATCTCCCACTCGAAACCTTATTCTTGTTTCTGTTTTGGGACCTTCCTCGTACAAATAAGGCATCTCCATTTTGACCCTCCATATTTCTCCGTCTCATTTCCTCCGACAGCAAGGCTGAGACAATGTCATCAAAATTCAAGGTAGTTGTATTGCTACCTATTGCAATAACCAAACTGTCCCACGAGTTTGGTAGAGAACACAACAAACTGATGCACTTATCTTCATCTGAGATTTTAATATCAACAGATGACAGCTGACTTACCACAGTATTGAAGGCGTTCATATGCTCTGTCACCGAGTCTCCATCCTTCATCCTCAGGTTATACAAATTTTTTCGCAGGACCAAATTATTCACCAGAGACTTAGATTGGTACAAAGTCCTAAGTTTTTGCCACAAATTCTTCGCCGTAGCTCCCCAAGATACATTCAAAAATACTGAATCTGAGACACACAACCGTATTGTGCTCTTAGCCTTCCATTCCAGTTTCTTCCAGTCTTCATCTGACATTACCGTTGGTTTAGTACCTGGATCTACTGCGATCCACTAATCTTTATCCACCAGCAGATCCTCCATCTTGAGTTTTCACAACTCAAAACTCTGACCATTAAATTTCTCGATATCTATCTTTCCGCTGCTCGCCATCTTCTTTCACCGCAAGAATCGATCCCGCAGATCTCCCACTGAATAGGGTCTACCTCAGGCCCAAGAAAAAAACCCTTAGTAGCAAAGGCGTCCCCTTGAAGCTGAAAAAACTCTGATACCAAATGTAGGTTTTAACCCTGAACATAAATTATCTACACACGAATCTTATAACATAAAATAAACAATAGCGAGAGCATAAAACATAAAACAGATAAACACAAAGATTTTCCCCTGGATCCCAAATTGGGACGGCCAGCTTTATTTTTCATTATATTCCTTTTAGTGTTACAACTCATATATATACATGCCGAAGAATACATAAACCCCAATCCATTAACCCTGGATTAGAACATAACTGTAGTTCCCTTGACCGGATTTACAAAATACCAGGGGTCGAAAACCATCGTACCCCAAAACCATGTGCAAAATGATGCACAAAACATGGGTGGGTCCGCATACCAAAAACAAATTCGCCGAGGCACTACACCAGACCCCGACAGGGGGGGCTGCCGCCCCCCCTGTGACCCCCCTGCTGCGCCCGGCGCAACGTACAGCACGAGGGGCTAGTCGTGGAAAGAATATAACACATACCCAACATATCGGATTTGGAAAGCGATGATGAAATCGAATGTAATTGAATGAAATCATGGAGGAATTTCATAAAGTTTTATAGATATTTAATGGTCGTTTGAAAGCCATCGAATCATGGAAGGAAGGCTTGTGCGATCCATTAAGAATTCATAGTACAGTAGACGGCCACGAAGGCGCATCTATAGCAATCGATTGAAGGTTCTCCTCATATATCTGAATTCAAATCCTCTATATACGAATTTGAATGTATATTGGTTTCGCGTATAAGAATTTGGAAGGACCGAAGAGTTGGGTTGCCGAAGAGCGTAAAGCACAATTTCTATACTCAAGGTGAAGATTACTGTCTGATCAAGGGCCGTGACCGATGAGCGATTTATGCATTCAAGAGGTGAGAAGCGAGCATACAGATATTTTAAGTGAAGGTGTAGTTGAATAGCAATGAAACCATGAACGACAAAAGTAGTTTTGAAGAAAACAAGAAGTGGTATCGCATGGTCTTCCAACTGGGAAGCAGATTTGGCTTTTAGAACGCGATTGTGGTCTTTGACAGACACGTGGAAAAGATGGTATTAAAAAAAACCATTTTTTTCGCGTGAAATCTGAGAATTAAAATTCGAGCATTTTAGTAGCACGATTACCCTTAGATTGGAAATAGGAGTGCAAAGGCCTTCGATTCATAATTGGTGCAAGTTTGTTAAATCACAAATATTGAATGACGTGTATTATTTCCATTGAGAAGGTACGTGGGCCCAGGTGTTTTTAAATGGCAGCATTTGTGTTTTAATGTCACGAGAGTTACCTTAAAAAAAAATTCACTATGAATGTCCATTGAATTGTGTGAGATGTTGAATTATGAGCGAATATTCTAATGCTCATTGATGGTGGCCAAATATTTGGTCGAAGGGTTGAGTTATGGGATAAAAAATATCCACTTCATATAGTGACTATTATGGATTTAATTATGAAATTTTAATAACAATTGAAGCCTATGAAGTGAGGGTCGAATATTGAATATAATGAGATGGATTTTGGTTATGTAATGGTTTTATAACCATAGTGAAGGATTTTTAAAAGGAGCTTTTGCATGAAAGGATAATGAATTTGGGTTGTATTAAATAGAAGAAATCTTCCTTGAAGATTTATTTATAAGCTTCTGCAAAAGTTTATGGATTTACCAGAATTGGAAATTTTGGAGCTTGAAAATGGAAATGTATTTCTTATGTGCATAGCTTGGAGTGAGAATGTGGGTTTGGCAGGGTAGTCCTGCATCACCAACCATTCTCCCTGAATGTTGTGTTTGGTGTATCGCAGTTTACAAGGCGACCGACTTGGTTACCTATGGATGGATAGCAACCTAGTGGGGAATCCAAAAATATACGCGACGGTATGTGGGAGTGTAGTCCATAGTAGTGATGTCTAATACATAATCGTTCTATGAGAGCATTCACATATGCTTACCATGCATCGAGTGCCTATGATATACCCAAAAGTACCAAAGAACAGTCCTATACATTTCTGTACGTGGAACGAAATATAACACATGACATACAAACATGGAAAATAATGAAAGCTCCTATGTTTGACGACATCAGAATACATCTCTAGCCTAGATATCTAAATGTTTGCATTAATTCCAAATGATCCTTACATTAATTGAGGTAAATTTCAAGTTGATCTTGATTTACGTTTAAGTTTTAAGGCTCAAAGATAGATGTCACCTAAACACCTATGATGCAAATAATATGAGAAAAAAACTCTTTTCATTTCGATGAAAGCTATCTAGTATAGGGAAGGAATTCAAACGTTGATGCAATCAAAAAAATATGTGGAAAACAAGATCTTCCAATCTATAACTTTCACTTTCACTTTCACTTTTCAAATACGATAACGAAAGAGTAAATGAAATCCAATTCACCAAAGTTTACTTATATGATTTTTTTCTTTTTCTTTTTCTTTTCAAAATGAAAAAAATGCACTTATTAGCTTCCAATCACTAAGAAATGTAATCTATTCTTGATGATAACCTTAAAAATCAATTTTCCAATGCATGCAAACTAATGCAGTTTTCATAAGAAATGATCAATTTTTTGAGAGAAAACTTACCAAATGCAAGATGCAATTATTTTTTGATTTCCAAAATAACTAAAATTCCTATGAAACAAAAAATCAGTAAGAAATGCCAACAAAAATAACCCAAAGAACCAAAGATTCACCTCAAGCTCTTTTCACTACTTAAATATGAGACAAACTGTTGCAAGACATGAAGAATCAAAAAACAACAAATCAGAATGTAAAGCAAACCGAGTAGGAAAAGGACCTCAAAGATCAAAACATTCTAGACTCTCAATCAAGAAACCCTAAAATTATTTTCACTTTTAAAGATCGGCATAGGAATACAGTGGTATCCAGGGAGTTAAGTGTGATTGTTCACAGTGATAAACACACTGACAATGCTATGTTTTCAGGATAAAATGCACTAGGTGAGGAAAGCTTAGGAAAATAAAACAAAAAATGAAAATAAATCCAGATTTGAAACTCTAAATACCATACTACTCGGAATTCATACTTATAAGTAATAAAAAATATGGACTATAAGTCGGTTGGCCTAACTAATCGAAGTTACTGAAAATACAAGGAGGATGGAAGGGTTAATGGTTCCCGAGTGGAGTCTCCATTTTTTCGTGCAGAAAATCCCTTCTGTGAATAGAAGCTAACCCTCTAGTCCTAATGAGAGGATCTAGCAAAAAACGAGACAAATATATGCAACCTTTCCTAGCTTATGCGAGAAAAACACGAAGGACAATAGATGTCCTACTTCTTTCTGATGCTAGAGATTGCCTTTCATGTTAGCCTTTCTTCTTTCACTTCCACACTCATGATATCCTCTCCGTCGGTGAATAACAATTCCTTCAAGGAAGAACAAGTAGAGACAACAAACAAATACAAATCATAACAATATCTAGTACAAGCTATGTAGAAGATCAAGGAGCACTACAATAAACATGAAATTATAGACATATTTAGGGAAAGGAAACACACAATGTATTATTAATATAATGATAAAGGGATAAATACAACCAAAATACTTGATATTGGACACATCCTTTAGGTGAGACTCCAAGTCCTAGCCTCAACTCTTTAGACAACTTCGTCCTTCATAGATGGGAAACAATTAGGCATGCTTCAGCTCATAGGATGAAAACCAACCAAGAGTGGATGGTAAGGGTTTCATTTATATGGAAGGAGAGGGATTTTAGGATCCATAAAACTAGGAGGCATTCCATATATTAAGGGAAATATCCATGGAAAGAGGAGGTCTCGATCCTATCATCAATAACCTGAAACCACACCGCCATTCTCGAGGCTTCTAGTAAGGGAATATTATCCTCCTGTTTTGGGAAAATTGCCTAAATAGGATCAACACAGATTTTCTAGACAAAGGTCACGCTTCTAGCACTATAAACATGTTTTTCAAAAGGTGACAGGCACGGGTCAGTAGCAATGTAGATCACACTGGGCTTGTAAAACAAGGTTTTTGACAAGATTTTCGGAATATTTTTAAATCAAGTCTTCTTTCACTTTTTCAGGGATCTACTAGGAATTTCTGATGGAGAACATATTTTTCAACATTGGTGGCATGACGACACAAAGTGGAGTGTGACAAAATAATATATAACACAACCGTGATGCTAGGGAAGGTAGTAAATATATAAGGTAAGAGTGGTAGTTTTGGATTTACCAATTTAAGCTTGAAATCCAAATATGATGGGAGGATGAGCTCAAGGGATGAGAGATAATAAAACTAGAGTAGGATTAGATAGGAATTATAGATCTCTACCATGGTAAATAGTTAAAACCACCTTGTAATCTTATGGAAGAGGAAGATTTGGAATTTTTTTTTTCCTGAATTTCTAGAATCAATGCACATTTGGAAGGGAGAAACATATACTGATCAATGTTGGTTATTAGGTATGCAATCTGTGCCCAACACAGGTGGCCAGTCATCTAAGGTGCACAAGCCTGGATAAAACACTATTTTGAGCTAAATTTCTTGGAAAATTATAATTTTTGGAGAAGTGATGCCTAGGGATTTGTGAAGGGAAAATGGAAAATTGTCCAAGGATGTTGAATGATCTAGATTTCAGGCCTTTTGAGAAAATGTGACAAAATGGCCTATAACATATTCCCCCTCAAAGCGTAAATTTAGAAGTAGTGGTTGAGGACTAAAGTGCTTTACCTTGTGATAAGTCCGGATCAAGAGTCAATTGGTCGAGATCATCATCTGTTATAATACATATTATCATCATTATATCATTGTTGAGGGATACATACCCATACTCAACATATAAGCCATATTACATGTAAAATGATCAAAAATATCGTCCACTGATGAAAAAGAGTGGACCCATGCTTGGATGATTTTTAGAATGATCATAGCCATCATACTCTATGATCTTGGTATGAATCTTGAAAACACAACCAAGATGGATGAAATTGGATATAGGGTCTTCTATGTCGTTCACGCGATAGTACGAGTCTAACCATGTGATTAAATGAGTTGGATTCTTACATGGTAGACACCATATGATTATTGACCAATTATGCAAACTGTTAAAATATGTGAGAGAAACCACTGATAATGATAATGGCTCTGAAGGTACTGGAGTAAAATATATGTGGTGTGAATGGATGAGTTGAAGTTGCACACCACATGGAATCTCCTGGTCAAAGGCTAATGATGATAACCTGTCACTAAAAGTGAAGAAACTTGCCATTAATGTATGCAAGTTCCAAGGAACTAAAGGGAGTTTCTAAGTCAACTTGTTGAATAATGAGCTAATGTCAATAGGAAGCGACCCATCACATGAGGGCTTTGATGTATCCCCCATCAACGACATGAAACGAGTATCAAGATTTGAGACATAATGTAATGATGCAAAGCTGGTTCACGAGAAACATACATGAAATAAGGCTTAATACTATGTTGTAATATACAACAACCCCCCATTTATTTTTACAAATAGGGACACTTTAGAAATAAATAAGAAAATCCTTTTAAAAAAAAATACTTTCAAAAAACACTTAGGAAATAAAATTCCTTCCCGAAAGGCGCATCGCTCATCATATATGTTATTTTTGTCAAAAAGAAATCTTAAAGCATAAAATCTGCAAACAACAAAATGCGCTCTTTAGAAAGCTTTCCTTTCATTTTTCGCATCACACTTGATTTAGTTAAAACTTAAATGAACAAAGTGATAAAAGTTGCGATACCGCGGACCCGAGAAAGCGAATAAACTAAAAAATATAAGTCTTTTTCGCATCGCATCAATTTTTTTCTTTCGCAAATCGCATCGCGCGCAACTTATAGTATAGAATTAAATATATCTTTTAAATCTTGCGATCTGCGATTTGCGCAGATCACATTTTGTAATGTTTACGAGAAAATCATGAAATATTATAAGAAATCATTGCGATTTGTGCATTCAATAATCTCAAAGTGTGAAAAGAAACTTATGTCATATCAGATTGAATTTTAGATCTTAACAGCTTTAAACGATTAATAAGCATTACATGCGAAGCCAGGTAAAGCCATGTCAAGCATTAAATTTTGAAATCATAATGAATTATGAAGAGATGATTGATAAGATTGAAAGAGTTTCGCGTGAGTTTGAAATAAATTTTTGATATGTCTTTGTAAATGCTTGTTATATGATATCTTTCATTTTCATTATCAGGAAATCAGTTATCGAATTAAGAGAATCTGAGATGAGTAAGAAAGGTAAATAAATCTCTCAAGCATTGTTCTCAAAAGATACATATATGCCTTCGCTATTTTCAGACACTGACTGTAACAAGGATTTTGGTGTCTCATCATGGGAGGATATGTATAAACTATTTGAGGATGAAGGGGCAAAATTAATAACAAAGATATCTACAACAGACACTAATATCACTTCCGATGCAACTATTTTCAACGTTGCATGCTTGTTATTCATCAGATAGTCGTAAGACCAAAAATTATGCCTTACACAGATATGATCAAGTGGGCAGTTGAAAATCTGAATATTGAAGACAGAGTATTTAAGAATTCCAGAGGAGAGATTATGGGTTCTTTTAAAGCTGAAGATTTGGCAGCCATGTATCATTTACTAGCTCCGCAACGAAAATATGACAATAGATATGTGCAAACGTTCAAAGCTAAACATCCAGATCTTATCAAGGTCATCCATGAGTGGAAGGAAAATGAGGGAAAACCGAAGCAAGACAAATCTGGTACATACTCCATTGCACAAATCCCTCATCCCTATTGCTTTGCTGCTGGTATGTTGTGTAGGTTATTTCCTGGACCTGATAGTACTAGGTTCTCTAGAGACTGGGTTCCCTTAATTGACGCAATCGTCAATTCATCCATTTTGAATTGGGCAAACCTTTTATCTAGTTATTTAGCCAAACACATTGCTGAATATAGGAATAAAAGGAATGTTTCACCTCAAGAAAATTCACCCTTTTTCATGTCTTCTTGTGTTAGATTCCATCTGTTATATTTCTATATTTCCAATCATGGGTTGGAAATGGACCATTACAGACCCTACACCAATCCATATTTACCATGAAGAACTCTGGGATTCCAAATACCACTTGCATTTCTATAAAGTCTGTTATGGAGTTATGCTGCCTATGTATCAAATGATTTTCAATAAAAATATCCCTAGGGTTTCCAAGGAAATCATTAGATATATTGTTCCTACAACTCGATGGTTTGATGAAGAGAAATTTACTTATCTTCGAGTATTTGGAAGTTCCACTCTTCCACATGTTTTGCCATATTATGTTCTGGATAGATTGTTTGGGACAGAAATAACTTATCAACTTATTAATGGTGTCACCAAACAGTTAAAGGATGACAAAAAGACTATTTGGCCTTCATTCCCTGTATAGTGTGGTACTTTTTCTTTAGAAAATATTAGCCATACATACAAAGGGTCTCCTAATATTCAGATGTTAAATTTAGCATTTATGCCTGGGAGACTATATGATCCCAATGATGAAATTAAGAATTACATGGAAAGACTTAAGACCAAGCGTTTTGTAAAAGAAGAGGATTAGTTTTTTGACTTCTTTTAGGGAGTCAAAGATTTTTCAGATGTTATTAAGAGGGTTTCCAATCAATCAAGTCAATAAGATACTGAAGCTTTTCAGGAATACAGAAATAAAAGATTAAAGAATGTCCCTTTGAATTTGCTAGTTATGGAAGAAGAAAAACACACTCCAAGTGTTAGTCTTGAAGAAGAAATGAAGGATGATTCTGAAAATGAATCTGGTCACTCTCAACAGCAATCTGATAAGACCGATCAATCTGAAGATGAGGCTGAGTCTACAAAAGACAATTCAGAAATTGACCAGATTATTCAAGATATAGAGTTGCAAGGAAAAATAAATAACAATGTCACTGAATCAAATACAGAAGCAGTTCCAAAAGGTCAGATGATAGAATATAAATATAAATCATCTGAAGGAAAAGACCTAATAAATGAATGGGAAAAATTTTCCCAATCAATAAAAACTTCTAAGGGAAAGGTCAATACTGGTAAAGCAGCAGGTTTTCAAACACTAGAGACTTCCCAAAGGATAGTTCAGACTGTCAACCCTTTACAAAAAATCTCAGCAATACAGAGCAGAGAAATCATTCTAGCCCACTCCACAAATCAAATCATTTTTCAAATAGAATACATTCCATCATTGGATATCTTCTACAGTCCTAGCCATACAGCTGTGGTCAAAAGAAATAAAAGAAGAAGGACTAATGAAACAACTCTTAAATCTATAGATGAATCAGTTGACATCCTCTGGAAATATTCATCAGAGGATCCCACTAAAAATTTGTCTAAACTTTCACAATATGCAGGAGCTTATGCTATAGCTACTGCAGATAAGGCAAGTGAAATCAAAGCACTTTTGAAGCAGAGGGAATCCAGGATACAGGAATTGGAACACATGTTAGATACAGAGAAAGTCAAGTCTACAGAACATATCAGAGCAAATTTAGAATAGTTCCATAAATATTTTGAAAAACTTAAATTGGAACATCATACAGAACTTAAAGATAAACAGATACAGCTGGAGAGAACCATGGAAAAATTACAGAATCAATCACAATCAGAAAGGTTCATTCAGGAAGCACTTGAGATAAATACAATGATTAAAGAGCAACAAAAGGAATTTTTTCATCAAGTTGCTATGATTTATTCTTACTGTGATTCCAATAAAATAATGATTCAACAAATTTCCATTAAAAAACTTGAATGTGAGAAATGTAAAAAAAAAATAGAAGAACATATTCAATGGCAAGATTCAGATATGGGAAAACTAGCTAATCTACCTCAGATAGATAAGCTTCATGGAGAATTATTATTTATAGAATGGAAAACATGGATTGCTCGAGCATACAAAGCAGCGATTAAGACATTCAGCAAATCAAATGAGGTCATACAACTTTTATGTGACCAATTGTTCAAAACAGGAATTATTGAAGAAAACACGTCTAATGTGTTTTCATTGACACAATTGAAATGGAAACAGAGAGCTGAACAACATGAAGAATTAATCAGAAAAGTTAATAAGTTTGATCAAGAAAATTCTTGGAATTTTATGATCAAACCTTACCATCAGCAACAGACTCTTCTACTTCTCACAAAATCAGCTAAAAAGTCTCAATCAACAATTTCAAATTCCATCTTCAAGAATCAAATCCGGTCACGAATATCTCAGCCACCTCATCTCAAGACAATGCTAGATATCTGAAAATTATGTGACCATGCTCCGCAAAATATGCAAAAGCCTTAAAATTAGGATTTTTAGTTTTTAATTCCTAGATTATTGTTCAAGTTAGAGGAAGGTTGTTTGAAACCTCCTCTACATTTTTTGTAAAATATTTAATTTAGTTTGTAGTTAGTTTTAGTATTTAAACCCTTCTCATGCATTTAGAGAAGGGTCTAGAATTTTATTAAGAACATTTGCAAAGAATGCTTACTTGTAAGTAAGTTTGTGAATGCTTTGATGAAATAATGGAACACGGTTATATTTAGTTATAAACATCATTTTGTTGATCAATTCCTGGTGAAATTTTGTATTCTTTGAACAAATATTTGATTGAAGGATTGGATATGACCTATTATCATTGATCTGATAGACAGAGTAATACACAACTGGTACTAATATCATGTATGTTATTTCTGTTTCTGAAAATTAGTGATGAACACAACTTTCATGAATCATGTATGAAATTAATTGTTTATATCTAAAATATCTGTTGCACTAATGTATAGTATAAAGACAGAAATTAGTTATTTTATATATGGTCATCAGACAATGCGATATATGTTTCATTTTCTTTTGATTAATTAATTTTCCGAGAGAATCATTTTACATGGTAATAATTCTATTAAATATGAATTGATTTCATGACAGATTCAATAGAAATATTTCTAGATCACATTGAGATATTATATCCTGGGTTAGATTAAATTTAATTCAAATTCTTTCATTTAGAGTTAAATTTGTGTTAGTTTGTAGTAACTCATAATTTAAAAATGTTTTGGTAGAAACCCAACAAGTTATCATCCAAAAACGAAAAATGGGAAACTGGTCCCATCACACCCAGTCGGAACCACTACCCCAAATGGAAAAGGAGTTTCTTTAAGGTCCAGACCGGGTGGTTATCCCCCTTTTTTGTTACCATGGATTTATGAGGCCTCAACATTTTTGGTGCTAGAAGGAGGGCCTGACTATGAATGGAAGATAAATCTAAAATTTGAAGCCCTCATAAGAGTCGATCTCCTCAAAATCATTCTACGATTTCTTGATGACAATCTAGATCAGAAACTCAGAAATCAGAAGTAGTAGAAACCTTGCCATCATCCCCTGAAGTATCATGTCATCCATCTACTTCAGAATTCATTCCTGAATCTCCTGAAGTTCAGTCTTTAATTCAGCAATTAGAAGGAATATCTTTTTCTGCTGAAAATCATGTTAACCGAGAAACATCTGAGGAAAGTGTTACTTCTTTATTTAGAGACACTGGTATTTTAAACCGATCTAAAAGAGAGAAGCTTGGAATTAACCCTTTGGAGTTTCCATTAGAATCTCATCACAAAAAAGTTACTATATCCGGATCAAAATCAGAAACAAGTGAAGTCATATCAAATTTTCCTTCATTTGTTCCTTCATATTCATCCAATCAATCCACATCTTCTCTATCTTCTATTTCTTCCATTCAAATAATCAGTGTTGTTACAAGTAGTATTGTTCCAGTTGTAAGTTCTTCTTCCATTACCTCTACTTCTGGACCTACTTCTACATCTTCACAAAATCCAAATCCAATTATGGATACTCAACCTTGGACAAGTCCTAGTGCTGTATTAATAGCAAATCTGAATTCTCTTCCAGATCATCCAGAGAAATGGTTACCTAAATAGAATTCAGATGATGGTCTTCCTGCTAAAGAACACATCAATAATTTTATGTTGGCCATGAATTTAAATGGAATTGTTCATGAAGATGTTGTAGTTAGGTTGTTTCCTTACACTTTACAAGGATCTGCAGGATCTCGGTACTTTTCCCTTCCAGCAGGATCTATTACCGATTGGACAACTTTTGAACAAGTGTTTCTTGCAAAATTTGGATATGGTAGAACTATTGCATCTTTAATCAATGCCCTTTCTAATCTCAAAGTAAATTCAGGTGAAAGGGTTAAAGATTTCAACTCCAAATTCAACATGTTATTAAATAAAATCCTAACTACTTCTAAACCTACTGTTGAGGTATAAATAGAATGGTATATTTCTTCTTTTCCTTCTAATATAACTATTTTTGTAGATAGAGCTAATAAAGCTACTCTCTTAGAAAACTTGAAAGAAGCTCTTGCAGTAGAAAAGAGGATTTTACCATTAGAGAAACGACCAAAGACAGAAGAAAGGAAAACAAAGAAAGTGACATTTAGTCAAGATTCCAAAAATAAAATCTCAAAAGATCCATTTGATCTTGAAGGTCTTCAAAAAGTATTAAATACTATGTCAAATGATATGATTGATATAAAGAAACAAGTTGTTGAACTTTTCAGCCACTAAAAAATCATTTCGTCCATTCAAGAAAAATCCTTCTTCAACATCTCAACCTCTAAATGAAATTTCAAATGTTGAATCTGACCAAGACATTAAAGATCCCTCACCTTCTGAAAATGAATTAGAATCTGAAGAAGAAGTTGAATTAAATGGTTTAAGGGATTTAATTCTTCCAACAGAGGAATAAAATGAAGCTATGCATGTATCTAGAAGAAGTAAACCTTCTTTAGATCCAATTTTGTCAAATCCCAAACAAAATTATGTTCCTACGAAAGAAAGAATCAAAAAATCTAAAATTGTACAGACAGATCCGATTTTATCAGATCCTTCTACAAATTCCAAAACTTTGATTGTATCAGATACAGTCGAATACAACACAGTAGAGGATATGAAAAAGATCAAGGCAAATATCTCACTACATGAAATGACCAAACTCAAACAACAACAAAAGATTTTGCTTAGAGAACTCAAAGAAATTCCTGTAGAACCAATACAACCACCAGTTATAGCACAAGCTTCAAGGGATATGGGAAAACCTCCATCATCTATCATTAAAGTGAATTCCAATGATCTTGTTTTAATTGGTGATAAATCTATTTATCAAACTCCTCCTTTTCTTTTGACTTATGAAATTTTTAACAAGAATGTTCATAATTGTCTTATTGATTTAGGAGCTTCTTCAAACATTATGCCAAGAATAGTGTGTAAAAAATTAAATATCACTCCTCAGAAAAAATATGTACATATAATTCAATTGGATAGAACAAAAGTTGAATTATTGGAGAAATGTTATCAGTATTTATTAGATTATCATCTAATCCAAGAGTATCACAAGTGATTGATATTTTAGTCACAGACATTCCTGAGTTTTATGGCCTTATTTTAAGCAGGGATTGGTCTGAGAAATTACATGTATATTTCGCTACTGACTGGTCACATATGTGGTTACCATACAATGGAAAACCAAATCAAATCAGAATTGAACGTGAGAAATTTATGAAACACACATTTAATGAATTAGAGGGACAAAATAAACCTATAGCTTTTACTAATAATATTATAGGAAATTATTCAGCAGAATCATCCCTTGGTTCATTTAACACTCAGGTTTCACCTTTTTTAGCAAATACTGTTACTTCTCAAATTGAAAACTTTCTCAAACAAACTCTTCTAGATGTGTTAATTTTAGCAATCAAATTCCAAAACAATCTTTATTTTGGACTTTATTTTTTGATAGTTCGAAATCAGAAGATGGTGAAGGAGAAGATTGTGTTTTAATCAATGCTCAAGGAGAGAAAACGATGCTATCTTGTAGACTCGAGTTTCAATGCACGAATAATACTGCTGAATATGAAGCACTGATACAAGGTACGTATAAAGCTATAGGATTGAATGTTAAATATTTGCAAGTATATGGAGATTCCGAAATAATAGTCAAACAAGTTAGGAACATGATCCATTGTATTTCTGGACACTTGAGACATTATCAAACTCTAGCTCAGAATCTCATTTCTCATTTTACAACATTTAATATCTCTACAATTCCTAGATTACAAAATGCGAGCAATGATTTTCTTGCTAATGTAGCATCTAGACTTATACCACCTGAATAATTTAGCCCAGATAGATTTTCAATTGAATTAATTTTTAGACCATCCATTCTAGAAAATATAACAAATTGGAAAGTATTTAATGATGATGCGATATAGTATACTTTCTTACATCATATGGAGCTTATGAAGGTCAAATTTTGGATGAAAATGAACATGATTTACAGATTAAAGATAAAACAAAAAAAATTCCCAAATCTGTAGTCAAAATGGAAGACCTTTATGACTTAAAAGATAGGTTTAAAAAAGTGACCAATTCAAAAATTCAAAGTTCAACTTTAAAGTTTGAATTGATTAATCTTAGTACTTCAGAAAAACCTCAAAATATCAACTTAGGTCTTGGTCTAAGATATGAAGAGAGGATATCATTCATTAAATTTTTTAAGAAATATAAAGATATCTTTACATGGGATTATTTAGATCTTAAAACATATGGTATTTCCATAATTCAACATACCATTCCTATGATATCAGACGATAAACCTGTCCAACAAAAACTCAAGAAAATTCATCCAAATTTAGAAAGTCAAATTAAATTTGAACTGAATAAAATGCTCAAAACCAAAATCATTTTTCTTGTTAGACATTCCAAGTGGGTGTCAAACATGGTTCCAGTTAGGAAAAAGAATGGAGACATTAGAATTTTCATATATTTTTTAGAAATTTGAATAAAGCCTGTTAGAAAGATAATTTTCCCTTACCTACCATGGAACAGATATTACAATCAGTTGCAGGGTCTGAATTGATGTCTTTTCTACATGGATTTTCAGGGTATAATCAGATCATGGTTCATCCTAATGATAGATTAAAAGCAACATTTAGAACAAAAAGGGGAACATACGCATATCAGAAAATGCCTTTTGGATTGATTAATGCTGGAGCTACGTTTCAGCGTGCTATGGATATAGCTTTCAGAGGAATAATCAATAGCTCAGTTGTTATATACTTAGATGACATTACTATTTGTTCTAAGCATAGAAAAAATCATATTAATCATTTAAAAAACATTTTCGAAATATGCATAAGATATTCTATTTCCTTCAATCTTAAAAAATGTATTTTTCTTTACCATAAGGTAAGCTATTAGGATTTATTGTTTCTAAAAATGGAATTCATATAGACCCTGATAGGATCCAAGAGATTGAAAATATTCCTCTGCCACATAACAAAAAAACAATGCAATCATTTTTAGGACAAATTAATTTTGTAAAAATATTTGTTCCCGATTTCTCCCAAATTGTCCTACCCCTACAATCAATAATGAATAAAAAATCAATTTTTAAATGGGGAAAAGAAGAAAGAAATTCTTTTGAATTAATTAAGAAAGCTATTGTTTAAGCTCCCTATTTAACAACTCCTAATTTTATCAAATCCTTTGTGTTATACACATTTTCTTCGGATACATCATATGCAGTTGTTTTAACACTGTTAAATGATCAAAAAATTGAAGCACCTATTGCGTTTTTTAGTTCTAATATTCAAGGTGCTGAGTTAAACTATTCAGCTGTAGAAAAACAAGCTTATGCCATGGTTAAATCTTTGAAACATTTTAGAATTTTTCTCTTAAAAACACAAACCAAGATAATAGTGCCTTACTCGGGAGTAAGGAAATTATTAATACAATGAGAAGTAGGAGAGAAAAGAGAAAATTGGGTCACTGCACTTCAGGAATATGATGTATAAATACACCCAGCTAAAATTGTTAAAGGACAAGGTCTCTGCAAAATGTTAACCGGATCTTCTCATTTGCTTAAAGATGAAGATCAATTAGAAGAAATACAAATATTTGAGGTAAGCCTAAATGATTCTCAATCGCAATATACTGATCTAAAATTATTCTTAAAAAATGGATATGCTCCTTTAAATCTCAATTATACTAGAAAGCGTGCTTTGAGACTTAAAGCAAATCAATATCAACTTGTAAATGATATCTTATTTAGGAGGAATTATGATTCTGTATTATTAAGATGCTTAGAGAAAATTGAGGCTGAAAAGGTATTGCAGGAACTACATGATGGACCAGCTAGAGGTCATTTCGGAGCAAATACCACAACTCATAAAATACTGCATGACAGTTACTATTGGCCAACTTTGTTTAAAGATGCACATGAATATGCAATAAAATGTAAAACATGTCAAACTACAGCAGGAAGAGAAAGGAAACCATCATTTCCATTAAAACTAGTAAATATCCAACAACCATTTGAACAATGGGGGTTAGATATTATAAGTGAAATAACTCCAAACACTTCAAAGCAACACAGGTATATTCTAATTACAACTAATTATTTCACAAAATGGGTAGAAGCTATCCCATTGAAAGTGGTCGATACACAAAATATTACCAAATTTATTGATCAATTCATAATTACCAGGTTTGGCCTTCCATCAGCTTTGATATTTGATAATGAATCTTACTTTTCTGGAAATGCAATGATTAAATTTGCTTTGAAAAGAGGTTTTAAGTTAAAATACTTAGACAATTATTACCCACAAGGAAATGGATTAGCTGAATCTATGAATAAAAACCTTATTAGAATCATTAAAAGAACCGTGGAGCAAAATCATAAGAACTGGCATAAAGCATTATTATTTTCTCTCTGGGCAGATAGAATCAGTCAAAAAGCTTCAATAGGCACTTCACCATATGTGTTAGTTTATGGAAAAGAAGCAATTCTACCCTCAAATGTAACAATACCATCATTTTCTTTAGTACAATTTATTGATGAAAATCCTCTTCTTCTCTCCAACTTAGACAAGATAAAATCCTTAAGTTAGAAGAAGAAAGAGAAAAAGCTAAACAAACTCATATCCATCATCAACAAGTAATAAAAGCCTTATTTTATTTAACATATGTTAGTTCAAAATATTTGAAAATTGGTGATTTGGTATTAAAATGGGATAAAGCTCATGAAGAAAAGGGTAAACACACAAAGTTTCAAAAACTCTGGCTAGGACCATTTCAAATAATCGAAAAAATTGGTTCATCAACATTTCTGTTACAGGTTTTATCAGGTAAAAAATATTCTTTACCTGTTAATGGGCAAATTTTGAAAAATATTTTTCATAGAAGGCAATCCTTCTATCTTTGTACATTAAAATTTTACTTTCATATAGAAATAAAATTGTTTAGTATTGACAATTGACTTTTCAAACATAAGTCTTAGATAAATTTTTGATTTTTTATTTTTTTTTGCTTTTTCTTCTTCCACTTATTAAAAAATAGAAATGTTAAAGAAAAATCAAAAGATTTAGGAAAAAAAAAAGATTCATTTTATCTTTCTAGAAAAATGGAATTTCAATAAAACACTTATTTTGTTTGAAAAATTCTCATTTTTATCTAGTATGAAAATTCTTTTGTTAGTCATGAAAACAAAATTATATTATAGTGAAAAATCTTCTTCAGAAAAGCAATATAACAACTCGAAATTATCATCTAGCATCTTAGAAAGAAATATGATTCATCCCATCCTGTAAATCTTATAATTTTCAAAAGAAATTTAAAAATAAAAATAAAAAGTTTTGAGAAAACTTAAAAGATAATAAGTCTCATCACGAGCTTGTTTACCATGTTTACGGAAAAATAATTGAACTGACATTACTAATAATGTCTACCAAAATAGTGTAATGACTTGAGATTATATCATATAGACAAGGGGTCTCATCACGAGCCAGCTTGATTAGTTTAATTACTATTTGTGAATGACATTGTCACTATTTGGTTACCAAGCCAAGACAATGGCTTTTAAGAAGATAAAAAAAAATAATAATAAAGAAAAAATAATTTACTTATGAAAATGATGAGAAATACTGGATGGAAAAATGGATCATAGCCAGTTAAAATATAACCTTGCCAAAAGCTTAAAACTGCCTATTGGAATAGAGGCCCTATCTATGATAAAAGAGTAAAATTATAAAAAGCTTTATTTGTAAAGATTATTTCCTATTTTATTTTTAACTAAGTAAAGACTGATATTGATTTTTATACTTGTATCTTTTTAGAGAAATTCTCCAAAAATAAGTGAATAAATGAAATTTTCGTTATTTGAAAAAAGATATTATTTATTTGAAATTTCATTTCTTTAACTATTTTATTTTTATATAGAAGGATTTAGAATTTTCAATTTTTTTTTATCAAAAATATTTGGTTCTTCCAAGTGAATTGCCAATTGTTGTACTATACAACAACCCCCCATTTATTTTTATAAATAAGGACCCTTTAGAAATAAATAAGAAAATCCTTTAAAAAAAAAAAATACTTTCAAAAAACACTTAGGAAATAAAATTCTTGCCCAAAAGGCGCATCACTCATCATATATGTTATTTTTGTCAAAAAGAAATCTTAAAACATAAAATCTATGAACATCAAAATGCGCTCTTTAGAAAGCTTTACTTTCCTTTTTCGCATCGCACTTGATTTAGTTAAAACTTAAAGGAACAAAGTGATAAAAGTTGCGATAACCGCGGACCCGACGAAGCGAATAAACTAAAAAATATAAATATTTTTCGCATCGCATCCATTTTTCGCTTTCACAAATCACATCGCGCGCAACCTATAGTATAGACTTAAATATATCTTTTAAATCTTGCGATCTGCGATTTGCGCAGATCGCATTTTGTAATGTTTTCGAGACAATCACGAAATATTATAAGAAATTGTTGCGATTTGCGCATTTAATAATCTCAACGTGTGAAAAGAAACTTATGTCATATCGAATTGAATTTTAGATCTTAACAGGTTTAAAAGATTAATAAGCATTGCATGCGAAGCCAGGTAAAGCCATGTCAAGCATTAAATTTTGAAATCATAATGAATTATGAAGAGATGATTGACAAGATTGAAAGAGTTTCATGTGAGTTTGAAATAAATTTCTGATACATCTTTGTAAATGCTTGTTATATGATATCTTTCATTTTCATTATCAGGAAATCAGTTATCAAATTGAGAGAATCTAATATGAGTAAGAAAGGTAAAGAAATCTCTCAAGCATCATCCTCAGAAGATACAAATATGCTTTTGCTATTCTCAGACACTGTCTGTAACAAGGATTGCGATGTCTCATCATGGAAGGCTATGTATAAAATATTTGAGGATGAAGGGCCAAAAGTGATAACAAAGATATCTGAAACAGGCACTGATATCACTTCTGATGCAACTCTTTTTTATGTTTCATGCTCGTTTATTCATAAGATAGCCGCAAGACCAAAAATTATGCCTTACACAGATATGATCAAGTGGGCAGTTGAAAATCTGAATATTGAAGACAAAGTATTTAAGAATTCCAGAGGAGAGACTATGGGTTATTTTAAAGCTGAAGATTTGGCAGCCATGTATCATTTACCAACTCCGCAACAAAATTATGACAATAGATATGTGCAAACGTTCAAAGCTAAACATGCAGATCTTATCAAAGTCATCCATGAGTGGAAGGACAATGAGGGAAAACTGAAGCAAGATAAATATGGTACGTAATCCATTGCACAAATCCCTCATCCCTATTTCTTTGCTGCTGGTATGTTGTGTAGGTTATTTCCTAGACCTGATAGTACTAGGTTCTCTAGATACTAGGTTCCCTTAATTGACACAATCGTCAATTCATCCATTTTGAATTGGGCAGACCTTTTATCTAATTATTTAGCCAAACACATTGCTGAATATAGGAATAAAAGGAATGTTTCACCTCAAGAAAATTCACCCTTTTTCATGTCCGCTTATGTTATGGATTCCATCTGTTATATTTCTATATTTCCAATCATGGGTTGGAAATGGACCGTTACAGACCCTACACCAATCCATATTTACCATGAAGAACTCTGGGATTCCAAATACCACTTGCATTTCTATAAATTCTATTATGGAGTTATGCTGCCTATGTATCAAATGTTTTTCGATAAAAATATCCTTATGGTTTCCAAGGAAATCAGTAGAGATATTGTTCCTACAACATGATGCTTTGCTGAAGAGAAATTTACTTATGTTCAAGTATTTGGAAGTTCCGCTCTTCCACATGTTTTGCCATAATATGTTCCGGATAGATTGTTTGGGAGAGAAATAGCTTATCAACTTATTAATGGTGTCACCAAACAGTTAAAGGATGACAAAAAGGCTATTTGGCCTTCATTCCCTGTACAATGTGGTACTTTTGCTTTATCCAATATTGGCCATACATGCAAAGAGGATCCTAATATTTAGATGTTAAATTTAGCATTTATGCCTGGAATACTGTATGATCCCAATGATGAAATTAAGAATTACATGGCAAGACTTAAGACCAAGCCTTTTGTAAAATAAGAGGATTAGTTTGATGACTTCTTTCAGGGAGTTGAAGATTTTTCAAATGTTATTAAGAGGGTTTCCAATTAATCAAGTCAAGAATATACCGAAGCTTTTCAGGAATACAGAAATAAAATATAAAAGAATGTCCCTTTGAATTTGCTAGTTATGGAAGAAGAAAAACACACTCCAAGTGTTAGTCTTGATGAAGAAATGAAGGATGATTCTGAAAATGAATCTGGTCACTCTCAACAGCAATCTGATAAGACCGATCAATCTGAAGATGAGGCTGAGTCTAAAAATCCAATTTGGAAATTGACCAGATTATTCAAGATATAGAGTTGCAAGGAAAAATAAACAACAATGTCACTGAATCAAATACAGAAGTAGTTCCAAAAGGTCAGATCATATAAGATCAATCTAAATCATCTGAAGGAAAAGACCTAATAAATGAATGGGAAAATTTTTCCCAAGCAATAAAAAATTCTAAAGGAAAGGTCAATACTATTCAAGCAGCAGGTTTTCAAACACTAGAGCCTTCCCAAAGGATAGTTCAGACTGTCAACCCTTACAAACAATCTCAGCAACACAGAGCAGAGAAATTATTCCAGCCCACTCCACAGATCAAATCATTTTTCAAATAGAAGACATTCCATCATTGGATATCTTCTATAGTCCCAGCCATAGAAATGTGGTCAAAAGAAATAAAAGAAGAAGGATTGATGAAACAACTCTTAAATCCATAGATGAATCAGTTGACATCCTATGGAAAGATTCATCAGAGGATCCCACTAAAAAATTGACTAAATTGTCACAATATGCAGGAGCTTATGCTATAGCTACTGTAGATAAGGTAAGTGAAATCAAAGCACTTTTGAAGAAGAGGGAATCTAGGATACAAGAATTGGAACACATGTTATATACAGAGAAATTCAAGTCTATAGAACAGATCAGAGAAAATTTAGAATAGTTCCATAAATATTTTGAAAAACTTAAATTGGAACATCATACAGAACTTAAAGATAAACAGATACAGACGGGGAGAACCATGGCAGAATTACAGAATTAATCACAATCAGAAAAGTTCATTCAAGAAGCACTTGAGATAAATACAATGATTAAAGAGCAACAAAAGAAATTTTGTCATCAAGTTGCTATGATTGATTCTTACTGTGATTCCAATGAAATAATGATTCAACAAAATGCCATTCAAAAACTTGAATGTGAGAAACTTCAAAAACAAATTGAAGAACATATTCAATGGCAAGATTCAAATATGGGAAAACTAGCTAATCTACCTCAAATAGATAAGCTTCATGGAGAATTATTATTTATATAATGGAAAACAGAAATTGCCCAAGAAGAAAAAGCAGCGATTAAGACATTCAGCAAATCAAATGAGGTCATACAGCTTTTATGTGACCAATTGTTCAAAACGAGATTTATTGAAGAACGTCTGATGTTTTTTCATTGACAAAAGAGATAGAATTGAAATGGAAACAGAGATCAGAACAATAGGAAGAAGTAATCAGAAATGTTAATAAGTTTGATCAAGAAAATTCTTGGAATTTTCTGATCAAAACTTACTATCAACAACAAACTCTTCTACTTCTCACAGAATTAGCTAAAAAGTCTCAGTCAACAATTTCAAATTCCATCTTCAAGAATCAAATCCGGTCACGAATATCTCAGCCACCTCAACTTAAGACAATGCTAGATATCTACAAATTACGTGACCATACTCCACAAAAGATGCAAAAGCCTTAAAATTAGGATTTTTAGTTTTTAATTCCTAGATTATTGTTCAAGTTAGAGGAAGGTTGTTTGAAACCTCCTCTAAATTTTTGTAAAATATTTAATTTAGTTTGTAGTTAGTTTTAGTATTTAGACCCTTCTCATTCATTTAGAGAAGGGTCCAGAATTTTATTAATAACATTTGCAAAGAATGCTTAATTGTAAGTAAGTTTGTGAATGCCTTGATGAAATAATGGAACACGGTTATATTCAGTTATAAACATCATTTTGTTGATCAATGCTTGGTGCAATTTTTTATTCTTTGAAAAACTCTTTGATTGAAGGATTGGATATGACCTATTATAACTGATCTGATAGACAGAGTAATACGCAACTAGTACTAATATCATGTATGTTATTTCTGTTTCTGAAAATTAGTGATGAACACAGCTTTCATGAATCATGTATGAAATTAATTGTTTATGTCTGAAATATCTGTTGCACTAATGTACAGTATAAAGACATAAATTATTTATTTTATATATGGTCATCAGACAATGCGATATATGTTTCATTTTCTTTTGATTAATTAATTTTTCGAGAGAATCATTTTACATGGTAATAATTCTATTAAATCTGAATTGATTTCATGACAGATTCAATAGAAATATTTCTAGATCGCATTGAGATATTATATCCCGGGTTAGATTAAATTTAATTCAAAGTCTTGCATTTAGAGTTGAATTTGTGTTAGTTTGTAGTAATTCATCATTTAAAAATGTTTTGGTAGAAACCCAACAAGTTATCATCCAAAAACCAAAACTGGGAAACTGGTCCCATCACACCTAGTCGGAGCCACTACCCCAAATGGAAAAGGAGCTGCTTTAAGGTCCGGACTGGGTGGTTATCCCCCTTTGTTGTTGCCACGGATTTCTGAGACCTCAACAGACTATCATAGTAGATTTTAACTGAAGGACTTCTCTTCAACATATCAATGACACTGTATGGAGTTGGAAGCATTGACCCAAAAATGATTATGAAGGCTTTTGATATGGTGTGATTAACCAAAGAGGAAAGCATATTTCCCAACCAAACAGTCATGAAGATGAAGTGAAAGAGTGTCATGTTCAAGAGTGACTCTCTACCATTAAAAGGTAAAAATGCCCAATTTTCCCAATTTCCCAACCATTTCTGGCCAATACCTATTTATTTTTTATAAGCTTGAGGAGGATAACATATTCTTGACCTATAAGTTCATCCTTCAGATGAATCCTTTTGAGTATTTTTAACAAACCATGAGAAGGAGTGGTTCAGTCTCGTCATATTTAATGAGTCCATCATTGTTTGATGATTATACAAGTCTAGCGAAGTCGTAATTTGACTTCTTTTTCATGTTTAGATAGTTTGAAAAAGAGGTGAAGAAGAAACCTCCATAGGTTCCTTTTCGTAAATTTGTCTCTTGGGCCTGAAAAGCAGGGAAAAATTTAGGGGATAATATTCGTAGGCGAGCTAATCTTCCATGAATTTACCAAAAACAATATTCGCAAATTTCCATTTTTCTAAAAACTGAATTCACCTAAATTTCATAGTATACAATTAATTTATGTTAAAAATAACCTATATTATATATTTTCTAATATAAAATAATTAGAAATATAAACATTTTTACAAAATTATCATCAAACATTCTAAAATTTGGATATTAGGGACTAGTAAGATTCGCCAAGGTTGCTAAAATTTAAGATAAACTTCCATCCTTAAATTTCCCTTGCCGAAAAGGCATAAAATAATACCTAGGAGAACCTTTTAGTCGTGTTTGACTAAAGTATTCCTTTTTTGTAAATAGTTTATCCTAGTCCAGAAAAGGGTTAAATGTCTTATACTGGTCAGACATCTTCCATTTACTTTAACGAGTTCAAAAAGGAAAGTGCTCAAAAATATTTTCATGTTTTTGGAGTCTGAAAAGAGCTGAAAGAGGATTCCAGGGGGTTCCTTTTTTGTAGATTTAAAAGCTAGAAAAAGTGATAAAAGTATTCTCTTCCATAAAATGACTTGTTTTCAACTTAAAATTCTCATTAAATCCTTCAATCATCTTTTAACCTACTCACAACACCACAAAAAGATTAAAAATATATGACATAGGCTAAAATTAGGTCAAAATATATTAAAAAATATTAAAATGATGGTTAAACTGACCACAAATAGGAAAAAATTGAAGCTAGTTTTACCATTTTTATTTTACCTCTTGTGAGTGAGTTTTGAGAGCATTTACCCCTTAATATTCAATAGGCGATTACAACCAATCCGCTGGACTATTTCCGGTGTCGTCAGTTCTAGGTAGGATATTTTAATTTTATCTTGCTTTTCATGATTTCCATTTTTCATTTCATGCAATTTTTTTAATTTTAAGTGAATTTTAGGATTTAGATTAGCCTCTTAGGTCCAACACACCATTTCTAAATCAAAATTTGCACTCAGAATTCCCAATAAACACTAGGAAGAGTGCTTTAGTGCACCTCCCAAGGAAGGGAGGGTGTGTTGCACCTCTCTATCTCCTTAAGGTCAGGTGCGCTAAATGCGATCCAAAAAAGGGATTCATGTTTTTCACTTGAATTTATCTCAATTTTTTTAGTGAGATTTGTTCTAAATGTTCTTCTCACGGTATTACAACTATCTACTGGAGAAAAAAATTGCTTTAATTTGGAGAGAAATAGAAGATGAGTCCCATTATTTAGATGTCACCAACGACCTGACAACTATTAAAGCTTTAAGAAATTGCAGAATTATATTGGGTTAGGGTCGCCTAGGGTCAATTTTTGGGTACAATTTTGGCTAAATTTTGTTAAAACATGATGCGCATAGAAAATACAAGGAAATTTGGGTCGGGTCAAAGTTCCTTTATAATTGTAGTAAGTTAAAAGGAAAACATGGGGCTCAAACCATAGTTTGAGACCATGGTATTTGTGCATATTAGTCCTATAAATATGTATGAGTCAAGTAAAGTATAAATATCGAGTAATATTAGATCTTATCTAGTAATGAACTATCTTATGTGATCTAATTTTGGGAAAGTTGTGTTAGTCTGGATTGGATAGGCTCCTGCTAGCTCTATGCACGCAGATCTAGTCCTAAGCTGTGTGCAAGGACCCTGTTGTTTTGTGCGCAGGAAAAGAGTTATGTATTGATTAAAAATATATCAATAAAGATAAGAGTTTTGATGAATTTCAATCCACATGTATGATGTTTATGATTATGTGTTCATGCTTCGATTTAGTTATATATCTATTGTTGTTAATGAATGCAAATTTATCTAAAGTTACACATATGATGCTAGAATCTTATCTCCGCACAAGTATTGCATGACTAATTATGATCTATGTTGAAGGATAGATCTATGTAGTTGTGAAAGAGTTATTCTTGTTTCTGGGAGTAGATATGAATAAGGATAATTTCCTGTTGCGCGCACGATTGTATTACAGTTAAGGGTTTTCCTGTGTTAGATCTGAATTAGGTTAAGGAAGTTATTACATAGAGTAGTAACCATTAGATCTGTTAATAAGGGCTAATGTCCACATCAATCACTCCTCATAGTGTGAAAATATAGTTCCAACACTTCACCCATACTGCTTCGGATGAGACTTTGGTCTTCGCAAGGAGATCACTTCTGAAGGGGCCAGTAGTTGGAGGGCTTTTTTGGTTGCACCAAACACTTTGAACCTAGGTCAAGATCCCTCAAGAAAAAAAATTCTTCCATCGCTGGGACCAGGATATATTTGAGGGAAGTTTGATGTGGCATCTAACAAATAACGAATTGTAAGAGTGGCTTGATAGAAGGGTGCGTGAATTCATGATCCAAGAAAATCAAAATCTGAAGTTATCTGCTTAAGATTGGGAGAAAAAGTATATCTATAAAAAATTCCATGAGATTTTCTTTGCTTAATTCGCTACATATTTACAAGATTGGTTATCTAGGCTTGCTAAGTTTTACACCTATTGGAAGGATGATGTGATTACCAAGTAGACACCTGAAATAATCCAGCAATTGGATAAATATAGAAATAAGATTACACGCATAGTAGATTATTGGGTTGATAGAATTTTTGGCATGTTTGTTACTGAATTTTTTGTTGACGCGTTTGTGTCACATTCTGTAGATGAAAGGATATTTTTCAAAGGACCTAGAGGTAAGTTCCTGCGCTCTTTAAATTTGTGGATTAAAATGATATTTTTTGAAAAGGGTACTCTATGCAACCACAATGAGTGAATCTTCAGAAGAGGTCCACCCAGCTCTACGTGGATCAAAAAAACTTATAGATAAAACCTAGAGGAAGATTTTGTTTATAGTCCCCTTAAAGGTAGATCTAATAGCAACGACGAGTCTGAAACAAGTAGTTCTGGTGAATCAACACATTTAGAAGAAAATATCTAGAGTGCAGTTCAAATACCATCCACTCCACTTCCACATTCATCTCACACTATCATCTCATCCATCCCACCTCCACCTCCACCATTAGTTTCTGATATGGATAACTCTATGAAACTGTAGATCTTTAGGGGCGTTGGAAATGAAGATACTGAACAATTCTGGTTTGTTGGAGAGGCTGTTTGGACAACACAATAGGTCAATGATAATAATGTTAAGAAAGCGTAGCCCACTACCGCATTTTAGGAACACACATTGGAATGGTATATGAGGTATGCAGCAAAAAACCCTAATGCAGCTATTGATGATCTCAAATATGCATTGAAAGAACAGTTCAGAAAGCTGAAATCATATGCGCAATGTGTTACTATATTAAAGGACATCCATCAAGAAGTAAATGAGACCATATGGGAGGAAGATCGACTGTTGAAATGTACTATTAGAGAAGGAGGTTTTTCTATTGATGATAAAAAACACAAAGAATGGTTCATTTCCATGTTGTTGCCACATATGCGCCTGCCTTTATCCCAACAGAAGATCGCGACATAGGTCAAAATTTTGGAAATCGAAATGAAGTTAGAAGGCTCACTGATACAGGTTGGAGTTTAGGAAATTGAGAGCTAGCTGGCTACCTTGCATTTATAACTATAAATTTTACGGAAGGAAAAAGAAAAGGACGTGCGTGCAGAAGTATGGTGCGTATGCTGCAATATCAACGAAACTACAAGGAGAAATGCCCTTTTTCTGGTGAGTATATGGCAGTTGGAGGACCAAGTCCACTTAATATTGCAACAGGGCCGAGTGAGAACCCTTGGCATGGTGCATGGTATGTAAAGTAATTGGACAAAACAAAACTGATTTTTGTCCCAGAATTAGTAAATATATTTTGGGTCTCCAATATTTTTATATCAAATTTTGTTGATCTATGGGGCATGATTAAAAGAACGGTCACAACTTCAATCTCATGATTAAACAAGTTGCTTCGTATAGACTACAAGTCGAAGGTAGAAGGACATATTCACCTACATCGCCATCTGGGCGAGGTGGATTTCAAGGTAAAGTACAAGGAAGAGGAGTAGGAGATGGTCATGGAAGGGGAAAACTCATTTTTTATAACTGTGGAGAGGCTGGCCATTATGTGTGTGACTTTCTATACCCGACACAACAATCCTAAAGGTAGTGTCGACAATTTGATCATGCTATTGAATTTTTTCCTGTATTTTTTGCAAAAATGAAGGAAAATAAAACATAGACACCCATGTAGAACATTCATATGATGAGGGTATAACCGCACGATGAAGAACCTAGTGTGAATATTGTAAAAAAAGGTGGTGCATCAACTGGTGAAGAAAAAGCAGAACGTAAGAAACCTGCCACTGATGTTTGGATCTGGAAGGCTCCTGAGAAAAAGGATGGGTTTAACTTAAAAAGGGAGCAGGATACCTTCCTTGAAGAAAAGAAAGAGTTCATGGATCATGGCGCATCGACATCTGAGGCACCAAGAAAGCCTGCCATAAATACCGTCGAAGAGGCCAATGCCGAGTTAAAACCATTTCTAATTTTCTAGAGGCCTGTATTAAGCTCCTGCATAATAAAATGGTAGTTGAGAATATTCAAGATTTGATCGATAGTTGCACCGAGAAAGAGAAACCTTAGATGGAGAAAAGGGTTGTTAATAAAATTTAAGAGAACAAGAGAAGGACTGGCCGAGATATGTTCTTGACTGCTCAGATAGGTGAGTTTGAAATGGACCAGGTCATTTTCGATCTGGGATTTCATGAAAATTTACTACCAAAGAAAACACTGCAGAAAATGGGATAAACTAAGCTGGAATGGTCCATAATTCAGCTAAAAATGGAAAATCAGTAGAAGATTATCCGAATGGGTAGACTTTCTGGGTTGGTAGTTGATATTGAAGGAGTTAAGGCACTTGATGATTTTGAATTTATTCAAATTGTTGATGATATTGACCCATACCCTGCATTTTTGGATTTGGATTAGGCTATTGACATGGATGCTATTATCAAACTAAATCACATAAGTATGGTATTTGAAAATAATGGGACACGGGTTGTGGTCCTTCTGGACCCTACAAAAGGAACAAGATACACAGAGCCAGTGCAGGAAGGATATGAAGATGAATATGTTGATCATATCTATAAGCTAACTGTAGGGGATTGGGATTGGATCAACCCTACAACAGATGGTAGACTTAGCTGGGAGAAATATAGTTCATGATTTTCCGATTCAGATGAAGAATTGTAGAATTGGAAGAACTGGTTGCATGAACTCTCTACAATGGGTTGTAATCGAGTAACTAGATGTATTGTGTTGTATATCTTCTAAGGTACATGAATTAACCTACTAGGATGTCATAGGTAGTGTCAATTAATTCTTAGAAGAACTTGAAAAGGCTGGTACAGAGGCATAGCGGTTACATGTGCTTGATCTAGTTCTGTGCTCAACCCCAGCACACTGGTGGGGGGTGCACAAGGAAAATTTGGCTAACTAGGAAGAATGTAACCAAATGATGCGACTGTGATTTTTAAACCCTAATACCCGGATAGAAGGAACCTATACAGGTGAGGAGGATCCGTGCATTCATTTAGCCAAGTGGACTATAGCTTGGGGAGAAGAGCCAAAGTGGGAATGGGTGCATATATTCATTCATACGTTAAGCAAGATACCCACGAATTAGTTCTTGGAGGCTGAGTTGTGATGAGGCATTGGTGAATGGGATGCGCTGAAAGAAAGATCTTTCATAACCTTTAGCTTGGAAAGTTTATTCCAAGGCCTTGATGAGGCTTTGCTGGCAATTCAAGATGTTATATTTGATATGCCAAAAGCGCTATAAGAATGAGTCAAACCAGCATGGGATGCGCAGATGAAGGATGTAGTAGAGTGTCGGAATGTGACAACGAAATATGCTGAGGACGACCCGAGAAACATTAATATGCCTGAGTCTGAAGGAAAATGCGTAGTCATTGGACCTGAGATCAAATTACCAAATGTGACTGAACCTATGAAGACTAGGAAAGTCAATATTGGAATAGAGGAACAACCTAAGTTTTCCAAAATAGAAGATTATTGGGATGAAGATACTATGTGTAAGGTTGCAGAGCTACTCAATGAATATTAGGAACTATTTCCTAGAAATTTATCAAACTTGAAAGGGATTATTGGAGATCTTGGTGTGATGAGGATCATTTTGAATCCAGATGCGCGATCTGTGAAACAACGCCCTTATAGATTGAATCTAAGATATAAGGAGAAGTTCAAAGAGGACCTCGAAGATATGGTTGTTGCAGGGATTATTGAACCGGTGGAAGAATCAAATTGTGTAAGCTGTATGTTGGTCCAAGAAAATAAGACTTATAAAGGTGAAATCAGGATCTGTGTTGATTTGCGCAAATTAAATAATGTTTGTGTACATGATCCTTTTCTAACTCCGTTCTTAGATAAGTTCTTGGACAATGTCGGAGGGTAAGAGGCCTACTCATTCACCAATGGATTCTCATGGTATCATTAGATAAGGATTGTGTCTGAAGCCCAAAATAAGAAAACCCTTTGCGATGTAGTGGGGATCATTCCAATACATGGTTATGCCATTCGGGTTGAAGAATTCACTAGCTATATTTTGTGCGTAGTAGTATTGCTTTTAAATAATATATCTATAATTTATTAGAAGTATATTTTTATGATTGGAATATCTTTGGGTTAGTAAAGAAACATGTTTCTAGTCTGTGCTTAATGCTGGATACTTGTTGAAAGTATTAGATCTAGCTAAATTTGAATAAATGTGTGTTCTATGTTCCTTTTGGTAATTTGATGGGCCATATTGTCTGTGAGCAGGGATTGATGGTTGATCCCACCAAGATTATTGTTATAGTTAATTTAGAACCTCCAATGAATGTGAAGCAGCTTCCCTCAACCTTGGGACATACAGGATATTATCAGAATTTTATTAGGGCACCTGCGCTGATCACTACGCTGATGGAGAAACTGTTGAAAAAAGATGCAAATTTATGTAGGATGAGGACTGCCAGAAGAGTTTAAATATGATTAAGGAGAAAATGGTAACTGCGGCTATCTTGGTATTCCCATATTAGTCAAAATAATTCCACGTACACATGGATTCGTCCTGTATTGCATTAGGAGTTGTATTAGCACAACTAGGAGCTAGAGATATTGATCATCTAATTGCATTTGCAAGTTGGAAGTTGTCATGTACATAATGAAATTATTACACAATAGAGCGAGAAGGGTTAGCTATGCTATATGCATTGCAAAATTTCAGTAACTATTTTATTGGAGGTCACTTAAAGATGTTCACTGATCATTCGACTTTGAAGTACTTAGTGAACAAGAATATGATGGTGGGAAGATCTGTAGATGGCTCCTATTATTACAGGAATATGATTTTGAAGTGATGGTGAAACCAGGAAGATTGAATTCCGGACCAGATCACTTATCACGCATTGAAAGTGGGGAGGAACCAACTAATTTGGAGGAAGGATTACCAGATGCACAATTGTTTTCTATTAAGATAGATGATGAACATTTTAAAGATATTATTCACTTTCTAACCATTGGAAGTACACCTATGGAATATACAATTAAGTAGAAGAAAGAGTTGGTTTTGTGCTCAGAATATTTTACCCTGATTGCAGGTCAATTGTACAAGCTTCGAGTTGAGAAAGTTATAATGAGGTGTTACTGTCTTAAGGTTCAGTGATCAAAAATACTCTTTCAGGTTTACTTGGTAGTTTTCCTAGGTCAAAATTTCATGTTTTCAAGTCAATTTTCAAATAAAATTTTGTTCACTGAAGGTTGTCTAGGTCTAAAATGATACTCCCTTCACTCCATTCATGGTCATCATCATATTAGAGGTCATGCCATCTATTATCAACTAGGGTTTTAGGTCATTCACCACACCTTCATCTAGGTTAGGGTCTAGGTCTCTTTTGTTTCACCACCATAAGGTCCAATTATGTCATGAAATAAGGAAAAAAATATCTCATTTTCACCATACAAGTAATTTACATAGGGGGTTAGAAAAGATAGGAAAATAAGTAAAGGAAATTTCCATTTTCTCATAAAGTATGTTACTTGATTAAAGTTAAAAAAAAAAAATCAAAGGTTTTCTCAAAGTTTATAATTTCATTAGAAGACAAAAAATCAATTTTGTGATGTTATAAAAGGAAAAGAGGCTTCTTCAACTCATTTCATCATTTTATGTTTGATAGAGTTCCTCTATTATCATCATCACACTCCACAGATGCCAAGGGTTGAAGAAAAAAAAATCATATTATGCCAAAACTGCCTGTTCTATGCTTCTGGAAGGTAGTGCTATGATTCTAGAAGGGTCGCGCTACATTTCTGGCAAGTGCTAATCTTTTGGTTTTAAGCTCCAAATCAGCCATCCAAGGTTCAAAACATATTGCCCAAAGATTCAGATATCTCCAAACTAGTAAGTGGACACTCTCCATACCTCTCTTAAGTCAAATACTTCAACAAATGAGTGGATTCCTTTCTTAGGTTTTGTAATGTTCCTTTTTCAGAAACATTGTCAATCGACAAAGAAAATCTATTCCAGAGATAGACTGCAGGGGAATTTACTGGATTTGTCACCTTTGAATAAAGGATGAGCTCTAGAGGCTACCTGGCCCACTAGCAGACTCTGTCTATAGAGTGATTGTCAAGGGACAATATCCCCAAGAGGGAAACACAACAATATTCAGAATCTCTTAAGATAACCCCAACATTGCAGCTACAACAATGATCAAATACATCAAATGGAAATAGTAGTGACTCATGAACACATAAAATGTCGGAGAATAAAATGGCCATCATATTAAGACATAGAAACATAAAATATACATCATCTTTTTTGGGTATGTGTTATATTCTTTCCACGACTAGCCCCACGTGTTGTACATTGCGCCGGGCACAGCGCCCCGGCAAAGATTTTTTTGGTGTGTGGTCCCACTCATAGGCATACCCATCCATGTTTTGTGCATGAGTTTGCACATGGTTTTGGGGTATGATGGTTTTTGGCCCCTGGTATTTTGTAGATCCGGTCAAGGGAATTACGGTTATGTTCTAATCCAGGGTTAATGGATTGGGGTTTATGTATGCTTCGACATGTATATATATGTGTTGTAACACTAAAAGGAATATAATGAAAAATCAAGTTGGTCGTCCCAATTTGGGATCCAGGGGAAAGTCTCTGTGTTTATCTGTTTTATGTTTTATGCTCTCACTATTATTTATTTTCTGTTATAAGGTTCGTGTGTAGATAATTTATGTTCAGGGTTAAAACCTACATTTGGTATCAGAGTTTTTTTGGCTTCAAGGGGATGCCTTTGCTACTGAGGGTTTTTTGCTTGGGTCTGAGGTAGACCCTGTTCAGTGGGAGATCTGTGGGATCGATTCTTGCGGTGAAAGAATATGGCGAGCGGTGGAAAGATAGATATCGAGAAATTTAATGGTCAGAGTTTTGAGTTGTGGAAGCTCAAGATGGAGGATCTGCTGGTGGATAAAGATCAGTGGATCACGATAGATCCAGGTACTAAACCAATGGCAATGTCAAATGAAGACTGGAAGAAACTGGATTGGAAGGTTAAGAGCACAATACGGTTGTATGTATCAGATTCAGTATTGTTGAATGTATCTAGGGAAGCTACGATGAAGAATTTGTGGGAAAAAATTGGGACTTTGTACCAATCTAAGTCTCTGGTGAATAATTTGTTCCTGTGGAAAAAGCTGTATAACCTGGTGATGAAGGATGGAGACTCGGTGACAGAGCATCTGAACGCCTTCAATATTGTGGTAAGTCGGTTGTAACCTGTTGATATTAAAATCTTAGATGAAGATAAGTGCATCAGTTTGTTGCGTTCTCTACCAGACTCGTGGGAGATTCTGCTTATTGATACGTAGCAATACAACTACCTTGAATTTTGATGACATTGTCTCAGCCTTGTTGTCAGAGGAAATGAGACGGAGAAATATGGAGGGCCAGAATGGAGATGCCTTATATGTACGAGGAAGGTCCCAAAACAGAAACAAGAATAAGGTTTCGAGTGGGAGATCCAAATCTAGAGGGAGATCTAAATCTCCTGGAAAGTTTGTAAAGGTATGCTGGAAATGCGAAAAGGAAGGGCACTACAAAAAGGAGTGCAAATCTAAAGCTCTTGAGAAAGGAAAGGGATCTGATGATGCTCCTTCTGCAGAGGCAAAAACCACCTCGAATGAAGGTGGGGATGTGTATTTGGCTTCTTCTTCAAATACACATGTAGATCATGAGTCATGGTTGATTGACTCAGGTGCATCCTTTCACTTCACTCCCCATAGGGAGTGGTTCTGCGAGTATGAGAAATATGATGGTGGTGATGTCTTCCGAGGGGATGATAGGAAGGCTAGAATCATCGGACGTGGAAAGGTCAAGTTGAAGCTGCAAGGTGGAAGGATTAGAACACTTCCTGGTGTTCTGCATATTCCTGCATTGGCCAGAAATCTGATTTCTGTAAGCAAGATGGATGATGCAGGTGTAAAAACAGTGTTCGAGAAAGATGCATGCAAGATGGTTCGGGGAGCACTGGTATTAATGCGGGGAGTTCGGACTGGAACTCTGTACAAGCTACAAGGTAGCACTGTTATTGATGGGTGTAACAGTTCTGTGGTTCCTGAAAGTGGGACGGAAAGTCTAGTTGTCTTTGGAGAAAAGACCATGCTATGGCATCAAAGGCTTGGACATATTGGAGAGAAGGGCCTTCGGATACTACATAGAGATGGTATGGTAGAAGGTATGTCTAATTGTTCTCTGGATTTTGATTTCTATGAAAATTGTGTATATGGGAAGCAGAATCGGGTGAGTTTTCCTTCTGGTGCTAAGAGGGCAAACAAGATATTAGAACTTGTGCACAGTGATGTGTTTGGGCCTGTGTCAGTTCCATCACTGGGAAAGTCTGTGTACTATGTTTCATTCATAGATGACTTCTCAAGGAATACATGGATATATTTCTTGAGGAATAAATCTGAATTCTTTGACAAATTTAAAGAATTTAAGGCTCTGGTGGAAAACCAGACAGAGAAGAAGATAAAGGTGCTAAGGACAGATAATGGTGGGGAGTTCTGCAAGAAGGAATTTGAAGAGTTCTGTAAGAAGTGTGGTATAGCACGGCAGAAGACTACTCCATACACACCTCAGCAAAATGGAGTTGCAGAAAGAATGAATAGAACACTGATGGAAAAGGCAAGAAGCATGTTCAGTGGTACCGGGTTAGGACAAGAATTCTGGGCAGAGGCAGTGGAGACTGCATGTTACTTAGTTAACAGATCACCTTCATCGGCGTTGGAGGATAAGACTCCACATGAGGTATGGACTGGTAAGAAACCCTCTCTTTCACATCTAAGGGTATTTGGATGTGATGCATATGTACATGTTCCAAAGGAGGAAAGGACCAAGTTGGATAATAAATCTGAAAGGTGCATCTTTATTGGGTATAAGGATGGTTTAAAGGGTTACAAGCTTTGGAACCCAGAAACAAGGAAGGTTGTGTACAACTGTGATGTGGTGTTTAGAGAGGTAAAAGATGTTGTTACACATGAAGTCATACCAAAGGAACCTGAGAAGATAGAGTTTGAGATAAAGGAGGATGAATCAGACTCTACAACAGAAGAAGACTCAGAAGATGAAGAGCCACAAACTCCAGCTTTGAGAAGATCGGTTCGGGAAAGAAGGCAACCAGAAAGGTATAGTCCATCTGCTTTCTGTTCAGGTTTTGCCTTAACTATAATTGATGATGAACCCAGAACTGTCAGGGAGGCAGTAGATTCAGAGGATGGAAAACTCTGGAAGGAGGCCATGGTTGATGAAATGGCATCCTTGCACAAAAATGAGGCATGGGATCTGGTGGAGTTGCCAGTTGGAAGGAAGCCCATCGGGAGCAAATGGGTGTTTAAGAAGAAGATGAATGTAGAAGGAAAGGTGGAGAAATACAAAGCTCGGTTGGTAGCAAAAGGTTATTCCCAGGTGCCGAGAATTGATTTTGGTGATATTTTTTCTCCTGTTGCCAAAGTTACTTCTATTAGATTACTTTTATCTGTTGCTGCTGCATTTGATTTTTAGATAGAACAGATGGATGTGAAGACAACATTTCTTCATGGGGATCTAGAAGAGGAGATCTACATGAAGCAACCTGAAGGCTTTATGGTGAAGGGTAAGAAAGAACTGGTATGCAGGTTGAAGAAGTCTCTGTATGGGTTAAAGCAGTCACCAAGGATGTGGTATCAGAAATTTGATACCTATATACGGGGACTTGGCTTCACCAGAAGCAAGGAGGATCACTGTGTTTATTTTAAATTAATTGGTGACCATGTTATTTATTTGGTCTTGTATGTGGATGATATGTTGTTGATTGGAAATGACAAATAAATTATCCAATATTTGAAGACCCAACTGTTCTCCAAATTCGACATGAAGGATCTTGGTGCTACAAACTATATTTTGGGCATGGAAATTAAGAGAGATAGGGCAAAGAGGAAGCTCTGGTTAAACCAGAGGAAGTATGTCGAGACTATATTTCAGAGGTTCAATATGCAGGATAGTAAACCAGTGAATGTTCCTATTCCTGTAGGTGTAAAGCTGTCTGCTGAACAGTGTCCCAAGACACAAGAAGAAGAGGAGGATATGTCCCTTGTTCCATATGCAAGTGTAGTGGGTAGCCTGATGTATGCAATGGTTTTTACGAGACCAAACATTGCACATGCAGTGGGATTATTGAGCAGGTTTATGTCAAACCCAGGGAAGGAGCATTGGACAACAATGAAGCGGGTTTTTAGATATTTACGTGGCACTAGTGATTATGGCTTGTGCTACCAGGGAAGACCAGGATTGGAAAGAATGTTGGAGATTCGTGGTTTTGTTGATGTATATTGGGCTAGAGATCTGGACCAAAGAAGATCTACAAGTGGATATGTGTTTAGCCTATTTGGAGGTGCAGTCAGTTGGATGAGTAAAAGACAGTCTGTAGTGGCGCTTTCAACTACAGAGGTAGAATACATAGCAGCCACTCATGCAAGCAAGGAATCAGTTTGGTTGTAGATATTGTGTTCAAGTATGGGGTTGGTACAACAAGCTATAAGGATAGACTGTGATAGCCTAAGTGCAATTTTCTTGGCTAAGAACCCTGCTTATCATTCAAAGACAAAGCACATTGATGTTCAATATCACTTTGTTAGAGATATGGTTGAGGCTAAAAGGGTGTTGCTGGTAAAGGTGGACACTTTGAAGAATGTTGCAGATGCATTGACGAAGTCTGTGAGCACTCAGAAGTTCTCTTGGTGTAGAGAAACAATGGGTGTTGAAGAATTGGCCCAATGACTAAGCTCTCTTGTGGCCCCTTGTGGAAAGAAAACAACAAGTGGGAGAATGTTGGGTATGTGTTATATTATTTCCACGACTAGGCCCACGCACTGTACGTTGCGCCGGGCACAACAGGGGGGTCACAGGGGGGCGGAAGTGCCTCGGCAAAGATTTTTTTGGTGTGCAGTCCCACTCATAGGCGGACCCACCCATGTTTTGTGCATGATTTTGCACATGGTTTGGGGAATACGTGGTTTTATTTTGGTATTTTGTAGATACGATTAGGGAACTACGGGTTATGTTCTAATCCAGGGTTAATGGATTAGGGTTTATGTATGCTTTAGCATGTATATATATGTGTTGTAACACTAAAAGGAATATAATGAAAAATCAAGCTGGTCGTCCCAATTTGGGATCCAAGGGAAAATCTTTGTGTTTATCTGTTTTATGCTCTCACTATTGTTTATTTTCTATTATAAGGTTCGTGTGTAGATAATTTATGTTCAGGGTTAAAACCTACAATCTTGAGGAAATTATCACTCAATAAAGGCACAACAAGCCTCAAGAAATCTGTACAAGGAAACATGAGAAATATTGTTGCATAAAGAAAGCCCTAGGCCATGACTGCGCAGTTATAGAGAGGAACTGCTGCATAAATAATGAAAATACAATGATATGAAAATGTAGGCTCAAATAAATAAGGGGGAGCAATATCTCAACCCCTAAAAATACATAACATCAATCCTTTAAGAGGATTGGCTGAAATCTATACAAAAATGGCATTTTGCAGAAATGCCGGAGTTGCTGGGTAGCAACAAATCAAGAGCTGGAAATGGATGGAGAAGGCTGAAATAGTTGTTTTTGATGAAGAACCCTTCTCCAATGAAAATATAAAGTGAAAGTTTGATCCTTTCACCCAAGACTTCCCCCCCAAAATATGCTAATCCCTCACAGCAAATATGTACCAAGGAAAATGTTGTCTAAGAGAGGGACTGCGCTGCCAATGATGGAATGTGGTTGGCCTGATGCAAAAAATGGTGGGATATTCTCAAGAACAACCTTTTCTGATCTCCAAATGAATATAACCTCTCTCCACTGAAAAACAAGCTCCGGATGGTGTGTGGAAACCTCCCCAGCAACACCCAGCAACACTGCACAATATCTGCTGCAGAAAATGCACTAATGTAGATGGCTGAAGCTATGGCCTGAATGCCTGAATATGGGGAATGGGGTGCAATCCTTCATGAGATACTCAAGAAGGAGAGGAAATCCTCAACAGGACTCCCTCGTTCCCGAATGCACTGCAACTCTGCTGAACAGCAAGAGGCAGTAACAAGTCTCCAAGACTTGGATGTAAAAATGATCAAAGATGTCCACAATGGCTGCCTTGCTCCTCTTTTAAACAAGTGAGCCTTCCATCCATGGGCCCTACTTCGAATTAGGGTTTCCTCCATCTAGAATCTTCCCTCCTATGTTGTCCCACATAGTTCTTTCCAACTCATGCCAACGCAGTTTGACTTGGTCAACCTTGGCCGAGCATGTATGAAAAAACCTCCTTTCACACATGGAGGTGTGAATTCCAGTTCAAATATGATCCTCTTTCATACTTAGAGGATTTTTATTCTATAATGATGCAAATAATGGGTCCCCTACCCATTTTATTCATCTCCTTAACAAAATTTAATGTTCCATAAAATTTGGAACATTACAGGTTTTCTCCACTATGTTTTTGGTGTTTTCCATATTTGGTTTATTCAAACTAACAAAACCCTAATTCCATACTATAAAACCTTCATACACCTTCCATACACCTTATCCAAACATTCCCTATCACTAACAATCCTCCCTGCCACCATTTTCATTGAAACCCTAGTTTTCACTACATTTTCGTAGGAAAACTAGTAAAACCCCGTGTTTTGACTCTTTGGGCACCTTCCTCATGACTATTTACAAAACTTCCACTTGCATCTTAAAGCCAATTCATCACCCTACCTCCCCAAATTTTTAGGGATTTTTCCCTTGCTTCCTTCCACCTCATTTCTGTCCCTAAAATCACCCTACCACTATCCCCTGTTTTGCTAAATATCCACTTTCCCTACCCACTATATCTAGCTTGGGTTTTATCTTGTTGACAAACACAATGGAGGGTGAAAACAAGATCCATAACGGAGGCCATCATTCCAAGTTTGATACATCTAGATTGCAATAAATCAATGCTTCTCCTTATGCTAAGAGATGTTTTTAAAACAGTGGTTGTTTGAGGTTTTGTGAGAGAATCAAGGAGGTAGGCTGTCGTGCTCAATGAGAAGCCTTTTTTCCACTAGATTCAGGAGAGATAAGGCTTTCATAGCAGGTATCCAATTCAACAAATCAAAATATGTCATTGCTTTAGCAACAGGTATACCAAACCATGGATAAATATGGTTCAAAGGGATGGACTTGGACCTTTATAACTACAAAATATTCCTTAAACTCCATTGAAAAGATGCTCCCGAGCACATTTTCCCTTTCAGGAATTTACTTGATAAATATGTCCCTTTGATGAAGCTAATTATGAAATATTTTACACGTGAACGGAGATTCTCAAGAGTGGACCAGTGCCATGTCAAGTTATTGATGCACTTTACTGCTACTACGCCACTCAATTTACCTAATTATTTATTCAGAAGTTTGGTCAATATGACTGAAAAAGTATAGAGAAAAGGAAAAGAGCATCACCCTAGTTTGTTCCACCATGGTTTTTTCAAGCTTATTGTTTTGCATCAGCTCTCAACAATCAATATGTCTTGGGAAAATTTCATGGAGATAGTCACATTAGTGCCTACTACTAGCCCACCCATCATTCATAGCACACCATCAACACCAGCATGTCAAAAGGAGGTCGAATCTTCAAGTAGGCATGCAGAGGTTCCAAAGGCGCCTAGGGTTGAGATCACTCAAACCTATGAGAAAGGTAAGAGGATGGGTTTTGCTCCTAAGACCATCAAAAGTGTGCCTTCACCTGAAACTATATTTGAACAAAGGAAAACAATTGAGCAGCTACCTAGTCATGATAGTGAGCCACTCGTGCATGAGGATGAGTCACCATTGCAGCAACATGAGGAACAAGCGCCCATGGAGGTGGAAATGGCAGAGCAAGTGAAATAAAAGACATATGAGAATATAATAAAGGAAAAGGATGCAGAGATAGTAGAGTTAAAGGCTAGACTTTCAAGGGAAAACTTCATGATTACCTTCTTACAACAAGAGAATATGTAGTTGAAAGTTAAACAAATCCTCCAAAGAAAAACAAAGGCGAATATTGAGGCAGAAAAAGATAAAGGCAAAGAATTTGTGGATGTTGAGAAACTGGAGGACACAGAGACTAAAACAAGACCAAGGAGGTCAAGAACAAGAGGGTTAACTAAGAAAAAAGAGAAAGAAAGAGAGTCATCCCCTCCATTAGTTCAGCTAACCTTTGATGAATTGATAACTGCTAAAATTGAGAAAGATAAAGAGTTGTGGCTTGACAGGGTAAACATTCATCTTGAGAAGATTCTAACGAATGAAGAAATAAATAACAACCTACAGAGGCATATGGTGAGGCATTATCTCACAAGGAACCAAATCACCAAGGTGAGGGTGAGAATTTTGAGGAAAAATCTTAAGGAAACCCTAATTAAGATTAAGGAGAACGATAATTTGGACCTGCTTGTTGAGGCATCCCTAGTTGTTTAGCTTATCATCCAAGGATTCCATGAAACAAATTTTGGAATATTTTGAGAATTTTGAGCATTTTTTGATATTTTTTGAAAATTTTGGAAATTTGGTCATTGCATAAGTGTCGTCGCTCAGTGGCTCGACGCTTTTTCTCAGAGCATCTAAATGAAGAAATTTTTATATGTATGGATGGATTTTGACTTCTAAATTATAGTTATGGTATCAGGTTAGCTTGTCACCCTCCAGTTTTGACAAAAAATCTAAAAATAGCACTTTTTTCATGTTTCTGCCACTCATTTTGCCTTTGCGTGGTGCTTCTAGAGTGATGTTGGGAGAATGAGTTTTTGGACGCCTTCTGTTATCACATATAAATTTTTGTTAACAATTTATTTATATGGGAATTTTTTTTTGGTGTTTAAGGTTGCAGTTTCTCTTAGGATTTTATACAGGATTATTATTATTATGGTTTGAAATTTTCCAATTATCTCCCACCTCCATGTCTCCTTCCGCCTCCATGTCATTGTTCGTTTCATGGTCAGTTAAAACTACATTTTTCCCTATACAGAATAGTAATTTTAAACATGGGTTATGGACAATTGAGAACAAATTTTAAAAAACTAAAAGATGTTTTTGTTGATAACGACCCCATATACAAAAATTTCCCTCAGTTTTCTAACATCTATTATGGTTTGGGAGATTCAAAGAAATATTTGCAGGTGTATTTTCCCAAATTTTCCTGTTTTTGGTTAGTATTTTCAAATACAGTTTTCACGTAGGTGGAAATGAATTTTCAAAACCTGAAAGAGATTTTTTTTTCTAAAATTTGTATGTACAAAAAATTCTCTTTGTTTTTACACAGACATTATGGTTTGGGAAATTTGAAATAATATTTCAAGGCACATTTTCGAGAAATTTCCTTTTTAGGAATCTTTTTGCAGAGCAGATTGTGGCACATCAGACATGAATATTGAGAAACTGGAGGATGTTTATGTTCCTAAGATTCCAAACTACAAAAACCTATCTCACGTTTTACGCATGTATTACAGAATGAGAGATACATTCATATATTCAACAGCCTATTTTTTTTCCTGTGCAAAGTCCTGTTTTAGACATCGTTTTACAAAGAATATTGTGAACAACTGGAGAATAATTTTGCGAAAATGAGAGAATTTTATCTGAAAAACATCTTCATCTAAAATAATCTCTTTCACATTTTACATATCTATCTTGGATTGAGAAATTCAAAGGGATAACTGGATCCTATTTTTCAGAAATTTGGGAGGAAAATAAATCAAAGACAGATAGTGACTTGGAGGCCACCTCATCTAATAAGAGTTGTTATCAAATTTGAATTTCTCTTATTCTTCACCAACAATCCACAAAGATAGTGCCAAGTAGATTCATTAGTTTTGAATGTTCTATATTTTAGTTCTATTTGTGTAACATAGTTAGAGATATTTGCTATAAATATTGATATTTTTTTCAAGATATTTTAGTTTAGAAATTGTATAAATATTTCATCATTTGAAGTAATAGATGTTAGAATATTGGACATTGAGCTAGTGTATTTCATTTTGACAAAGTAATATAGTGAATAGAGAGAAAAATTTCAACTAAAATTTAGGGATTCATGTGGTGAGATTGTATGGCTATGTTTCTCTTTTGTAAGTCAATCCATTGAATGCTTTCTCTTTCCATTACATATCTACTGCTTTTACTCATTGCCTTTAAAGGTTTTAAGTAGGATTCATGAGGAATACATGCCCTTTTTTTATAAGATGATGATGTTGTGTTTATTTTCTTCTTAAGGAATTAATTCATTCTTATATGCTTGTTCCTGATCTCTCTTTTCATTCTACACCATAACCATAAATCTTGAAGCATCATTCATTCTTTCCTACCTTGCCCCTTTATTCCCCTGCAATTTTTTCTCTTGTAACCCTACCAGAGTTTTGAAGCCTAGCTCTAATGGTACATTTTCATCCTACACAAAAATCCAAATCAACCAAACCCTAACCTACATATCTAGCCTAAAATATCCATGATCCATTCAAATTGGCTGTGAATCTCTTTGAGAGAGCCCTCTCAGCCTAGTAGGGCTAGCTAATAGGTCAAAGTGGTTTTTGGTTACCTTTTTTGGTCTCCTTCTCAGCCTTCAGAGATTTGGTGGAGTGCTAACATATTGGCGCCATTTCTGGGGAGCGAGTTGACATATATTCCCCGGGAAAGAACGAAAAGGATCACATATGATTGCTGATGGCGAATAGTAATCAGACACAAGAAGTCTGAATCATTCACTTGGCGACTCCATTTTTAGACAACCGACAGTTCAGAAAATTCATGGAGACTCCGCTATCAGAATAATTCAGTGCTTAATGACAGATCTGATGGCCTAATCAATCACAATGACAGACTATGTAGAAGATCCTATTTTTATTGATGGTTTTAAAGAATATTGGGATATGTTTGAGGATTATCATATTGATGAAGCTTTTCTGAAGTTTTTTTCTACGTATTTAAAGTCATGCAAATGTATCTCTGAAGCTAAGATCAATTTTTTAGATCAATTTGCTGACAAAATTGAGAAGGATATTGAGGTATTATAGGCTCAAATTCAGTACCATAGTATTAACTATCTAAATTCACCTTTTGGAAACCTTTTCCTACCAAAGAAAGAGGATACAATGATGACCTATGACTTTCTGATTAAGGGGTGTTATGCTTTTGAGGATGAGTTTGACAATTTCTAGTTCGGAAAATGGTATGATAAAGAGAGCACACATGAATTGTCCAACCATAATGATCAAATTGAAGAAATCCTTTAGGGTCATAAAAAAATATGTTTTTTATGATCTTGTAACTGATTACATGGATGGTATTTGTAGCTTGACTTTTCATCCATTATTTCCTTGTGGAGATCAAATGCACCGTGAATTTACCCTTGCATTACATGTTCCAATTTTAATTTTTCTAAAGCACGGTAAAAAATCCACAGTATTTGATTAGCTCCTTGACTGGTTGTATTGGAATTTTTTTGTAGGATGAGTGTGAAATAAGCTTGCTGGCAAAGCTTTTATTTTCAGCCTACAAATTCGGTTTGTTTTGCAGTATGATTTTTTGCATAATTGTATAGTTTGTAGTTGTAGTTGGGTTTCAGTTGAAGAAAAGGTTGCAGGTTTTTAGTTTTTGAGGTTGGGATCAACCCAATGGATATGGAATTGATATGCAAATTCATATATTTTTGGTTCTAGACACCTCCAAAAGGAGTTTCCATCCCCAGATGGAGCCAGATGTTATCACATATAAATTTTTGTTAACAATTATTTATATGGGAAATGTTTTTTGGTGTTTAAGTTGTAGTTTCTCTCAGGATTTTATACAGGATTATTATTATGATGGTTTGAAAATCTCCAATTATCTCCCACCTCCATGTCTCCTTCCGCCTCCATGTCATTGTTTGTTTCATGGTCAGTTAAAACTATGTTTTTCCCTATAAAAAACAATAATTTTAAACATGGTTTACAAACAGCTGAGAACAAATTTAAAAAAATGAAATAATTTTTTGATGATAAAATCCTCATATACAAAAACCTCCCTCAGTTTTCCAACAACTATTATGGTTTGAGAGACTCAGAGAAATCTTTGCAGGCATATTTTCCCAATTTCTCCTGTTTTTGTCCAGTATTTTCAAATAAGTTTTTCATGCAGGTGGAAATGAATTTGAAAAACCCAAAAGAGGTTTTTATTGATAAAATATATATGTACAAAAAACTCTCTCTGTTTTTACACATACATTATGATTTGGGAAATTTGAAATAATCTTTGAAGGCACATTTTCGAGAAATGTCCTTTTTAGCCATATTTTTGCAGAGCAGATTGTGGCCCATCAAAGATGAATATTGAGAAACTAGAGGACGTTTATGTTTATAAGATTCCAAAATACAAAAACCTATCTCAATGTTTACACAAGTTTTACATAATGAGAGATACATTCAAATCTTCACAGCCTATTTTTCTGCCTGTGCAAAATCTTGTTTTAGACATAGTTTTGAAGAGATTATTGTGAACATCCGGAGCAAAATTTTGGGAAACAGAGAGAGGCTTATCTCAAAAACATCTTTATCTACAATAATATCTTTCACGTTTTACATATCTATCTCGAATTGAGATATTAAAAGGGATTAATGGACTGTATTTTTTTGAAATTCGGGAGGAAAAAGCTCAAAGACAGTTAGTGACTTGTAGGCCACTTCATCTAATAAGAGTTTCTATCATATTCAAATTGCTTTTCTTTGTCACCAAAGATCCACAAAGATAATTCCAAGTAGATTCATTAGTTTTGAATGTTCTATATTTTAGTTCTATTTTTGTAACACAATTAGAGATATCTGTAATAAATCTCGATATTTTTTTCAAGATATTTTAGTTTAGAAATTGTATAAATAATTCATCATTTGAAGTAATAGATGTTGGAATCTTGGACATTGAGATAGTGTATTTCATTTTGAAGAAGTAATGCGGTGAATATAGAGAAACATCGTAGCCTAAATTTAGGGATTCATGTGGTGAGCTTGTAGGGCTATGTTTCTCTTTTGTAAGTCACTCCATGTAATGATTTCTCTTTCCATTACATATCTACTTCTTTCACTCATTTTATTTAAATGTTTTAAGCATGATTCATGAGGAACACATGCCCTTTTTTTATAAGATTATGATTTTTTGTTTATTTTCTTCTTAGGGAATGAATTCATACTTATATGCTCATTCTTGATCTCTCTTTTCATCCTACATCATAACCATAAAGCTCGAAGGGAAATTTATGCTTGCCTACCTTGCCCCTTTATTCCCCTGCAATTTTCTCTTGTAACCTTACCAGAGTTTTAAAGCCTAGCTCTAAAGTTCCATTTTCATCTAGCACAAAAATACAAATCAACAAAACCCTAACCTGCATATCTAGCCTAAAATCTCCATGATCCAGTAAAATTAGCTATGAATCTCTTTGAGAGAGCCCTCTCATCATAGTAGGGCTAGCTACTAGGTCAAAGTGGTATGTGGTTACCTTTGTTGGTCTCCTTCTTAGCCTTCGGAGATCCGGTGGAGTGCTAACACCTTCCAGGGGGTATTTTATCAGTTTGAAGGATGGAATGGAAAGAGGACACACAGGTCTACCTAGCCTAACATTCAGATTTGCAAATGGATTCCTAAAATTTATTAAAATTCAGCTCCAAAGTGTCGTGACGCTTTTTCTGGGAGGCGTGACACTTCTGCTAACTTGCACGATGCTTTTGTCTTGGATTCCTTTGGATAGTTTTCAAGCCAGAAAAACTCCAAATTTCGAGGTGCAACTGTCCCATGAGGTATATTTTTGATAGGAAAGTTTGTTTTTGCCTCTCATTGTGGAGGAAGCATGTAATTAATCAAAGACACATATACTCCCATTTATTAGATAAATTTGAGGGGAATGTTTCTAACTTCCCCAAATTCTAGGTAATGACTCATAGAGTGCATTTATGATGTATTTTGGATCATATTTCAACTGAATGAGGTGCATGACTTATATTTTATATATTTAGTCCAACTCAAGTCATTTTAGAGGTTGGATAATTGTTATTTTTAGTGTGGATCTATTGTACAATTTTTTTCAATGAAATCAAAGACATGTTGTAGCTATAATCTTGGGACTCCAGTGGTATGATTCTGAGCATTGTTTTTTCTCTTTTACCTCATAAATTTTAATTCTATGTTATATTTCCATCACATGTATGATTTTTTATGTTAATATTATCATTATATGAACATAAATCTTGCTTTCCATGCTCTGTTTTATAATATGTTCATGATGTGTCTACTTTTATGATGAATGAATTCATTTAACATGCTCATTCTGGCTATCTCTCTTTTCAAACCCTATACACAATGAAAAATTAAGTATGTTCCTAAGTTTACCTACCTGGCATCATCCTTGTCTCTGCAACATAACCTTTGAAATCATTCCTAAAACCTAGACCTATTTCCTTGACTGTTATTGTTATCCAACAAAAACTCAAAACAAACAAAACCCTAATTTACTGAGCATCATAACTAGCCTAATATCATTACATATCTAGTCATCTCATTGGCTGTAAAAGTGACATTGAGAGAGCCCTATATGGTTTTGGTAGGGTTAGCTGCCAAACCTAAAGGTTGGTTTGAGGTTACCTCCTTCAATTCCATTTTCAGCCTTGGGAAACAGGGGGAGTGATAACAAGAGGTATGTTTCTGAATTTGAAAGGCGCAATATACTTGCAGAAGCACACAAAGGTGTTGTAGGAGGTCATTAATATGGGAAACATACTCAGCAGAAGATCTTGAGAGTTGGGTTGTGGTGGCCCATGGTGCACACTGATTCTAAGGAGTATTGTTGCACTTGTGATGTATGTTAGAGGACTATGAGTCCCTCACACAGAGATGAAATGCAATTACAACCAGAAGTAAATTTGTAGGCCTTTGAAAAATGGGAAATTTATTTTTTGGGGCTGATTAACCCTCCAGGGAAGAATACTGGAGCATGCTATATCATTGCTGCTACTAACTATGTGACTAGATGGGAAAAATCTCAACTTATGAAGGATTTCAATGCAGAGATAGTTGCACACTTCATCTTTGAAAATATCTTAAGAAGGTTTGGATACCCTAAAATTCTGATGTGTGACCAAGGCACACATTTTTTGAATGAGACTATTCAAGCATTGACTGTCGAATTCAAGATAAATCATCGGAAGAGCACTCCTTATCATCCATAGGCGACTGGGATGGTAGAGTCCTTCAACAAAATCCTGGAGAATATGCTGACGAAGATATGCAATGATAACCGTAATGATTGGGATGTGTGCATACCTTCTGTTCTATGGGAATACATGACCACATGCAATAAAATAATAGGACAAACTCCTTTTAGGTTGGTCTATGGACAGGAGGCTATTATGCCAATGGAATACATTATTTCTAGTCTGCGCATCGCTGCAATAACCAACATGGTTGATCAATAAACTATGGAAGAAAGGTTGTCGTATCTAGTCGTGCTGGAAGAAGATATATTTATTGTTGGGTTTCATCAACAAATACAAAAAGCATGCGAAAAGGCTTGGCATGACTGGCGTATCAGAAAGAATATTTTTAAGAAGGAGGAATTAGTTTTGCTGTATGACAGTAAGTTTGCGCGATTTCGAGGAAAATTAAAAATGCACTCGCACAGACCTTATATTATCAAGGAAATAAGTGAAGGAGGTTCGGTTTGTTTAGCTACATTAACTAGTGAATTACTTCCTAGATAAGTGAATGAAATTCGGTTAAAACCTTACAGGGATGACCTTGTCCCTGTGGGCGATGAATGACTATATGATCAGAGGAATGTCTTAGCACCTCGAATAGTTGAAAGAGGGTGCATGAATCTAAAAAATTCTGTCAAAAATTGTAAAAATATTTCATGCAACAAATATTTAAGAAGAGAAAGTATCTGCAAAACCAGTCCAGAGACTACGCTAGGAGGATGTTGCCGTCGCAAACTACCCAAAAACTATCCATTGGAATAGTAAATCTGGACAAGACAACTTGGTTACCATTTGGAGGAGTGGATAACCTGCATTTATGGATGAGATTATGCCAGATTTGGAGCCATTTTAGCATTTTTGAAGCTTCCTAAATGGACATAAGGTCGATTGGGCCACACCATCACTATTAAAATATGACATGCAGGGCCGCATTCGATCCTCTTACTTCCTGAGTGTCCTAAGAATATTGAAGTTCTTTCTCTTTTGCCCTCTGTTGATTTTTATGTTTGAGCCATTTGAAACGTTTTAAGAAACACTGAGAAAGAAAGGGTTAGGTCATTTATTTCCTGGAGCTATGATTGCAACAAAACCTACTCAATTTTCGATGCTAGTTGATGAAACTCCACAACAACCGAAGTAGAAGAAGGGGCACTCATCATGGACCAGAAAATCCCCTCGAAAACCAAATCCAATGCCAAATCCCTCCCATGGAGAGTGTTATAAGCATATGATGGCTAAAGAGCCCAAAATAGTGGAAGAAGATATTATTAAATAAGTTGACCCGATCTCATGGTTGCCCAAGTACATGGCGCCATGCAATCCCACATTCGAGGTCACCAAGGACCTAGATAAGGTCAAGTCGCACATAAAAACTCCATTAGTTCCAGAGAATGTGTCATTTGAGTGTGAGATGTTGGAAAATCACCCCACACTAAAGATGGAAGATTGGGACCTGGGGGATTGCACAAAGTTCCTAGAGCTTGTGCCATCAGAATAATTGGAGCAGGTACCCTATGAGGGCAGAGTTGTTAAGGTAGAGCCAATGAAATAGGCCTTGGGATACCAGCAATAGGGGCTGCTGAACCTTTTTAAAATCCCACACTTCGGCCGCAACCATATTAATGATATTTTTGTGCACCAACTGTTGGCTTTGTTGCACAATGATTTCCTCTGGCTGGGGATGCCCATTCCCATTGATGCAACCCTCATTCACCAAATTACCAATTTTCCCTAGTAAGGAGAATATCTTGCGATGGCCTTTGAGTAAAGGGTCAAGAGAAAAAGGTCGTAGATGATGTGAAGAAGAAATATGGGGTAAACAGAAACACCTGGGGGTTCATCTTCAGTGAAATAAATGACCCCATGGTCAAGTTTTGCACCTTGATCCTAGCTTTCAAAATGATGAGGAAGTGTCGTGCCAAGGAAGTACCGCCATTAGCCATTCTGCTGGATTTGCAATGCACAAAGGGAACTAAATATAACTGGGCCAAATACCTTTGTGAAGAGTTTTTAGAAAACATTCGAGAAACACAAGAAGATGGAAAAATTTTCCACTATGCTTGGATACTGTTGCTGGTCACATTGATCAGATGGAGGTCGTAGGTGTAGTCTTAGATACCATATATTGAGCCTGAATTATGTGAGGCCACGTGCTACACATCATTTTGGGCAACCAAGATACCAAAAAGGGTGATGGAGAATAATATTTTCTGGGTTCCTTTTCAAGTAGAGTTGTATCAGGCGGTTCAGTCCAAATTGCGCTTATCGCCAAATTTGTACGATCAGTACAAGAACATCGCGGATTTCAAGGTGACATTCCACAGTGTCCACATTCGCACAAAGGAAAATATGGACAGATTATGTTATGATCTTCCATACTTGGTGACAGAAGAGGATATTTCACAAATAATGATAGCATGCCCCCCTATTTGGTTGATTGCAGTGGCAGATGCGAGTGCGACCTCATCTGCCCCGTCCCAGCCATCTATATCTCAGTTGCGTACAAAGAAATACCAGCATAAAGGCTAGAAGAAGGACATAGAATAACCAACTACTACAACAGAGACAAAGAACCCACCCAAAAATATAGTGGATGTGCCAAGTGATGTGGAAATGGAGGACTGTGAAGGAAACAACGCAGACACGCCTTCGACAGATACACGTTGAGGCACCAAGAGAGGACCTCAATCCTCGCCCGCCCAAAAAGTAAAGAATCTAAGAATACTGGGGTTGATCCATTAATCCTCACAAGTGGATATTTGGATGAAATGGGAAACACAATGAAGACAATAATATAATATGTATGGATTAACATGGAGGCGCAATACAAATAGGTCCTTAAAGATGTGCAACAAGGACTTAATCAGCTAAGAGTGCAAGCGAGTGTAGTTCAAGTGAGCGCAGGATAAGCGAGAGAGTTGGCTGTTCGACATCCATCGACTTTAGAAAGCTGATTATTTCCAGTTCTAGGCGTAACACTTCACATTGATAATCTACAATTGTGCACATCCATTCATGTAGGGCCCGAGGTCAGAATCGACTTGGCCATATTTCCTAGTGGCAAACTCCATGCCATGCATACCATGATTATAGATGAGTTACGTTATAGGGAGTACAAGGCGCTGCATGACACCTCTAAGGCTCAGAACCAGACTGAGGCATTGCATAAGGGGAAACGGTTCGCTGAAGCACCTAGGAGCATTGCGGTGAGTCATAGCATGCAATTAGAGTCACTCATCAGTCAACTGTTCTCTGAGATATCAGATTTGACAATACCCACTATTGCCACAACTGCTACAAAGTTGGAGAGTCTGGAAGCTGCACTGAAAGCATCAAGGTCACAAATAGAAACTATGCGTGCAGATTTAGAGAAAAATATTGCAAATTTATATGAAAAATTGCATCCATAGACGCTCCTAGAGGTCAGAGCACAGTGTGCTTCCATCGTCCAGGAAGCCACTACAAGTATCACAATGGTTGTAGAATTATGCAACACAATTTTTGAGGATGCCATGGGAATCTTGACCTCCATCCAAGATGACCCCATGGTTCAGCAACTTAGGATGGATTTATGCCCGAAGGAAAAACAGTTTAATGACATCAGATTCACTGCACCGACCCTAGTATCAGCTCAGAGATTAGCTTGATTGTAGGAAGGCCATGCCATTCAGACCAAGATTTATACGTTGCACTGAAGGGAGAAGCTATTAGAAGCTAGAATGCATCCATGGGCTAAGGAAGTGCTACAATTATCACAAAAAATTGACAATGTGCATTATGCATTGTGTTAGCACTCCACCAGTTCTCCAAAGGCTGAAAAGGAGGCTGACAATGGTAACCACAGACCACTTTTACCTAGTAGATATCCCTACCAGGTTGAGAGGCCTCTCTAAATGAGATCATATTCAATGATTGACTATGCTATGAAGGATATGAGGCTAGATATGATAGGCTCAGGTAGGTTTTGAGTGTTTTAGGATTTAATGCTGGATCAGGGTGAAACCAAGTAGCTAGGTCTAAATATAAAAAGGGTTTACAACTGCAAAGATATAAAGGAGAAAGGTAGTAGTGGATCTATGATGGCTTTAGGGTTTTGTAGGTATGGTGGAGGGTCTGAAAAAGTAGAGGTATTTAATGAGAATTTTTAATCATGAATTCATTAAACTAGAAGCACGAAACACAAAATTACATTACCATATAAACAAAGCTAAATGAAAATAATTATGGCTACGAACTGTAAGGAGAGCCACTGAAGATAAAAAAATATGGAAAGAGGAGAAATATACCATTCATAAAATACTATAACAGAGAAAAAACATGATCATAAACTCACTGCACATGAATTCCTAGATAATAGATGCAACTGCATCCTTTGATTTTTTAATATGAAAGTGAAATTACAAGCTACAAGAGTTACAATCCTCTGATGTCCAACTAGTCAAATGAATCTAAAAATGGTAGATATAGACCAAAAAAGCCTCTCCTCTCTCTTAGGGGTTGAATCCATGAGTTTTGGAGCTGATTACATGATATTCTCAACAAAACCCTAATGTATAGGGAGGTCAACCAATTCACCTCATCATAGGAAACTAGATACATTTGACGACAAATTACATGAACAAGTATGTATCTACCCTATTTTACTATTCAACTACTTAATTAAACTTCATGACATCATAAAATCATCATCATCCATCAATTACATAGGTAAAAAGTCAAACTGGGTCAAACTACCTGTGAAAAATGCATGTTGGAAAAAACACAATGAATTCTGGAGAAAACGCAGCCGCTGCTTGGAGAAAGCACAACGTGTTGGAGAAAAGGAAATTTGAAGGCCTTTCAGGCATCCAAATGCTGATCTGAAAGCTGCTATGGATAGCCCTGGATGTATGCTACATGATAGGATGTTCAAAAACTCAAAAATGTGGCTTCTATCCCTCCAAATCTTCGTTCTCCTAAGACTACTCAGAAAACACAGTGTGGCCTCCAAAAAGAGGGCAAAAAGGTCATTTTTTGCTAGTTTTTTTGGCATTTTGACCCTCCAAAAGTGGCTAACATGGCTCCATTGCTGACTAGGATTGAAGTACACATCAAGAGGAATCCACCAATGCTGATAATTCATCCATTGGACCTCCCCAAAAAAATCGTAGCATGGCCCACTCTGCGTTTTTTCCAGTAGGATTGGTTTTCAAAATTGCCAATTTTGACCAAAAACTCATAAAAATCGAAATTTTCTCCACAACACTCCAAAATTGGTCCAGAGATGCCTGGAAAGGTATGCTATGATACTATGTAAGAATCGGCAAGTAGCTCCAAGTTACCCTTCTCCTTTTGACTAATTAGGGTTCCCTTCAATTTTGCTTGCAATTGTTTAACTTTGACTTTGTAAATTTGATTCCTGGTGTAGTAGTGGTTAGCCATGTGTTTTTGTAACTTGTTTTATCCGCTTGCCTTTTCAAGGATTTTATCCAAGTGAATATTTACTTTATTAAGACAAAACTCCCTATTTTCATTGATTTCCATGGATATCCTTTCTTCAAATGTCAACTCTTCATTTGATGGATTTTTCTCTCTTTCTTTCTGAATTTTCCTTCTTAGAACCATGGTCCTTGGCCATTTCCCTGTCACTTGATCTTCATGCTTATCTAAATCTTCACTGCTAACCACTTTTTTTCCTTTCACATCTTGCATACTAGCTTGAAATTGATTCTTCTCTAAAGAGAAGTGCTTTACCTTCAACTGATTGTTCTCTTGCTCTAAGAAGGAAATTCTGAAATTAGCGCTTGCCAAATTTTCCTTGAGTTATTTTATTTGAGGATCTTTCTCCTTGATGATCTTCTCTAGGTTTTCCTGCTCATCGCTGGCCTCCAAGTCTACTATGTCAATTTCATGATGGATGAGCTTCTAATCATGCAAAGATGTCTCATGATGTAATGGTAATCCTTGCTCTGCTGATGTGGGCTTGGCCCCTTCCTCAATTTGAGGAGAAAATAAAAGCCTTATTCCTCTCTGGTATGTCTTAGTGACCTCAATATTCCTCTTGACTGAAACTATGGTAGGTGATCCAACCTCCACATGTCTAGATGGGGTTGATGGTGAACTAGTGCTAGTAGGCTGGCTACTAGAAGGAAAAAAGACATCTGCTTTCATGAAGGTTTCCCAAGAGATGCTCTTCTTTTAAACATGGTGTAAAACAATGATTTTTATCAAAGCATGCTGGAATATTTTGGCTTCAAGACCACTCTACCTATCCTGAAATTTGTCTGCCATATTTTCCAGGCTTTTGAAGAGGTAGTAGGGAAAATTGAGTGTTTTTACCCCCGTGAAATGCATGAGTGGTCTGATATTATACATGTATAGTCTATAAAATCTTCCCTCACAAGTGAAGTAATTCATGATGATCTTCATCAGTGGTGTATACTTCTCAATGAGGTGCCCAACAGGAAAAAAATTCTTCATGTGTTATTAATAGTGTCTTCTGATGTATGTTATGCACTTTTGAATGTCTAGGTCTTGGTTTTTTAACCTGTTAGGGTCCTATAATAATAAGGTTCATAATTTTTGAATTGAATTTGATATTCTTGTAAATATGTACATACCTTGCTTTCTGCAAGTTGTTTTCCCATATTTTGAAAATAATAAAAAAATGAAAAGAGGGTAAAAGTCCTAAAAGAAATATCAAAGGACTTAGAAAAGAAAAGGTCAAAAAGAATAAAAAAAATAAACCCCAAAAGAAAAAAGAGATAAGAATAAGACATGAAAGTGAGCAAGTCAAAATTCCACTACTATTTACTTTTATTGCAAAAATAATGATTATGTGCAGATTGTTCAAAATGCCATAATCCATGATCAGCAAAATAGTTTAATCTTAAATTTTCATGCTTTGAATTTCATGTTTTAGATAGAGAATAAAGATATGTCAAATAGTTTAAACTTGACAAATCAGTAGATAGTTAGAGAATAAATGAGGAGCTCAACAGTTTAATCTGAGCCCTCAAATGAAATAAGGTTAGACTTAGATAGATTTATGTTTTAAAAGAAAAATGGATTTAGGGTTGGAAGATTAAATGCACCCATGAAAATGAAGTAAAAAATGTTAGAATACTGATGGGTAGGTAAAAATCAGTTGTGAAAGGCATGTGATAAAGCATTAGCAGACAAATTATTAATTTCCCTTCACCCACAATGATCCAGTATTCTAAACCTTTAGTTAAAAAGGCTCAGAGCATTTCTCTGACTTCTATTGGGACCAGACCCAAGGCTTGATAACTGATTGGTTAAAATATTGGATTCCCTTCATAAAATCCATTTCCTAAGCATATTCACCCTCTTCAAAAAAAATACAAACCCTTTTCCTAAGTAAAACACCTTTTTTGTTCAAAAAAAGTAAAATCCCCTCTTAATTAATTTCATTTCATCCAAAAACACTCAAAAACCCACAAAATACATTTTATCCTAAGTTTATGTGTACATATTAAAATGGGATAATTTTATGCTAAAAGTTTATTTTTATGTATTTTCATTTCATTACGTTTCATTTCATATTAATTTTTAACATAATATATTAAACCCCTTATAATACCCCTTCCCGTATATTTTATTAATTCATTTTATATAAATATCCCAAAACCCAATTATTTAAAACATTAACCTATGGTTCTAATTACCCCATGTGCTAAATATAAATCCCACCCTTTCCCCATAGGCTAAAAATATATATTATATAAAACCCGCCCCCTAATGGTTATAAAACATTTGTAAAGGTTTTATTTACCATATAAATATTACCTCGCCAATCAAAAATAAAACATTAGTTTTATGTTAAAAACATACGTTTTAAACATGAAACTAACCCCGCCACAACAGAATAAAACCCGAGCCCCACGTCCCACCACCAAGCAGCTTCCTCATTCAATCACAGTCGTTCGCATACATCCTCCCAGATCCAACGACCCAAACGTAATATCGCATTTCAACTTGTGTGATTAACACTCATTTCAATATTTGCAAAATGGGCAATATTAGACCCTTATCTCTCCTCCACGTGGCAACATATCACTGGATCACATTCTATCTCACAAAACTGCTTATCGCCCAAAAGCTCGTGTGATAAACCACTCCGGTTTTCTACCCCATACACCAAAACCGCCCTCTGCTTTGATATGACTGCCATTAAATGCATACTCTTTAAACTTAAAATGTTATAAAAACTTCCTATATACGTAGAGAAGCCCTTCTTTACATTCTATCTGTGCGTTTATCCATTACTACTGAAGAAGCAGGACTTGTACACTGTTTTTACGCCTATAAAAGCCAGAAAGCCATTACAACTGCTGTCAAGACCACTGGAAGCATCCATGTTGCTTCCAAGAAACCTTCAAATGCCATCAAGAACCTATTTGACACCTCGAAACCCAGTTAAAAGATCAAATACCTGCAGAAACATGTATTATTAATATAAAACAACCTGTTTATCATTTGAAAAGGTGTTTTCTAAAGAAATTAAGCCTATTAAAGCCCATTTACCCACAGAAATATTGTAATTGTCTGCCAAAGAATGAATTCTCTATAAAAACCCTGGCAAAACCTACTTCGATACTACAAAATGGTTTTTAAAGAAAAATTAAATATTTTTAACCTTTCGAGACCTTGAAAAAACTCTGAATTTATCCAAAAACCCTTTGCAAGTGACCCCAATCCTTATGTGCCAAATTTGAATTAGTTTGAGTCCAATTTGTCTGAAAAATCAGAGGAAGCCCTTTTCTATCATTTCTTGAACCTGTAAGAGTCTGAAGAACAATTTGAAACCAAATTTGAAGGTTTAAACTCAAGAAAAGGCTGGTTTATGCCTATTTCTGTTTAAATAATCTCTGTTAAAGTCAAAAACACTTCTGTAAAAAATTCAATCTTACAAAAGAGTATAAAAGTCAAAATACTGAGTTTCAATTATCCAGAAAGTCTAAAAAACGTCAAAATTAAACCCAGCAGTAAATTCTAAGACTACAATTGCTGTAAATCCTCTACAACCTCCTATTGTAGACATTGAACATACACTGTTAGCAGATGTGGATTATAAAATAGTAGATCCAGTGATAGAATTTAATCTGTTAGACCTCCATTGCTGGAGTCTTAAAAATTCATTTGATCAAGTTGAAGAAGTCCAAATTTCAGAGTCAAACCTACCTAAATATGTTGTTCCACTCACCCGTCAATGTCTAGAGGTTATTAGGATGTGTCAGACCTAGTATTCACCTGAACAAAGAGCAATGGTAAATGCAAATAAATAAGTGTTATTCACAATTACTGCTGAGTCAATAAACCAGATGCTACAATTCAAACCAGATCCCAATGCAGTTCCCTTATCAATAGAAGCACTCACCAAGCTTTACATTGGTCTTGACTTTCCCAAAAGGTTTCAAATTTTCCAATTGTTCATGCCTTTACATGCTGAAATTCCACAGGTCAATCCTTCTTATTATACTTTAAAATTTCCTGAAGGTTCAAGGCATGTCATATCCATGTTGTCATTTATCCTAGGGTATTTTATAGATGAGCATATAGATGAGTCAATCCTAGGTTTTCTATCTACCTTTGCATCAGGACAGCCTCCTTCTATCATTTTCAATTATGATGAATACATAGTTGATAATATCCATGATTAGCTGGTCAAATTACCAACTGAAGGAGTATTTAGGTATACATCATTTCTTTTCCATATGTTCTTATATTTCCAAGAAGACAATTTCCCAATAACACTTCAAAAGCTTGATATAGAAGAGAACCCTCTTTCAGTCATCTTTTGGACATCTTTGATCAGAAAAGAGTCCACAGAGTTCTGTTATGTAGAGTTTACAAATTACTTTATTCATCCATTGATAAAAATGTCAACAAACAAAGTATAACCAAGAATAAGTGATGAAATAAATAAATTTCTACAACTATCAGAGAAAACTAGAACTAGAGATTGGTACTTATATCAGAAACATATAGAAATCAAAGTTTTTGGGTCAAATATTTTACCCTATAAACTACCTAAGTATGTGACAATGAGATTTTTTGCCTTGGAGTATATCAAGCAAATCCTAAATTCAGATTCTAACAACTTCCTACCAACAAAAAAGAAGACCCAATTTAAGTTGAAGAATCAGGTGGGACCTTTTATTTGTAATCACAAAGATGCAGGAATAGAAGCAACCAAACAATTGTTGGAATAAAAATTTGAAGAAATATTCTCATGGAATTATGATCCACGGGGAATACTAAGAAAAATGAGGGTGAAGTGCAAACTAACACCTTTTATTCATGAAAAAATAACAGAGATTGAACAATATGTCAATCAAACAGAGTGGCTAGAAAATACCTTGGTAGAAGCAGTTAAACAAGGTGATACTAGTCACACCTTGCAAACTATAAATCAATGAGAGAAAGCTACTAAGAGAGTCAGAGAAGAAGGTACCTACATTGCTGAGACAGCAACTAAAACTAGGTATAAACTCAGATACAATAAAAAGCTTAAGATCAATTCAGTTGATAAAGAAAAAGTGACCATAGAAGTGGAAGATACATATGTTTCAGAGACAATCACAGATGCAGCTACAGTCATTAAAGATGAGACATCCACTGAGATTCTGAATGAAGAACATCCTGATAATTCAAACACACAGGTAATAGATAAAAAACAGATCATGGAGGCATCATCCTCACATCCAGCAGAGGATAAAGATCTTGACACCAGGGAAAAATATAAGCAGATAAAGACAAATAATAAAGAAATAAAAAATGAGATCTATTCTCAGTATTTGAAACAAACACCAGGGATCCAAAACAGACTTCTTTCTGCTTTTGATTATTCAAACAAGAAGTTGATTATGTCGGTGCTTCAACCAATAGCCAAGACTCCCAAAACAGTGGAAAATTACAAAAAAGTTGATCTTGAAGTGCCTACAGAGAGTATCCATGCATTAGATCAAATTGAATTTCACAGGAAAACTTCTGATATGATTTATTCTACCATTAATACAAAGGCCATGAGTCTCCACAAGCTCCAAAATACAATGATAAATATGAGAGATCAAATGAAATCTGACAAGGCTTCCTCATATGCTAAAAATCTTAGGATTAAGTCTTTAGCAGAGTTGGTTATTCAAGTAGGATATGATCCTGCCAATGTCAAAGCAGCAAAAGAATTAGTGAAGAAAAAGAATGTTGATATTGCAGCACTGAGGAAATAGCTCAAGCTTCCACCAACTGAACATCCACAAGCCAAAGAAATAGAGCAAGATCAAAGCTAGAAATATTATATGATGAACTTAATTTTAGAATTGACAACACAGATAAAAGAAATGGAAATCCAAATGGACAAGCTTGTCCATGAAAGAGAAATTACAAAATCACAGGAAACTCCTACAGTAATTCCCATGGTTACTATAGTTGTGCCTTCAACTCTGGCAGAAGAATTGGCACCAAAAGTACCACTGCCTACTACAGTGCTAGTGACCTCATCCACTACTTCAGCTACAAAGTCATCTACATCAACAGCGTAGCCAACAGATGAGGCTACTAAACTAGTTAGGGCCATGGAGGAAATGTCACTTCAAACCAATGAAATCAACAGGTTGAAGAAAGTGATTTACAATCTTGAAGACACTAAGAAGCTAGCCCAAATCAATGCCAAAAATCATGAACAAAGGGCTAATAGGTTAAATGTTGAGTTAAAGAATCTGAAAAAGGATTTAACTTTGAAAGATCTAATGTATTATGTGAAGAATTAGTTATGGAGTAAATTCATTGAATCTATCAATGATGTTGTAATGTTCCAAAATTTTAGCAGTGGAACATTAGAGTTAGCAGTAGCTATAGTCGGCAAATAAATGGGTAGAAAATCCCATAAGGAGGAATAAAATACTCTTATTGTGAAAGGGGACACTCTTTAAAGGCAAATAAAATACCTCCATGTGTGAACAAGGTTAAATTGAAGTTGCTTTGACTAAAGTCAACAGCGCAGTTTTAGTGGAGGAGGAATCCTAGGTTGGAAAACACAATTTTGGAGGGAACAGTAGCTTGGGTTAGAAGCAACCTAAGTGAGTGGGGCCAAGGGCAAGAAAACTCACTTATGATATAAGGAAGAGGATGGCAGCATTGTTCATCATGTTGTAGAGTATTCTCATTCTTGGCTGCCAAGAATTGTTGTTGCTTGTTGCTTAGCAAGTTGCAGTGCTTTTTAGCACTGGGTGTTCCCAGGCAGGAATCCCACCTCTTTCATTTGATGAGCTCATTGGAAGAGTTTTTATTCATCATTCCACATCATTTTTTCAGGCCAAGCTTTAGCCATCTACATTAGCACAACTTTGCTTGAGATTGTGCAATGTTGCTAGGTGCAGCAGTGGAAGGGATTGGAATCCTGACTTATGAGCTAGTTTCTCATTGGAGGAAGGTTTCCTTCACTTGAGAGATCTGTTTGGAGAGATCCAGAGATTATTTCAGATCTATGGTATTAGACCACAAATTTCTCTCACCCTCCCAACGGTTTTTCTGCTAGGGAGTACGTTTTTCAGGAGGCAGAACTTATTGCATGGTTTGGTGGCTCCATTGTTGAGTTTCCTTGTGATTGAGAGGTTCATCCTTTCATGGGAGGAATACCTTGAGGGTTATTCATCAGATCATACATATTTCAGCCTATTTCACTCATGTACTTCAGTTTTGCAGTGATTATTCAGTCATTTTCTGAATATCACATTTTATATATTGAGTGTTTGATAAGAAACCCTTGCTGGTTTCTTTGTATTTTGTAAAGGGAGCTTAGATCTCTATTCTCAAGAATTGTTTATCAATACATGAGTAGATCTATTTTTCTCTGATCATTTTATGTGTAAACACTCTCTTAGACTGCACAGTCCCTTGAGCAGCTGCTCCGTCATTTTGCAGTCTTGGGGTTCTTCACTAGTTTTGGCTACACTAGTGTGGGAGGTCTGTTTAGCCCACCTAGTTTGATTTGTTTCAGCTATATTCTTGGATTTAAATTTCATATTGATTATTTTATGGGATCCAAGAGTCCATTTTATTATTTTGTTGCATATGTTGCTGGAAGAGCGTTTTTCATGCATGTTTTATGAGCAACCCTGAAAAAGGATCATTATAGTGGTATCAGAGCATGATCTTTGGCTCAGCCTGTGGCTTCAAGACAAAGTACTGAATCCATGAAGGGGGGATATTTATAACTCTATAGACAAATTCTATAGATGACCAAGTAGCCTCTGGATCTCATCCTTTTTTTCAAAGGTGACATATCCAGTAAATGCCCCTGTAGTCAATATCTGGAATAGAATTTCGATATTCCTAAGAAGGAAAAATTTCCAGTGCTATCAGAAGAAGGAGAGATGGACAAAATATAGAAAGCTTCAGTATGTGCAGAAATAAAGGAATACAAGCCCACAAAGCTTCTTCCAAAATCTAAGAAGAGCTTTCAAGGAGAGCTGAAAAATATGAGATTGGAGATGGGATCTCCAAAGGAGATTGATTCTAGAGCTGAATCTAGATTTGCACATGGTGAGTGTGAGAATGAAGCTGCACTCCATGATGCATAGCGCAGTCAAATGCCCAGAGCTATCCTGAGATGGATGGGAGGAGGAAGAATGCCTAAGAGAATGACTCTTAGTGATTTGTTGTGAGAGTATGAATCTCAATCTAAGACGTTTAGAGATCATACTGATTTCCAAAAGTTTTGCAAGATCTAGACAAAGAAGAACTAGCAATAGGATGCAGATAGATTTCTTCTATCTACTTTTTCTGGATCACCTACATGTTCAGTTGGAGCTTGGGTAGAGGAGCTAAACTCCTATTTGCAGTTGCACCATATTTCCGGAGATGAAGCTATCAGAGTTGCAGCGCTGCATTTCAAAGGTAAGGCTCATGCATGGTGGATTTTTGAATCTTGTTCCTTAAAGAATGCCAACACTTTCTCTTTTGCAAGATTCATAAGAACATTGATGGAGAGGTTTGGTGAAAAAATTCCTAAGACACATGAGGAAGGAAAACTTGAGAAAACAAAACGCTTGCATGTGATGGGGGAAACTCCATTTCAGAAAACCATGGAAGGAGCTGATGTCTTGCATTACACATTTTCGGAAGCAACACTTCCAGTTCATATTCTTGAACAAGAGGGCATGGGGATCACTTTTTCACAAAGGGATCCATTGGTTGAGATGTTGCCCACACACATTGATGAAGAAGAGGGAAACAACGCTGTCACATCTAGAGCACATCCAGTGCCTCATGTAGAGGAAGAAGGAGCACATGCTCCAACAGGAGAGATTGTTGTGCCTTTGCAAGAATTTCCCCAGGATCTCATACATAGAGGTCCCAGCACAATCAGTGAGTAGCATGGTTGTGCAGCATTGCAGCTGGAAGGAGAAGGAAGGGATGAAGAGCAGCATCATTTGATGAGGGACACACACCCTTCTCTATTTTAGAGAGCTAGTGCAAGAAAGAGGTAGACTGATTTGCGCAGTCAGGGAAGGGGCAAGGTTGCCCGACCATATGAGCAGTCTACTCTTGACGTTGATGTCTCACTATATGGAGGCATTCCACCTGGGAGGCCACCTGATCTTCAGTTGATGAGAGATGTCTTGTCTTTGGATTCACCACTCTTGGATTTTGGAGAGGTGAAGAGTTTTGAGGAGAACTTTGGCATGGGGGATGTCAAATTAGCAGGCAGCAGCATGAGTGGAGATTCACATGCTAGATCACCAGCGCTGTCATTGAGGAGGATTGATCCATATTGGAGATCTCAGCTTTTGGTAGATTACTCCAAGGATCTTGGTGCATGCATGATTCTTGATGACCCAGATGGAGTTGACAAATACATGGTAGAAGATGTGGTCATCTATTCCTATGGCAGGATCTTCTTGACTAGATCTTCTAGTCTCAAGGAGAAGCTGCTACATGTAGCACATGAGGACTTCTCTTCTATGCACTTTGAGGCATATTTCTAGTTGATGGAGGAGTTCACTTGGGAGGGCATCCAGCATGACATATATCAGCATATGGAGAGATGCATAGCCCGGATGGAGAGAGAGAGGATTTCAAAGCCACCTTCCTACTCAGTGGGAGTGAGGATAATTTCCAGTTGAGCCATTTCAGCTTAAGACCTCAAGTACATAATGGAGGAGGTATCATTTCATGTTTTGTATTGTACTTCTTCCCTTTATTTGAGCAACATGGTGTAACAAGAAGAGATATTTCTTCTTGCATATTATATGATGATGTACTTGCAGCTACTTGTAGCATTGATCTTGGCTATCTTTTTGATGAGTTGTGGGGGAAGCCATATGTCTCTTGGTGTGCACCAATGACAACATATTGTAACTTCATGTTTCCATCTCATGAGATGACTATGGCAGCAAACAAGTGGCTGGTAAAGCACTTGTTGATTCTTATTTTGATGCAGGCCAAGGGTGCACTGCGCTGGTTCCATGGGAGGGACCAAGATTCACTCTCTGGCTGTCAATTGGAAACTTGTTTTTATTGTATCTTGCTTCCATGTATTGCTGATGTGTTATTCTTCAAAGGAAGCTTATATGAGGGAGAGATGAGGTAGCAACAAATATTGTTGTTGCTGTGGTTGCACTTTGGAGAGTATGGGAAAAATTCTTCCCATACTTTTCATGATATTTCTGAAGAGAAGAAAGGCACATTCATGGTGCAAAGAGGCTACCCTTCAGTATTGGAGGATCATGAGAGACTTCCATGTCGGGAGATGATCTTCTCACATAGAAGCATTATGGTGGATGGATTTGGCATATGGAATGTCAAAGGGAGAAGTCATGGAGCCTTATTAAAAAGGCCCACAACATTGTCACATATGAGTAGGTTCTTATGGATGAGATATTCCAAAGGGAGGAGGTATCCCTTCTTCTTGCAGATTTTTATGAGTATATTCTCGTGGGAGGACTTATTGGAGGATCTCACTTTCATCCCACTCACTATGTATGGTAGAGAATTCATTTCTGTGTAGATATTTATATAACTGATATGTTATACATCCGAGATTCTCCTGATCACACACTATTTGACTTCATGCACAATACAGAATCTCTTCTACCATTGATCATTAATTGCGGAAATAAAATCAATTGCATGCACACATTAAAACCATAAACATTCACACATTGGAACACAATATTTTTATGGGAAAGCTTAAAGCTGAAAACCCCCAACTATTTGTATATTATATGTCATAGAGATCATGTAACAATCATCATACAAAGCTCCTCACAATCTCTCGGTACAATCTCCAATTGCTACACACTAATCAGGTCCGATCTAGCAAATCTCATGCTCCAATCTCTGCCACCTGCTAGCCTGCCTCTACTGCACAATCACTGCTAAAGAATGGCTTTGAATGAAATCAAATTGGTCCAGCCTTGCTCACGCAATCCTCATTGGCATCTCCAACCACTGTGTGTTGCAAATCATGCAACATTATAGTCACACTGCTCTTTCACCTACCTCTTCACTGGTCTCCACTAAAATTGTCCATGCATTGTAGTTAACTGATGTATTCTTTAGTTGATTAATGAGTTAATAATTAGTGAATTAATTAATAATTAATTCACACCACTCTCACTAGTATATCAATCAGTTAGACTAGATACAACTAGATCAACTATGTTTAACTCAGTTAAACTGAACATAACTCCACCAACTACCTCAATAACTCCACCAAACTCTGTCACATGAGTTCTAACTGAAGTATCCATGAAATAGCTCGCTTAACCCTCAGGAATAGCATAATTCCTTCTGTCAGCTCCTGTGCCACATTTGTGCACTTAACTGAAGTTCTCCAAGAGAATAAGATAATGTTTATAGTCCAAATATTATTAAGAGCTAATAATATTCGACATATCTATTTTTAGACTAGCAATCTAAAAATAGATTCTGCCCAATATGTCTAAAAATAGATTTCCATCTATTTTTCCAACTTGACCAACCATCCACAAATAGCATCCTGCAACTCATAGAATATGATCGACATGTCTAAAAATAGAATTGCGCCAAAAATAGCCTGCGACCCACTTAGTGAACGCAAATATTTTCACTAAGCTCATCATCTTGTTGCAATCTCAACACTCCCTCTCAATAAGATAGGGATTATCTGCCACCCCGATCCTGCCCCTGTGGTATTCGAGTTTTCTCCTAGTGAGCACCTTCGTCAAGATATCAACATCCCGATCCTCCGTGGGAATGTATGAAAGTATCATGATCTTCCGCTGCACACAATCTCTAATATGATGATACCGAATGTCAATGTGTTTAGATCTATCATGAAATACTGGATTAACCGAGAGTTTGATGCAAATTTTATTATCACAATATATCACAGTAGGATCTAAGTGTGAACCGAACAACCCGACTAGGATCTTCCTCATCCATATAGCCTCGCATGCAGCCAAAATCGTTGCCATATACTTGGCCTCTGCTGAACTGAGTGCCACGGATCTCTGCTTCATGTTGTACCAAGAAACAGTTATCAAACCGATACTGGAAATCCCTCCAGATGTGCTCTTTCTGTCCGTTGGGCTCCCTGCCCAATCTGCATCCGTGAAACCACACAACTTCACCTCATCCGACTGTCTGTACCATAATCCACATCCTGATGTGCCTCTGAGATATCTCAATACATGCTTTCCTGCCTTCCAAAAGAGCTTGGTAGGCTTAACCATAGCTTGTGAAAGCTGGTTAACAACGTAGCATATGTCAGGTCATGTATTGACTAGATACATAAGTGACCCCACCAACTGTCGGTAAACAGTGGCATCCACTACCTCTGCCGATGTAGCATCCTCTTTCCTCCATCCACCAGGAAGAGGAGTGTCGATAGGCTTGCAGCCATGCATGTTGAACTTCTCCAATATCTCTCGGGCATGCTTTCCTTGAGACACAAACAAACCATCACTGTGCTGCAAGATTTCCAATCCCAGGAAATAATGAAGGAGGCCCAAGTCCTTCATCTCAAACTCCTTTGCAAGATCAGCCTTGCATGATTCTATCAATAGTTCATCAACTATCAGAATTAAATCATCTACATAAAGTACAATGATCAACAACTTACCCTACACCAAAATCTAGTATAGGTTTGGATCCGCCTCACTCTTGGAGAATCCAAGTCCGGTGAAATAACTATCTATCCATGTGTACCAAGCACGAGGTGCTTGTTTCAACCCATACAATGCTCTTTTAAGCCTGCACACATGTGACTTGTTGCTGAAGATCTCAAAACCTTCGGGCTGTTCTATGTACACCTCCTCCTCAATCACTCCATTGAGGAACGCAGTCTTCACATCCATATGATGAATGTGCCACCCCATCTGCATTGAGAGAGCAAGAATCATTCGTACGGAAGAATACCTTGCGACAGGTGCAAAGGTTTCCTCATAATCGATCCCCTCAATCTATGAGAAGCCTCGGGCAACAAATCTTGCCTTGTACTTCTCCACATTCCCGTTAGTTTCTTGCTTCACTTTGTAGATCCATCTCGAACCTACCACTGATTTCCCTTCTGGCCTTGGGACAATCTCCCATGCACTGTTTCTGACAATCGAATCATACTCTTCCACCATGGAATCTACCCATGTGGGGTCCTCCACAGCTTCCTCGAAAGAGGATGGCTCACGATACACTTGTTCATAAGAGCCATGTATCCAGTATACTGATCAGGTGACTGTCTCTGTCTGCGCTGTGATGTAGGTGATCCTACAATCTTCTCTACATCCTGAATCATTCGCTCATCTTCTGTAGTGCGCTTCCGCCCTTTGATGGTTGGCGCTGCATGAGTGGTCTCTTCCACTCCATGAACCTCCTCTTGTGGCTGATCCACATCTTGAGGGTCATCCTTAGGAATTAATAGCTCCTCATCTACATGTAAGTGTGTCTCCCTCTCAAGCGAACACTTCATGGCTTTCTCCTCATGAAATTTGATCTCCCGTCACACAACAGTCTTGTGACTGTCTGGAAAATACACACGATAGTTGTGGGGTGTATCAGTGTACCCCACAAATATCCCAACCTCTGTAGTCGGCTCTATCTTCTTCCTGGCATCCTTCATCACATGAATGTAAACAGGTGAACCAAAAATCCTCAAATGAGAAATATCAGGCTTCTTACCAGAAAACGCCTCCTCGGGTGTACTCATGCCAAGTATCCTGTGAGGACAATGATTTTGCACATAAACCGCAGTATTTCATGCCTCATCCCACAAGTTTACGGGAAGGCCCTGATCATGCAACATCGCCCGTGCAGCACCCACGATCGTTCTGTTCTTTCACTCAACGACCCCATTTTGCTGTGGGTTATGAGGCGCTATGAGCTATCTTCGAATTCCTTCTACGCTGCAAAATTCCTTGAATTCGCCAGAGATGAATTCACCACCATTGTTGCTCCTAAGAGCCTTCACCTGCTTCCCCGATTATTTCTCCACCAGTGCCTTGAACTCACAAAACTTTGAGTATGTCTCGCTCCTCTTTTGAATGAAGAAGATCCAGCACTTTCGAGAAAAATCATCAACAAATATCACATAGTACCTGTGCTTTGTTGTCGAAGCTACTGAGAAAGGTCCACACATGCCTGTGTGAATTATCTTAAGGATCATCATGGCATGACTATCCTTCTCGTGAAAGGTGGCTTTCACAAATTTTCCCAAAGTACATCCCTTGCACTGATCTGACTATGCAAGTGTACCTTTGGGAAGCCCGGTAGAAATCTGCTGCAAAATTTTCAAAGCACCATGGTGAAGATGGCCCAATCTCCTGTGCCATAGCTCGCCCTCATCCCAGCTCACCACTTCTTCTACCTTGCCTACCATTGTTGCGCAGCCATCTACCTGCAACTGATAAAGGTTCTTAACTCAAACCCCTATCCTTGGGGTTTCACCGGTTGCCTTATTGTGCAGGAAAGCCTTTCCCTCACTAAAGACAACATCATATCCCTTGTCTTCTAACATAGCCACAGAGATAAGATTCTTCTTCAATCCTGGAACATGCATCACTTCCTTAAATACGAAGGGTTTACTAAACTCCCTCTCAAAGGAAATGGTACCGATAACGGTCGCGCTGTATCTACCATCATTGTCCATCTCGATGTGCACTCCAAGATCTTTTTCATCCAGATCAGTAAAAAATTATTTTTCTCCGGTCATGTGAAAAGATGCATGACTGTCAAGAAACCACACTAAACCCATCATACTTGAGACCAAGCATGCGATCAGTGAAAAATCTAGCTCAAACTGTGAGGCTAGGACTTCTCCACAACCCTAGATCAATTGCTTTGCTTATTTTTCTTCTTCTGTGGACAATTAGTGGCTTAATGTCCGTGTCGGTGACAGTGAAAGCACTTCACCTTGGACATGTCCTGCTTCTTGCCTTTCGCACCGGATTGAGAAGCATTCTTCTTGCTCTTCCTCTTCCTGCATGCCCCAAATGCTTAAAGCGCAATTTATCACTCTGCCTCTTCGATGAAGATTCATCCTGGTACTTCACCTTATATCCTCTTGCACAAGATCCGACCAAAGTCGCTCCCATCCTGGAAATTTCTCACGACTGTTAACAGAGTCCTGATAGGAATGCCAACTCTTCAGAAACCCAAGGAGAGCCAAGGTCACCAATTCCTCGTCATCAATAGTAACCCCCACACTTCCCAGCTTATCCCTGCATTGGATGAACTTCGTGAGGTACTTGGGCATACTATCGCCTTTCTCCATTTTTATGTTCCTGAGTTTATCCTTGAGCGCCAACTTCCTCTAGTCGCTCTTGCTTTGGAATAAGTCTGTCAACGCTTTCCACATCAAGAATGGAGAAGCCTTACCATGAAGGCTGGACACTATGTGATCCTTTACACCTTCCAACAGAATTCTTCGACACTTTGCTGTCTTCTTTTGCCATGCGTCAAGTGCGGCAGCATCGCCAGAAGCAAGTTTTGGAATTTCTGCCTCTATGAACTCCTTCAACCCATTGTCATCGAACACCACCTCCATCCTGTCCTTCCATGCAATATAATTCGAGCTGCCCTCAAGGGCATACTCCAATCGCAATCCGTTGAAAGACATCTCAACTTCGACACCAAGAAAACACTGCTGCAAATTCAAATTCCACCAGCTCAAAACTCAACCGCTTCAATGTTTTGCAATTGCTCCAATGATCAATATCCCTCTGATGCCATGTAGAAATTTATATAACTAATATGTTATACATCCAAGATTCTCCTGATCACACACTATTTCACTTCATGCACAATACAGAATCTCTTCTACCATTGATCTTTAATTGTGGAAATAAAATCAATCGCATGGACACATTAAAACCATAAAAATTCACACATATGAACACAGTATTTATGGGAAAGCTTAAAGCTGAAAACCCACAAATATATGTATATTATATGTCATAGAAATCATGTAACAATCATCATACAAAGCTCCTCACAAGCTCTCGGTACAATCTCCAATTGCTACACACCAATCAGGTCTGATCTAGCAAATCTCATGCTCCAATCCCTGCCACATGATAGCCTGCCTCTACTGCACAATCACTGCTGAAGAATGGCTCTAAATGAACTCAAATTGGTCCAGCCTTGCTCACGCAATCCTCATTTTCATCTCCAACCATTGTGTGTTGCAAACCATGCAACACTATAATCACAATTGATAATGACACTGCTCTTTCACCTACCTCTTCACTGGTCTCCACTGAAACTGTCCATGCACTGTAGTTAACTGATGTATTCTTTAGTTGATTAATGAGTTAATAATTAGTGAATTAATTAATAATTAATTCACACCACTCTCACTAGTGTATCAATCAGTTAGACTAGATACAACTAGCTCAACTATGTTTAACACAGTTAAACTGAACACAACTCCATTAACTAGCTCAATAACTCCACCAAACTCTGACATATGAGTTCTAACTGAAGTATCCATGCAATAGCTCCGCTTAACCCTCAAGAATAGTGTAATTCCTTCTGTCAGCTCTTGTGCCACATTAGTGCACTTAACTGAAGTGCTCCAAGAGAATAAGATAATGTTTATAGTCCAAATATTATTAAGAGCTAATAATATTCGACATATCTATTTTTAGACTGGAAATCTAAAAATAGATTTCGCCCAATATGTCTAAAAATAGAAGTCCATCTATTTTTCCAACTTGACCAACCATCCACAAATAGCATCCTGCAACTCATAGAATATGATCGACATGTCTAAAAATAGACATAGTCTAAAAATAGACTTGCGCCAAAAATAGCATGCAGGCCCACTTAGTGAAAGCGACTCTTTTCACTAAACTTATCATCTTGTTGCAATCTCAAAATTCTGTACTTGTTTATTACTCTATTGAGTATTTGTACTTTCTCACCATGTTTGCACAATGCATTGCTCCCTAAAAGAGCAAGAGTATTTTTGGGTTTCATGGTCACTTTAGGGCCAATGTTTATGATTATAGTAGCCCATCTATACATGAAATTGGGCAGGTGTATTGTTATTTTGCATATGTACAGCTGATATACAATTATGCCTACTTCCACATGTTGGGAGAACATACATATTCAGCTTGTAACTTGTTGTAGGAACACTTTCCATATGACATTCTCAAGCAGCAGTTGGGAGAACTGTGCAGTATCCACTAGAGAGACCATATGTATCATCCAAACTTGCACATAACTTTCAGCCATTTTCTGATTTGTATGCCATGTGGTGATGATGTGCCATTCATCTTGAATGGAATAGTTTGGGTTGGCATGACTCATGATCTTGGAGAAAGAGTCTTTGGAGGCTCAATCTTCTTCTTGCCATTGGAGGGCAATCATGTTTCAGCCCAATATCAACATACCCTCTACACTTATCATGAGTGGAGAGGAGGACAGGGTGGGATAGGCCCTCTTTCCTATCATGTTCACTTATTCAGCCCACCTTCATTTCAGGAGCATAAGGTAGAAAAGACTTTTCATGAGTTACCATGTTGGAGGGTGACTCACTTCATTTGGATGATTGCATGGATGAGGGAGGCACTCATTCACCATGTTGATCATCACTCCTACTTTGTGGAGGCTATGAGACATCTAGCATGTTTCCATTCACAATTTCCACCTTTTATTGATGCAGACACTTTGGTTTTGCACCCTTGGGAGGAAGCATTGGATGATAGTTTATAGGAAGATTCTCTTGATGCAGTGATGGAGGATATTGATGGAGGCCACATGAGGAGGAGGGGAGATATTTTTCTCTCCTTATGCATTTTCTTAAGGACAAGAAAATATTTTGGAGGGGAGGAGTGTAATGTTCCAAAATTTTAGCTTCCAAGCTAAATGGAACATTAGAGTTAGCAGCAGCTATAGTCGGCAAATAAATGGGTAGAAAATACCATAAGGAGGAATAAAATACTCTTATTGTGAAATGGGACACTCTTTCAAGCCAAATAAAATACCTCCATGTGTGAACAAGGTTAAATTGAAGTTTCTTTGACTAAAGTCAACAACGCAGTTTTAGTGGAGGAGGAATCCTAGGTTGGAAAACGCAATTTTGGAGGGAAAGGTAGCTTGGGTTAGAAGCAACCTAAGTGAGTTGGGCCAAGGGCAAGAAAACTAACTTATGATATAAGGAAGAGGATGGCAACATTGTTCATCATGTTGTAGATTATTCTCATTCTTGGCTACTAAGAAGTGTTGTTGCTTGCTGCTTAGCAAGTTGCAGTGTTGTTTAGCACTGGGTGTTCCCGAGCGGGAATCCCACCTCTTTCCTTTGAAGAGCTCATTAGAAGAGTTTGTATTCATCATTCCACATCAGGTTTTTAGGCCAAGCTTTATCCATCTACATCAGCACAGCTTTTCCGGAGATTGTGCAGTGTTGCTGGGTGCAGCAGTGGAAGGGATTGGAATCCCGGCTTCTGAGCTAGTTTCTTATTGGAGGAAGGTTTCCTTCACTTGAGAGATCTGTTTGGAGAGCTCCAGAGCTTATTTCAGATCTGTGGTATCAGACCACACATTTCTCTCACCCTCCCAGCGTTGTTTCTACTAGGGAGTGCGTTTTTTAGGAGGCAGAACTTATTGCATGGTTTTGTGGCTCCATTATTGAGTTTCCTTGTGATTGAGAGGTTCATCCTTTCATGGGAGGAAGCCCTTGAGGATTATTCATTAGATAAGACATATTTCAGCTTATTTCACTCATGTAATTCAGTGTTGTAGTGATTATTCCGTTATTTTCTGAATATCACATTTTATATATTGAGTGTTTGACAAGAAACCCTTGTCGGTTTCTTGTATTTTGTAAAGGGAGCTTAGATCTCTGTTCTCCAGAATTGTTTATCAATACATGAGTAGATCTATTTTTCTCTAATCATTTTATTTGTAAACCCTCTCTTAGACTGCGCAGTCCCTTGAGGAGTTGCTCCGGCATTTTGCAGTCTTGGGGTTCTTCACTAGTTTTGGCTACACTAGTGTGGGAGGTCTGTTTAGCCCACCTAGTTTGATTTTTTTCAGCTATATTCTTGGATTTACATTTAATATTGATTATTTTATGGGATCCAAGAGTCCATTTTAGTATTTTTTTTCATATGTTGTTGGAAGATAATTTTTCATGCATGTTTTATGAGAAATCCTAAAAAAGGATCATTACATATGTGTGGCCATACATACAAGTAATAAATGAGCAAAGGGATTTACTGAAGGCAGAACAAGAAGAAATTCAGAAAAAAAAGGATGAACTAGGTGCAAAACTTGAACAGACCCTAGAATTAATCAAATTTCTCAACAGTAAGAATTAGAAGAGATAGAAATTATTGATAGAATAGAGACAATCCTTGAAATAAGGAAAGTGATTTCAAAGAAGAATTTAATGAAGTAGCTAGAAGAAAAATGTGAAAACATGAACATAGCTATAACCAAATTCATGGTTAAATTTGAGATTCTGAGGCAAAGAGGTTTGCCAAACATCCTAGTTATTAATGATAAAATCATGCCACAAGAGGATTATAACAAGAAGATCAAAGATGATGCAAAAGAGAAAGTAGAAAAAACAGAAGGACAAGGAATCCATACATGAAAGGTTTTACATAGAAGTTTTGAAGACTTGTTTTGTCTATAGCATGAGATAAAACACTTATTTTTTGTAAAACCAAAATTTGCTAGATATACTGAAACAGATGAAAACTTTAGGAAGCTGAAAAAGATTAAAATTCCTGATGAAGAATATTGGGAATCACTAACTGAGTTACTGTAAAAGTCAAATTGCATTAAAAAGGATAAAACAGTTTGCTGATTTTTCACAATCAAAACGAAAATTACCGTAGTAAGGTAGTTAAACAGTGGTTAAAGTGTATAAGTGATTAAAGAGTATTAGAGATAAAGAGTATCATATAGAAGATAAGATTGCAAAACAAAACAAAATATCTTATACCAGCGTTAAAGACATAAAAGCAGCCAACTAAACCCAATCCACAACAGATTTCTATTTTATTTAAATAAATAGGACAGCTTGCTAAGTTGTTAAGCAGTTGTCACTATTTTGTTGTAAGAGATATTTTATTTCCTTAGAAAAATCCTATGATTATTATAGGATATTTTGTAAACATTTTTGTATATATACTTCATCTTTCGAAGTATTAGTGTGGAATAAATTGCTGAAGATTTCTATAGTCATTTTTGTTGTGCCTGAAGGATTTTTTTAGCAAGTTCAAGTAGCAGACTGGATCAAATCATCTAGCATCATATTTCAGGATTCATGTGATGAGCCATTGAAGTAAAGTACTTTCTACTATCTTTGTTTATCTTCTTATGTTTTACATGCATCCATATATGTGTTCTAAATTTGAATGATGAATTAGGAATATTATTACATGATTTGTTAAAAGCACCCTATCTTTAACTAGTTATCATTTCTATGTTTTCTGCTAATTTCCAGAGTAGGGAACCCTTAATTGCTCCCTCTTTAGAATGACCCCTGTCTACCCCTTCCTTATTCGGATCAAAGAATCCTTGATTGCCCTTTATCTCGATTAAACCATTTCACCAACCAACCTTCCTATATCTTCAATGACTTTTCTATCTTGCCCTGAAAATATTTGAATTTTTGACCTTGATCCTAGTCTTGTCTACTTGAAATTTGACTCCTTAGCCCAATGGACAAATAGATCTCTCACTATCCATCTCATTAAGTGATTTTTACCACCAAACCAAACCAAACTAAACCAATTTGCACATCATAACTAGCCTAATATCATATAATCAAAACAAAGTTAAATCCTATAGAGAGAGCCCTCTCTGAACCCTAATAAGGCTAGATCTTAGATTTTAAAAGTTGGTATGTGGTTACCTCTAATGTTCTTGGAATTTAAATCAAAATCTCACAACTCTAGAATTATTAGAGTGATAACATACTGGCGACCATACTAGGGAATAACCAATCCTTAGTCTTAAAATAGACCTTTAAGGAAAATTTTTCATTATGCTTTTACCTTAAAGACTATTTTATAAGTGGTTATTATGTTTTTATAAAAAACTGTAATTCTGGCTTCTAGAAAAATCTACTATACCAGGTCAAACCTGGATCCTAAACCTATTGTTATAGTAGACAATCTGGACAAAATTGGAAAAAAGAATAAACAAGTAGAAGATTAGATGCTAAAATTTACTTTAGAGCACATTCATTACCAAAAGGGTTAGTGAGTATACAAGACATAAAGTTTGACCTGAATTTTGAACATTCTTTATTCAGAAGAAAATCAGAAACTGACTTAAAAAGTGTTGTTATAGACCCTATTTTTATTTCATTTCTTGAAACAAAATAGGCAAATATTTCAGCAGATTATGAATCAAAGATATTTAAATCCATGATAAAATTGAAGAGATAAATGCTACTATTCTTAAGGAAATAAATGAAGCTACTGAATTAGCTGAATTATTAGCATATACATCCAAGCCTTCTATTTCTCATTTAGATACCACTACATCATCTATAATTTCCACTACTCTCCAATCTACAGATCCATTTATCAGGCCTAGACAACCTTTACAACCTAGAATACTATTTCCATATTCTCCCACATCAACTTCATCCATTATTTTATCTTCTGAAAATTTAAACACATCATTCTCATTTACAAGTAGTTATTCTTATATTTCAGTTTCATTTTCTAGCACCCCAATTTAATTCTTTAGTTCATCCACCACTTTTTCTAATATATCATCTTATATTCCAGTTTCATCAGTCACTTCATTAATTGCATCATCTAGTACTTCAAGTTCAGCTCCAAGCACTTCCACTCTACCTCCTAGCCAAGCTAAAATTCAAGATATGGCTGCTAGGTATGCTCCCCTAGTTCTTCCAACACAGCTACATGACATGCCTCAGGATTACGAAAGTAAGATATCCCAATTTGATGTTACTACTCAGTTTACTGCCCAGCAACATATTAATAAAATGACAGATTACTTTGAGCTTCATGAAATAGATGATTCTGATATACAAATGAGACTCTTTACACAAACATTAACCGGGGAAGTTAAAAAATGGTTTAAAGGTCTTAATCCTGGTAGTATAGCTGATTTATCAGTCTTACATAGATTGTTTTTGAATAAATGGGAAAACAGGAAAAATCCACTCCAAATATTATCTGAATTTGATGCCATGAAAAGAGATCCTAATGAAATAGTCCAAGACTACTGCACTAGATACAACAGTGTTCATAATTCAATCCCAGCCAATCTCAAATCCACTCATGATTATGTCCTACTCAAATTCCTTGATGGATTTGATACATACATGGCTTATCAGCTGAGGGAGAGAAATACTGAAATCTTAGAAAGAATGCAAACAAATGTTGTTAGTGTAGAAGAAAATATTTTGGCTAGAAAAGGTAGATTGAGGAATGAGAGGAGAGTAACTATAAAAGAAGAAAACTCTAGTTCAGATGGAAAAATAGCTCAATTAGCTAAGACTTTAGAGATAATTATGGATATATTAGACAATATAGAAAGGAGACCACAATGGGATAATCAACAGCAAATTAGGAATCCCAACTTCAGGAAAAATACAAACACAGGAAAATCTAAAGAATCAGCCCCTGATCAGACAATAAGACCCCCATTTCAAGAGAACTATGCTGAAATTTCTCAACACAATGTTGATGATGAAGACACCATAAATCTAATGGGTATAAATGATGATAACACTATATTTCTCACTTAGGAAGATCAAGAGTTATTTGAAATGCAACAACTTCAATTAGATTCAGGTGAATCATTTGACTACAAACAAGGTTATGATTTTGCTATAAATGAAGTACATAAGCAATATAACCTTAGGAGTAAGAAAAGCACTGAACCTTATACTAAGAAATTTGCACAAACTAAAAATAATAAAATAGTAGAAGCCCCCACTACAAAAGTTCTGCAAATTCTCCCTAAGGAAAATAAGAAAAACTCTAATTCATTCCAAAAAGTTTCCAGCCCCAAAATTTCACCAAGTCCTAAGATTTTTGATATAACGGATGAGGTTGTCCCAACATTAATAGATTCACAAAAATCTGTTGTTGTAAAACACCTAATTATGATAAAATAGCAAACTTAGAATCCAAAACATCCATTGTTGATCCAAAATCAGCAGATCCAAAAGATGCCACTGCAAAAACAACTTCTGATAATTCAAAATCTGTAAAAAAATCTACTGCTTCTCAAACCATTCCTGAAAAGAAAACTAGGAGCAGTAAAACACAAGAAACTCAAACAGAAAATGAAAACATAATTGTCAAAAAACAAGATAAACCCACTCAAACTACAGTGACTATGGAAGAGTTAATTGAAATTAGTAAATCAAAATCCTCATTCAATGTACAAATTCAAATTGAAAAGTTAAAAATACCAATTCCTTTGACAGAATTGGTAAAACATGATTTGTATAAAACAACTATCACTGAAACATTAAACATGAATGATGAAGAAGACTCTATAAACTTGAATGATGATCAACCAGAGTTGATTTTTGGTCCCGATGTTAATGGAAAACACCAAGATGGAGCAGTTCCACCATTTTACATTAGCTTAACTGTTCATGACCAGATATTACACAATTCAATGTTAGATTCATGGGCTTCACAAAATCTGATGCCCAAACCAATAATGAAAACCCTGAACTTAGACATCACAAGGCCTTACAAAGATCTTTTTTCATTTGATTCAAGAAAAGTGAAATCCCTAGGTTTAATTAAATATTTGTGTGTTACATTAGTTCAATATCCTGGTAAAAGTATACTCATGGACATTGTAGTAGCTGATATCCCTCCCAAATATGGAATGTTATTATCTCACTCATGGGGAGAACAATTACAGGGATCTCTACAATTGGACATGTCATATACAACTATATCAATTTTTTGCCAACCAAAGAAACTCTATAGGGAAACATTGATGAAATATATGGTGAGTAGTGCAAAAATATCAATAAATTACCCAATTTACACTACACCTACTGACCTAGATTCATTCATCTTATGTAACTCTGAAACTGATAATGAAATCAAAACTAAACTAAAGGAAAAAAAGAAAACACAAAACAATGAAAATATCTTTCATGAATCTTTATGGCATTTAGATTTTGATGGATTAGTTAACAAAATAAGAGCAGGAGCGAGAGTTTGGATAACTAATATGGAAAATAATCATGTAGAAGGCCATGCTTTCAGACTGAATTTAAATGCACCAACAATATGGTTTAGTATGAAGACCTCATTTTAGGACTCCAGATTATTAGAAACTTAGGAGGCAAAAGAATATCAATAATGGGAGATTCAAAGTTGATTATAAAACATATAAAATGAGAATTTTTTTTTTATATTCCTAGATTAGGTCAATATAGAGAAACTGTATTAGATTTGATAGATGAATTGTTGGAATGTAATTTTTCTGCAATAAAAAAAAAAGCAAAACATACAGACACACTCCTTAGCAACTTTTGCTAGTACCTATAATTTTCCCTTTCAACCCAATCATAAGTATACTTCATAAGTAAAACATAGAACAATAATTCCAGATAACCTCAAATATTGGAAAATTTTCTCACAAGATCAACATATTTATCATTTTATGAATAATGAAGGTGAATTTCAAAATTGTAAAATAGACACAGACTGTACATTAGATCAGGATTTAGATAGTGAAATTGATTTGAATAATATAGATGTAAATAAAGTAAATTTTACTAGACCTACTAAATTTAGTCAATCAGATATAGATAACTTAGAGAAAGTAGAAATTGATGAGATAATTGGTGATGAATATGATATATTAAATCTCAAAGATAATTTCTTTCCAAAAGGTTTAACTCCTTTAGAGGATTTATTTGACTCAAATGATGTTGCTAGAAAACCCAAAATGGAGCCACTTAGATCGATGTTGAGGAATTTAAGATAGAAACAGAGTTAAAACCCAAGATGATCAAACTTTCCAAATCCTTACCTCAACAAGAAAAAGAAAAATATATTGCTCTTTTCAAGGAATTTCAAGACGTTTTTTCTTGGAGTTATGAGGACCTTAAATCCTATGATACCAACATAATACAACATAAAATCCCTATAAAAGAAGACCAAAAGCATTTTAAAAAAAGTTAATAAGGATCAACCTTGTTTTGATGCCTTTGATTGAAAAAGAGGTAAAAATAATGTACGATGCATAGATAATTGCACCAATAAGATATTCTGATTGGGTTTCTAATCTAGTTCTAACCAGAAAAAAGACAGGATAAATTAGATTATGTGTTGATTTTAGGAATCTAAATAAAGTATCCTTAAAAGATAATTATCATTTACCAAAAACGGATCACATTTTACAAAGGGTAGTTGGTTCTTCTAGGATTTCACTTTTAAATGGATTTTCAGGATACAACCAAATTTTAGTCCAACCAGGGAATCAAGCCAAAACAACTTTTACTACTCCTTGGGGCACTTTTATGTATGTAAAAATGCCTTTTGGTTTAATGAATGTAGGGGCTACCTTTCAAAGAGCTATGGATATAGCCTTTGCAAATGAAATTCATGAATTCTTAGTGATTTACTTAGATGACATTAATGTATTTTCTAAGACTGATTATGAACACTTGGATCATCTTAGACAAGTATTTATTAAATGCAGAAATTTTGGCATCTCTTTAAACCCTAAGAAAACCTTATTTGGATTAGAAAAAGGTAAGTTACTAGGACACATAATATCTAAGGAAGGTATTAGAATAGACCCTGCCAAAATAGAAGCAATTCTTAACATTAGTCCTCCTAGGAACATAAAAGAGTTACAAGCCTTTCTAAGTAAAATTAACTTTTTAAGAAGATTCATCTCCAATTTAGCTGAAATAATCAAAGAGCTTAACAACATGCTTAAAAAATATTTAGTTCTTAAATGGACTATTGAGGCCAAAAAATCATTTGAATCTATCAAACAAGCCTTAACAAAAACTCCAGTCCTTATAAGTCATGATTTTAAGAAGGATTTCATCATTTTTTCATTTGCTTCAAAACACAACATTGATGCAGTTTTACTGCAGAAAAATGACCAGGGCTATGAGCAGCCCATAGATTTCTTTAGCATAACACTTAGAAATGCCACTTTGAAATACAATATCATGGAGAAACAAGCCCTAGCTTTGGTAAAATCCATTAAATATTTCAGAGTGTACATTATTTATTCTCACATCATTGCCTATGTCCCAATTGTAGTAGTAAAATACATTCTAACTGAGGATGGTCTTGAAGGAAGAAGAGGTAAGTGGATTGCCACAATTTTAGAATATGACATAGAGATAAAACCCACTAAACTTATAAAAGGTCAAGGTTTAGCCAAAATCATGGCTAAATCAAATTTTCATGCCCTAGACATAAATTTTATTACCCAAGTAGATGATCAGGAAGAGATGGCGACTCCAGAGATCAGTGAAGCCTTTTCAAATTCACCATGGTATGCAGATATTATATTTGTATTACTAAACTTACAAGCTCCTCCTGGATTATCAAGGACAAAAGCTATATTCTTAAAGCTTAAGGCTGTAAGATTTTGTATATTAAACAATGTACTTTTTTGGAAGGATCATAGTGGGATTTTACTGAATTTTTTGCTAAAAGAAGAAGCTGACAAAGTATTAGAATAATTTCATGTAGGTGATTGTGGAGGACATCTCTACTGGAAGACTACTGTAGACAAAATCCTGAGAGCTGGTTTTTACTGGCCTACTTTGTTTGAAAATGTAAAAAGGTATGTGACCTCTCATCACAAGTGTCAAATATTTTAGGGTAAAAAAAAGATGTTACCCCTTCCCTTAAAACCAATCTCAACAGAAATGCCATTTCAACAATGGGGTCTTGAATTCATTGGTGAAATTCACCCTCCATCATCAGCCCAACACAAGTGGATTCTGATAGCCACTGAATATTTTACCAAGTGGATTGAAGCCATACCCTCTAGGCAAGCACAAACACTGTCATTATCTCCTTTTTAGAAAGAAATATACTTTCAAGATTTCGATGTCCCCAAAATATTATTACTGATAATGCAGCTACATTCAAATCTAAAAAGATGATTGACTTTTTCCATGAATATCACATTACCCTAGGCCATTCTACTGCATATTACCCTCAAGGTACTAGCCTTGTTGAATCTTCAAATAAGAGCCTTGTAAACATCATCAAGAATTTACTAAAAGAGAACAAAAAGACTTGGAACAATAAGTTAGTCAATGCCTTATGGGCAGATAGACTTACCACCAAAAAATATATTGGTACATCCCCTTACCAGCTTGTCTATGGAATGGATGTTGTTTTTCCATCTTCTTTAGGAGTACCAGTAATGAAGATTATCCAAGAATTACAAGTTGAGACAAATGACATTCAAAGAAAAATTAATCAAACCATTCACTTGCAGCAAACAAGAGAAGAGGTTTATATTAAGTCTCAAGTTATCCAGGATAAGATAAAGAATTTTTTTGAAAAAAAGAGTAAAGAAGATGATTTCTACATTGGAGACAAAGTGTTAAAATGGGATTCAAGAAGAGAAGAGAAAGGTAAATATAGAAAAATTTATTTTATATGGAAAGGAACTTATGTTATTTATGGTTATAGAGGTAACAATGCTTTCTTTCTAAAAGAAATGGATGGATCAGATCTGCTAGGTGGACTAGTCAATGGCAGAATGCTAAAGCACTACTACTCCTCAGAGATAACAAATAGTTATTTTTATTTACTTTGACCATTGTACATATACATTGAAGATTTTAGATTGGATTGGATGTTTTCCTAATAGAGTTTAAGCCCGGAGAGAAGGCCCTAAGCTTTGAGAGGTAAAATATCATAAGTATGAAATAACTACAGAGATCATAAGACATTTACAAGGTCACCTCAGTCAAAATTCAAAGGCTAATAGTCTTAAAGTTCTTGACATTTCTCCAGGAAATGCCATCCCCATGTGAAGCCTATGTTAGGGTCCTATAATAACAAGGTTCATAATTTTTGAATTGACTTTAATAGTCTTGTAAATATGTACATACCTTGCTTTCTGCAAGTACTTTTCCCATATTTTGAAAATAAAAAAAAATGAAAAGAGGGTAAAAGTCCTAAAATAGGTATCAAAGGAATTAGAAAAGAAAAGATAAAAAAGAATAAAAAAAATAAACCCCAAAAGAAAAAAGAGATAAGAATAAGACATGAAAGTGAGTAAGTCAAAATGCCACTACTATTTACTTTTATTGCAAAAATAATAATTATGTGCAGATTGTTCAAAATGCCATAATCCATGATCAGTTAAATAGTTTAATCTTAACTTTTCATGCTTTAAGTTTCATGTTTTAGATAGAAAATAAAGATATGCCAAACAATTTAAACTTGACAAATCAATAGATAGTTAGACAATAAATGAGGAGCTCAACAGTTTAATCTGAGCCCTTGGATGAAATAAGGTTAGAATTAGATGTATTTATGTTTTAAAAGAAAAATGGATTTAGGGTTGCAAGCTTGAATGCATCCATGCAAATGAAGTAAAAAAATGTTAGTATAATGATGGGTAGGTAAAAATCAGTTGTGCAAGGCATGTGATAAAGCATTAGTAGGAAAATTACTAATTTCCCTTCCCCCACAATGATTCAGTATTCTAAACCTTCAGTTAAAGAGGCTCAGAGAATTTCTCTAACTTCTGTTGGGACCGTTCCCAAGGCTTAATAACTGATTGATTAAAAATATTGGATTCCCTTCATAAAATCCATTTTCTAAGCATGTTCACCCTTTTCCAAAAAATACAAACCCTTTTCCTAAGTAAAACACCTTTTTTGCTTAGTCAAAGTAAAATCCCCTCTTAATTAATTTCATTTCATCCAAAAACACTAAAAAGCCCACAAAATACATTTTATCCTAAGTTTATGTGTAAATATCAAAATGGGATAATTTTATGCTAAAATGTCTATTTTACACTTTACTTAGTTTATTTTTATGTATTTTCATTTCATTACATTTCATTTCATATTAAGTTTTAACATAATATATTAAATCCCTTATAATATCCCTTCACGTATATTTTATTAATTCATTTTATATAAATATCCCAAAACCCACTTATTTAAAACATTACCTATGGTTCTAATTACCCCATGTGCTAAATATAAATCCCGCCCTTTCCCCATAGGTTAAAAATATATATTATATAAAACCTGCCCCCCAATGGTTATAAAACATTTTTAAAGGTTTTATTTACCATATAAATATTACCCTGCCAATCAAAAATAAAATATTAGTTTTGTAGAGTCCTATAATAATAGATTTCATAAAATTTTGAATTGACTTTGATAGTCTTGTAAATATGTACATACCTTTCTTTTTGCAAGTTGTTTTCCCATATTTTGGAAAAATGAAAAATAATTAAAAGCCAAAAAGAGGGTAAAAAGTCCTAAAAGAAAAATCAAAGGAATTAGAAAAAATATAGACCCCAAAAGAAAAAAGAGAAATAAGAACTGAAAATGAGCAAGTCCAAATGCCACTACTTTACTTTTATTGCAAAAATAATGATTATGTGTAGAGTGTCAATAAATGCCATAATCCATGATCAGTTAAACAGTTTAATCTTAACTTTTCATGCTTTCAATTTCATGTTTTAGATAGAGAATAAAGATTTGTCAAACAATTTAAACTTGACAAATCAGTAGATAGGTAGAGAATAATAAGGAGCTCAACATTTTAATCTAAGCCCTCGGATGAAATAAGGTAGATTTAGACAGTTTTATGCTTTGAAAGAAAAAAAATTTAAGGTTGCAAGCCTAAATGCACCTACAAAATGAAGAAAACATGTTAGAAATAAAGTTGGGTAGGTAGAAAGCAGTTGAGCAATCATGTAATAAAGTATCATCGGGAAAAATCACTAATTTCTCCTCCCCTACAAGTATTCAGTATTCTAAACTATCAGTCAAGAAGGCTCAGAGCATTTATCTGACTTTTGTTGGGACTGGACCCAAGGCTCGATGACTGGTTAGTTAAAAATATTGAAGTTCTACATTAAACCCACATTTATCAACATTTACCCTTCATTCATACATTATAATCCCTTTTTCCTAAGTAAAAACACATTTTTTACTTAGTAAAATTGAAATCCTAAAATAATTAACTTCATTCCCTTCAAAATCATTCATAAACCCTCAAAATACATTTTATCCTAAGTTAAAAGTGTATCATAAGTTAAATTTTGAAATATAATATAATAAAGCAATGCTTTATTTTTGACACTTTACTTAGAGTTAGTATGTATTTTATGACCATTACACTACCCTTTTTTCATATTAACACCTAAATTAGTGTATTAAATTCCTAACTACACCTACCCGTATATATTAATTCCCTTATATTTAAATAAATCCACAAAACCCACTATTTTAAAGTTTAGACCAAAGTTTTATATCCCACATGCGAAATATAAAAACCCCGCCCTAGCAAACCCATTGGTCTAAACATATCTATAGAAATTAATCCCGCCCCTATATTATTCAAGCATATGTCAAAATGTTCGAACACTATATAAATATTAACCCAAACAGATAGGTGTGATTTAAACATTTTCAAAGGTTTAAATTAATACATTAAACCTAAACTTTAGACTTTGAATAACGCTTATTTAATAAATTCTAAAGTTTAACTCGCCATATTATAGAAAGATGAAGGTTTAAAAACCTTATTCAAGTGCCTTTGTTATAATGTTTAAACTCACAACCCACCACATGTGTAAACACCCTGGCCCCACTCCCATTCCAATGCAACTCCAAATCAATCGCCACCGTTCGCATTGATCCCCCAGATCCAACGGCAAGAACACAATATCGCGTGAAAAAGTTGCACGATCACCCGAGCTCCAAATCTGCGTGAAATGGGTGGTTTTGCAATTCCTCTCTCCTCCACGTGGTCGATTCTTATTCGATCGCGTGGGTTAAGCCCAAAACTGCTTACCACCAAATTGCCGCGCAATAACCACTAGTTGTTTTGATCCGTTGAAACCCGAAATCGCTGCTCATGCCTGACATGACAATCATTCAATGCATAAGAAATGTGACCGAAATGCATATTAACCTTCGAAATAAACTTCATTATTTCTCTTCTGCATTTAACCTATGCTCGCGCCTTCTCGATTCTAAAAGCATCCTTTTTAAGCCTTTTTTTTCCATTTCTGTGCCCAGAATCCTGCATAATTTTCCCTGCAAACCATGGAAGACTGCCAAGGAGCTTTACATTGCTCCAGAAAACCTACAGAAGTTATCAATTTAGTCAAAACATCATAAATTGCTCCAAAGGTTGATACCTACATATTACAGGTATTTTTCTAAAAATTGAACCAGCAAATTATTTGAAAGATATTTTAAGAACAAAAGCATACTTAGAAATTAAAAATCGTTTAAAAGAAACTTCCAAAAAGCCCCAAAAATAGGCCAGACCCTGTCAAATTTTTCCCAAAAACCCTGTTTCTCTGCTGCGCACCATTTTTGAAGAAATTTGTGAGTTTTTCACACTTTGATGAACTATTTCAAGCTTAAATCAAACCAGAAAACCTCTGCAGGTATCCTAATCCTTTGTGACCCTTTTCAAAAGATTTTTTAGCCCAATTTTCCAATAAAATATTCAATAAACCCTTGTTTCTTGTTTTAAACGAGTTAAAAGCCTATAAAACTCTTTCACAGACCTAATTGGGAAATAAATCCCAAAGAAAAAGCTATACTTTGCCAAATTTGTCCAATAAACCCTCTGTTAAAGTAAATTACTTCTGCAAACTGTCTAAAGTTGCAGAAGTAGATCAAAATGCATAAGAAGTAAAGTACAAGCAAGCTTGAAGGTTCCAAAGTACCTAAACCTACCCCTGCCATGACTTCAAGTATTGCTATTGTTGTAAATCCTCTTCAACCCCCAATCATTTATATTGAACACATCCCACTAGCTAATACTGATTACAAGATAGAATATCCCATTGTTGAATTTAACCTTCTAGATATCCATAATTGGTGCTATGTAAAGTCATTAGATAATGAAGAATAGGTCCATATTTGGGAATCCAATTTGCCCAAATATGTTGTCCCATTAACTCACCCATGTGAGGAGGTCATTAGATTGTGCCAACAGTATTATGTTCCTGAGAAAAGAGCTATTATAAATGCCAATAAAGATGTTCTTTTTACCATTACTGCATAATCAATTAACCAGTTTTTGCAGCTTCAGCTTGACTCCCAAGCAGTCCCTTTGTCTATAGAGGCCCTCACCAAGCTATATATTGGCCTAGATTTGCCCAAAAGGTTCATGATTTTTCAGACATTTGTGCCTCTGCATGTAGAAATCCCTAAGCTAAATCCCCCATATTATACTGCTAAATTTCCTGATGGTTCAAGACATTTGATTTCCATGCTTTCATTCATCCTTGGATATTTTACTGATGAACACACAGATGAGTCCATCTTGGGATTCTTATCCACTTTCTCCATAGGTCAACCCCCATCAGTAATATTTGATTATGCTGGTTTCGTTGCTGATAGTATTAATTATCAATTGACCAATTTGAAAATTTAGGGGGTGTTCAGATATACCTCCTACCTTTTCCATATGTTTTTATACTTCCAATCAGATAATTTTCCTGTCACTCTCCAAAAAATTGACATAGAAGGAAATCCACTATCTGTCATTTTTCTGGACATCCTTTCTCAGAAAAGAATGTACAAATTTCAATTATTCAGAATTCTCAGAGTTATTTTTATGTCCATTGATCACAATGTTGAACAAAATAGAGCAGCCAAGAATAAATGAATAAATGAAAAATATATTGCAGCTATCAGAGCAGAGTAAGTTTGGTGACTGGTATTTGTATGAAAAATATACTGAAATCAGAGTCTTTGGGTCAAACTTGTTACCTTACAAGTTACCCAAACATCCTTTAATAAGGATCTTTGCCTTGGAGTATACCAGGAAAATCCTAAACTATGATTCCATAAATTTTATGGCAGCTAAAAAGAAGACACAATTCAAACTTAATAATCAGATAGGACCATTCATATGCAATCACAAGGATGCAGAGAAAGAGGCAACTGATCAGTTATTGGAATATAAATTTGAAGATATTTTTCCTTGGAACTATGATCCACAAGGGATCTTGAGTAAGCTAAGGGTTAAATGCAAATTAACACCCTTCATCCATGACGAAAAAATAGAAATAGAAAAATTTTCCAATCAGATTGAATGGACTGAAAAAAATTTAATAGATGCAGTGAAAAAAGGCAATACTAGTCATACCTTAGAGACTGCAAATCAACCAGAGAAGTCCATTAAAAGAGTATGGGAAGAAGGAGCCTATGTGGCAGAAACTACAACTGAAACCAAGTTCAAGCTCATATATAACAAAAGGCCCAAATTAGATTCAACAGGTAAAGGAAAAGTGACAATTGATGTGGAAGAAATAGAGCCTTTAAATACCAATACAGATTTTCCAGAGACAAATGTTGCTACTGTGATTATCAATGAGCCAAATACTAAGAATCAGAATGAAGAAATCAATAATGAAGATACACAGTTGATAGAAAGACAGCAAAGCATGGAAGCCTCTTCCTCACAGGTAGCTGAGGAAAAGGATTTGAATATCAAAGAGAAATATAAGCAGATTAAACTGAAGAATGAAGAGATAAAGAATAATATTTATTCTCAATATCTCAAATAGACTCCAAGTGTACAAAACAAGGTCCCTTCCGCATTTGATTATTCTAATCAAAAGTTAATCATGTTAGTGTTGCAGCCCACATTCAAATCTCCTAAGACAGTGGCAGATTATAAGAAAGTTGATTTGGATGTTAAGACAGATAAGATACATGCTCTTGATCAAAATGAGTTCCACAGACAGACCTCTGAAATGTTATATTCTGCTGTCACAAATAAAGCCCTGAGCGCTCAAAAGCTCCAAAACACCATCTCCAACATGCAAGATCATATTAAGTTGGACAAAGCCTCATTGTATGCCAAGGATATAAGGATAAAATCCTTAGAAGAACTAGTTTTGCAGGTGGGATATGACCCTGCTAATATCAAAGTAGAAGAATTATTGGTGAAGAAGAAAAATGAAGATATAGCAACCTTCAGGAAACAACTCAAACTTCCTGAAAGTGAGAATCCTCAAACAAAAGAAGTCATACAGGAAAACAGTGAAAAAGATGACATGATGAATTTAATTCTTTAGTTGACAGCCCAGGTTAAGGATATGGAAAAATAGATGGACAAACTTGTCCAAGAAAAGGAAACAGTGAAAGAACCAGAGATTCTTACAGTTATTCTAGTTATCACTGCAGCAGTGCCTTCAACTTTAGGTGAAAAGTTGGCACCCAAAGAACCACTGGCTACTGCAGTGCCAGTGACTTCTTCCACAACATCACCTACTGAATCATCTACAACAACAGTACAGCCTACAGATGAGGCTAGCAAAATAGTGAAAGCAATGGAAGAAATGTCTTTAAAGACAAATGAAATTAACAGGTTGACAAAGATGGTAGAAAATATTGAGAAGTCAAATAAATTAGCTTAGATAAATGCAAAGACACATGAACAAAATTCCATTAGACTGAATGAAGAGTTGAAAAAATTGCAGAAGGAATTGACATTAAAGGAGAAAATATCATACATCAAAAATCACCTTTGGAACAATGTCATTGAAGCCATCCATGATGTATGGCCTTCAATTCAGGTATTTTTTTAGCAAAGAGAGTTATTACTAGCAGCCCAAGAAGAAATTCAAAAGACTCAAAGTGAGTTGGCTGACAAACAAGAGCAATATGTAAGGCTATTCACCTTCCTCAACAGTAAAAACAAACAGGAGTTGGAAGAACTCAAAATCATAGACAGAACTGCAATTATCTTAGAAATTAGGAAAGTTACAACAAAGAAAAATTTGATGAGGCAACTGGAAGAAAAGTGTGAGAGTATGAATGCTGTCATGACCAGGTTTATGGTTAAGTTCACAAGTTTGAGACAAAAAGGACTTCCTGACATTATGGTAATTAATGATAATTTGATGCCTCAAAATGACTATGATAAGAAGATAAGAGAATTTTCCAAGGAACAGGTAAATAAGCCACAAGGACAAGGGATTCCAACTAGAAAAGTGTTACTCAAGAGTTTTGAAGACTTATTCTACTTGCAACATGAGATAAAGCACTTGTTTGTCATCAAGCCAACCTTTGCTAGATATACTGAAGCTGATGATAACTTCAGAAAATTAAAAAATATACAAATTCCTAAAAATGAGGAGTGACAATCACTCACAGATTTATTGTGAAGGATAAAAGAGAGACAGATCAAAAAAGAAAACTAAATTGTTTTCTGAATTACAGTCAAAGTAGATTTTACAGTAGTAAACAATTTTTGACTAAGGGTTAAAGAGTATCAGTTTAGAGAGTATCAGTGAATAACGAATATCAAGCAAGGCAGATCAGATTCCAAAAAATATCTAAGAGCCAACAAGGAGGACACCAAGGAAACCAGCTGCATCTTAGCCTAAAAAAAAATTCTATTTCTTTTGGATAAATAGGACAGCTTGCTGATTTGTTAAGCATTTGTCTCTATTATTTTCCTAAGATAATTCCTAGAAGTATTCTAGGATATTTTGTAAAACATTATGTATAAATACTTCATCTTTAGAAGTATTTTGGGGTGGAATAAAATTATTAGGATTTTTATTGTCATTTCTTCTTGGACTTCAAAGATTTTGTGTGTCGAATTTCAAGTTAGTAGGCTGGATCAAAACAATTAGCATCATACTTCAGGATTCCTATGATGAGCTATTTGGAGTGAAGTATTTCCTCACTTGTCATTTTTTTCTTTCTTTGTTACATGCATCCATTTATGTTTATTCTAAATCTAAATGTATAACTAGGAGTATTACTACAGGTTTTGATAAAAGCACCCTGTTTTTAACTAGTTATCATTTATATGTTTTCCTCTGATTTCCAGTGTAGGGAACCCTTAATTGCTCCCTCTCTTGTTTGACCTCTTCCTACTACTTCATTTTCTGGATCAAAGGATTCTTAATTGCCCTTTATCCTGATCATACCACCTCATAAAAAAAAATTTCCAAGATCTCCAAGGGTTATCTATCTTGCCTTGAAAACATTTGACCTTTTGGCCTTGATCCCAGTCCTGTTTACTTGATTTTGACTCCTTAGCCCAATGGAAAAATAGATTTCTCACTATCCATCCTTTCAAGTGATTTTTCCTACCAAATCTACCAAAACAAAACCAAATTTGCACTTTCATAACTAGCCTAATATTTAAAAATTGAAACAAAGTTAAATTTTAAAGAGAGAGCCCTCTTTGAACCCTAGGAAGGCTAGATCCTAGAGTTTGAAGTTGGATTGTGGTTACCTCTAGTATTCTTTGACTAAAAACAAAAATATCACAACTTTAGAATTACTAGAGTGATAACAATTTTTATGTTAAAAAAAATCGTTTTAAACATGAAACTAACCCCACCACAACATAATAAAACCCAGGCCCCACTTCCACCTCCGAGCAGTGTCCTCATTCAATCACAGTCATTCGCATACATCCTCCCAGATCCAACGACCCAAACATAATATCGCATTTCAACTTGCACGATTAACACTCATTTCAACATTTGCGAAATGGGTAGTATTACACCCTTATCTCTCCTCCACGTGGAAACATATCACTGGATCGCATTCGATCTCACAATACTTCTTACTGCCCAAAAGCCCGTGCGATAAACCACTCCAGTTTTCTGCCCCCGACACCAAAACCGCCCTCCGCTCTGATATGACTGCCATTAAATGCATACTCTTTAAACTTAAAACGTTATAAAAACTTCCTATATATACATAAAAGCCCTTATTTGCATTCTATTTGTGCGTTTATCCATTACGACTGAAGAAACAAGACTTGTACACTGTTTTTACGCCTATAAAAGCTAGAAAGCCATTGGAACTGCTATCAAGGCCATTGGAAGCATCCAAATTACTTCCAAGAAACCTTCAAACACCATCAGGAACCTGTTTGACACCTTAAAACACAGTTAAAATATCAAATACCTGCACAAACATGTATTCTTCATATAAAACAACCTGTTTATCATTTGAAAATGAGTTTTCTGAAGAAATTAAGCCTAGTAAAGCCCATTTACCCACATAAATACTGTAATTGTTCACCAAAGAATGAATTCTCTATAAAAACCGTGCTAAAACCTGTTTCAATACTACAAAATGGTTTTTAAAGAAAAATTAAATATTTTAAACCTTTTGAGACCTTGAAAAAACTATGAATTTATCCAAAAACTCTTTGCAAGTAACCCCAATCCTTCTGTGCCCAATTTGAATTAGTTTCAGTCCAATTTGTCTGAAAAAAGCATATGAAACCCTTGTCTATCATTTCCTAAACCTATAAGAGTCTGAAGAACATTTTGAAACCAAATTTGAAGGTTTAAATCCAAGAAAAAGCCAATTTATGCCTATTTCTGTTTAAAGAACCTCTCTTAAAGTAAAAAACACTTATGTAAACAATTCAATCTTACAGAAGAGTATAAAAGTCAAAATACGGAGTTTCAATTATCCAGAAAGTCTAAAAAATTTCAAAATTAAACCCAGCAGTAAATTCCAAGACTGCAATTGTTGTAAATCCTCTACAACCTCATGTTGTAGACATTGAAAATACACCTTTAGCAGATTTGGATTATAAAATAGCAGATCCAGTGATATAATTTAATTAGTTAGACCTCCACTGTTGGAGTCTTGAAAAGTCATTAGATCAAGTTAAAGAAGTCCAAATTTGGGAGTCAAACCTACCCAAATATGTTGTTCCACTCACCCATCAATTTCTAGAGGTTATTAGGATGTGTCAGACCTATTATTCAACTGAACAAAGAGCAATGGTAAATGCAAATAAAGAATTTTTATTCACAATTACTGCTGAGTCAATAAACCAGATGCTACAGATCAAACCAGATCCCAATGCATTTCCGTTATCAATAGAAGCACTCACCAAGCTTTACATTGGTCTTGAATTTCCAAAAAGGTTTCAAATTTTCCAATTGTTCATGCCTTTACATGTTGAAATTCCACGGATCAATCCTTCTTATTCTACCTCAAAATTTCCTGAAGGGTCAAGGCATTTCATATCCATGTTGTCATTTATCCTAGGGTATTTTACATATGAGCATACATATGAGTCAATCCTAGGTTTTTTATCTACCTTTGCACCAGGACAACCTCCTTTTGTCATTTTCAATTATGCTGAATGCATAGCTGATAATATCCATGATCAGCTTGTCAAATTTCCAACTGAAGGAGTATTTAGGTATACATCCTTTCTTTTCCATATGTTCTTATATTTCCAAGCAAACAAGTTCCCAATAACACGTCAGAAGCTTGATATAGAAGAGAACCCACTTTCAATCATCTTTTGGACATCTTTGAATAGAAAAGAGTCCATAGAGTTCAGTTATGCAAAGTTTACAAATTACTTTATTCATCCATTGATAAACATGTTAAAAAACACAGTACAACCAAGAATTAGTGATGAAATAAATAAATTTCTATAGCTATCAGATCAAACTAGAACTGGAGAATGGTACTTATATCAGAAACATATAGAAATTAGAGTTTTTGGGTCAAATATTTTACCCTATAAACTACCTAAGTATGTGCCAATGAGAGCTTTTGCCTTGGAGTATATCAGGCAAATCCTAAATTCAAATTCTATCAATTTCCTAGCAACCAAAAATAAGACCCAATTTAAGTTGAAGAATCAGGTGGGACCTTTTATTTGTAATCACAGATATGTAGGAATAGAAGCAGCCAAAAAATTGTTGGATTACAAATTTGAAGAAATCTTCTCATGGAATTATGATCCACAAGGAATACAAAGTAAAATGAGGGTGAAGTGCAAACTAACACCTTTTATTCATGAAAAAAGACCTGACATTGAATAATATGTCAATAAAATAGAGAAGCTAGAAAATACCTTGGTGGAAATAATTAAACAAGGTGATACTAGTCACACCTTGCAAACTGTAAACCAAGGAGAGAAAGCTACTAAGCGAGTCAGAGAAGAAGGTACCTACAGTGCTGAGACAACAACTGAAACTAGGTTTAAACTCAAATACAATAAAAAGCCTAAGATCAATTCAGTTGGTAAAGAAAAAGTGACCATATAAGTGGAAGATACAGGTGTTCCAGAGACAAACACAGATGCAACTACAGTCACTACAAATGAGCCCGCCACTGAGATTATAAATGAAGAACATCCTGATAATTCAAACAAACAAGTAATAGAGAAATAGTAGAGTATGGAGGAATCCTCCTCACAACCAGTGGAGGATAAATATCTTGACAAATATAAGTAGATAAAGACAAAGAATGAAGAAATAAAAAATAAGATCTATTCTCAATATTTGAAACAAACACCAGGGATCCATAACAAACTTCTTTCTGATTTTTATTATTCAAAAAAGAATTTTATTATGTCAATGCTTCAACCAATAGTCAAGACTCCAAAAAATGTGGCATATTACAAAAAAGTTCATCTTGAAGTGCCTACAGAGAGTATCCATGCATTATATCAAATTGAATTTCACAGGCAAACTTCTGAGATGCTTTATTGTACCATTACTACAAAGGCCATGAGCGTCCAAAAGCTCTATAATATAATAATAAATATGAGATATCAAATGAAAGTTGACAAGGCTTCCTCATATGCTAAAGATCTTAGGATTAAGTCTTTAGAAGAGTTGGTTATTCAAGTAGGATATGTTCCTGCCAATGTCAAAGAAGCAGAAGAATTGGTGAAGAAAAATAATGTTGATATTGTAGCACTGAGGAAACAACTCAAGCTTCCACCAACTGAACATCCACAAGCCAAAGAAATAGTGTAAGAGAAAAGCCAGAAATATGATATGACGAACTTAATTTTACAATTGACAGCACGGATAAAAGAAATGGAAATCCAAATGGACAAGCTTGTCCATGAAAGAGAAATTACAAAATCACAGGAAAATCCTACAGTAATTCCCATGGTTACTACAACTGTGACTTCAACTTTGGCAGAAGATTTGGCACCAAAAGTACCACTGGCTACTGCAGTGCCAGTGACCTCATTCACTACTTCAGCTACAGAGTCATCTACATCAACAATGCAACCAATAGATGAGGCTAGTAAACTAGTTAAGGCCATGGATGAAATTTCACTTCAAACCAATGAAATCAATAGGTTGAAGATAGTGATTGACAATATTGAAGACACTAAGAAGCTAGCCCAAATCAATGCCAAAACTCATGAACAAAGGTCTAACAAGTTAAATGTTGAGTTGAAGAATCCACAAAAGGATTTAACCTTGAAAGAGCCAATGTCTTAGGTGAAGAATCAGTTATGGAGTAAAATCATTGAATCCATCAATGATGTGTGGCCATCAATACATGTAATATATGAGCAAAGGGATTTACTGAAGGCATCACAAGCAGAATTTAGAAAACAAAGGATGAAATAGGTGCCAAACCTAAACAGACCCTAGAATTAATCAAATTTCTCAATAGCAAGAACAAGCAAGAACTAAAAGAGATAGAAATTACTAATAGAATAGAGACAATACTTGAAATAAGGAAAGTGATTTCAAAGAATAATTTAATGAAGCAGCTCGAAGAAAAATGTGAAAACATGAACATAGCTATAACCAAATTCATGGCTAAATTTGAGATTTTGAGGCAAAGGGGTTTGCCAAACATCCTGGTTATTAATGATAAACTCATGCCACAAGAGGATTATAAAAAGAAGATCAGAGATCATGCAAAATAGCAAGTAGACAAAACAGAAGGACAAGGAATACCTACAGGAAAGGTTTTACATAAAAGTTTTGAAGACTTGTTTTATCTACAACATGAGATAAAACACTTATTTGTTGTAAAACCAACATTTTCTAGATATACTGAGGCAGATGAAAACTTTAGGAAGCTGGAAAAGATTAAAATTCCTGATGAAGAATATTGGGAATCACTAACTGACTTACTATAAAATTCAAATTGCAGTAAAAAGGATAAAACAGTTTGCTGATTTTTTACAGTCAAAACAGAAATTACAGTAGTAAGGAAGTTAAACAGTGGTTAAAGTGTATAAGTGATTAAAGAATATTAGAGATAAAGAGTATCAGATAGAAGATAAGATTGCAAAACAAATCAAAATATCTCATGCCAATGTTAAAGACAACAAAGCAACCAACTAAACCCAATCCACAATAGATTTATATTTTATTTGGATAAATAGGACAACTTGCTAAGTTGTTAAGCAACTGTCACTATTTTTTTGTGAAAGATATTTTATTTCCTTAGAAAAATTTCTAGGATATTTTGTAAACATTTTTGCATATATACGTCATCTTTTGAAGTATTAGAGCGGAATAAATTGCTGAATATTTCTATAGACATTTTTGTTGCACCTGAAGGCTTTTTGTAGCAAGTTCAAGTAGTAGACTGGATCCAATCATCTAGCAACATATTTCAGGATTCGTGTGATGATCCATTGAAGTGAAGTACTTTCTACTATCTTTGTTTATCTTCTTATGTTTTACATGCATCCATATATGTGTTCTAAATTTGAATGATGAACTAGGAATATTATTACAAGATTTGTTAAAAGCACCCTATCTTTAACTAGTTATCATTTCTATGTTTTTTGCTGATTTCCAGAGTAGGGAACCCTTAATTTATCCCTCTTTCGAATGACCTCTTTCTACCCCTTTCTTATCTGAATCAAAGAATCCTTTATTTCTCTTTATCTCGATCAAACCATTTCACTAATCAGCCTTCCTATATCTTCAATGACTTGTCTATCTTGCCCTGAAAATGTTTGAATTTTTTACCTTGACCCTAGTCTTGTCTGCTTGAAATTTGACTCCTTAGCCCAATGGATAAACATATCTCTCACTATCCATCTCATTAAGTGATTTTTCCCACCAAACGAAACCAAACCAATTTTCACATCATAACTAGCCTAATATCATATAATTAAAACAAAGTTAAATCTTACAGAGAGAGCCCTCTCTGAACCCTAAGAAGGCTAGATCTTAGAGTTTAAAATTTGGTCTGTGGTTACCTTTAATGTTCTTGGACTTTAAATCAAAATCTCACAACTCTAGAATTATTAGAGTGATAACATAACCATTTCTCACCATGATTGGGTATCCTTGTGGCCTCTACTACTACATCAGTTTATATAGTTAATGTAGCCCCTGCAATCATGACCTTGTCCTTTTTGAGCTAAGTGGAAAATAATTTATTCAATGTAGCATGGTATTTAACTCTCTCAACTTGATCGCAAAAAGGAAGACATCCTACCCTTCGAAAACACTGCATGGATAATGGTGAAGACGTCACTTCATGAGCGGTTAAGGGCTCATATCTTGATAGTTGGTATTTTTGATATACATAAGTATTTGTATTTTTTATGTACATAAGTGTGTGTTTTGTGTCCAATCTAGTAGACTTCTTGTTGGTGTCGCGTGTTTTGATAGTTTGGCAAATCAAAAGACAAGGCAACATCAAAGCCAATCTTTAGAGTTATAGGATCTAGTCCTCCTGTTCTCAGAGAGGGATCTCTCAAATGTTTGTTTGCAAAGGTTTATCTTGTGTGCTTTGAGTATTGGTTTTAGACTAGTTATTAAGTGCAGGTGTTTGTTTGGTTGAAATGATACAGCAGAACATGAAAGGTCTAGGAAAGGTACACAGAATGGAGAAACGTCTGGTTCATTGGGCAATGGAGTCAAGAAGAGGTCATAACATACTCATCAATGGATATGGGATATCAGAGGGCAAATCTAACTTGGCCACGAGATCCTTTGGTTTTGGGATGAGATGGACATCAATGATTTGGAAAGAGAAGTTTAATTCTCAAACAAAGGGAATTTGAAAGCACAATTTGAACAATAAAGAGCTATTTGATAGACAGGGCTAACCATGAATTCTACAAATCACACCTTTAAGAAAAAAATGATTTCAAAACAACTTTTTAAAATGAAATCTAAGATTCGGGGAACACCCTATTTCCTCAAAGATTTTATTTCAAATGATTTCGAAAACATAAAAGATTCACTGATAACTGTAGTCATAGAAGAGGGAACACCTAACACATCTATGATCACAACCATGAAAGACCTTTAAGACAACTGTTTAAGCAAGGACAAAGGGCAAGATCAGAACAGAGCTCCTTGACTCACTATAAATAGAAAACTACAAAGGGAGACTTCAATAACAGTTTTAAAGTGGCAGCAGACAAGCAGGGAGAACCATAAATCATGCTGAAACCAACTATTCGAACTATTAAATAAATAAACAAGCATGAAGACTAAAGAGAGAGGTTAAAGACTCTAAAATACTTCAGCAAAAGAAAACATAAAATATTGAAGGATGAACAGGTCTAAGGTGCTTCCAGGAGTCATTTCTTAGCCTAAAACTTTCAACCTACTGTAGTAAGAAATTATGGAACATAATGAAAATAGGAGAAAACATTAAACAGTTTAGAATACTTCACCAATAGCCAAGCTCATGGATCCAATGATAGAGCCTTCTCAAGAACAAACATGCAACAACATCATGAGGACGTCCAAGACTTCAATTTCTTCTTCAACTTCAACAGATTATGTATTATTTCATAGAGTTTCAGTATTACAACTAGTGATCAACCAACAACCAACCAACCCCTTTCTCATCTTATCCAGTAATATTTATAGAAGAATGCGGAGGTGAAATGGGATAAAATATCTTTTAAGTTTAATTAATACAGTGCACTGTCTCTCGTCCTTTGAGGGGATCAATAGAGAAGATTTTTGATATTTCCCCTGTATTAATCGGTTTACATTAACTATTAGGCTTGCTAGAAAGAATTTGTTGACTTCAAGGCTTCTTGTTATCTTGGAAATGACTTTTGTTGACAGTTTACAATAAGTTCCTTTAGTTGGAATAACTGTTCATCTGTATTGATGCAAAATATCTCCTGGTCTGGTAATAACTTCGGCCTCCTTTTGATTGCTTTGAGGCAGCAGGTGGCTCTGAGGTAGCTGGGGCAGCTTATGCTTTCTGTTTGATAAAACACTCATGTTTTTCTTTAAAATTTGTTTCAGTCGGAAGGATTATGCTTTTTATAATCCATATTAGCCATAATCCCCACAAATATGTCTTCAAACTTCTGTCCTGGTACATTTTTGCCTTCGACACTGATATTCTCTGACTGTGCTTGATTCATGTGTTTTTTGTTGGTGTGCAGGGTTGCGCAGGGATGATATGGCATCAATGCCTCATGGATATTTGATGAAACGTGAATTTGAAACCCTGCGAAGGATCCTCTTTGATGGATCAGAGGCGGGAGGATCGTCACCCGTTGCTTCTGAATTTTCTTCAGAAATGGCGAGAAAACCATTTAACCCTGCAAAATACAAACAAATATTATAAAATCCTGTGTGCATGGGCTAACTGCTTCAGAAGGCATGTGGAGGAAGCATGGCCATTGGATGGCATCATCTAACAGTCGAGATTGATCGAGAGAGATCAAAGAGAAGGTGGAAGAATAGTTTAAATCAGATCCGTCGATCGCGTAGAGATCGACGATCGGGAGCAGAGGCGAAAAATAACGCGACAGGGTCACTTTATTTGGAAAAATGAAGAAAATATGTTAAAAATGGTGTGTGGGGTTCAGGATGATCGTCGGCCGTCGGATGAGATTGTCCCCAGGTGATCAATGGTGGAGGACATGCATTAAAAACCTTAGGAAAATGTGACCGGATATCAAAACTCCAATTAAACCATGTTAAATAAAATTCCCAGGCCCGGTTTTGTTGATTGGAAGAGAAACCACGAAGACCCGCCCCAATAGAAAACTGCCGCGTGGATGATGATTTGGCGCTGGGGCCACCGGCACTGCCATGGACAAGGGGAAATAGGCGATGGAATGTGGGCCGTCGATCTGCAAATTATATCGATAGCGGAGATCCTTTAAATGTCACGCTGGGTCCACGTTAATTGTTGATCTTCTTTGGTGAGCGATCGCCATCCGATGGGCGGCCTCAGATCGGGTGGTGGACATCAATATCGCGCTGGGTCCACGTTTGATGTTTAACGCACGATGGATGGAAATTTTATGAACAGTGCCCAAGACACGTGTTGGCCGGCATATGTAATCGCTGCGAAATGGAAAAAACCGCCCTGCTCTTAAAATTGGTGCGATGGATACCGTGTGGTTTTTGCGACGGTGAGTGGTTGGCGGGGACCACCGAGGAGATGGAATGTGCGTCGTCGATCTGTGGATCAGATCGACGGTGGAGATTGACTGAAATTTTGCACCATGGGAAACTTTAAACAATGATAAAAAACGCATAGTTTCAATATAACATAAAGTTTCAATATTTTTCGGGGGCGGGATATAAATACAAAATGGTTAGGTGCCCGTCTGCAGGGCCACGAGTTACATGGAAAGCCATATGACTGGGGGTTCTGGATGAAGGGCTAATCAGCATGGGGTGATATGATAAGCACTTAGAGGATCAGTGCTTGGTTATGGCACCAAGACGTATGGAAGGGCGGGTTAAAGACTTAGCCCAAGGGGGCTTAAGTCATAAACAATGTATTTTTATGGATTTTTAATGGTTTTCAAGGGGTTTTGGGGTTTTTGGTAAGGCTAAGAAAGAGTCTTAAACCTTATCAAGGCGGTTTTAATGAAGGGAAAGGGGAAAAAAATGAAAATGAGGGTTTTTCATGGGAAAAGAAAACAAAGATGAGGTCAATTTTGGAAGAAGGGAGAAAGAGGAAAATGGTGCTTGCAGCAGTTTTTCTTCATGTAATGACAGCAGAATTTCTGAGTTGAAAAGGGGAAAAGTAGTGAGGATTATCCAAAGGATAGGATATTATCAAAAGACTTTAAGCATCAACAATTTTAGCAATTAAATTGTTTCTTGAAGGCTATCCAACATCATTTAGCCACCACCTGATATGACATAATTTATGGGTGGCTAACAGTGGCTCCACTTGGGGATGGTGCCTTTTTGAAGGCATCAAGAATTTCAAACTTGCATTCTCTGGGAGGCTGATCAGTTGCCTCATTCATTGGGTTGCCTTCCTTTCTTTGGATGATCTTCTTTTGCTCTGCAACATATTAGCATTCATGGATTAACAATGAAACTTCATCAATACAACCTGTCTACCTACTCAATCCTACTGATCTAACATTTTTTCTTCTTTAGAGTGCACTTGGATTGGAAAACTCTTTCAAAACATTTTATTCTTTTGAAAGCAGGAAATATAAACTATTTCTACTCCTTATTTCTCCATGGACTCAGATTAAACGGTTGAGCCAATATGATTTTCTACCTAATATATTATCTATTGGGATTAAACTGTCCAACAGATTTTATTCTCTAAATTCTACAACAGAAAATTTAAAAAGCATTCAAGTCAGGATTGAACAATCTAACTTGATTCTGGTCTATGGCATAAAAACAAGCTGCACATAGACATTTATTTTGTAGAAAATTTAAAACAAAAATGGAAGGTTTGAGATCTGATATTTCAAAGCATTTCCTCCCTCTTCTTACAACTCTGTTTTAACTTTTGTTTGAGTTGTCTTTCCTTTGCTAACTGGTTCAGATTTTGAGCTGATTAGAACCATATTTTTTACATCCTTTGACTCAATATTTGAAACAGATTTGATTCATTCTCTTTTGGAAACTTAGGTTCAGGTTTTGAGCATGTTTGAACCTTTAATTTCTATCCTAAACTATCTACTGATAAGCCAAGATTAAATAGTTTGGAAAATCGAATTCACTATCCTATCAGCAGAAAATTTAAAGCTAATTAGTCAAGATTAGGCTGTATGACTAATTAGAAGTGTGTTTTTTCAGGAGTGGAATTTAAGCTTGCACACTTTCATATTTGTTTCTCTTTTGTGGTATGGGGCTATACCTTTCTTGTTTTAAAATCTACCCTCTTTTCTTTCTTTCATTGTTTTTGTATTTTTGACTTTTCTAACTTTGAATGCAATGGTTAGACTATGATATTTACAATGAAAAATAAAATGATTTGAAACTCAAGATTCTTGGCAGAAGTAATGCTTGAGCATCCTGTCGTTTATAGGACCTCCATACAAATCTTCTCCATTCAATTCTTTCAAGAAAAATACATTGTGACCCGTCTCCGCATGAATAATATAGGGCCCTTTCCACAAGTTTTCAAACTTGCCATGTTTTCACTTCTCTTCTCTTCTTGAATCCCATTTAAGAACAAAATTTCCAATTAGGAAATTTTTTTCCTTAGTCCTCTTATCAAATAGCTTCTTCATATTTTCTTGGACTAACTGTGTTCTTTCATAAACTTCTTCTCTGGTCTGCTGCAAATGGATGGTTTGATTGATTCTCCTCTGCATATCATTCTCTTCAATCTGCACTTCTTGAAGGAGTTTCATGACTGGAACTCTTAATGAGGTGGGAAAAACTGCATCCATACCATAGACTAGCTGATAGGGGGACATGTTTATTGATTTTTTTGTAGTTAGCCTATCAACCCATAAGGCATGAACTAGTTTACTGTGCCATGATTTCTGATTTTGTTCCAACAGCTTTTTAATGATATTGATGAGGCTCTTGTTGGAAGATTCAGCTAATCAATTTCGTTGGGGGTAGTAAGCAGTGGAATGGCCCAAGGTTATGTGGTATTTGTAACAGAAATCAACCATATTTTTAGACTTAAAAGCAGCAGCATTGTCTGTTATGATTTTTCTGGGACAACCAAATCTGGATTGGATATTTGTTTCAAGAAACTTGATAATGATAGAGTCATTAGCATTTCTGGAGGGTATAGCTTCTATCCACTTGGTAAAGAAGTCAGTGGCTGTGAGGATCCACTTATGTTGAGCTGAGGAGGATGGATGGATTTCCCCAATGAAGTCCAGCCCGCATTTTTGAAAAGGTGCCTCAACTTTGATAGGATGTAAGGGTAAGGGAAGGAGTTTTCTTTTTCCATCAAAGATTTGACACTTATGGCAAGACATGACCAACTTCTGAGTGTCTGGGAAAAGGGTAGGCCAATAGTAAACTGATCTAAGAATTTTGTTTGATGTGGCCTTCCAGAAGAGGTGTCCTCCACATTCTTCGTCATGCAACTCATCCATGATTTTCCCTGCATCATCTTCAAGTAAACATTTAAGCAAAATTCCAACAACATTTTTCCAATATAATACCCCATCTGGGATGAAAAAACTCAAAGCCTTTTGTTTCAAAAATCTAGCTTTAGTTTTAGACAAAGAATGGGGGGCATATAAATATAAAAGCACATAAATAATGTCAGCATACCAAGGAGAATTCAGAAAGGTTTCTTCAATAAAAGGAGCAGTAGATTCTTCTATTTCTTCCAACACATCTACCATATTCATGTCTAGTGCTTGGAAGTTAGACTCAGCCATAAGTTTTTCTAATCCTTGCCCTTTAACTAGTTTGGTGGGCCTGATCTCTAAGTCATACTCAAGAATAGTAGCAATCCATTTTCCCCTTTTACCATCAGGGTCTTGACTTAGAATGTCCTTGACAACAGTATGTGGAACAAAAGAAATTATGTGAGAGTGTAAAATATAGACCCTAAAGTCTTTTAATGCTTTCACTAATGCTAAGGCTTGCTTCTCCATGATGTTATATTTGAGAGGAGCATCTCTTAAGGCCATACTAAAAAAGGATATTGGTTGTTCTTGCCTTGAATCATTCTTTTGAAGTAAAACTACAGCTATTGTATGTTCATATGCAAAAGAAAAGATATAAAAATCTTTGGTGAAATCTGGACTAATCAGGACTGGTGTTTGAGTAAGAGCTTGTTTGACCAGTTCGAATGATTGTTTAGCTGGTAAAGTCCATTTTACACTGACATATTTCTTAAGCATGTTTGTAATGTTTTTCAATAGCTCAACAAGATTAGGGATAAACCTCCTTAGAAAATTAATCTTTCCAATGAAATATTGTAATTCTTTGAGGCTTCTTGGATGGCTGATCTACAATATGCCATCTATCCTTGTAGGGTCTATTTTGATTGCTTCTTCCGAAATTATATGGCCAAGAAGTTTACCTTCTTGGAGACCAAAGAGTGTTTTCTTGGGATTCAATGACAAGCCAAATTTCCTACACTTCTCAAAAACCTTTCTCAAGTGAATCAAATGTTCTTCATCAGTTTTTGAGAAAACAGTTATGTCATCAAGGTAAATGATTATGAAATATCCAGTATCTTCAGAAAAGTCTATGTCCATGGCCCTTTGGAAAGTTGCCCCTGCAATCATTAATCCGAAAGGCATTTTGACATACATAAAGGTGCCCCAAGGTGTAGTGAAAGCAGTTTTGATTTGATCACTTGGGAGCACTAACACCTGGTTGTAACCCGAGAACCCATATAAGAGGGATATCCTTTTCGACCCAATTACCCTTTGAAGTATATGGTCCATCTTGGGTAAGGGGTAGTTGTATTTTAAAGAGGCTCTGTTTAAATTTCTGAAGTCAATACAGAGCCCGATTTCCCCTATTTTCTTTCTAACAGAGACTAAGTTTGATACCCACTCTGAATATCTAATTGGTACAATGATCCCAGCAGCATGCATCTTTTCAATTTCTACCTTAACTAAAGGGAGTAAAAGAGGGTTTATTCTCCTTAGCTTTTGTTTGAAAGGCTTTTGATTTTATTTGAGAGGGATTTTGTGCTGAATGATGCTGGTATCATAGGATTTTAGGTATTTTTATCCCCAAGAAAAAACATCTTTGAACTCTTTGAACAGTTGTATATATTGCATTTTTATGTGAGCTAGGAGAGTGCTAGATAGTTTGATCATCTTAGGTTCTGCTAGACTGCCTATGTTATGCTCTTCTGTATTTGTTTCCACAGGATCTATTCCCGGTTCTTTGGCTACATCCTTAAAATCAAAAAGGTGTTCTAAAGGTGCTAGACCTCTTGGAATTTTATCATTTTTGCATTGTAAAACTTCCAAGTCTTCTTGGTTTGTGTTGTCAGTTATCTCTGCTTCAAAAGGATTTTCATAGTGATTTATATCAGCAGTATATGTCATTTCAACTTCTGGGATTTGTTCAATATACAAACAATTTTCTTTATGGCTGGTTTCTGATCTTGGTATGCTAAAATCATTTTCTGATTTCAAGAAATCATCTATGTGTTTGTCAGAATCAAACACTTTCCAGTGATCTTCGTTATCAGGCACAACAGGCCTGTGTTTTACCTTTACACTGAGTTGTTCATTTATCTTAGGTATCTGGCAATTGTTGGCATTGAAAGGGAGTTCATTTGCTAGATGATTCAGTTCTCTTGGGATGAAAATAAGTTCATACTTTTCAAAGGTCTTCAATAGATCAAGGGCAGCGTTTCGATATTCCCTAAGTCTTGGATTTCTAGCTGAGTATTCTCCTTTGATTTGTTTTATGATAAGTTCAGAATCCCCTAGGATGGATATCCTTTGGGCTTCTAATTGTTTAAGCAGTTGTAAGCCTAGGAGAAGTGCTTCATACTTAGCAATATTGTTAGTGCATGGGAAATCCAATTTTTATGAAAAAATCTGTTTTGTATTTTGAATCCACACACCTTCTCCTGCACTTGTTTTATTACAAGATCCATCAAAGTTTATGTTCCAAAGTATGTCATCTTTTTTTTTCATTCTCTCGTTGCTGTTGATTTTCAATGTTTTGCATTTTATTGAGGGGAAGATTGGATTGTTCTGGTGAACTGATTGGGTCCATGTTTTCCTTATCTAGTTGAGTAATTTCATCTTCGTTACATAAGATAAAGGAATCTAAACTTGATTGAATAGAATAGATTGGAGAGTTGTTTGGTTTGTCTATATTGCTCACCATGTACTTCATGTGAGATTCCCTATATAGTCTTTTGTTTTGGTTAAAAATGGGAATGGTGGCATAAGACATGTCCATTTGAAGGCTTCCCTGAATTTTGGCTCCCCAAGATCTTGATAAGAGCATGACATACTTAGGGGGAATGTCAGCTACAACTTTATCCATTACTAGACTCTTAGCAGGGATCTGAGCTAGATTAACACATAAATCTTTGATTAAACCAAAAAATTTGACTCTGGTTGAGTCAAAAGAATACAAATCTTTGTATGGTTTAGTAATCTCTAAGCCTAAGCTTTCCATTACCACCTTGGGCATTAGATTTTGTGAATCTCCTGAATCTAACATGGCATTGTGTAAAATTTTCTCGTGTATGTTCAAGCTAACATAGAAGGGAGGGACAACCACTTCTTGGTATTTTCCTTCAACTTCTGGACCAAACAACAACTCAGGTTTATCACCTGTCAAGTTCAAGGTGTCAGTATCACTTCCTAAGTTCAAATCTTTCAAAACTTGGTTTTTGTACAGCTCTTGGGTTACTAGTTCAGCTAGGGGGATGGAAATTTTTATCTTGGCAATCTCTCCCTCAAAGCTGAAAGGAATAATTGACTTGTTGATATTTACATCTATCTTTTCAATTGAATTATTTTCAGCGACTTTGATTTGTTGAAACTTGTTTGGACTGGTAATTGGGACAGTTTTATTAGGACCACTAGCTAAAGTGCTAGGGGTGCTCTATTCAACATTTGGCTGGACACTTTTGTCTTCATTTAAGTCTGTTTTCTTGGCCAGAATGTTGGTCTTCTCTACTATCTTTTTAGGCTGTTTTTCTGCATTTTTCTTGACAGCAGTGCTAGTGTTCTTATCCTTTGATTTTTCTACATTCCCTTTGCTCCTAATATCATATTGTTTGTGTACCTCCATGATTGCATTTTCAAAACCAAATCTATAGTTATCATAGTCTTCATAGGTGTTTGTATTTTGATCATAAGAGAAAAAACCTTGTTCTTCCTCAGTGAGGAAAAAATCATCTCCACTATCTGATCCAATCAAGTTTACATGATATTCTTCCAACCTTTCCAACTCCCTATCTTCCTGATATTGATCTACATAGTTCTGTTGGAAGGGATGTCTAATCTGTTGGTCGCTTTCCATTTGCTTATCTTGATTGTTTTTTCTTCTATAATTCTGATTTCTATTTCTGTTTTGATTGGTTTGAGGTTCTCTTGGTGGCACTCTATCATTTAAGTTGATATTTTCAAGCATCCTCTCCATCACCTTCACTAGGTTGTCAATTTTTGTGTCAGAAGTTGAGGTTGAGGGTAGTAGATCATCTTTATAGGTTACCCTCTTCACTGATCTCAACCTATTTCTTTTCTCAATTATGTTTGCTTCTATGCTCACAACTCCTTTCTGCATATCTTCTAAGGTTAAGTAATCTCTTCCCCTTAACTCATAAGTCATTTCAGCATCAAGGCCTTCGGGATACCTTACCAAAGCCATGCCTTGAGGAGGTTTCATGTGAGGTGGGAGAGAATTATAAACGCTATTGAACCTAGTGGAGTATTCATGAACACTCTCTCCTTGATTTCTTTTGAGACTGCTATATTCTGCTAGTATTTGGAGGGGGTTCCTTTTGAGCTCCCATTTGTTGATGAATGTTTAATGCAAGGTAGGGAGATCATTTATGCTGTTAGGAGGTAAGTTTTTAAACCATTTCTTTACATCTCCTCCTAAAATTTGGGCGAATATTCTCATCTTCACAGTTTCTTCTTCTATCTACATGTAATTGAATGCATCCTCCATCCTATCTACATGTTGTTGAGCTGTTGTATATTATTTTCCAGTGAAATGAGGGATTTTGGATTGGTAATCATTTGGTAGGGGAAGTAGAGGTTGCAATAACACTAATGGGGCATACCATGTTGCCATGACTAGAAATAAGAGTGGATTTACAAGAGGTAGGTTTACAAAAAATGGTTGTGATGGAGTGTTTTGAACAGTGGTAGTATGAATTGGAGTGGAAGAAAAACTTGGGCCAGCAAACTGATTTTGAGCAGATTTGTTATGGAAAGGGCTAAAGTGATAAAGAAGCTGGGAACCAAGAGGAGTGGAAGGTGAGGCTTCTCTACTAAAGCTCTGTTACAAATCTGCAAAGTTAAGGTCAATCTTGTTTAAATCACCTTGAGATCTAGTTCTAAAGATGTTCTGTGTATGATGTAAATCAAAGTGTGAATTCTCTAAGACAACAAGGTTTTCGGGAACGGAATTTGTTCTTAAGAGGCTCCTATTAGCAGCTGATTCTCTAGAGTTAGAAGTTTTCCACAGAATTCTCTCAGGATTGTCAACGATTAAAGGAGGATTTGGGTCTGGATGGGATCTAGTGTTGATCCTATGTGAAGCCAGACTGTTTTTCAAAAATGAGAGAGCTGGGGGTTTTTAGGGACTGTTTTTGGAAGCTTCACCTCTTAGGATGTTTTGTCCAGTATGAGACTAGGATTTTAAACCTTTCAAGTCTAGTTAACACAGTCCTAAAGAGATTTGGGAACCTAGATGAGTAATAGGCCTACTGGGGCTAGTGGAGTCACCAGGTGGAAACTTTTTAGCTTTTATGAAGGTAAGATATTGGATGGTTCCACCACCATGCTTATTGTGAAGCCAAACTGAAATATTTTGGGTTTTCCTGAGTTATTTCGGTCTTACAGGTTAAGAGAATGTGCTGAATGTGATTTGACACTTAGCTAAGGTGTTTAATCACACAGAGTTCACTCTTATGGCTTGGTAACTGAATCCTTCAAGGTTTGATAAGGTTTAATGAGAATCCTAAGGGTTACTGAGTTTGTCACTGATTCAGTTAAGTCCTATCATGATTACCATTTGTTAGGTAGTGCTTGAAGAAGGTTACTTATATTATACTGGGCCTAAAAAGTTTGAAGAAGGGTTTTCAAACCACTTTATTCTCAATACATCCCACCGTGATCGCCATTATGTTGGTGTCCCGTGTTTTGATAGTTTGGAAAATCAAAATACAAGGCAACATCAAAACCAATATTTAGAGTTACAGGATCTAGTCCTCCTGTTCTCAGAGAGGGATCTCTCAAATGTTTGTTTGCAAAGGTTTATCTTGTGTGCTTTGAGTATTGGTTTTAGACTAGTTATTAAGTGCAGGTGTTTGTTTATTTTTTTGTTTGGTTGAAATGATACAGCAGAACATGAAAGGTCTAGGAAAGGTACACAGAATGGAGAAACATCTGGTTCATTGGGAAATGGAGTCAAGAAGAGGTCATAACATACTCATCAATGGATATGGGATATCAGAGGGAAAATATAACTTGGCCACAAGATCCTTTGGTTTTGGAATGAGATGGACATCAATGATTTGGAAAGAGAAGTTTAATTCTCAAACAAAGGGTATTTGAAAGCAAAATTTGAACAATAAAGAGCTATTTGATAGACAGGGCTAACCATGAATTCTAAAAATCACACCTTTAAGCAAACAATGATTTCAAAACAACTTTTTAAAATGAAATCTAAGATTCGGGGAACACCCTATTTCCTCAAAGATTTTATTTCAAATGACTTAGAAAACATAAAATATTCACTGATAACTGTAGTCATAGAAGAGGGAACACCTAACACATCTATGATCACAACCATGAAAGACCTTTAAGACAACTGTTTAAGCAAGGACAAAGGGAAAGATCAGAACAGACCTCCTTGACTCATTATAAACAAAAAACTACAAAGGGAGACTTCAATAACAGTTTTAAAGTGGCAGCAGACAAGAAGGGAGAACCATAAATCATGCTGAAACCAACTATTCGAACTATTAAAGAAATAAACAAGCATGAAGACTAAAGAGAGAGGTTAAAGACTCTAAAATACTTCAGCAGAAGAAAACATAAAACACTGAAGGATGAATAGGTCTAAGGTCCTTCCAGGAGTCATTTCTTAGCCTAAAACTTTCAACCTACTGTAGTAAGAAATTATGGAACAAAATGAAAACAAGAGAAAACATTAAAGAGTTTAGAATACTTCACCAACAGCGAAGCTCATGGATCCAATGATAGAGCCTTCTCAAGAACAAACATGCAACAACATCATTAGGACGTCCAAGACTTCAATTTCTTCTTCAAATTCAGTAAATTATGTATTATTTCATAGAGTTTCAGTATTATAACTAGTGATCAACCAACAACCAACCAACCCCTTTATCATCTTCTCCAGTAATATTTATAGAAGAATGAGGAGGTGAAATGGGATAAAATATCTTCTAAGTTTAATTAATACAGTGCACTGTCTCTCGTCCTTTGAGGGGCTCAATAGAGAATATTTTTGATATTTCCCCTGTATTAATTGGTTTACATTAACTATTAGGCTTGCTGGAAAGAATTTGTTGACTTCAAGGCTTCTTGTTATCTTGGAAATGACTTCTGCTGACAGTTTACAATAAGTTCCTTTAGTTGGAATAACTAGTCAGCTGTATTGATGCAAAATATCTCCTGGTCTGGTAATAACTTCAGCCTCATTTTGATTTCTTTGAGGCTGCAGGTGGCTCTGAGGTAGCTGGGGGATTCAATTAGCCCCTGATATGGAAGCTTATGCTTTTTGTTTGATAAAACACTCACGTTTTTCTTTAAAATTTGTTTCAGTCGGAAGGATTAGGCTTTTGATAATCCATCTTAGCCATAATCCCCACAAATCTGTCTTCAAACTTCTGTCCTGGTACATTTTTTCCTTCGACACTGATATTCTCTGACTGTGCTTGATTCATGTGTTTTTTTCTGGTGTGCAGGGTTGCGTAGGGATGATATGCCATCAATGCCTCATGGATCTTTGATGAAATGTGAATTTGAAACCCTGCGAAGGATCCTCTTTGATGGATCAGAGGCGGTAGGATCGTCACCCTCTGCTTCTGAATTTTCTTCAAAAATGGCGAGAAAACCATTAACCCTGCAAAATACAAACAAATATTATAAAATCTTGCGTGCATGGGCTAACTGCTTCAGAAGGCATGTGGAGGAAGCATGGCCGTTGGATGGCATCATCTAACGATCGAGATTGATCGAGAGAGGTCAAAGAGAAGGTGGAAGAATAGTTTAAATCAGAGCCGTCGATCGCGTAGAGATCGACGGTCGAGAGCAGAGGCGAAAAATAATGTGACAGGGTCACTTTATTTGGAAAAACAGAGAAAATAGGTTAAAAATGGTGTGTGGGGTTCAGGATGATCGTGGGCCGTCATGGAATATTTTACGGGCTAATATTCGCAGGTGGGCTAATTTTCCATGCTTTTTCCAAAAAAAACATTCGCCAATTCCCAATTTTTTTAAAAATTAATTCGCCCAAATTTTATAGTATAAAAATATTTAACCCTAAAAATCGCCAAAAATTTGTATATACTCATATAAAATGATAAAAAAACTAAATATTTTTACAAAAATAACATCAAAAATTTTACAATTCACATATTGTGGACTACTAAGATTCGCCAATTTTTTAAACTTTAATATAAACATCCATCCTTAAAATTTTCCCTGTGGGCCGTCAGATGAGATCGTCCCCAGGAAATCAATGCCAGAGGACAGGCATTAAAAACCTTAGGAAAATGTGACCAGATATCAAAACTCCAATTAAACCATGTTAAATAAAATTCTCGGGCCCCGGTTTTGCTGACTGGACGAGAAACCACGGAGACCCGTCCCAATAGAAAACTGTTGCGTGGATGCTGATGTGGCGCTGGGGCCACCGACACTGCTGTGGAAGAGGGGAAACAGGCGATGGAATGTGGGCCGTTGATCTGCAAATCAGATCGACGAAGGAGATCCTTTAAATGCCGCGCTGGGTCCACGTTAACTTTCGAGCTTCTTTGGTGAGCGATCGTCGTCCGATGGGCGGCCTCAGATCGGATGGTGGACGTCAATATCGCGTTGGGTCCACGTCCGATCTTTAACGCATGATGGACGGCGGTTTTATGAACATTTCCCAAGACACGTGTCGGCCAGCATATGGAATCGTTGCGAAATGGAAAAAATCGCCCCACTCTTAAAAGCGGTGCGATGGATACCGCGTGGTTTTTGCGACAGTGAGTGGTTGGCGGGAACCACCGGGGAGATGGACTGCACGCCGTCGATCTGTGGATCAAATCGACGGTGGAGATTGAATGAAATTTTGTGCCATGGGAAACTTTAAACAATGATAAAAAACCCATAGTTTCAATATAACATAAAGTTACAATATTTTTCAGGGGCGGGATATAAATACAAAATGGTTAGGTGCCCGTCTGCAGGGCCACGGATTACATGGAAAGCCATATGATCGGGAGTTATGGATGAAGGGCTAATCGGCATGGGGCGATATGATAAGCGCTTAGAGGATCAACGCTTGGTTCTGGCACCAAGACGTATGGAAGGGTGGGTTAAAGACTTAGCCCAAGGGGGCTTAAGTCATAAACAACGTATTTTTATGGATTTTTAATGGTTTTCAAGGGGTTTTGGGGTTTTCGGTAAGGCTAAGAAAGATTCTTAAACCTTATCAAGGGGGTTTTAATGAAGGGAAAGGGGAAAAACATGAAAATGAGGGTTTTTCATGGGAAAAGAAAACAAATATGAGGTCAGTTTTGGAAGAAGGGAGAAAGAGGAAAATGGTGCTTGCAATAGTTTTTCTTCATGTAATGACAACAGAATTTCTGAGTTGAAAAGGGGAAAAGCAGTGAGGATTATCCAAAGGATAGGATATTATAAAAAAAATTTAAGCATCAGCAATTTTAGCAATGAAATTGTTTCTTGAAGGCTATCCAACATCATTTAGCCACCACCTGATATGACAGAATTTATGGGTGGCTAACACTTCTCAAATTTTTTGTGTCGAAACAATGAATTCATATTGATCCAATTAAAGACTAGGAAATTATTGATTTTCTTGCACCTTCCTCGCTCATTCAACTACAATGCCTCCAAGGGAAGGATAACTTTCTACAAAGATTTGTTCCTAACTATGTATAAATCACCAAAGCATTCACTCACCTATTGATAAAAGGGGTTCCCTTCCATTAGGATGATACATATCAGAAGGATTTTGATGCTTTGAAAGATGTCCAGGTTTGAGCATCAGTGTTGTATCATCCATATTATCAACATGATTATTTCGTGTACCTTGTTGCAGCTATGCCCATTATCACCATTGTATTGATCCAAGAATATGATTTAGGGGATGAACAACCGATATTTTATTTGAGTCATAATTTAAAAAATATTGAAATAAATACACTCATAATAAGGCAAAATCCAAATGTGTTCTTCTCATCAATAATGATCTAATAATTATCAGTACACCCAAGTAGTCACATATCATAGGAATATTGTCCCATGAAAGTATCTCTAAGGGTGCTCTATTGCAGCTCAATGTGTATGAAGCAGCTTAATCATGAATCGAATCAAGCTATATGCACATCATATATATATGGATGGATGTTCAAAATGGAACATCAATGATTCAATAAACTATCAGTTTCAAATTCAAGTTCAACAATATATTCACAACTTCTTGAAATTCAATTGAAGTGTCCAAGGATTTGATTTCCACCTCTTCAATAACATCACAATATATATATATATATATATATATATATATATATATATATATATATATATATATTTCCCAACTTTAGAAATCGATTCATCATGCCATGATTCAGTATTTCTAGCTTCAGAAGCCATCTACCTCTTACTTTGAACATCATAGGCTCATTTCCTGTCAAGAGTAGACCATTAGTATAAAACCAAATTCAAAATCAAATTCATACCTTGGAACACTTCTGAAGTAGAGGTTTGGATACACATATTCTTCTTGGACTCACCAGATAACTTTCAATGCATACATATCTAGATTGGGGAGGTTTCTTCATAAAATTATCTCTGCAATTATAACACTTTTCCAAACCAATATGCTCAATGTTGTATAATAAAATCAACTAAGTCATCATATCAAATTTTAGATGTGAGATCATAACTAATATAAAAATCATCACACTATCATAGTAGCAATTCTTTAGACTAGGTGACAGGTAGAGTTCTCATCAAGTCATGAATCCATATATTATCGTGCCAACAAGTTGTCATAAGAAATTTCAACCTAGAATTCATCGAAATGTCAAGATATGAATTTATTTATGTCAACAAGTAGTCATTTCCAAACAATATGCTCATAATAAGTCACCTAGATGAAAATGCATACACCAAGAACAAGTTATGTAGTTCCATCCATTCATTGAGATATTACTTCATACTAAATCACAACTGTCAATACTTCAGCCAATGTGCTAAGAACAAGGAGGCCAATGCGAAACCATTATCAAATACCAATACTAGTCACTGAAAGTCATTATGCCCATATAGAATTGTTATCAAGAAAAAGAATCAATCATCAAATCAAATCACTTGTCATCAATTCCAATCAAAATTTTCTATCTTAGGGAGATCTATAGTCCAAAACACATCTCGACATCAAGTTAAAGCTCTACATTAGGCATCATGTCAAAACTCAAAAAAATGTTCATCCATATCAATTGGAAAATCATGTCAAACTCTTGTAGCAAAAACTTCAAACAAAATGACACATCTATATGCATGTCCTTATCATCTTCAAACACAATTTGAGTCTATATATTCATATTATAGTAAACATTCAAACTTCCCTATTCATAGAACTTTCTATTGTCTACTCCACATCTATAGCACTAACATCCTTCAAGTGAACATCTGATCTCATGAAAAAAAATTCATTTTTATCCTCTATGTGGTTGGGCGACTATAGTCGCACCTGTGAACCTGATTCCATTCAATTGAGGCTTATATCAAGCGAAAAATCTCTCTCCTTAGATCAGAACTTTTTTGTAGATCATCAATGTCAGATATTTTAATAACCATGCTCATAAATCATCTTTCAACAATAATATTGAAAATTAAAATAGATGAATGGATCTTATGTAGAGGTTCTCCCTCTGAATGGGAATCCACTTTAGTCATATTCATTCATGCAATAGGCATGTATAGAATGCTATCATACATCAGCAAATCTATTAGATCATAAAGTAAAACATATCACATATTCATCATGATGTTATCATCAACTACTTCACCATGGCATTATGATATCAAAAATTTCATCAAGGGTTAGTTTCAAAGAGCTAATAGGAGTAGACTTCAAGAATACTTATCACATGCATAATCATTTGTCACATAAATCAATTCATCATGTCAGGGCATTCAATTTTACCAAATACCATTATTTATTAACACATCAAAACATAACCATGGCCAAAAAAGCATCACGAGTATCGGTCTCATAGTTATACTTCTGTTATCATGACTGCCATGCATTTCACAAACAAATAGTGTCAAGTTACTATCTACTAGAATCAAGGTGTCAACCTTCTTTATGGGATCAAGATATCCAAAATGATAGATGATATCCAAACATCAAGTATACCACTATATGAAATATCAACACTAAGTAGCCTCATAGAATCAAGAAGTTCATTATGTAAGATACTTGTTCAACATCAAGTGCACCATTTCATCATAAGAACCATGGATCCAAATTAATTTCATATGCATGCATGAACCATTTGAGAAAGATTCATTCTCATCATACCTTAGGGATTCAATTTCCATTCAATATTACAGCTGAAACATAACATTGAAATAATATACCATGCATACCTTGTAGCATTTAAATACCTGTGCATGTTTCCATTAGTTTCCTCTTTACCTTTTCCAACTCTATATTTTATTTCCTAATCTCAAACGATCCTCAATAATTATCCTCATATTACATCTCATAAAGGAGGTTAGAAACATCCAAATACTCAAATATACATGCAGGAAGTATAAGTAATGATGAAAACAATAACCAAAGCTATACTTTTAAACAAAAGTAAAGACATAAAGGAGCATCATAAGTCAAGAAATACTTATCTTCAATGAGAGGTGATTCTCTCCCTCTTGAACCAACCTTCAAGGGTCATCACAATACCTTGTCCATATAACAATGTTGCCTTCAATATTTCAACCAACATCCAGGCCTACTAGATACTATCCCATCTAGGGCTTCATCAAAACTATCACAAGTTCTTGAGCATCTTCACATTGACCATGCAAGATTTCATATCTCAAATATTTTCCATAAACGAGGGTTTCTCTCAAGCCCTAACCTCATAATATCCACCAAACCCTAATACAAAAATCACGTGAGGTTTTCTTCAAACCCTAGAATTCTTTTAGGTCTCCTCCATCTTCTCTTGATTTCATCAAATGTGTCTCCAGATATCCATGAATTTTCTTCATACCAGTTGTTGTCCTATGAATGCAAAGAAAATATCCCATGCAGATCAAAGCATAAGGTCACGGGTGAAGTAAGACGGTGTGGGGAGCTTCATGCAATCCGTGAAGCGGATCCATAAAGCACAACAAATAACAAAGCATCGCATAGTCACCATGTAGCCCAAAATACAGTCGCGAGACTCAGTGGACTGCACAGAGGGCATTCTATCGGCAATGAAGCCGAGAGTGGAATATGGAGCTGACCCCCTAGAATTTCTAATGTCAGCAAATAAGCTGACCAATTAGGAGTGCTCCAATGGGATAATTCACATCTTTCGGGGGTTCATCGACCCGCCGAAAATCCAGGAGGGGACCACCTGTCCCGCGTCAAGGTATGAAGGGTAATGAGGTAAGGTAAAAGTCCAGAGTACGAAGAGGATATCACATGTCGGCCATGTGGCCTCTCACCTACCTAGTCTCCCTAAGACAATCCTCTTGCACCACATGTTCATCCACTGACATCCTCCTGACGTCAACCCTCCTGTTGGCATCCTCCCTCTCACACTAAAAGGACCTTTCCCTCCATGTTTTACTCTGGACCGTTTTTTTTACCATCCTCATTTCTACCAGCCGAGAACTCGGGTAAAAGCACCAGCATGTGAAAGTATTCCCTCACGTTGCCCTCCTCGGCTCAAGTTTTTGGTTAGCCCTTTGTTGTTTTTATTTTGTTGTGTTTCACTGTTATAGTTGATAAAATGAAGAAAACCGCACCAGAGACCCTGAAAACCCAAGATGACAGGACTACCTCTGGCCCTGAACCACTCATGGACTCCCAAGCCGAGCTATGTGACCCCATTTACCATTTTAACTTAGCGGATATGCGATCTAAGCTCTTGGGGTATAAATGGAGGGGTGACGATTTTTTTAGGGTGGTAGACTCAGGATTGTATTACCAAATTTCCCCATCATTTCATGATTTTCTCGAATTAATAACATGGCTCACTAAATATTATATTGAGTAGAAGGGTTTCTTTATCTACGAATAGGGAAATAAGATAATCAAAATCACCCCCCCAGTTAATTAGGAAAGTCCTATGCTACCCTTCTTCTCACGACTGCCTCGTTTTCATTGAGGTAACCCTCATGTGCCATTTCTCGAACCTTCATCTCAAGAAACAAAGGTCCATCCTAGAGCTAATTACTGCATCACATGTGTCTTTTCTACCACCCACAGAGAAATTCCCTCTTTCTCTCTTCCTTGACAACATTCAACCAAACCTCGCAACTATCTTGGGTATGCTAGGGGTAGACAATGTTGGTTGGGTCACTAATTCTTCCCTAGGATTTCTTGACCTCATGATGCAACTTGGGGTTTTTCTTGATATTCCTGCCTTCCTGGCCTCAATCATTCAAGCCCATTTCCAAGACATATCAATTTCAAGTTATTTCAGGTACTATTCACTGGTGTTCTATTTGTTCCTATTCGCACCTGTAGACAAGTTCTAAGGCTTAGGCCTGGAAAATTTCTCTAAGCAAGGGGAAGAGAAAAAATATATGTTTTAGTGGACCCTTTCAGTTTGAAAAAATCCCAGAGGTAGGGGTTATACGAAATTCATCACGGATTTCATGTCGAGGGCCTATGCAATTATACATGGTATGTTAGGTACCTATATTACTAGTATAGTCCCTTATTGTTGTTAGTGTAACCCCATTATTGTTATTATTGTACCCCTCTAACTGCCATATTGTTATTATTGTGCCCTTAAATTATTATTTTTAGGTCAGCTAGGATTACATTGTGGCCCCATGGACTCCTATATATAGAAAGGACGTTTTGTAATTTTTATCATCCAAGAATTGTTCATTCATGAAATGTATTGGAGTTGTCCCCCTCAAAGTGGCTCATTTCCAAGGCATTGATATCTCTTTTCTTCTATTTTTGGAGCTGGTTTCAAAACATTTGGTATCAAAGCTTTGGATTCTAGGGTTTTCGCTGCTCCAAACTGGTCATTGTGGAATTTTAGCTATAAATGTTTTTTCTACGAAGGTTCAGAAGCTGAAATGTTTAGAGTGCGAAGCTGAAATCCTAAGGAACATCGTTGCAAAATTTCAGAGCTTGGTTTGCAATATTTTAGGAGATATTATTTGTGGAAGTTAGGGCTTTTTGCAGGCTCCTGAATTTAACCTAAACAGGTCATCGCATCATTTGTGCTATAACTATTTTTATACGAAGATTCAGAAGCTAAAATTTTAGAGAGTGAAGTTGAAATCTTGAGAAACAGTGTTGAAAAATTTCAAAGCTTGGTTTGCAATATTTTCTAAGATATGAATTGTGGAAGTTAGGTCTTGTTCAAGCTCCCAAATTTCATCCCAAAGAGGTTATCATGGGAAAATATTCATAACTCTCTCTCTGAGCATTAGATTGGAATGATATAAATAGTGGCCACAAGTAAATGGAGTGCAGTTTCCTTCCTGTCAATTTCAGAGCCAAAGGAGGAAACAGTGACACGTGGCAAGTCATACAAGTTCGCTCTACTGAACCAGTCCATAATTGGGTCATTGTGGGAGAATGGACATAACTTTGACTTGAAGAATCCAAATCAGGTCATACCTGTGACATTTGAAAGAAGCTTCAGAGAGATACTATAAGGCCGAATTTCAGATATTGAGGATCTGCAACTATACAGATAATTCAATTTCAATATATAGCTCCTAAAAAGCAAGTAAAAGGTGTGTATTTTTTTTTCCCGAATTGCATAAGTCTTGTTTGAAGAATCAAGTTGAATTGATTCCAAGGGCATGTTGTAGAATAGATATCAGTATTGGATTCTAAAATGGCCCCTAAAAATAATTCAACGCCTATTAAAACTTTAGAAGGCTCTACTATGAATCATGAAGATGAAGAATGGCAACATGATATATATAATTTACAAGAGCAAGTGCAACAAATTTCGCTCTCGCAAAGAGTAAAAAAAATGATATGGAAGTTTTGAAGAAAGGTGTGGAAACTAAGATGGATGGTTTGAAGAAAGGAATGGAATATAAGATGGATGGTTTGAAGAATGGCATGGAAGCTAAGATATATGGCATGGAAGCTAACATGGAATCTAAGATGGATGACATGGAAGCTAAGATCGATGAAAAAATGGAAAACATGAAGAAGGAATATGCTCGAGCTAAGGCCATCGATTGTCAGGGGATAGTTTCCAGGGGAGTGGAGGATTTTGACAATGAATGAAATAAGTTCGTTGAGGCAGGGTTTCGAGCCTGTTGGGCTCCGTTAGGCATGTTTCTCTCTTGGGAAACATATGAGCAATGAATGGTGGAGATCAAAAGCACTGTTGACTCAACCCAAGAGAAGACATCTCGACTTAAGGTTGAAACTTTGTTGGCATCCCTCCAGAATGAATTTATGTTACTAGCCAAGATAAAAAAGTTTTTCTTGGTCAACCTGGATTATTCTAAATTGACTCAGATCCGCGGATCATTCAAACTTTTCATCATTGCTTTGTTACCCTTAGAAATCTTGTGGCAGAGGTGCTACGAGCATGCACATCTGCCAGTAGTGTCCACTTCACAGCCAAGGATGCCCATGTCATCCCATTATTCCAGTTCCTCCTCCACTCCTCTATGGCCACGTACCTCGGGACCTTCTCCCACCCCGCACCACCACATATGAATTTTTTAGGATCTGGCCTGAGTGGCCAACAAATGTTTTGTTTCTTTTAATTTTATTGTTATTTTGTTTAGGAAGTGAAATCATCGTTTCACTGCTGGTATTTTAGTTTTTTTTTTGTTAGAGGAGTGATGCTCAGAGCACACTCCAAATTTTGATCATGATGTATTTTTATCACAATGTATGCACAAGCATATCAAGAAGGAATATCGAGAGAAGAGCCCATAGAAAACTCTATAAAAAGCCAATTCAAACAGAAACACATGGTTTTGAAATTTCTGGAAGTTTTGGGTCATACCATGTAATCTGTCATGTAAAATATATTTTGAGCTTTGAAATGCATATTTTGGAAAGATTTTTTTAAAGGCTAATATAATATGAACTTTGTCTCTAACTGGATTCCAATTGAAATGATGAACAGTATGTATGTGTTTCTCTTTTGTTTACTTAAATTTCCATTTATATATTTTCTATTTCAATGAATCATTTTTTTAATTTGTTGTATTTGATTAGCTTAATTCATGAATTTTTATATGTTCTAGTAGAGGAAGGATGACACTAATCATGCTCCATGAGACTCTACTACCACATATCTCTAATATGCCGCCTATTCTTCCCAATTCTTGGAGAACTGGATTGTTATAAAAATTAAGCCCATCTATCAAGAAGTCCCCTGAGAAATTCCTCAAGTCACCACATTTTAATCCAAATATCTATTCATTAGTTTTTGTATGGCCCTATTGAGGCACCATAGGCACGTACAGTCTCCAGAAACCATTTTGAGCCAAATCTTCCTGCACGAGTTAAATACCAAGAATCCTCATCATTCTTGAACCATTGTTCCATGAATTTTCCTCAATATATTTTTGGAGGATGCCGCAAATGAAGATATATAAATCCATTGATATTAAGATGTTCTAGACACTGGTGCTTTAGCAACTCGGGGTTTTCTCTAGGAGTTACAACATATTTTTGGCATCATTGCCGGGGAACGAATAAGAAAATATTCTCCCTCGGATATGACATAATTTCCACCCTTCATTCAGGTGAGCAAGAAGGGTTGGGAGTTTCATAACTCCCACCTTGGCGACTCCATCACAATCAGTTTCAAAACTTGGGTAATCCTGGCTTCCACAAGGCCACATACCCAATCACATACCACTCAGTTAAAGACTCCTTTTGCATATGATCCCAAGAAAATCATATTCAAGAGAGTTTGGAAAGAAAGTGTACCTAGCTATTCTAACTTAGCCCCTTTCTCCCTTGAAACTTCACCCTCCTCATCTCAAAGAGCTAATATCTATGGTCATGATTCTGTAGCCCGAGTGCTAGAATACCCTCCTGATACCTCCCACCTCTCCAATCTGTTTATAAAAGGAAAAGCATAGTGAGAAAATTTTTGTTTCCCTTATTTTAATCCCATCCCTGAGGCTGAAGAGGTAAAATAATTCATAGATAATTATCATAACTTCCAAATAAATACCTCATCCACTCAACGGACACCCATCATCCCTCATAACTTCCATCAACAAACTCAGATCAATAACTTACCTCCACCTCCTCCTCAGATGGTTGTGCCTAGTTTTATCCTGAACAAGTATGCCCCCTTAGCCCTTCCCAAGCTGCTAAATGACATGCCACAAGATTATCTGAAGCTTCTCCCCCGGTTCACAGGGGAAGAAAAAACTCCATCACAGAAACACATTGAGAATTTTTTTGCCTTTGTCGAGAACATGAATGTAAAAAATCTTGACATGGTTTTGAGGCTCTTTGTCCAATATTTGGATGGTGAGGCTCGAAAGTGGTTTAATTCATTGACCAATAACTCTGTTCATACTTGGGAAGAAATGGAGAATCTCTTCACACAAAAATGGGGAGAGAAGAGATACCATGGATACGTCCTCACATAGTTTAATGCTTTGAAAAATAAACATAACGAGGATGTCACGAAATTTATTAAAAGGCTCAACACGTTATATAATAATCTTTCCGCATAGATAAAACCTCCTCAAGCTACTGGTAAGGTAGTTTTTGTTGGGGATTTTGAACCAGAATTTGGGTTCACCCTTAGAGAAAGAAATTTTGTGTCTCTGGATCAGATCCAGATAGACGCTATAAAAGTAGAAGAAAACTTCGCTTCTACAAGAAATTTCAAGGGAAAATCAAATCAAGAAGTAAGGAGGAAAAATAAGCAGGAAGCAACCACCTCGAATAAGGAAAGAGAGTCATAGGAGTAGAGAATAGAAGAAATGAAAAAGTTAATCAAAAATCTTTCTAAAAATACTTTGGTTAAGCTTGAGTTAGAAGCCAAAGGATCTCCTCCTCAATCAAATCAAATGGATCCTAATCAAGGTTTTCACACTCAATACTTTAAGCCTCCCCTACAATTGTTGCAACATGATAGAAAGGAACAGTAGGACCACATCCAGACCCCACTATCCCTGGAAGGAGACGTAGAAGGGAAGATAGAGGAGATCATAGAGGGAGATCAGCCCTTTGCTTGAGAACATTATCAGAAGAGAGCATGAGTATTTCAGATCTGCTACAGCCTCATTCTTATTTTGATTTAGTTGCAGTGACAAGTTATTTTTCACATTGTACATTCTCCGGCATTTCTAGAAATCTCTCCTAGATTGGCTATAAATCTTATATTGAGGCCCATTCCTCTATTGTAGGGAATTTCTTTGTATGTATCAACCATATTTCATGTATTTACATCTACAGCAGCAGCTACTCTCATAGAGACAGTGAATTCACTGCTCTCCGGCATTTTGTGCAGTTGTTGCCTCTCATGCATTTCATGTGTTAATCTTTGGAGATTGATTCCCATTGCACGAGGGGTTTATTCCTCGTGATATTTCTATATATTTCTGCTGAGATATTAATAGATATCTTGGCTGCACAATATTTGATCTTATGACATATTCATATTTTCAGAGTTTTATGATTGTGTTCATATATTGTTGTAGCTCACTCTTTGATCACTTCTTTGAGATACCCAAGGGTAGGAGATCTGAATAACCCACCTAGGGTTATTTATTTGAGCTCAACTTTTGGAAGTGTCATGTATGATGTATTAAAAAAGGGATCCAAGTCCCCTCTCAGCTTATTTTTGCATTGCCTTCCTTTTACAGCATCCCCTTGGGCCATATTGCAGAAAATCCTAAAAAAAGGGATATTACAATCTACGTGTCTGACCCTGTTTCAAAGGAAAACTCTTGCTGAGTTGAAACTATTATGTTGTTGTGCTGGAAAGATGACTTGTCCTTTAATATTGGTATTTGAAAAGCTTCTCCCACTAATCCTCATCCAGAATTGCAACTTTAATAACCTTGCGGTACATTTCATCTACCTCAATGTACTTTTTAAAAGTGGGTTTTACAGTGAAAATGTGTTTTATCTCATGGTGAATAAAATTGATATCTTTAACAACATTGTAAAATGATTTGCCTATCATAGAACCTTGAATAGAAGACATGGATGTAGATGTTATTATTTCTTTCAGCTTCTTCATATAGTATTCCATGGGCATTAGTTTATCATTTATAACAAATAGTGATGGCATACCCTTTTTAATCAATGCATCAATCCTTGAAAGAAACTTTTTGATTGCCATATCAAGAGTATGACATCTGCATTACTAAGTTATTTTTGATCTGAACTTTCTTTACTTCAAGGATAGTCTCAGTCCTATCATCTAGCCCTATCTCATCCAATTCTTGGTTGTCCATAGAGTTTATAAACTTTATAACACTTTTGTCCATATTAGGCATTTCTCCAAGTTGAGTGTTTATATCAAAAATTACTTGGTTTTCCTTTTCCACTAACTCCTTCTGCTCAAAGACGATCTTGATTGATGGTCAGATTTCATTAATTTCTTCAATGATGTTTTTCCAAATGATTTATTTGACATTACCATGAGTGTAACCAATATAAGCTTCAGTGGCTAAATTCTTCCATATTTCCACTTGGTTTTGAGCTCTCTGAAGCTCTAATGCATGGAAAGTGTCAAACTTATTTTTTGATCCTCTAGAAGTTTCACTTTGTCCTATAACTACTTTATTTATTCAGTCTGTAAAGTAATTTTTTGGAGTGTAGAGGCTAACTGATCCGCAACATCTCCTTTACTGGTGGTAGCAGCTACAGCAGTAGGAATATTTGTCATAGGAAGTGCTTCTAAAGGAGCACCTTGCTTGGTTGGTTTCTTGCTTTCTTTAATCCACTTCTCCATCTTTGTTTCCATTTGGTTGTCTTTTCCTGATTTGTAGGAGTATGCACTATTGATGTTGAAACTGGTTGTTCTACTACCTAATGTAATGTGTTCTCTAGCCATTCTGACTGGTTCTTAAACTTCTCTATTTCTGGCCTTGGTGTGTGAAAGTAAGGAGTAGATTTGGTTTCTACCCTTAATTTATAAAATATCCCTAAGGGATCATATGACCAAGTGAAGCTTAAATCAAATTGCATTTTCTTCAATAGTTGGTCTGCTTCTGCTCCTACTTTCCTATTGTTACATATGAATGGGCCAACTTGCATTTTTAGCTTAAACTGAGACTTTTTCCTGGCAGTAACAAAATGTACTTGATCCATGTTGACCATCTACATAATGAATTCTAAGGAAAAAATCCTCATTGGGAGGAATTTTGGAAACTTATATGGTTGCATATCACATCCAAAAACACTTATTTCTATGTAGTTTTCATATAAGTACCGATTTTCTGTTTGTACCTGTTCTGAGAACTACAAAATATTCTGAATTTATTCACTGATTCTTGGTTCTTCTCTGCTGCATAGAACACTAATAGCTTATATGTAAACTGCTTATATGTAAACATCTCAATGAACTGCTTATATGTAAACTCATTTTGATATTTCATGACCAGAGTGGTCCAGAAAATGATTGATTGATGGTATCCTTTATCATTTAATTTATGCAATGAAAATTTTAAATACCTTCTCTGTTTTAAAATCGATGAATTTATGATGAATGGAATCTACAAGGAAATGACTAAAATTGAACATTATGGAAGTTTGGCATCGTTGGAAAATATTTATAGAAATCCTATAATGGCCTCATCTATATATTGATCAAAGTAGTATCCAACCAGGTAAGATAGGACAATGGTTATCTGCTTGGTTCTCTTAGGAAATAGGGATGAAGGATAAGGAGGATTTCTCTTAGTAAATGAAGCATCCTGTGCTAGTATTAATTCTAAGGTTTGGGTTCTCTTAGCAAGGTATAATCTCTGATATATTTCAACCATAGCTTCATGAGAAAATGGGGAACCATTGTTGACTGTGGGGGCTAACATCATTTTTTCAATAACCTGAGGGGTTATGGTAAACAGAACTTGGCCATTGGAACTAATAATGGCTCTCTGGCTTGAAAAATAGGAGGCATGACATTTCCTAATGAAATCAGGAGCACTGTGGGTAGGAGGAAAGATATAACGGGGTAGGTTTGACTCCCAGAGCTGGATTTCATTGGATTTCTCAATCCATTTGTCTTCAAGCCAATAACGCATCTCAAGAATATCAATATCAGAATGTGTTTCATAAATTCTATAATCTCTATCAGCCATAGGGATATTTTTAGTATGAATCTTTCGTCGTAAAAGATCACTTTAGCTATGCATAACAAATAGCCCTAACATGAATTATGGCTGCTAATATCTTTAAGTCCGCGGTTAGTTGATCCAAATAATGCTGCAAAAATCCAGATCTAAGCATAAAATATATTAAGCAGTAGGAATAAAATGTAGGTCCATGCATCTAATAGACAAGACAAGAACGATGTATTTGAAAAGAATTTTTTATATTATATTAAAAAGGGGCACCTGAGAGGAAAACAAGAAAGGTGTTTTCCAGTTCTCCTCAATGGGATGGGTTCTTGACAGTCCTCGGCATTTCAAATCTAAAATATCTCTCTCTTGTTGGTGTAGAAAACCCAGACAAACATAGAACTCAATGGGAGCTCACAAGGCAAAAATGGAGAAAATGTGACCAAGTGTATAGATCCAGAGTGATCTTTAGGCAACAAAAGGTGACTAATGAATGGGGAAAACCCTTCTATTTATAACAAAATATTAGGGCGATCTAGAACTTGGTGCATGAATAAAATATTATTAATCAAATTCTAGAACCACCCTTTAGGAATATTTTATTATATTTGTTGGAGGGAAAAGGATTTTTGACTTGGGTCAATTCCTTTCTTTATAAATAATAAATAAATAAATGATTTATTTATTATTTTAAGGAAATGGTGGGAATATAATTAAATAAATAATGATTTATTTAATTATTTATAAATGATTTAGTCAAATTTAACTAGGAATATTATTTAAATAGGATTTAAATAACTTATTCCTGGGAAATAATCAAATAAATAAGGATTTATTTAATTGATTTCCTTGTTTTGGGTTAAATATGACTAGGAAATATAAACAAATATAGATTTGTTTATTATTTCCTTTTGGGGTTTCCTGTTTAGACCATAAACAACTTAATAAAGGTGTTTTACTAAGTTATTTCACATAGTGAAAACAATTTTACTTAGGGTAAAATTGGTCTTACATGGTGTACTTGGGTTCATCTAATGATAGTAGGTTAGATGACCAAAAAATGGTGTAACAGATTGCCCCCCAACGTACGAGTGTTAGGAGAAAATCGTATGACCGAAGTACGTTGTAAGAACTCAATCACTAGACATCAAGAGGGAAGTCAGAGAGAGAAATGTAATGTAGTCTAATGTGCTAGAGGACAAGACCCTGAGGAGATGAGACTTATAGGTGCAACAAGTCTCTAATTTATGAAGTGGTACTTGTGCTAAAGGCGGCGGGGGAGGCATACCTATGCCCGCTGAGACAAAGTACAAAAGAATAGTATGTCTAGTAAACAAGGAACCGAACTATAAAGTACATGTTGGCATAAATACGAGCCAGAAAAATAGAATGATGAATCCCACATATAGCCAGGACTTATACAATAATATTTTAGTACATGAGATACAAATCCAACCCAAATGCCCCTTATACACGGGGAAGGGCTCGCAAAATCTGACTGATACATGCCAATCGAAAAGGTGATGCAAGCGGCTGAGGCCGACATCATCAAATGTAAGGAGTTGCATCAAATGCTGAAATGAAGAAGTAATCCGGGCATGTGGGGGGCTACCTGCATGGCCACCCCCCCATGAGGGTTGAGACATCTCACACACACCCGGGAATCACCAATAGCAGCTGTTGCATCACTGGACCATCAAGTATACGGATCATGATCATGCTGAAAGGAGCTCGAACCAAGGTACACCGCCCTCTAGACCTGGCTTCTGGAGTAAATGAGCTGATGTCGACAGAAGGAGGTCCGCCATAGGTGAGGCAATAAGGGATCCCCAACTAAGGCACGAGAGAAAATAGTAGAGAGACTAACAGACGAACACTAATGATGATGATGAAATGGGGGAAGATCCAAAGGGGACCATAAAAACATGAGTACAAGATGGTAACTCATGACGAACATCAACATGAGCATGGACAAGTATGGAGGCCAAGTGGTGCCCCTAGTATGAGTGTTGCAAGTGAAGAAATTCGATTTTGAGGAGGCTTATGGTTGAGGGGCATAGGTGCCCCCAAGCATGTTGTGGTCATGCCAAAATGTATAAAGGGGAATCTAAACACATTTTAATGATGTGGTGCACCATTTTTTTTTGTTATGGTTATGCAGTATGAGAAAGGAAATGGAGGATTACCAATCTCTCTTAGTACTGCATATATGAATCAAATGGACTTTAAGTTTTCGGGTTGGCATACCTGGTGTCACTATCCCAAAGAGATGATTTGGAGATAATGAACTAATGCTCTCCTAGAAAACCCATAGGTTGGTCAACAACAATGTCTAAGAGACTGATTTGCTAATGTAAGATGAAGGAAAGATAAGGCGTATCATCCCTAGAGTGATCTGAAGTGATATGGGACTCTAGAGGTTCGGCTAAATGTGGAAGAATAATGGTACTAAAGTCGACATGACTAGATACACTAGGAGAGTTGTGGAGAATTGCTTCTCCTGGTCTCTCAAATATGGGTGCCCCCTTACCCAAACATGGGGTTTCAATGTAATGGTCACAAGGTGTATGTGGTTCGAATGCATGGGTTCGATGTAAGGGGGAATAGATAAAGTCAGGGGTGGGGATTTATTCCATAATGTTGTCATCGTGATAGAAGATGGGGTGACTGGTGGAAGAAAGACCACCTGACGCGGTGAAGCTACCTGACTCATCATCAAGAGAATAGAGGTTCACATGCGCATCGTCACAAGGGGTGACAGAAGAGTAAGCAGATAAAGGATCTACCGATGTTGAGCCCAGGGTGATCGTTTAAGGAAGGTCAAGTGAAACAACAGGGGAGGATTCAGAGGGAATGTTCCTTGAGGGTCTCATGGATGATGATAGGTAGAATATGCTGGACGAAGGCTCCGTCATCTTGAAATCAGGAGGGGGAATGTCAATGGGAGCTGTCATGTCTAGTATTTTTTCTAAAGAAAAACACGCAAATAGGGGAGAGGTGGACTCGTTACACTTCGCCTCGATTTGGCGGACCGCGGCTAGAGAGGTGCGGAAGTCCTTGAGGCGGGGAAAAAGGTGGGTGTAATGGCCATGGAGATCACACAAAGCACAGGGGTGGTTGGTGTAAATATTCTTGGGGTCTTGGCCGTGGTCGCAGAAGGAACAAAGGCTTCCGAGACTGTGGACTCAGGGAACGCGACATTAACCATGGGCTTGAGATGAGGCAGTTCAGGACAGGTGTGGGTGGCGTGGCCGAAAACATCACACAAATCACACTGGATGGTATGCTTTGGAGGCCGAGGAGGGGCAGGGTTTGTCGGGGCAGCCTTGTCCTTTGATGCCCCCCTGCGAGTTTTTCCATTCTTACCCGAAGCAGTTGCAACAGGAGGTGGTTCCTGTTGAGGTGACTGAGGCACTGTTGCAACGGGAGAAGTCATGGGGACCGGTTGAACCAGGGTCAAAGCAAGATAAGGTTTGGGTTGACCAGGCGGGGTAGTGGCTGGAGGGTCAAGGTACCAGACGGGTATGCTCAGGGTCAAATTGGGTAGGGAGAGGGTGGCCATGATGGGAACCAAATAGACTCTGGGAGGGGGAGCAAGGAAAGGTAGCTGACCAGCAAGGTAATGGCCAGGAGGGACGACTCCAAGATGGTTGAGACCTAGTGGAACCGACCCAGGAGGATAGAGGGGCTCATGGGTACCAGCTGTAGGAGAAGGGCCAGAAGGAAGAGGTCTGGCTGGCTAAGGTGAAGAGCTTGGAGCAAGTTGCGGCAGGTGAGGTTAAGGTTGAGGTTGCTGACTAGCCAAAGCGGGTTGTTTAAGGTCGGCCTGAGACGATTGCATCATGCAAAAAGTCGCTAAGCTGGGATCAGAGACGGGAGGAGGAGGAATACTAGGGAAAGTTCCAAGAAAGGAGGAGTATTTGTAGACGCCAGGGGAGACATTGGTCAAAGAATTGACGGTTTTCTTATCGGCTACAGAAGAGATGATCGACTCAGGGGAGGCCTAAGATTTTGGCTCATGATATGTCAACTGGTCAATGTTGACTATATTTCCATTATGAGGGAAAAACATCTTGCGATGGACCACGGATGGGACAGCAGACATGGCATAGGTGTAGCTACGCCCCAAAAGAATGTTATAATCAAGAGGGGCGTCGATGACTTCAATGTCAACACAAACAGTCTTGCCCGCAAGAGTGATAGGACAATTACGGAATAGGCCAATGGGCTGGGAGGCATGGTCTTCCCATGCACGAAGGGTGATTGTCGAAGGGGCCAGCTCAGGAGATTCGAGTTGTTTCCAAACCAATGCAGACATCACACAGGTGGATGCCCCCTCATCAATAATACACCGAGAAACATGAGCATTTCGAATTTGTCCTGGGATTTGGAAAGCTACGAAAGTAGGAAGAGGAGGAGACTCTGACTGATGGGCGTCGAAAACAATCAATTGGTCATCTGCGGGATCTACAGCACCCAGGGAAGATAGTAGAGCTTTTCTTTGAGAGGGGCACGACTGGAGGAGTTCCAACGTTGAAATGGCAGTAGGAGATTGGGCCAACTCATCTACTATGCTATATGAATGGGCAGCTCGGTCAGAAGCAGCATTTCGGCGTAATTTTCCTTTAGGAATCTTGGTATGAACCTCGGCTTTGGGCTAAGGGATATGCAAGGGACCATTAGTTGTCGAAAGAGGCTCTGTAGAACTTGAAGAAGGTGACTCGGGGATAGAGGGAGCAAGAGGCTGGGGGTATGGACGGGACTGAGTTTGAAGGTTAAGGTCAAAAGTTATAGGTTGGTCAGAGTTCATCGTGAGTATTTGGTAATCAGAGGTACCAGATGGAGGAGGTTGAGTGGTTACCAGTCCGTGAGGTGGTTGGGTAGCCACAAATCCCTACTGTGCATCTACCTGCTCTTGAGGGGGTGGTGACTATTGTTGCGAGGGTTGAGAAGACAAGGGAGGCAGGGGTGCGAATGCTGAAGGAGCTGGAGCACTAGGCTATGGATATGGATGATAATGAGGTTGGGCAATAGTGTGGTAAACCAGAGGTTGGACAGAAAGAGGAGGCATTCCGGATCCTGGATGCATGCTACCGGGAGGGGGAGAAGTGCAGGAGGTGGTGCCCCCTCCCCCAGGAAAACCATAGCTCATGGGAGGTTGAGCAGATGGATGAGAGAGAGCTCCAACAATACCATTGGCGGCATGAGGTGCCCCCGGTGTGTTAGTGCCACTGGGTCTGGGGAGGTCAGGAAAGACGGTATATACATAACCAGATTGAGCATAGATCAGGTCATATTTCAAGGCTATTTGGAGGGTGGCTTCTTCGGTTTGAGGAAAATGGGATGCGACATCTTTTTCGATGGTGGGCAAGAGAGATCTAAGGAACCAGTCCATGTAGACATGGTCTTTGAAGGTAGGGGCTTGACATAGGATCTTTCTTCTCCGCCATTCTTTAACATGATCGAATAGGCGGGTCGCAAACGATTGACGGAAAGAAGTCAAAAGTTCGATACCAGTGTCATAACGAGGGGGAAGCTGGAAGTAAGATAAGAAGGCGCGGGCAAGGGTCGCAAAGGTAGTATGGAAAGAGATGGGCTAGTCAACATACCATTTAGAAGCTTCGCCTGTAAGCGTGTGTTGTAACAACCGAAGACAGATGGAATCATTGGTAATGGAATTGGATGAACACCACATGTGGAAAGATCGGATATGGTTGGAGGGATCTTCACTAGCAAGGCCTTTGAACTTGGGAATGTTGGAGGGGAGCTTGGTTAGCATAGCAGGCCAACTAACATTGTGGCGGATAGGATCATTGATCAGCTGATTGAAATCGGGGAGACTGAGACCAGCCATATAAGGGAGCAAAGGGACAGTCGAGGTAGTTCTCGTGGTGGTTCCGCTAGTAACAGACCCAGCAGTGGGGTTTCTAGCATTAGGTCCCGAACTAGACATGGTGAAGGTAATAGGGGGAGAACCAGAAGTAGGGGGAGAACCCGAACAATCAGAAGAAAAGTCAGAGTGTGGAATCGAGGGAGGAATTACTCGATGACGATGGGAAGGAGGAGGTAGACCAACCGGAAACTGAGGGTGAAGGCCAGGAAGTCTCCGGGATAAGCGCCTTGGGGGCGCAATGATGACGGGAAGAAGAAAAACTAACAAGGGCAGGGAGGGACAGAATCAATTGAGGTCAATGTCGAAACAAGGGCAGATAGGTGCAATGTCAATTGATTTTAAAGTCTTTTCCAGGTAGTGTTAACCAGGCTCTTCTTCGCTTAGGGTCAGTGTGTGGCGTGTGTTGATTTTAATTTTTTAAACCCAAACGTTTTGAGATTAAAAGAAAAAGTGTGCTGCATAACTGAAAATAAATCTGCAAATAACAATATATAATGCTGAAATAACAAAACATTAACAGCTAAAAATGCATCTATCTAACCCAAGAAGGTGGGTCTCTCAAAACTAGTCTAAAAAGAGGGAAAAAATCTAGTCAAAACACACTAAAAAGAGGCCGATAGATCTAAGGTCGGGAGGGACAGGGATCTAAAGGATAAACCTGCTGGAAAGAGGTGCAGAGAACAACAAAGAGGCAGAGGCAAGGTTGCTGTAACAAAAGGGGAAATCAGCTAAAGGTAGGAGGGACAAAGAGGTGGGCCTAGAGGTAAACCCAAACAAAACTATATGAGGTGATTTGAAAGGGATAAGAGCTGATGTAGAGGGAGCTGAAAATGAGGTATCATATCTGAAAAGGAAAAGGCTGAAACTCTGAAAATTCAGACATCTGAAACAGCTAAAACTCGTCCACAAAAGGTGGAGGGTAATAAAGCCCTAAGGGGCAAGATTCCCACTTAGATGAGTATAAAAGATCAGAAACAGGTCTAAATGGGCGGAGACGTAGGCTGGAAAACCCTGACGGAAGCTTCAGACAAACCTAGAAAAATTGCTGGAAAATTGCAGAAAAAGTGCAGGTCGCAGGTTCTGACCTGTTTTCAGTCCAGGTCACAGTTGTGGGGCAAAAAAGTGCGCCCTCCAGTCCAGGTTGCTGTTTTTGGGCCAATAAGTGTGACCTGCAGATCCGGGTCTCTCGGCGGCAGATTTCAGAAAAATTTGTCGTCTCAGCTGCGGCTGATGTCTGTCACCTGCGCAATACGGCCAGAAACACACAGAAGTTAAAAATTTGAATGTTTGAGGGTTTTAGAGTTGAAAAACACCATAAAAATAGGGAAAACAAAAAACTGAAGAGAAACCCTAGGGTCTTAAATAGCTGGATATGCAAGAATATATAAAATGACAGCGGTCGCAAAATAAAATCCATGTGGAGTCACCAATTGTTAGTATGAATATTTCGTCATAAAATATCACTTTAGCTACACAAAAAATAGCCCTAACATCAATTATGGCTACCAATATCTTTAATTCTGCGGTTAGTTGATCCAAATAATGCTGCACAAATCCAGATCTAAGCATAAAAGATATTAAGCAGTAAGAATAAAATGTAGCTCCATGCATCCAATAGACAAGACAAGAACGATGTATTTGAAAAGAATTTTTTATATTATATTAAAAAGGGGCACCTGAGAGGAAAACAAGAAATGTGTTTTCCGGTTCTCCTCAATGGGATGGGTTCTTGAAAGTCCTCATCATTTCAAATCTAAAATCTCTCTCTCTTGTTGGTGTAGAAAACCCAGACAAACATAGAACTCAATGGGAGCTCACAAGGCAAAAATGGAGAAAATGTGACCAAGTGTATAGATCCAGAGTGATCTAATAGGCAACAAAAGGTGACTAATGAATGGGGGAAAACCTTCTATTGATAACAAAATATTGGGGCTGGGCTTGTAGAACTTGGTAGTAATAAAATATTATTAATCAAATTCTAGAACCACCCTTTAGGAATATTTTATTATATTTGTTGGAGGGAAAAGGATTTCGACTTGGGTCAATTCCTTTATTTATAAATAATAAATAAATAAATGATTTATTTATTATTTTAAGGAAATGGTGGGAATATAATTAAATAAATAATGATTTATTTAATTATTTATAAATGATTTAGTCAAATTTAACTAGGAATATTATTTAAATAAGGATTTAAATAACTTATTCTTAGGAAATAATCAAATAAATAAGGATTTATTTAATTGATTTCCTTGTTTTGGGTTAAATATGACCAGGAAATATAAAAAAATATAGATTTGTTTATTATCTCCTTTTGGGGTTTCCTGTTTAGACCATAAAAAAAATAATAAAGATGTTTTACTAAGTTATTTCACATAGTGAAAGAAATTTTACTTAGGGTAAAATTGGTCTTACATGGTGTACTTGGGTTCATCTAATGATAATAGGTTAGATGACCAAAAAATGGTGTAACAGATATGATGAAGGTATAGAGGAGGGAAAATGATAGGATCGATGTTTTCCTTGGGTCCTTTATCCTTGGGAGGCATAATGGCTACAACTGACAGTGGAATTGATTTTCAACAGAGGGAATAAAGAAGGTTCTGTGAGGAAAATAAAATTCAGTGAGCAAGAACAGGGAAGGGAATGCAGGATGATAAGATCAAGAGTTTCTCACGCAATTGCAGTGTCTCTGGATCAGTGGAAAACCTGTAAAAAATGAAGCATTATAACCTGTAAACAGAAGAAGAAGTTTGTAGAGGAGTTTCAAAGGTTTAATAGAGAAAATCCAATTTTTGTTGATGGCGCAGGTTAACTAATAGGTGGTTAGATTCATAACGAAAATATGGAGGGAAGGTATTTAAGTGGCTAACGGCTAATGAGGTGGGAGGAGAGGAGTGGTGAATGCATAGATATGCAATGATCAATCAAAGGTAAGCGATATACCAGAAATGGCTTTCAGAGGGGGGGTAAGATGGTTTACGGTTTTGCCTGAGGGGGGTCAAAAATCTTGTGGAGCTTGTTGAAAATGGCAACAAGAAACAGTGAAGGAGGCCTCCTGAAACATCTTTCCTGATCCTAGTTGGAAAGTGATCACCTAAACTAGGTGGGGACCACACATGTGATTTTTGTCGAAAAATCTATTTTTAGACTATGTCTATTTTTAGACATATGGAGCATGGTCTAGGGGTTGCAGTATGTTATTCTTGGAGTATTGGTCATGTTGGTAAAAATAGATGGGACTCTATTTTTTGACCTATAGGTCGATAGGTCGAAGTCTATTTTTAGACTACCTATCCTAAAAATAGGGAAGTCAAATATTATTTACCCTTAATAATATTTGGACTATAAACTTCAGTTTACTCTCTTGGAGCACTTCAGTTTGACCCCTGGAGGTGGGGCATGCAGCTGCCAGAAGGATTTACGCTTTTCCTATGAGTTAGGTGAGCTAATGCATGGTTGACTTCAGTTAGAGCTCAAGTGGCGGAGTTCGGTGGAGTTGATGCGACAGTTAATGGAGGTGGTGTTCTGGCTAACTAGTTGAACTAGTTGTATTTAGTTTAACTGGCTAATACACTAGAGATGAGTTGTGTGAATTAAATATTATTTAATTCACTAATTATTAACTCATTATTCAACTAAAGAACACATCAGTTTAACTCAGTGCATGGACAGTTCAGTGGAGAACAGTGAAAGAGGTAGATGAAAGGGTGAGTATAGCTATCAGTTGGAGGATCAGTTTTGCATGGGATTTGCATTACACTTGGAGGAAATTACCAATGACAATTGCGCAGTGAAGCCAAGGAGATTCGAACCTTGGATCTCTATTTATACCAGCCTTGATTGCGCAATAGAGGCAGAGAAGTAGTGGGTGTGTTTTGAACCTGTGACTTGTTCAAAACCAAGCTAGTTTTTGTGTAGCTTTGGGAGATAGTACTGAGTACTTGTGAGGAGTTTGTACTATGTATTTGCTGCATGTTCTCTCCATTTATATTATACTATAGCTGGGGGTTTTCAGCTATAAGCTTTCCCCATACATACCGTGTTAATGTGTGTGATGATTTGATGTGCTATCGCTTCTATTCTTTCCGCATGTGACAATTAATTGTAGAAGAGATTATGTGTTATGCATGCAATTCGAAATTGATGTGTGATCAGGTTAATCTCAATTGAATAAGTGATTTATTCAGAAAATTTCTACATGGTATCGGAGCTATATTAATTTTCAAGATCTATTACGGTGATTGCAAACTTATTTCCTCGGACAGAGCCTGCATACGGCCAGATAGCCTCTGGATTCATCTTTCTTTGGAAAGTGAAAGGTCTGGTAAAAGCCCATGCAGTCAATCTCTGATTTGGAAATAATTTTTTCTCAAGTGTAGATCGGAAGCGATTGAGTTATCAGCTGGTGGTGAAATTCAAATTTGCAGATTTGTGTTCTTGGTGCCGCGGCGAAAATGTCTTTCAACGGTTTGCGACTCGAATATGCCTTGGAAGGAAGTTTGAATTATGTTGCATGGAAGGACCGCATGGAGGCTGTATTAGATGATAATGGGCTGTTGGAATTCATGGAGAAAGAGATTCCAAAGCCTACTTCTAATGATGTTGCTGTTGTGGAAGCCTGGCGAAAGAAACAGGCAAAATGTCGAAGGATTCTGTTGGAGGGCGTAAAGGATCACATTGTATCTAGCCTGCATGGAAAGGCTTCTCCATATTTGATGTGGAAAGCCTTGACAGATCTGTACCAAAGCAAGAGCGACCAAAGGAAGCTGGCGCTCAAGGATAGACTAAGAAACATCAAAATGGAGAAAGGCAACAGCATCACAAAATACCTCACGAAGTTCACTCAGTGCAGAGATGAGCTGGGAAGTGTGGGGGTGACTGTCAAAGATGAGGACATGGTGGACCTGGCTCTCCTTGGTCTTCTGAAGGCTTGGCATTCCTATCAGGATAGTGTCAATGGTCGGGAGAAGTTGCCGGGATGGGAGCGACTGTGGTCGGATCTCATCCAAGAGGAGATCAGGAGGACTACCAGGGACAGATCTTCATCAAAGGTATCTGATGAAGAAGACTGCGCTTTGGCTGCCAAAGTAAGGAAGGGGAAGGGCAAGGAGAAGGCTTCTCAATCCGGTGCAGATGGTAAAGAACGTGACATGTCCAAAGTGAAGTGTTTTCACTGTCACTATCATGGACATTACGCACGAAATGCCCAAAGAAGAAGAAGAACAAGCAGGCTGCTGGAGCTGCAGCTGGTGAGGCTCTTGCCTCACAATTTGAGCTGGACTTCTCATTGATCACATGCATGTTGTCTAGTGCATTGGGATCGGGGTGGTATATTGATAGTGGCGCTTCCTTTCACATGACGAGAGATGCAAATCTTTTCAGTGACTTGGTGGAGAAAGGTCTCCAGATGCATGTTGAGTTGGGCGACGGTGGACGATACAATGCGACCGGCATTGGTACCATAACCTTTCAGAGGGAGTCAGGTAAACTCATTATTTTACAAGATGTATTGCATGTACCAGGTCTAACAAAGAATCTGATCTCAGTCGCAATGTTAGAGGATAAAGGGTATGAAGTTGTCTTTAGAGAAGGAAAAGTTTTTCTTCGGCACAAGGCAACGGGACAAGTCAAGAAGGTTGGGATTCGAGAAAATAATCTCTACAGACTTGAAGTAGATGGGATGTCTAGGGAGCTTCCTATTGTTGGGAAGCGGAAGGAAGACATGCAACTGAAGCTTGAGAGGGAGCAAGTGTTGCATGCAGGCGAAAAAGACATGCAATTGATGCTTGAGAGGGAGCAAGTTTTGCATGCAGGTGATAGTGAACCTCGGGATGTGGAGCAGCCACAAGAGGATCATGGAGTGGGAGAAACCACTCACGTAGAGAAATTTCGTGCCAGACGGGCAGAGGGAGTGCATGCAGCTATACCACCAGGTGTAAGGTGGGGCGACATGCATGATTAATCCCATGAGGAGATTTCTAGCCAGGATTCATGAGATGGTGTGGACCTCATGAGTTGAACCTAGCTATGAGGTGCCCACAGCGCAGCAGTAGCAAGATCAGTTGGAGTGATGCAGGCATATCAAAGTGACAGTGTCGGATACTGGAGCGCGGATCAGAGTTGACAGCAAGTGCAAGAGTGCATGGGTGCAAGAGTTCAACAACACAGTGGTTCCTGATGATATGTGCAGTTGGCCAAGCAGAAGTCGAAGACTTTGATGATAGATGCTAGATGCATCAAGACTGATTGAGTTGTTTGGAGCCTATTCAGTTTCAGAGGAGTTGCAGAGCATATGCATGGAGTTGCATGGCGCTTGTGAAGGTTGCAGGGCGAATGCATGGAGTTGCATGTCGCATGCAATGACAGTCCTTTCTTGTTGAGAGGGAGTGTTGAAAATGGCAACAAGAAACAGTGAAGGAGGCCTCCTGAAACATCTTTCCCGATCCTAGTTGGAAAGTGATCACCTAAACTAGGTGGGGACCACACATGTGATTTTTGTCGAAAAATCTATTTTTAGACTATGTCTATTTTTAGACATATGGAGCATGGTCCAAGGGTTGCAGTATGTTATTCTTGGAGTATTGGTCATGTTGGTAAAAATAGATGGACCTCTATTTTTTGGACCTATAGGTCGAAGTCTATTTTTAGACTGCTTATCCTAAAAATAGGGAAGTCAAATATTATTTACCCTTAATAATATTTGGACTCTAAACTTCAGTTTACTCTCTTGGAGCACTTCAGTTTGACCCCCGGAGGTGGGGCATGCAGCTGCCAGAAGGATTTACGCTTTTCCTATGGGTTAGGTGAGCTAATGCATGGTTTACTTCAGTTAGAGCTCAAGTGGCGGAGTTCGGTGGAGTTGATGCGACAGTTAATGGAGGTGGTGTTCTGGTTAACTAGTTGAACTAATTGTATTTAGTTTAACTGGCTAATACACTAGATATGAGTTGTGTGAATTAGATATTATTTAATTCACAAATTATTAACTCATTATTCAACTAAAGAACACATCAGTTTAACTCAGTGCATGGACAGTTCAGTGGCGACAAGTGAAAGAGGTAGATGAAAGGGTTGAGTTAGCTATCAGTTTCGACATTAGTTGTGCATGAGATTTGCACCACACTTGGAGGAAATTACCAATGAAAATTGCGCAGTTGGAGCCAGTGAGATTCGAACTTGGATCTCTATTTAGACCAGCCTTGATTGCGCAATAGAGGCAGAGAAGTAGTGGGTGTGTTTTGAACCTGTGACTTGTTCAAAACCAAGCTAGTTTTTGTGTAGCTTTGGGAGATAGTACCGAGTACTTGTGAGGAGTTTGTACTATGTATTTGATGCATGTTCTCTCCATTTATAATATACTATAGCTGGGGGTTTTCAGCTATAAGCTTTCCCCATACATACTGTGTTAATGTGTGTGATGATTTGATGTGCTATCGCTTCTATTCTTTTCGCATGTGACAATTAATTGTAGAAGAGATTATGTGTTATGCATGCAATTCGAAATTGATGTGTGATCAGGTTAATCTCCATTGAATAAGTGATTTATTCAGAAAATTTCTACAGAGCTAACATGTATTAGCAGGTGATTTCGGAATACAGTTCTTTTCAGACCCCACCCAGTGATAAAGTTCAGATGGTGGAGGGGGGCCGAAAGGCCGTGAGGGCCGTTGGATGCCGACATGTGTGAGGTGGACTGTCAGATATGTGGGAATGTGGGAGGATGGTAGATGCGCTGATGTGGAATGGTGGGGGTCAAGTTTTATTAAATAAAACTTCGGGAATGGATGAAGGGATATGTTTTAGGGAAATGTAAATAAAAGGAATTAATGGTGGGATATGTTTTAGGGAAATTATATGAAATAGGAAGAATGGTGGGGGTATAATTATATGGTTTAAAACTTATTATATGAGTAAATAATTGATATTTAAACCATATAAATTTATCCTTTTATGGGCACATTTAGACTAGCAACCAATCAAAGTTTTAAAACATAATGAAGCTTTCCTTTTTCTTTTTTCTTCCCTAACATTTTATTTTAATCTGCATTCTTTATTTAGGGCATCTAACACCTATCATTTTATTGATATGGATGGATATAAAACAAAATAATTTTCCTAAATTTTTTTAATCTTTTTTCATTATTTTTCATCCATATCCTACCTTAACATTTTCAAAATTATTTGACTACTTATGCTAAGTTATCAAAAATAGATAATGTTACAACATCGGCTCCATCTAGGGACTGCTTCCCCCTGTGGGATGTAGAGAGCAAGCATATCCAAAAGCCTTCTCCTTGGGCTATGCAGTCTTTGCTGAAACAGATACTCACTTGCAATTTTCAAAAATAAATAAATTCACCGAATATTTACAGATGTTGAATGAAATGGAGAATCAATATTGAATATAATGTTTCAAGTACCTCCCATTGACAGGCAATGAATAATACTCTCCTTCCAAATTATGCAGGTTAAATGTTTTGTTACCTTTGACTTCTGTAATTTTGAATGGACCAAACCATAAGTTGTCAAATTTAGCATGCTTTCCTTTGTCTTCTCTCCTTGTATCCCATTTGAGAAGAAGGTCACCTTTCTTAAAATTTATTTCTCTTTCTTTTCTGTCAAACAATTCTTTCATCTTGTTCTGATATTTTCTTAGCTGAAACTGAATTTCATCCCTGTCTTCATTCAACTCAATAATGTGGTTAATCCTTCTTGAGAAATCATCTTTTTCTTCATAATATTCCTGGAGAAATCTCATAACAGGTAAAGCTAAATGAGTAGGAAAAATTGCTTCCTTACCATAAACTAATTGGAAAGGAGACTTGCTTGTTGATCTCTTAGGAGAAACTCTGTTTTCCCAAATGGCATGGATTAAGTGGTTGTCCCAACTCTTTTTATGATCTTCAAGAGTCTTCTTAATGACCTTAACTAATCTCTTGTTGGAAGATTCTGCAATTCCATTACCCTGAGGGTAATATGGTGTAGAATGATGTAGTAGAAATGAATATTTTTTACAGAACTCTATCATTTTAACACTGCTGAAGGTTGTTGCATTATCTAATACAATTTGTTGAGGACATCCAAATCTTGATAAGATATTCTCTTCAAGGAATTTAATCACAACAGTATCAATTTCATTTTTAACAGGCATGGCTTCTACCCATTTGGAAAAATACTCAGTAGCTATTAGAATCCATTTGTGTTGATTACTTGATTGAGGATGAATTTCCCCAATAAATTCCAATCCCCATTGTAGAAAAGGAGCATCAACTGATACTAGAACCAAAGGAAGTGCTGACAGTTTTTGTTTCACTGAAAATAATTGACATTGTACACAACCCCTTACTCTTGCTCCAACTTATTTGAAAAGTGAGGGCCAATAAAAACCTGCTTTCAAGATCTTGTAGGTTGTTGCTCTCCAAGCATAGCTTCCACCACAAAATCCTGCATGGAATTGATATATAATTCCCTTTGTTTCATTTTCAGTTAAAAAAAGAAAAAGAATATTTAGAGGGTCTTTCCAATATATATTAGCATTGATAACACAATATTTTATTGATTTAAGCTTTAGAACTTTGCACTGCTTCAGTTTAAGATCAGTTAGACATTGAAAATCTCTGAGAAACTGCACAATATAAGAATACCAATCAGAGAGTAGATATTTCTGATCTATGTGAACAAGAATGGATTGATCTAAAGGAGGAGGTTCTTGTGGGTTCTCTCCTTCCATAAGAGAAGGAGGCTCTTGTGGATTCTCCCTTGATGATGAAGGAGGTTCTTGTGGATTCTTCTCTGATATTAAGGAAGGTTCTTGTGGATTCTCCCTTATTGAAATTTCAACAACCATATTTATCCCTAATACCTTATAGTTGGATTCAACTAATAATTTGGCCAGGCCTTGACATTTTACTAGCTTTGTGGTTTTAATCTCAAGGTCAAATTCAAGGATTTTAGCAATCCATCTTCCTATCTTTCCATCAGTATCAGGTTGGGTTAGAACAATTTTGAAAACATGATTGGGAACATAGGCAGTAATGTGTGAATGAAATACATAGGTTCTAAAGGATTTGAGGGCTTGGATTAAGGTAGCTTTCTTTTCCATAATATCATACCTAAGTTTAGCACCCATCATAGCTTTGGAAAAGAAGGCTATGGCTGGTCACCACCATTGGAGTTCTTTTGTAAAAGTACAACAGCTAGGGTAGTCTCAGATTCAAAAGAAAATATGCTAAAAGGTAAAGAATAGTTAGGAATAGCTAATGTAGGGGCTTCAAATATTTCCTTTTTTATTTGATCGAAATCATACCTAGATGGAACTGTCCATTTGAATTCATTGTTTTTCTTTAGCATATCAGTTATGTCCTTTACTATCTCTACATAATTGGGGATGAACCTTCTGAGAAAATTAATCTTGCCAAGGAAGGTTTGAATCTCTTTCTTATTCCTTGGTAGAGATAGATTCTGAATGGTTGATACTCTCTTTGGGTCAATTATAACTCCATTCTTAGAGATAGTATGCCCTAGTAATTCCCCTTCCTTTACAGAAAATAAATATTTCTTCGAATTGATGGATATACCAATTTTCCTGCACCTATTAAAAAACTTGCTCAAGTGTTTTAGATGATTTTCATCAGAAGCAGAGAAAATAGTTAAATCATCCAAATAAATAATAGTAAATTCAACAGTTTTACCTACAAAAGAAAGATCGATTTCTCTCTTAAAAGTGGCTCCTGCATTAGTTAACCCAAATGGCACCCTAGCGTACATGAATCTACCCCAAGGTGTGGTGAAAGTAGTTTTCTCTTGATCAGCTTGACTTACCATGATATGGTTGTAACCTGGAAATCCATCTAGAATAGAAATCCTACTTGATCATGAAACTTTATGAAGTAAATAATCCATTTTAGGCAATGGATAATTATCTTTTAAGGATGCTTTGTTTAGGTTTCGAAAGTCTACACATAGCCTAATCTCTCCATTCTTCTTTCTAACTAGAACTAGGTTAGCTACCCAATTAGAATACCTTAAAGGTAAAATGATATGAGCATCAAACAGCTTTTGGAGTTCCTTTTCGATGGTTGGAAGTAGTATGGGATTAATTCTTCTTAATTTATGTTGGAAAGGTTTTGCCTCTGGTTTGAAGGGAATCTTATGCTCTATTAAAGTTGTATCATAAGTTTTTAATTCGTTATAAGACCAGGCAAACACGTCTTTGTAATTTTTAAGAAGATTCAAGTATTTATGTTTCACATCCAAAGGCAAAGTTGATGATAACTTAGCATTCCTTATATCATCTAAAGTCCCAATATTGCATTATTCGATCTCTTCTTTAGGTGATTTAGACAAAGGGTTTTTAGAGACATCATTATCATCAAATAGTTTTTCCAATGGAATTAATCCTTTAGGAATAAAGTTATTATATAATTGAATGATATCATGATCAAGAATTTTAGAATTAAATGAATTTTCTGGATTCTGATGATTTAATTCTTGAATATCTCTTTGGTATTCTTTAATTTTCATATTTGAGAATTCATCGATGACTTGAAGGAAAGACTTTAATTGTTCATCATCTTCAAAAAATTTCTAATGTTTAAGGTTATCAGGGATTGATGGTCTATATTTAACCTAAATTTGGTAATCTAATGATACTAGCTGGGGAATTTTGAAAGATATTGTTGAAACAACAAGTGAATCAGCATGCATATTTTCATCTCCGGGAATAGAATTTATGTTAAATCCAAGAAAATATTTTTCAACTGTATCCCAAACTTCATTTATATAGGGTCTAAGCCTTGGGTGTTTATTTTGACACTTATTTCTAACCTACTTGACTATAAGCTCAAAATCAGAGAAAACACTCAAGTTTTTAACCTTTAAAATTTTTTCCAGCTCAATACCAAGAAGAAAAGCCTCATACTCATCTATGTTATTAGTAACCTCAAATTAAAGTTTACATGATTGAGTAATGTTTTATTTACTTGGTGAAATTAAAACCATTCCTACTACTGCTCCTTCCTTTGAGCAAGACCCATCAAAATAAAGTTTCCAAATATCTGATTCTTCAATATCTGGTTTAGAAACTATATTTTCAATGGAAATTTGAGTATTTGATGATTTTTGGGAGGATAATTGAAAACAAATGAAATCTTGATCTACTACATAGATAGGGTGGTTTTTTTCTTGATCAGCTCCGCAAGCGGTGTGAAGGAATCTGACTTCTCTATATAACCTTAAATGCTCACCTCCATAGACTAGAATAGTAGCAAAAGACATGTCCATATGAAGTGATCCCCCAAGTTTAGCACACCATGATCTAGATAGAAGCATGCTAAATTTGGGTGGAATATTAGTAGCAAAAATGTCTAATACTATACCCTTGACAGGGATTTGGGCTAAGGTTACAACTATATCTTTGATCAATCCTAGACATGGTACTTTATTTGAATCAAATGTGTAAATATCATGATAGGAATGACTAACTTGTAACTGAAGCTGGTCCATGATTACCTTTGGCATAAGGTTGTGTGAAGCACTAGAATCAAGCATATAGTTATACAATAAAAATTCATGAGTCTTAAAGGTCACATAAAATGGTGGGACAATCTCATCGATCATATCAGAACTTGGGCCAAAGACTACTGAGGGCTTTTCATCTTGCAAACTGATAATATCTCCCTTAGAATATACACTAGAATATTGTATCCATTTAGACACTTGTTTTTTATAACCAGGATTTTTGGAAATTTCTCCTAAAGGTATAGGAATCTTAACCCTTTCCAATTCCTTTTCAATATTAAAATTTGTCAAAATTATTTTATCGGATGAAACAGTCTCAGTGGATGAATCTGTAGTTTTAGGTGTTGGAGTTTATGTTTGAATGGATTTTATTGCAGGTTCAATGATTGTGGTAGATTTTGGAGGTCTACCTGGGCCTGATCTTGGTCTAAGATCATACTTTTATTTAACTCTACAATGAGAAATTGAGAAGATATTTTTAACTTTGAGTATCTTCTTGTTCTTGTTCCAAATATTGTGATGAAGATGAAGGGACTATGGCCATATGCTCTATTGAAGAATCAAAATTATTGATATCTTCTGTGATTACGAGGCTAGTATCCTGTGGTTGTTGGTCATCAATCAACAAAGGAGGTTGATTGTTTTGATCTGGTCTCTGAAGAATCTGTGTAATATTCCTAATTAGCCGAGATAATGGGAATATTAAATTTTGCTTTTAATATTCTCTGGGAATAGGGATGAAGGATAAGGAGGAATTCTCTTAAGAAATGAAGCATCCTGTGCTAGGAATAATTCTAAGGTTTGGGTTCTCTTAGAGAGGCATAATATCTGATATATTTCAACCAGAGCTTCAAGAGAAAATGGGGAACCATTGTTGACTATGGGGACTAGCATAATTTGTTCAATAGCTTGAGGTGTTATGATAAACAAAAATGGGCCACTGGAATTGATAATGGCTCTCTGGATTGGAAAGTAGGAGGCATGACATTTCCTAATGAGATCAGGAGTACTATAGGTAGGAGGAAAGATATAATGGGGTAGGTTTGACTCCCAGATTTGGATTTCATCAGATTTCTCATTCCATTTGTCTTCAAGCCAATAGTGCATCTCAATAATATCAATATCAGAATGCGTTTCATAAATTCTATAATCTCTATCAGCCATAGGGATATGATGAAGTTCTAGAGGAGGGAAAATGAGAGGATTGATGTTTTTCTCGGGTCCTTTATCCTTGGGAGTCATAATGGCTACTGTTGAAAGTGGAATTGATTTTCAATAGAGGGAATAAAGAAGGTTCTATGAGCAAAAGAAAATTCCGTGAGCAAGAACAAGGAAGGGAATGTAAGATGATAAGATCGGGCGTTGCTCATGCAATTGCAGCGTCTCTAGATAAGTGGACAACTTGCAAACAATGAAGCGTTATAACCAGTAAACAAAAGAAGAAGTTTGCAGAGGAGTTTCGAAGGTTTAATAGAGAAAATCCAGTTTCTATTGATGGCGTGGGTTAATGGATAGGTGATTAGATTCATAACAAAAATATGGAGGGAAGGAATTTAAGTGGCTAATGGCTAATGAGGTGGCAGCGGAAGAGTGGTGAATGTGTAGACATGCAACGGTCAATCAAAGGTAAGCGGTATATCAGAAACGGATTTAAGAGGGGGGGTAAGACGGTTTACGATTTTTCATGAGGGGTGTCCAAACTCACTGTGGAGATGACACGTATTAGCGGGTGGTTTCAGAATACAATTCTTTTCGGACCCCCCCCCCCCCCCCACCCCACGGTGATAAAGTTCAGATGACAGAGGGGGGTCAAAAGGCCATGAGGGTTGTTGGATGCTGACAGGTGTGAGGTGGATCGTCAGATATGTGGGAATGTGGGAGGATGGTAGATGCACTGATGTGGAATGGTGGGGTCGAGTTTTATTAAATAAAACGTCGGAAATGTATGAAGGGATATGTTTTAGGGAAATGTAAATAAAAGGAATTAATGGTGGGATATGTTTTAGGGAAATGAAATGAAATAGGAAGAATGGCGAGGGTATATTTATATGGTCTAAAAAATAGGATATGAGTAAATAATTGATATTTAAACTATATAAATTTCTACTTTTAGGGGCGCATTTAGAGTAGCAGCCAATCAAATTTTTAAAACATAATGAAGCTTTAATTTTTATTTTTTCTTCCCTAACATTTTATTTTAATTTTCCTTCTTTATTTAGGGCAGCTTACACCTATCGTTTTATTGATATGGATTCCTATAAAACATAATAATTTTCCTAATATTTTTTTAACTTTTTTCATTATTTTGCATCCATATCCTACCTTAACATTTCCAAAATTATTTGACTACTTATGCTAACATATCAAAACTAGATAATGTTACAACACATCTAACCTTGTGGGTCACCTATCATCATAGTATTAAGAAGGATTGGATTTAGATAATGTATATTTACTATAAATTTATAAATAATATCAACCTAAATATTCGATACCCTCAACCCAATATTAATTTTAGCATCCTAAGTAAATCATCGTGTTGGATCTCAAATAGGATACCACCAAGTATGAGTAAAAGAATAAGACACTTCAAAATCTACCTTTAAGAAAATTAAAGGTTTATATGAATGGTTGTTTATTACTTTTATTTTATGCAATGCACCTACTACATTTATGCATTTGATGAAGCTTTTAGTACATATCTTTTTAAATTCATTTGCAATAATTTTCTTAGATGGTATAGTGGCTTATATTTCTATTTGAGAAGAGCATATCTCACATCTCATGCAAGTGTTAAATACCTTGAAAATACATTAACTACTAGTAAACATTAGTAAATTTTAATTTTCTCATCATTAATTAGTGTATTTGGGGTATGTGATTGGTGGAGGGGAACTCAAGATAGATTTACTAAATATGAAGGACGTTCTTAAGTGGCCATCTCCTACTAATGTTATTGATTTTACAATTTTTATGTGGGAATCAAAATACCTATGGAATTTTCTAGTATTTTTTAATTTGTGGTTGCACCACTACATGTAATAACAACCAACATCAATAGTTTATTGTGGGGAAAGAATCAAGTAAAATATTTTCAAGAGCTAAAACAAAATATTAGTTAAGAAATAGTTCTTAAATTCCCAATTTTCCAAAACCCTTTAGAAGTGGAGATGAATGCAAATAGATATGAGATGGAATGGGCTTCATGTAGGTAGGTAATATAGTAAAATGTTCCATGGTATAGTGTTAAAATACCCTACATATGACAAGGAAATATAAGCTCTAGTTCAAGTTGTTAAAAAATAGAAGAAAAACTAATAAATTGGAAGACATTCTCTCAAGGATATTCGTGTCTAAGATCATAGGTTTAGGAACTCTTATCCAAGTCGATCCTTAACAATGATGTTGCTACAAATATTCAAATGTAATATACTTGGGTTAAAAGTTAATGTAATAAAGTAAATAAAGGAAAAATAAGACCAAGGTCATGGGACACTTATTCCAAGCCGAATGTTGGGAAAATGATCCTAGTGGGAATCATTTGTTGTGTTTATGGCTAAGGGAAAATGGAAAAGGCAATGGAAAAGGATTTGAAAAAGGAAAAAGGCATTATGGGCATTTATTTTTATGAAATTAAAGGAAATTAGGAGAAAATGTCCATGAAATCTCACAGGTTGCATGTGAGGAGGAAATTGAAGGAAAATTAAGGAAAAATGAAGAAAATTAGAAGCATTGAATAATAAAAAGACATAAGAGCATCAGTTGGTAGATTTTTTTTTCTAGTTTTGTTTTGGAATTTTTCTTAGAGAAGAGAAGAGCACCAAGAGGAGAAAGCAAACAAGAAATAAAAGGAATGACATAAAAGGCAAAGGAAATCAAGGATCAAGCAAGGAAATTTTGGATCAAGCAGCTTCAACATGAATACTTGCAGGTAATAGATTGCAAGTATGATTTCCTAGATGATTTTGACATGCATGGTATATGGATGATTTCCTGGATGGTTTCTTTGCTATTGGTGTCATGGATATTTCCGGGTTTTGACAGCTGGTTTAGCCTTGCCTTTCCATTTTCAGATAGCCTTGGTGTGATGGGATTCATTCTCATTTGAGATTTGGATTTCTGGAAGGTTTTCGATCCAGGTGAGGTGGTCTCAGGGAAATTTCAAGGGTTGGGGGTGGATATGGTTTTCTCTATGAATACCTCTATAGGTGGGTGGATAGAGGAAATTTCCTCAAGGGATGGTGAATGAATTCTGAGGCATCCAAGTTCGGTTTGGTTTTGTGATATCGGGACCAATTTATGTGATATCATGGTATGGTGATGGTGGAGGTGGTTTAACATCTCTATTCACTTGGTGTTTTATGTATTGGTTTATATCATGAGATCCCACATTCATGATTGGAATATGGCATGGGGGTGATTGGATGAAAGAAATATTTGGTTCAGCCCAAGCTTTGGTCGGGTGGTACGTGGAAGTCCCTGACTTGGTTTGATTTTGCATTGGTTAATAAGACTTGAGTTTCTCTTGTCTTTGATGAGTAATTATATTTGTTATTATGTGGCTTTAATTGCTATTTTATCATTTTTATTTATCTGGTTATATGCTGGTTATGAGCATGGTTATATGACATATCTAAGTATGTCTTTGATCAAATTTTAATTGATGAATGTTGGGTTATTGAATGCATGACCTAATTTGTGTTATGATAAATATTGTGAGATGGAATTGATCCCTCTTGTTAAAACCTAGATAATTTTTAGTTCCTCAAACTCAAATATGCATTCATGTCCTATAGGTTGCATGTTTACCATGTGTTTGACATAATTAAGTCTCGGTTTGAAGGGTTTGGGTCAATTCCTGGTCCAAGTTTTTTCTTAGAGGCTTTGTTTCTATGTTATTCATCATTTCTGGAAGTTTCACCGAGTTCTGGGTAGATGATCGAGTCTTAGCTTTGAAAGCGTGGCTCATAATTCAGGGTCGTTGGCTTCGAAATTAGCAGAAAAGTCTACAATCACTGGGAAGCATGCCTATGGGAGTGAATGGAGAGTTATAGTCACTTGCATGCCTTGGAAAGGGAGCGACTGAGGCTTTAGGTCAGTGAAAAAGAGATTTATCTTAGGGGTTGGACATTTGGAGGGGTTGAGTTGCTCCTGGAGGTCCTGTACCACCTGAGGGAAGTTAGTAAGGTCTTAAGTTGTAGACTCCATTTCCTTAAGGTCATATAGGAGGTTGAGTCTTCTCATAGTGACCTTAAACTTATGTTTACGTTGAGAAAACCAATGCAAGTGGGTAAATGTGGGAGGAGGTGGTTACAGGGTGGTAGCAAAGCAGGTTTCATTCTATTTGGGTGATATATGATACCACAGGGTGGTATTATAGTGGGTTACACTCTGTTTGGGTAAAAATTGATATTGTCATGGTTATGATTGTTATGCATGTGGTCATGGTATACAGTTGATATGGTCATGCATGTTGTTTTTATGTTGATATTATTATTATTGTATATGTATCACGATAATGTATAATGATCCTACAGATGAGAGAAGCCTCCCCTAAATATCAATAATGCATGGATTTGATTTTGATATCTACTTGGTTTATTTCACATGGCACACTTGCAGGAAGAAGAGAATAAAATATGAAGAGAAAAATGGTAGACTACAGTTCTTGTGACTCTCCCTACAAATCAATTGGGTAGTAAGGAGGAGAGCATTCTTCTGGTATAAAAAATACATTGAGGAGTTTGAAGGAAGAGATCAAAATTTGTAAAGTAGACAATGAAAAGTTGGTTGAGGCTCAATAAATACTTGCAAGGGCTCAAGAGAAATAGGTAGAAGTCAATGCAGGGATTATTCAAAGCTTTTTAGAGTTGCAGATATTGGGATAGTTGAGGATAAGAAAAGAGCAGGAAGAGAAAACTAATGGAGCCTATGGTAGTATGCCTCGGTAAGGATATAGGTTGGATAGAGGGGATATAGTCAAAGGTGGTAGATCACTAGATACACCTGATAAGAGGACTGGTATGTATGGCCATAATTCTAGTTCCTCATCCAGGAGACATCACCACAGTCATCATCGCCATCATCCCTATAGGAGGAGTGAGTACTTTCCTGAGGATTTCAAGAAACTCAAATCACCTATGTTTTATGGAGAGATAAAGAAGTCAAAAGATGCAGAGGAATTGCTGTTTTGGATGAAGAAATTTTTCAGATTGCATAGCTACTCAAAGAACATGAAAGCCAATATAACCACTTTCATTCTTAAATGGAAAGTGGATACTTGGTGGGAATATGTGAATAATTTCAAGGGTATTAAGTGTTAGTATGAATCTTAATCGCAAGTGTACGAAAAAGTCTCACTTTAGCTGTGCATAACAAACAACCCTAACAACAAATATGGTTGCAAATATCTTTAGATCTGCAATTATTTGACCAAGATAAATGCTGCAAAAATCTAGATCTATGCATTAAAAGACATTAATTAGTAAATAAAAGCAAGAGTTGCTCCATGCATCCAAAAGACAAGACAATAATGTTTTAAAGAATTTTTTGTATTTATGACACCTGGGAGGAGAACATAGAAATATTTTACCAGTCCTCCTTAATGGGATGGGTTCTTGTAAGTCCTAATAACTTCAAATCTAAAATCCCTCTCTCTTGATGGTGTAGAAAACCCAGACAAAAAGGAACTCAAAGGAGCTCATAAGAAAAATGGTAGCAAAATATGACAATGATGGTGGATCAAAGTCAGACCAAAAGTATAGATCCAGAGTGATCTTTAGGCAACAAAAGGTAGTGAGTGAATGGAAAAACCCTTCTATTTATAACTAAATGTTGAGTTAGTCTAGATATTGGTGCATAATTAAAATATTATTAACCAATTCTAGATCCAACTTTTATATTTTATTATATTTGTTGGAGGGAAAAAAATTTGATTTGGGTCAAATCCCTTTATTTGTAAATAATAAATAAATAAATTATTTATTTATTTATTATTTTAAGGATGTGGTTGAGTAATAATCAAATAAATAATGATTTATTTAATTATTTATAAATGATTTAGTCAAATTTAACAAGGAATATTATTTAAATAAGGTATAAATAATTATTCCTAGAAAATAATAAGATAAATAATGATTTGTCTAATTAATTTTCCTGTTTTGGGTTAAATATGACAAGGAATATTAATTAAACTGATGTTTAATTAATTATTCCTTGAGGAAAATCAAACAAATGTGGATTTATTTAATATTTCCCCATGGGGTTTCTTGTTTAGACCATAAAAAACTTAATAAATGTGGTTTACTAAGTTATTTTTCATAGTGAAAGTAATTTTACTTAGGGTAAAATTGGTCTTACATGGTGTACTTAGGTCTATCTAATAGTAACAGGTTAGATGACCAAAAAATGGTGTAACATTAAGGAAGAAGAGTTGATTTAGGATGATTTAGAGAGAATCTTCAAGAAGAAGTACCTATCATAAAATTACTATGATGACAGAGCTAAGAATTTTTATGAGTTGCAGATGTGTTCTATTACAAATGATGAGTAGACTAGCAGGTAACTGGAGTTGTTAAGATATGTTCCTTACCTTAAGGATGAGAAGGCTAATATTCAGAGATTCATCAGTGGGTTTCTGGCAACATATAGAGACCAGATTGAGTTTGATAAGACTAGATCATTGGAGGAGGCCATCCATAAGTTGAAGCATTTTTATGAGCATTTAAAGTGTAAAATATGAGCCTAAGCATGACTTGAAAGGAAATGAGAAATTTAAAGGGAAGCAGCCACCAAAGCGGGGGAGACCTCAAGATGCAGGTGAAAAATAAAATGTTTCTACTTAGAAGAAGTTTAATTCAGTTGAGAGGGGACATGGTTCATAGCCTTGAGAGTAGCAGAATAGAGGTGATGGTAGGGGACCGTTGAAGTGTTGGATATGTGGAAAAATAATCGAAAGAAGTATTTTCCATTGTGCTGGGGTGGTAGACATAAGATATATAGTTCTAAGGATGTGCATAAATTTGAGGATGTTGGTAATAACACTCGTAATATTTATGGAGCTAAGGAAAACAAGTAGGAAGAGGACCATTCACCCATTATTGAGATGGAAGGTAAGCTTTGTGGTTGATTTATTTATATTTTTATTGATCCTAGATCTAATTATAGTTATGTTGATCCTAACCTAGTGGATAAGTGTGGCTTGATAAAATAAGTGCATGCAGTCTTGGTTGGTGCAGTTGGCTACAGGTACTAAGAAGCGAGTTCATCACTAGGTAAGAGCTTATGCATTCAAGCTGAATGGTATGCCTATAAAATGACATCTGAATGTACTACCATTGGGATCATATAGTATGATTTTCGGTATTGATTTATTTTACCTTCACAGGATGAAAGTATACTGTTATGACAAGGCTATTGAGTGTCTGGATTATAATGGGGAAAAGATAATCTTGTAGGGAAAGAAAAATCCTACATCAGTTAGGATGGTCACAACTACACAGCCTAAGAACAGTTGCAGGAAGGGGTGTGTAATGTTTGTAGTTCATATTTCTAGTGAAAAGGATAAGGATGTTGAGGATGCAGAAATATTTAAGAGGTACCTTGTATTACAGAAGTTTCAAGATGTGTTTCTAGTAGAAATTCTAGAGTTTCCTCCTCACAGAGAAGTGGAATTTTATATTGAGTTGGTACCATGGGCAACACTAGCATAAAAGGCACCTTACAGGATGAGCACACCAGAGTTAGTAGAGTTGAATTTTCATTTGAAGGAAATGTTGGACAAGGGATAAATCAGGCCAAGTGTATCACCTTGGGGTGCACTAGTATCATTCATGAAGAAGAGGATGGTACTCTCAGGTTGTGCATTGAGTAAAGGAATTTGATCAAGGTGACGATCAAGAATAGGTACTCATTGCCGAGGATCAATGATTTGTTTGATAAGTTGAAGGGAGAAACAATGATCTCAAATATTTAACTGAGATCAGGATACGATGAGGTACACATCAAAGAATAGGACATCTATAAGACTTGTTTCAGGACTACGTATGGGCATTATGAGTTTTTTGTAGTTCCATTCAGTTTGACTAATGCTCCAACTACTTTTATGTGCTTTATGAATAGTGTGGTGTGTACTTATTTGGACAAGTTTTTTACTCTATTCATTGTTGACATATTGATATATTCCAAGAATGAGGAAGAACATCTCGAGAACTTATCATCAATGTTGATATTCCTAAGACAGCATCAGTTTTATGCCAAGCTTAGCAAGTGTAGTTTCTTTGAGACTGATGTACATTACTTGGGACATGTTGTCTCCAAGGAAGGCATAGTAGTGGATCCAGAAAAGATAAGGGCCATCATGGAGTGGGAAGATCCTAGAAATGTGGATGAAGTTAGAACATTCATGGGGTTAGTAGGTTACCATAGGAGGTTCATTAGGAACTTCTCACACATTGCATATCCTAATACATCATTGCAAAGGAAAGTTGATAAATTTGAATGGAAAAAGGAATGTGCAACCATTTTTTAGCAGTTGAAGAAATTGTTGACAAAATCTCTAGTTCTAAAGATTTTAGATCCAGATAAAGTGTTCGTAATGTGTATAAATGCTTTGAGGAGAGGGCTTGGTGGAGTCTTTATGCAGGAGGGAAAATTGGTGTGTTATGAGTCTAGGAAACTAAATGAGTACAAGCAGACTTATTCGACTCATGATAATGAGTTGGTAGCTATTATTCATGCCTTGAATATGTGGATACATTATATTATTGGAAGGATATTTGTATTGATGAGAGATTACAGTGGATTGAGGTATCTATTTGACCAACCAAATCTAAATGCCAGGTAAGATGGATGGTTTTGACTTTGATATCAGGTACATCAAAGGTAAGGATAACAGGGTTGCAAATGCTCTTAGCATAAGGGTGTAGGTGAATGATATAGCAGCTATGAGATCTTACAGGAAAGACTAATAAGATTAGATATTATAGGCAGGATAATAAGCTGAAAGGTACATGGAGCTTAGGCATAGGTGACAATAGGGAACAAGTGATCAGGATGTGGATTATCATCTTATGACATATGGATTAGCGATATTCAGGGATAAGATCTATTTGTCGGATGACAGTGGACTCAAGAAGCTTATATTGAGGGAGTTTCATGTCAAGCCATATTCAGGTCACCCAGGATATCAAAAGATGCTTACAATAGCGAAGAATTTCTACTATTGTCTTAATCTAAAAAAGGAAGTGGAAGAGTTTGTGGCTAGGTGTTTGGATTGTCAGAATGTAAAAGAAGAGTGTAAGAATCCAGGTTGATTTTTTCAGCCTATCCTGAATCTAGAGTGGAAATGGGAGGTCATTTCCATGGATTTCATCATAGGTCTTTTGAATACATCAAGGAAAAATGATTCTATCATGTTTGTGGAAGACATGTTGAGAAATATAACTCACTCTATTCCAGTAAAGACTACTTATTCAGCTAGTGAGGTAGCACATGCCTTCATTAGAGAGATAGTGCAGTTTCATGGTGTTCTGAATAAGATTGTGTCGGGAGGGAATTCTAAGTTCACTTCCAAGTTTTAGAAGGAGTTGTTTTTAGGTTTGGGGATATAGTTGGCCTTCATTACACCTTACCATCTGCAGACATATGAAAATACATAGAGGATAAACGAGATACTAGAGGATATGCTGAGGATGTATGTCATGCATCAACATAGGAAATGGGAAGAGTAGCTTCCATTGGTTGAGTTTGTGTACAACAATGATTATCATGAAATTAGTCCATTTGAGGTGTTGTATGGGTGGAGTTGTAATACTCCCATCGACTAGAGTGATCCAGTGAACATGGTACTTATTGGGACGTATATTGTGGTGGAAATAGAATAGGAAATTTAGGTTATAAAGAAGAATCTAAAGGAAAAATATGCCATGCAAAAGAGTTATGCAAACCAGCATAGGGAATTTAAGGAGTTTCAGGTTGGGGAGCAGGTGTATTTGTGCATCAAGCCCAAGAAGAGTTCCTTAAGGATTGGATCATGTTCCAAGTGATGAGCTCCATCATTAGGTATAATTGGAGGGGTGAATTGTCACATTTTTAGCCTTATTAAGTCTCTCTTTCTCACATTTAAATTATATTATGGTCTTATGTTGCTAGTGTAGATGGTGATTAAGGCTTGTCATACTTCGAATGCCTAACATGAGTTAAATGCAGGATAATCACGAAGATATTGCACTTTTGATGAAGATTTTTCAATTAAAGCTCGGAGTAGATAGAAAGGAGAGATTCTAGGGGGATTTCCCACATCCTTAAATCCCAAAGGAGGCCAAGGGATCCTTCGATATTCCCTCCAACAACTTGAAATCAAAGGAAGCCAAGCAAGTGGGAGATTGTTGAGTCTCAAAAATGTTCTCCATATTCATACATATTTCCATTATGTCATAACCATTTAGCTCTTATTTCATAGCCATTTGACCTAAAACCCTACATCAAATAACCATTTACATAAATATATGGGTTAGGATCCTTGTTTTCCAAAGTTATTTATTTTATGTATTTTAAGTGAATTTATGATTAGAAACTAGAAAATTAACATAGTTTTATATATCTATATATGTGTTATGAGTTTTGTGACATGTGTAGGTCAAAAGGAGACTTCTAGAAGACCCTTATGTGGCACTCTAAAGCCAAATTCGAATTTGGTTGGAGAAGAATATGGGATCAAGAGGATATGTGTCTCACTTCCTTGTTGTATTGAAACTCTAAGAGGATATGTGTCTCATTCCTCAAGTTGTGTTAAAACTCTAGAAAGACATGTGTCTTATCATTTCCTATTTTGATTGTAACTCTAGAGATGGAGGGAGAGATTCATGGACTCCCATTAATGAGATGTCTCCTCATATTTTGTATAAATAGAAGAAGCTTTCTCCTATCATAGGTAATGAGAAAGTAATGAGGAAGTAGATTTGTAACTAAGTTCAAGATGGAATGGGATGTAGATTTGTGAGTTCTTTTTAATAGAGAAATTCAGTTCTTTGATGCTGTTTTGCTTACAATTCTAAGGAGCTGAAGAAGGATTACACCAAATTGGTAGCAGAGGGCCCCTGCTATCCAAGGAGGCTTTTACATGTTTGCTAGATAAGTTGCTTTCAATTCTGTTTTGTCATATTTCCTTACTTAGATTGCTTTCTGAAATCATAGCTTTTTAGCATAATTTTTCATGGCAGCTCGGGCATTTGCATATCTTTTGACTAATGACATGGAATCAATATTGTTCTGCTGCTAATTTACTTTTTGTTTAATTCCAACACTGCTTTGTTTATTTCAGTCTTGCACATTTGTTTCAGTAGTTAGATTTAGATATATTAAGCTGCTCATGTCATTTTCAGTTACCTCCGAAAGCCACAGCTGGACTGATGGTGAGGGATTGAAGTATGAGTGTGTGGTTTGATATTAGTTTACTTTTTGCAAGTTAGATATATTAAATTGCTCATGTCATTTTCAGTTACCTCCGAAAGCCACAGCTGGACTGATGGTGAGGGATTGTATTATGAAATGTGTAGTTTGATATTAGTTTCCTTTTTGCAAAGTTAGATATATTAAATTGCTCATAACATCTTCAGTTGCCTCCGAAAGCCACAGCTGGACTGATGGTGAGGGATTGTATTATGAAATGTGTAGTTTGATATTAGTTTCCTTTCTGCAAGTTAGATATATTAAATTGCTCATAACATCTTCGATTGCCTCCAGAAAGCCATAGTTGGGCCGATGGTGAGGATTGAATTATGAATGTGTAGTTTGATATTAGTTTCCTTTCTGCAAGTTAGAAATATTAAATTGTGCGAGAGTGTGGCCTTACCTCAAGCCACAAATTTGGTGATGGTGAGGGATTGAATTATGAATGTGTGGTTTGATATTAGTTTACTTTCTGCAAGTTAGATATCAGTTTCTCAAGTTGTTTATGGTTACTTCCGAAAATCATAGCTGGACTAATGATGAGGGATCAGAAGACAAGTTGATGTAATTTGATTTAGATTTACTTTATTGCAACTTTTGGATTTCTTTCAACATAGTTTCTTTTGTGTTTAGACAGCAGCAAGAATAGTTTGGTTTCATGCTCACTAGTTCACTGTTTTGATTTATTAGATTAGCAACACCTTTTTCATTTTAGTAGCACATTTTCATTTCCTTTCAAGTTTTGTCATTGTATGTTTCAAATTCCTTTTTCAGTTTCAAGTTGGTAAATCATTATAAAGGACATCATTGCCTTGAATATCCATAACCATACTTGTCTTTAGAATTTCATAAAAATCCAAAAACGACAAAAAGTAAGAGATAGGTTATCTTGCACATATAGTGCGCCGCACTTCGTCAGCTTACGAATCCCTGGTTGATAATTTATGTTAGCAATTTAGGACACACTAAATTGACCAAACATTTTAGCGCCGTTGCCGGGGAAGTGTAACTAGGTAGCCTTATTTCTTACATCTAAAAAAAATTAATAATTCTTGAGTATGCTCTCCTCCTGCACTTTGTGTGATCTGGAGGATCAGAAAAGGAATTGTTATGTAAAAAAAATTAATAATTCTTGAGTATGCTCTCCTCCTGCACTTTGTGTGATCTGGAGGATCAGAAAAAGAATTGTTATGTGAAAAAAAAAAAAGGAGACAAAATAAAACTTCATCATTTCAATTGATTCAACAATTAAAAAAAAAAAAAAAAATTTGTTTTCATGAAAAACTTTGATTTCAATAAATTGTTTTGTTTAATGAATATATATGTATATTTTTAAATTTTTGAAAATATCACATACATAATTTTATTAAACAAATCAATTAAAAAAAAATGAAAATAAAAAAAATATATAAAAAATAAAAAAATTAAATTGTTTTGTTACTAAGATATATATGTATATTTTTATTTTTGAAAATATATATATAATTTTAATAACAAATCATTTAAAAAAAAAATTCAATAAATTGTTTTTGTTTAGTAAATTACATATGTATATTTTTAATTTTCCAAAATTTAACATGTGTAATTTTATTAACAAAACAAATAAAAAATAAAATAAAAAATAAAAATAAAAATCATTTTGCTTAGTAAAATATATATGTGTATTTTTAATTTTTAAAAATATAACATATAATTTTATTAACAAAAACAAACTAAAAAAAAAAAATTGAAAAACAGAAACATAAACAAAAATGAAAAGGCCATGGCATTTTGGAAAAAATGAATTACTCTCAACAGAAAACATAAAAATTCAACCATTTACGATGCTTGCAGCTGTATTATGACTCGGAAACATCAGATTTTCTTTGCTTTTGATAAAGAAAATCATGTAGAAGTTGAAAATGATGGAGTTAGAGATGCTGCAAGGCTGCTAGGTTGCTGTGTTTCAGAGTTTATGACAGCATTATCAACCTGTAGGATTCAAGCTAGAAACATCATCAAATTCCCCAAATCCTTGAAAAAATTTGTGAGGCCTTTGTGCAAATCTCTCGCCATTCAAACCTGTCAATGCCAATCCATTTTATTATACTAGGCCTGTCAGCCTTACCAACGCTGTCTGCCATCACCAAACGCTCCTTGAGATTCATAACACAGCCACATGTAAGAGAACAAGGCATTGAAATTGAAAAAAAATTTAAAGAGGCAAAACGTGCCTTGATTGAACTGAAGAATGCTTAGGTGAAGGATAAGCATGGGCAATATTTGCAAAGGCAAATCTGATTTGGAAGGTTGATGGGAATCTTCCCAAAGAACAACTATTTGCAGAGAATTGATGCAGCTATAGCCGAACCTGAAAGAAAACAAACAGAGGTCAAAACAGAAAAACACAAAACAGAGAAAAACGCCAAACTTTGAAAGCACGATTTGGCCAAACGGAGATGAATTTAGAAAAAATAAAACATGGGTTGTTTCGCCAACATGGTCAATTAGATAACCCAGAAACCGTTTTAAAAAATTCGTGGCGGTCTGGGAGAAATACTCGGTTCTTTGAAGGCCATTTTTGCTTGCCGCGTGAGGAAAAACGATTTTTTCTGAGTGAAGAATTTGAAAACGGCACTCTGCATTGATAATTCGGTTTCCTGATTTCTAGGAAGAGGAATTCTAATCAAAATCAAACTCTTATCATGGCATTCAATGCACATTCCACTCATTTTTGAATTTAATTCAATTTCGTTTTCTGAATGTTGGATTTCACATCTCCTTTATCATCTGCCCAGCAATTTTTGGTGCTTCAACGACATTATTAAACGCCAACCATTATGATGTTTATTTATTTAGCATCATTTGTTGAAACTTTATTTCAAAGGCCAAAACTATGATGCTCTTCATTTTGTGCTTTGTATAATTCATTTAAAAAAAAAAAAAAAAAAAAATTCATAATTTTGAATCAATGAAATGAATAAGTTAATTTGTTCGTTTTTCTGAAGATATTGATTAATTTTGGACTGATGATGAATGATGAATGGCTAACTTTTTATTCAAGATTTTTAGCTACAGAAACCGTCGACATTCTGCAGCTGAAGTCCAATTCCGCAGCTGTTCTTCAATTCCGCAGCTGAAGTCCAATTCCGCAGCTGTTCTCCAATTCCGCAGCTGAAGTCCAATTCCACAGCGGTTCTGCAATTCCGCAGCTGAAAAACCTCATTGTTCAAATCAGCCTAACTTTCTCATACAAAATCAGATTTTGATGATTTAAGTATCGTTGGAAAGGTCTCAACAAGATCTATAAAATGAGAAATCCATCATTAGAGTTTGAAATGGCAAATAATGAAATAAATTGCTGAAAAGAAGCTACATTCAACTTGAGGCACTAATTCCAAAACAGGTTCCAGGAGGAAGGACAAATGACTACAAGAGAATGGTGTCTCTCTAAGAGACCAATTTGTTTCATAAGAGGATGATCAGCAACAAAGAGGAGGAAATATGCTGATGTAAAATCAGATCCAAACATTTGAAAAACTTTCAGATACTATTGTCTCCATCACATCCATACCTCATAATAAACCATTCACCTCATTTCACTTCATATTTTTCATTTACATTCACATCCACTTTCCATTTCGTCCATTCATAACCACAAATAAAAGCAAGAGGCTCATTCACATGCTTATTGCCCATTGTCATTTCGCATTCACATGCTTATTGTCCATTTCCATTTTCATCTTCCATTTTCATTTTCCATTTCATGTCATTTTCATTCCGCAAATAAGCCCTGCTGCAATGCAAATTATTGAGTCCATAGTCCTTTGAGTCTAAGTTCTTTGTAAAAACACCTTGAGGTTTGCATGCCTTAATGGCAAGTTCTCATGCTGACAAACAATGGGAATACATTAATGTCTCTTGTTCGTCAGATCTTCTAGGTGACTCGACATCAGCAAAATCATTCGTACCTAGCAAGATGTGTTTGGGCATCTTGACTCTCATTGCCATCAATGGTGAGAGTTCTCGTGTTGACTAGTGGCATCCATTAATGGCCACTAAGTCAACAATTTCCTACTATGTTCGACATCAGAACATCTTTTCACATAGTAGGAATTATGCTAATGAGTTTTGAAGACATGAAGACTATTATTTTCAGCATTTTGGAGCAGATTCAGCAAGTTTTAGTAGGAGCAATAAAAAGTCATCTCATCTCTTTATCCATGACTCCTCTTGTTCACCCACTTGAAGAAGAATATGATCAGAATTTTGCAGCCACCACACATACACAACTCATCCACATTTAAGGTAAGTGAAGGTATGTTGTTTTCTAATTTTTAGTCATGTAATTCATTAGAATGCTAAAATTGTAACTTTGGAAAAAGTCTTCACTCCCTTTTCCACATTGTCATATCTTTAGTTGGGGGGGAAGGGACATCATTTCATATCCACATGTCATACACTATCACACATTTTCATTTCCACCCACATATACTTCCCAACCAACTATTGTTGCAACATGATCCAAAAGATTATATGTCTTGCAAATGATCAATTCATTGATGAAGTAATTGATTCTAAATGTTTTCATGAACTTTGATGCAACAAAGAAAATAAAGCATTGTTACACAAGAACCAATGCTTCAAAAAAAAATGGTTGTTACACAAGAACCAACCATTGAAAAAAATGGTTGTTACACAAGAACCAACCATTGAAAAAAAAAAAAATGTTGCAATCAAATGTATTATACTTTGCCAAAAAGGAAAAATCAAGAAGCAAAGTTTGGAATGAATCTATATGAGTCAAAACTCATAAAAGATCAACTCATGGACAAATGAATCATTGCAATGGTTGCATGAGGACATGCAACAACTTCAGTTGGGGGGGTATGTTGAGTCTCAAAAATGTTCTCCATATTCATACATATTTCCATTATGTCATAACCATTTAGCTCTTATTTTATAGCCATTTGACCTAAAACCCTACATCAAATAACCATTTACATAAATATATGGGTTAGGATCCTTGTTTTCCAAAGTTATTTATTTTATGTATTTTAAGTGAATTTATGATTAGAAACTAGAAAATTAACATAGTTTCACATATCTATATATGTGTTATGAGTTTTGTGACATGTGTAGGTCAAAAGGAGACTTCTAGAAGACCCTTATGTGGCACTCTAAGGCCAAATTCGAATTTGGTTGGAGAAGATTATGGGATCAAGAAGATATGTGTCTCACTTCCTTGTTGTATTGAAACTCTAAGAGGATATGTGTCTCATTCCTCAAGTTGTGTTAAAACTCTAGAAAGACATGTGTCTTATCATTTCCTATTTTGATTGTAACTCTAGAGATGGAGGGAGAGATTCATGGACTCCCATTAATGAGATGTCTCCTCATATTTTGTATAACTAGGAGAAGCTTTCTCCTATCATAGGTAATGAGAAAGTAATGAAGAAGTAGATTTGTAACTAAGTTCAAGATGGAATGGGATGTAGATTTGTGAGTTCTTTTTAATAGAGAAATTCAGTTCTTTGATGTTGTTTTGCTTACAATTCTAAGGAGCTGAAGAAGGATTACACCAAATTGGTAGCAGAGGGCCCCTGCTATCCAAGGAGGCTTTTACATGTTTGCTAGATAAGTTGCTTTCAATTCTGTTTTGTCATATTTCCTTACTTAGATTGCTTTCTGAAATCATAGTTTTTTAGCATAATTTTTCATGGCAGCCCGGGCATTTGCATATCTTTTGACTAATGACATGGAATCAATATTGTTCTGCTGCTAATTTACTTTTTGTTTAATTCCAACACTGCTTTGTTTATTTCAGTCTTGCACATTTGTTTCAGTAGTTAGATTTAGATATATTAAGCTGCTCATGTCATTTTCAGTTACCTCCGAAAGCCACAGCTGGACTGATGGTGAGGGATTGAAGTATGAGTGTGTGGTTTGATATTAGTTTACTTTTTGCAAGTTAGATATATTAAATTGCTCATGTCATTTTCAGTTACCTCCGAAAGCCACAGCTGGACTAATGGTGAGGGATTGTATTATGAAATGTGTAGTTTGATATTAGTTTCATTTCTGCAAATTTAGATATATTAAACTGCTCATAACATCTTCAGTTGCCTCCGAAAGCCACAGCTGGACTGATGGTGAGGGATTGTATTATGAAATGTGTAGTTTGATATTAGTTTCCTTTCTGCAAGTTAGATATATTAAATTTCTCATAACATCTTCAATTGCCTCCGAAAGCCACAGCTGGACTGATGGTGAGGGATTGAATTATGGATGTGTAGTTTGATATTAGTTTCCTTTCTGCAAGTTAGAAATATTAAATTGTGTATGACATCTTCAGTTACCTCCGAAAGCCACAGCTGGACTGATGGTGAGGGATTGAATTATGAATGTGTGGTTTGATATTAGTTTACTTTCTGCAAGTTAGATATCAGTTACTCAAGTTGTTTATGGTTACTTCCGAAAATCATAGCCGGACTAATGATGAGGGATCAGAAGACAAGTTGATGTAATTTGATTTAGATTTACTTTATTGCAACTTTTGGATTTCTTTCAGCATAGTTTCTTTTGTGTTTAGACAGCAACAAGAATAGTTTGGTTTCATGCTCACTAGTTCAATGTTTTGATTTATTAGATTAGCAACACCTTTTTCATTTCAGTAGCACATTTTCATTTCCTTTCAAGTTTTGTCATTGTATGTTTCAAATTCCTTTTTCAGTTTCAAGTTGGTAAATCATTATAAAGGACATCATTGCCTTGAATATCCATAACCATACTTGTCTTTTAGAATTTCATAAAAATCCAAAAACGACAAAAAGTAAGAGATAGGTTATCTTGCACATATAGTGCGCCACACTTCGTCAGCTTACGAATCCCTGGTTGATAATTTATGTTAGCAATTTAGGACACACTAAATTGACCAAACAGAGATCAAGTACACCAAAGCTCCACTTCTCTTGCAGTCAAAGAGGACACGTCACCTAATTTTTAGGGAGTTGTTGGTAGCTACCCTCTAGGCTAAATAGGGTTGAGCAAGAACTCATTAGGATTCGAACTTTGAAGGAAGCTAACATAATCTTAGCTCTTGTAATAGTTTTTTGAGACTTTTATGATTATGTAATGAGACTATTTTTTGCAATAAGATGAATATTCATATTGTACTCACTAATTTATTTTCAGAGGGATAGGCTTGTGGGTTAGGGCCCAATCCTTTGGCCTTAGTTTCTCTTTTGTATTCATTCTCATTTTTATGTCATTGCAGCTAGATTTCTTTATGAGTTTTTAGCTAGTTCTCTTACATTCTAGTTCACTATTTTTAGTTTGATTCCATTTGTCCTTGGTGTAGTTAAGCTTGCATAAATGTTGGTAGAATAGTATGAACTCAGAAAAATGTGTGTCAAGCCTCCATCTCTCATCTCTTTCATTGGAGCTTGAGTAGGCCATACCTTCCCTACAGGCAAAAGTTTCTCTTTATTTTATGATTTCTTGGAAAGAATAGTTAGGTTGTTGTAGTGTCATGAACATGTCTAGAATACTAAGTTAGATTTTTGTTTGAATGTTAAAGTAGGTTTGCTTGAACCAAATTAAACTCATATTTTCCATTTCCTTCATCATAAATTTTCCAATGTTTGTTGCATGAACATGTAGTTTTCTTGCAGGTTCAAGTAGCACAGAAAAGGAGGACTTCACCAGCACCCTTAGCTTCATTTATCACCCATCATCAACCTTCTTTCCATCAAATCGACATCAGCCCTATTTTTCCATCAAATGGTATTCTCAATAGGTTCTAAGTTTGGCCAAGGGGTTGGGCACCTTCCATTATACCAAACACACCTTCATTCCACCTCCCATATGCCTTTCTCCACCATTTTTGGGCTTGGATTTCCCTCAAACAGTTTCATGTAGCAATTTGGGACTTTCATGTAGCACTACAGGAAACCTCACTACAAGGAAAATACCCTCTAGCAGATGTGTTTGAGGAAGCCCTTATAAAAATAGCCCAGATATCCATTTGTAGCAGAGGTATATAGAGGAGGTTGGTGGGTGGAGGTTTTTGTGGATGTTTTTTTGCGGTGTGTTTCTCATCATAAAATGCATCGGTGCATTTTATGAAAATGCTCCGGTGCGTACTAAAAATTGGCACACCGAGACACCATGCTCTCCATACAAACCCGCCTGGTGTGTCTAAGTACTCTAGCGCACCAATGCTCTACGTATAAACGGACTTGGCGCGTCTCCATAATCCAACGCACTGGAACGATGTGCAGTGCACCATTGATAAAACTGCCTGGTGTGTCTCAAACTCCCGTGCACCGAAAAATGGTTAGTTAAAAAAAAATTATTGGCCGTAAAAACCTCATTTTTACCTGTTCAATGCTCTAGACCTCTCAAGAATCAGTGTGAGTTTGTCTTCTATGAGGCACCTTGTCATCGATGCTCCCATTGCACGCATGATTTCTGTCGTTCATTGTGCACTGTGTGGAGTTTGAATTTTCGAAAACGATGGGAAAATTTGGTTTTTTCAATTCCTTAGAAAATATGCCTCCTCGACGAGAAAATGTACATGTAATATATTTTTTTCTTAATAAATAAACCTTTTAGCAGATTAAAATTTGAAATTAACTTAAAATTAACCTTCCAAAAAAAATAAAAAAATTTGTGTGGTGCGTTTGAGTCATTCGGCTTGCACTGTTCACGATGCGTTCGATTCGTTCGGCTCGCACTGTTCGCGGTGATTCCTGTAAATTTACAAGCCACACCACAAACGGTGTTAACGGAAACTGCACCAAGTTTTGGTGTGGTACCGAGAAAACACGCACTGATAGAATTTAAGAAATGACATGACGGTGTGGTCGTTTAAACGACTGCACCGTTGACTATGTAATACTGTCAGGAGGGCAGTGCGTTGACCTAACTATCCGCCCCAGGGCGGTTAGTTAGGTCAATGCACTATCCTCTTGACAGTGTTACATAGTCGACGGTTGGATAGTTTGGTCAACGCACCACACAAAAATATTCTATAGTTGGGCGGTGCACGAACATTTTCCATGCACACTGAGCATGGTGCGTGATAAAGAAGTATGCACCAATAACGATGTGTTACTTTTTTTTGGGTGCACCAAGTGTTTTTTTTTTCAATAAAAATTATATATATATACATTTTAACTGTTATAACATGATTCAGCTATGGGAGGCACGAGAGGGAGAGACTTTTGTACCCTCACCCTATTACAACAACCACCTAGTTGCTCCTAAGGGAGGTATGCCTCCTCAAGTTCTACGGGGAGGCTACATCCCTGAAGAGCCATAGTGGGTTATTGAGACAACTAATTTGCTTCAAAGTTATTTTGTTTATTTTTTGAGAGGTTTCCGGAGACGAGGCCCACTTTTTTTTTGAAACCTCGTAAGACGATGTTGCATGTACGGATGTAGATGTGGGACCAGATGATGCCCAAGGGGGCTTGTTTGAATTTATGGCTAGGATATCTATTGATGCACTACAGTTGCTAGCCAATGCTGATGATCACTCGTTCGTGATGGTGTCATGTCTATGCACCGGTTTTGATTGGCGAGGGTGTACCAATGTCCTCTTCACATAGGATGAGCCATTTGATGCAGGAGGTAATATTAGTGTTTTATTTAAATTAATATAGTTTCATTTTATTGTCTTAACTAATTAATTAGAATTATAAAATTTATTCTAACACTCTATTTAACTTGTGTTATTAAATTGTTTAATGAAATTTTCTAATTATTGTTGTGTACTATATATTTTGTAGATATTTGGACATTCATTGGGGACATGATTCCACCCCCATCAAATTATCCAGTTGTAGATGTTGACGAGGAGATGGCAGATAAGGGTGACAAACCTAATCCTTGAGTGTAGATACCTGCAGGGGTGTGGCATAGGGCAGACAACCGATTCAGAATGGAGTTGGGTGACCGACTATGTCAACTCCTGGTTGATGAGGGACTCCACCCTGCTATGATCAGATAGATACAGGTTGATCATAGTCTCACAGAGCTCTATAGAGACATGCCTAGTAATATGATGACCCTCATGTGTCATATCGTTGGAGCTTCTAGAGTATTGGCAGCTAGGAGGGATAGGTGTCGTGGAGATGCAGGACATAGAAGCTCATCTGATGGTCATGATCATGAGCAGAGTGATCATCATTCTAGTACTCCACCTCCTTCTCTGTCACCTCGCACTGGAAATCATGAGCAACCAACATCCAATCCTAATCATCAGGCATCTTCTCAGTAGTCTACACTATCTTAGTAGACACCTAGTCCCGAAAGCAACAGAGTAGACTAGACCATCTTGTTAACAGACACCTCTGGAGTAGGCACATCATCCATTTGAGCATGAGGCTACACCATCGATGGAGCAGGCCTCGACTAGTACTAGTATTGAGTTAGTACCACCAAATATTTTAAATTTATATGTAGTTATATTATAGTTGTATATTTTTGATATTATACAGTCATATATATATATATATATATATATATATATATATATATATATATATAGATATGGTTCATGTATTTTATGTTCATGTTGATGTACTTAATTTACATGTTCGTTTTCATCATGTTGTGTATATTGTTAGGTCATGTTAGATTTGTTCATTTAATGTGTTTGTAGATAGATGTGTATGTGATAGCAGTTATTTGACATGAGATGTATATTTGATGTTTGTGTTGTGATGATGTTATACAATGCTTGTGTTTTTTTAGATGATCATGATCATGATGATTAGATGATGTTGGCGAATTTGAATGTGTATTTCAGAATATGATGTTTGTATGATGGTTATCATGATGTTTAATTTTAATATTAAAGCATGATATTTATTAAATAATTTTTTTGACAAAGTCGGTTGTTGATTATATTCCAAAAAAGGTTGGGAACGAGAGCTCCATTACATCCAGGTTACATAGAGAGATACCAAGGAGGGGTGTTGAGACAAAAACCCAAACTCCTGGATAATGTCTATTGCTACTACAATTTAAACCTAATTTTGTGTAGATTATGAAAAAATGAAACAACATAAAAATAAATTTAAAAGAAATAAAACATAAAAGTATGGTAGTCCATGAACATGCCATGGTGTTGAGGAGTTATTTCTTGTTTTTTTTCTTCCCGTTAGAGTTTTCTGGAGTACCGAGGTTGTTGTCCAGATTAGTTTTATTTGCATTGTTGTAGCTAGAGCTCAGGGCTGCTATTTTTTCCATCATATAGCGAAGTCTTATAGCTTCTTCAAAGTGTGTGCAATGATTTTTGAATCCTTTTACCTATTCTGAGAAGGATTGAGCCTGGTAGTGGAGGAAGTTGACATCAGCAATGTGCTTCTCCTAAGTGATCTTGAGCTGCACCTTGATCAACTCCATTTCTACTTTCATATCAGAGCAGTGGAGGAAATTGTCATTTCTCATGTTGGCTAGAAGGAAAGAGGAGAAAACTACAACAGAAGGAGCGAGGGGAGGGATAGGGGAAAGGAAAAGGGGAAATCGAATGAGAAGGGGTCTGCAGAAGCTAGGAGGGACAAGCTCTACAGAGCGAATAAAGTGTCAATATTGCAGAGGACATAGGAGCTTCGATAAGGGAGGGGAGAGAGCATCGAGGGGAAGATCGAAAGGTGTAATAAGGTGCTGCACTGAGGGGAGAGTGGAGAATGTGAGAAAAAATTGAGAGGGGAGGTAAATAAATAGAGGAGGGAGATGCGGGAAGCATGCTGAGGGAGGGGAGAATAGAGAGAGGGAAGGGAGGTAGGATCACGAGATAGAAGAGGGAGGAGGTATGGGCATGAAAAAGGTGTAGGGATAAACTTGAGGAGGCACAAATGCAGAACAAGACCATCATGTCGAGGAGATGCATGGGGAGGATCAAGGGATAGGGGCGAGGAATGTGATTCCTTGGGAGAGTAGATGACCAATGGGTTTGGAGTAGGTTGAGCTGGCCAAAGAGTCCGCTTTTTTTTTTATTTTCTCTGATGATGTGATAGAATGAAACATCCTCGATGTCTTGAGCAAGGTTGTGATTCCTGATTATGAGTCTTTTGAGGTCGATGTTGGGGGACATTGAGGAATTCAACATCAGGTGGATACAAATGGAGGAATCTCTGAAGACCATAACATTTTGTATTTTGATCTTCTTGATTAATTGTAGCCCTAGCATCAGGTCATATGATTTTTCCTTGTTGTTTTTCATCTGCCCCAATCCCCATTCGAAGGAGGCAATGTGATTTCCGTGTTGGTCCATGATGATACCACCTGCTCCAGCTGCCCCAATATTTGATTTTGAGGTGCCATCAAAGAAGAACTTGGGTCAACATGATCCATCAAGCCATTCTAAAAATTCCTTCTTTTTTAATCTAACCTTCCACTACTCGTTATGGATGGGTTTCCTTACAATGGTTTTATGAAATCTTGGAAGGTGATCAAGCACACATATGAATACAAATACAAATATTTATATTTGTATTGCATATCATTTATGTTGAAACAACTATTATTCTTGGCCAAAATGGTCTCAACAGTTAGGCTCCGTGTCTTACTCTACACCTTTCTCACACATGGATTTTGATCACGGAAGATGACTTTGTTCCTCATGAACCATATGTTCCAAAGGAGGACATAAGGAAAAGTTTGCTAGATTATTTTGACAATGTTATTTCTATTTTTCACACGGGGGTATTTCTTTTTCCACTGTGCTATAGAATATAAAATTGTGGCATTTGTGTCAATATCCATCGAAAGAGGGGAAGAGAAATGGATCTAGTAGTTTTGGGTGAAAGAAAAAGCAATGAAAAGGCATTAAATAGATTCCTTAGCAACATTGCATAGAGGGCATCTAGAGGCTCCCTATATGCCTTTCTTTTTCAGATTATCAACAGTCAGGATCTTTCCCTTTGCAAAGATCCAAGTGAAGATTTTTATTTTGGGAAGAGCCTCAGATTTCCATACTTTCTTCTAGGCAACCCACAGAGGGGAGGGGTAGGTTTCACCAACGAGGATCTCATATCCCACTTTGATGGAATAGGGGGATCCAGTGGGATCCCATCTGAAGTAGTCTTCTTTGCCCCTTGCTAAAGGGGCAACACCATTGAGCATGCTTGCAAGCATTGTTCTTTCATTATGAAGATAAGAAGGGAGGTTTGGGAATACCCTGCTATCCCAGTGGTTACTATTTTCTTCCCGACATGAGATTTGATTTAGTGAGTAAATTCCAAGTCCCCTAAGATGGAGTTGGATGTAAAGGAGTCTCAGATCAGCTTCAAGAGGTGGCTTACCCATGATCTTGTCTTTCCATATATCAGTGTTGTGACCCCTGAGAGGAACTTTGGAGGTGTGATCAGGGAGAAAGGGAATATATTTCTTGCAAAGAGACCAAATGTGAGAGCATGACCTGTTGGGAATAGGTTGATCCAAGGCACACTTTCTTGAGGCTAAGAGGTATTTCCGCTCCTGAACTTTCTTCAACCATGACTGTTGTCATGTAATGAGTTTCCAAATGATTTTTCCACCAAAATCTAGATTCAGAGGCTGAGGAATATGAATGGCTAAACCTCCATTCTCATACTTATTAGTAACTTGTCTCCATTTTACAAATTTGAGCTTCCTTTTTTCTTGCTTTCCTTCTTGCCATAAAAAATATCTAAGGATTGTCTCCATTTGTTTTGAATGCTAATTGGGGCTTGTAAAAGGGAGAATTGATATAAAGGCAGGGCAGAGAGAAAAAATTTTATTAGGATCAAGCGCCCTGCCATATTGAACCAAGTGGCTCCCCATTAAATAATTTTCCTCTTCATCTTATCGAGGGTAATATTGCATACCTCATTATTTAGAGGACCACAGCTAATAGGCATCCCGAGATAGCTGAAATTATTCCAGATCCATTTATATGTGACCCCAAATATTTTGGAAATGTTGTGAATGGTGTTCGGTGTTGCATTCCATCCAAATATGAAACTTTTGAGATAATTTATTTGGCCTCCTGAATAACGCATAAATTTTTCGAGAAAAGTTTTGAATCTTCTAGATACTATACTAGTTTCTCTTCCCATCAGTAATGTATCATCAACAAACTAGGAATGGTTCATATTCTTAGTCCCATTGTAGAATTATGTACCTTTGATGAAGCCCGCTCTGTGATTGAAGTCCAGGGCTCTGTTGAAGGATTCAACCATGAGGATGAAAAGGAAAGGGGATAGGGGGTATCCTTGCCTGAGGCCTCTAGAAGATTGGAAAAAAGAGCATGGACTCCCATTAACTAGGGGGGAGATCCAGGGGTGAGAAATGCAAGCCTGGATAAGAGAGATGAATTCTTCATTGAAGCCCATTTTTCTTAGGAAAAAGTAGAGAAAATAGTGCCTTACCCTGTCAAAGACATTGGCAAGGTCCAACTTAAGAACAAGACAATTTTCCATTTTACTCATACTAGAGTGAATAACTTCTTGAACCAGTAGAATGGAGTCCGAGATTTTCCAGTTGGCTAAGAAACCTCCTTTATTTTCAGAGATGATAATAGGGAAAAAAAAATTGATGCAGGTGGCAAATATTTTAGTGATTATTTTGTAGGAAGAGTTGCATAGGGATATTGGCCAGAATCTAGAGAAGGTGGATGGGCGAGCTTCTTTAGGGATTAGGGAAAGATAGGTTGAGTTTGTGAATTCACCTATATTTTTTTCCTTTGGCTCTAATGGATCATTTTGATGAGGTATTTTTTTATTATCTGCCAGAAGGTATGATAGAAGCTGATGGAAAATCCATCAGACCCTAGGGCTTTGTCTGGATAAAGAGTCTAGATTTCTTTGATAATCTCATATTGACCAATTTCCTTGGATAAGGTAGCATTTATTTCTTCTGTGATCATGGTTGGGGTGTGCTACAGAAGGTCTTCATATTCCTCAATCCCTGTATTATCTGTTAAGAGGCTTTTGTAATGTTGATGTGCTACCAATTTGATCTCAACTTTCACTTTTATTTTGTTACCCTAATCATATTTTATTGTTAATATGGTGTTTTTAGAATTTCTAAGTTTTGATTGCTTGTGGAATAATGAGGTGTGCTTGTCCCCAGCCTAGAGCCAAAGGCTCCTGGATTTAATCCTCCATTTTTCTTCCTCCTTTTTATTCGAATTGTCCATTTCCCAATACAATTCTTTTTCATGGTATTTCTTCTCCTTGGTGATACCATGATCCTCTATGTTACTTTGGATTTCTTCTAGCCTCCATTTTGCATCTTGTTTGGCTACTTACGATTCTCCATAGTGATCATTAGCCCACTCTTTGAGAGATGTGCAGAGGAGTTTAGTTTCGTCTCCCATCTGAACAAGGGATATCCAACTACCTGTGTTCGCCATGTGCTTTCAACGATTGCTCTTGAATCTTGGGAATCACACCAAAGTGGATTGAAATAGAAATGGAGAGGCCCAAAGTGAGATTTCTCTCCAAGGAACATAGTGATGGGGTAGTGGTCCAAGGGTGAGCATGGAAGGATAGTGGAGCTGACTACATGTAAGAGGGAGATGAGAGAGACTATTATAATAAAATGATCCAATATTTCCATGATTTTACTTATACCAAGCCTGCAATTGTTCCATGTGAAGGTGTGGTTCCTGGGAGCGATGTCCACCAAATTGTGGTCTCTAATAATGCACTCCAAATGGTCTCTTGAAGGATCGGGATAGAAAAATCCCCCTCTTTTCTCCTTTGGATGCACAACCAAATTCAGATCACCTATAATGATAAAACTGATGCCGCCTTCATCTTGGCATGTCAATTTGAAGATATTTTCAGCACAATTCTTTGTCATGATAGTGGTTTGGACCATATATGTTGTAGATTGTTATGATGATGTATCTTTACAAAGTTTGCAGTTTGACCTATATCTAGTGTTGGTTTTTTAAGCTAGATTTTTGATGCCATATATTTTGATTCCATCTTATTCCTCCAGATGCAGAGTTTGGATCCTACCGCTATGCCTGTATAGTTTTTGTTTCTATTTATGATTGATTCCATATTTTTTTCTTCTTTTTTGGTTTCTTGAAGGAGAATGATGTCTCGTTGTTCTTGATTGATGAGATATTTTAGGGCATTAATTTTAGAGGGGTGAGATAATCCCCTACAATTCCATGTGAGAGATTTCATTACTTAAGGGTTGAGGGTAAGGACATAGACTTCCCTCCTATGGCCTGCTGACTAGGTTATTTGATGTTATGCCCTCCAATAAAAGTATCTATTGGTTGTTCCATTCCAAGAGCTATATCCTTATGATCTGCCTCTTCCCTATGGTGTTTGGTGGTTTTACTACCTGGTCCAGGTTTTTTAGTTATTTCCAAGATAGGCCACAGGTCCTTTGCTACATTTCTAGTGATGACTCAAGTGAAGGAAGGCTCAGATGAAGATGAGAGTGTGACAGATTTGGAAGGGGAGGATGGGGGGATGAAATCAGAAGGGGAAGGGGAGGAGGAGTGGAGAGGGGGGTGTTCTACCAGAGAGGAGAATGCAGTGAAGGGGTTAGAGGAAATCAAAGAAGGTTTAGGAGGATGCCAAGAGAGGATCAATTGAGGATGAGGAGGGGAAGGGTTACTAGGACTAGCTGACAAGGAAGAAGGATGGGATGTCGAGGGTGCATTGATTTTAGATTTAGAGGAGGATTTTTTTTTGATAACTTCCCATTGGGGTTAATAATTGTCAGAGTTCGCAATATCAATATTTTTCATACATCTATTTGAAAAATTACAATATTCGTGGCATATATTCCATTTGAAGGGCAGTTTTTCATAATTCAGTTGTTGGATATACGTCCAGTTGTCCACCTTCAGCTTGATTTCCTCCGAGAGTCATTTTCCAAGATCTACCTCAATGCAGATCCAAGCACATGCTTGCATTTTTTCCTTCGGTTCGCTTCTGTTTATGAACTTTTCGACTGAATTCCGAATCGCTCTTACAAAATCGTCCCCCCAACAATGTAGTGGTAGATGGGGGAGCCAAACCAATACAGGGACCACATTTGGGACATATAGCTCTGGGTCAAAATCTAGCGTCCATTTTTTCATATAGAGCCCCCTGACATCCATAAAGTATGGCCCATTCCTAAAGATAAAATCTGTATCTTCCTTTGTTTCAAAATGGAAGGTAAAGAGACCCCTTCGAAAAAATCTAATGGAGATTTTCCCTAGTGTTTTGTCCAACCAGTTGCATTCAACCCATTTCTGCATAGTCTTGGGTGACAATCATAGGCCCATGAATTTTCCTATAAGCCCTTTCTCTACAAGGGAGAGAGTAGCCATTCAAGGGATTGTCGGGGGCAGAGAGACTTTCTGAATTTCTTCCAAATTATTCACAAATTTCGATATCACAGGCCACTGTCGAGGGGGATCCAAGGAAGCAATGAGGGCCAAGAAGGTCGAGGCATGATCGATAGGGAAAGCCTCCTCTAAGATGGACTCTGGAGGGGCCATGATGCTAGAGGCGGAAGCAACGAGCAGGAACTAGGGAGGGGGGCTGTGTATCGATCAAGCTAGATCGACTTCCTCAACTGCAATGTTTTTATGATATTTATTAAATAATATGTCGTGATTGTAATTGTAATTTTAATTTTAATTGTATGTAAAATTGTAATTGTAATTATAATTGAAATTTTAATTTTAATTGTATGTAAAATTTTAATTGTAATTTTAATTTTAATTGTAATTGTAGTTGTAACTGTAATTGTATGTAAAATTGTAAAATTGTAATTCTAATTCTAATTGAAATTTTACATGTAATCGTATGTAAAATATTTGTAAAATTGTAATTTTAATTGTATTGTGAAATGATTGTAATTGTAATTGTATGTAAAATATTTGTAAAATTGTAACTGTAATTGTATTGTGAAAATGTAAAATTGTAATTGTAATTGTATGTATTTTCATCATTCAATTTTATTAAAATTTGTAAATTGGTAAAATTGTAAAATTATAAATTACTTGTCAATTTCGAACCATAACTACCATAAGTAAAATATATGCTGTAAATATTGTTAAATTACCATAATTGTAAAATTGTAAAATTGTATAAATACAAATAATTGTAAAATAATAAATCTAAAATAATATGAATTTTTGTAACATAAAAAAGTTTAGAAAATAATACAAATAAATTTGTGTTTAGAATTATCATTATTTTATTAATCGGTGCGCATTGTTTAAAATAGCGCACTAGTGCACTATTGTAGTATAGCGCACTGAGTGAGTACTGACAAAAAATAATTGTTTGATAAAAAATAATTTTTCATTACTTTATGTTTGTGTCAATCGGTGCACATGTTAACAGATAATGCATCGGGTCTCCTTGTTGACAAAGAGAACCATATGGTGTTTCTACTATATTCGTGGTGTGTTTATAAGAACCTACCACACCACGTTCGTTGCATACTTTGGGAAAGGCACACCGTTTTCTTGATTTATTTTTTATCTGAAAAGTATGTGATTTATTTATAAAAGATATTAATGAATGGTATGGTATAGGTTTCATATTGATAAAGAAATGGCTGACAAGAGTTCAAGTAACAAAAATTATTATTTTTGAACTATATGTAAGTTTAACTAATATGTATTGTTTAGTGTGTATCATGCAGAGCCACAAAATGACGAAGCTCAACAATATTATTTCTAATCTAAGACCAGAAGAGCATAAAATCTTGATGGAAAAATTGCAGAAGGATGAATCAAGTGAATGAAAAAATTCTATCGGTCCAATATGAGTTTCTTTTTTGAATTTTCATTAATAATACACTTAAAAATATTGGATAACATGTTTCAAACAATATATTAATTCACATATGTTTAATGTTCTGCAGGGACCAAATGAAGAAAATTAATGTTATTCTAAGAAAAGAAAAAAAATAGATGCAAATGAAAATGAATTACTCCTTAACTCATCTGGAGTGGTGCTGGAGGTTAACAAAAGGGGGAATTTTTTTTACAAAACTTGAGGGATCTAGTGGAACGAAGTATAGATGTTATTTCCACTTACAATACAAAAATCAATACAATGATTCCAAGAACCAAATTTTGTTTAAACTATAGGATGAGTTTCCAAAGAATTGGTTAATGAGACATGTGAAACTTTTAATAGCAAAAATGTACAACAACAAAAAATAAGGAATGAAAAAGTAATATTCCTTTAATTTTTTTCATAGAATTATATGTATATATTACTACAAAGAAATCATTTATAAATATCACTTTTTTTATATTTACTTTTCATATATCAATATAAAAATTAAATAGCTCATTGTCATGTTACATTTTCAGGAAGATTGTGAAACTCTCGAAGGATGAATGAGCTGATATCATAAATATGCCAGTAGGAATGTCCAAAAAGGTGTACAAGGAGATGGTCAAAGAAATGGACATAATTGCATCACACGAGGAGCCATCTCAACAAAAAAGTGATTAAAATGTAATATGTAATCATTGAATTTTGCGATTATGTACAATAAATAAATAATTTACCATTAAATAATATTTTTCAAGTATTTTCTTCCAGAAAAGAAAAGAAAATGGAACCCATTCAGCACATAAAACAAGACGACAAGGATGAAAAGGGTTGATATATGTGTTTGTGAGTAATTGTTACTTCCTTATAACAACTTAAATAGATTTCATTTTTGTATATTTTAAGTTGTTTTACAACAATCATCATTGGATGTATTCAAATAGGTGCTAACATACAAAGAAGAACCATCAGAAAAATTGATTGATATTCGATTAAATATGGGTTTTCAGTATATGTTGGCATATCAGAAATTAATTGTGGAATTTGTAAGCATCTATCTTGTTTTACTTAACTCTATCTATAATTACTAGAACAAAAAAATCTGTAATATTAAATCTATGATTTGTTATGGGGTATAAAAATTGCAGGAAACAAAGTATGGAGTTGCACCATCAAATGAATTGTTGAGAGATGGCATGAAATTTGGTTTTAAAAGAATGTGTATAGTTCATGATTCAATTCTCGCTATGGTACATTTCTTTTCGATTTACATTGATGTATATTATTTAATATTGCAATTTTCATTATTCTCACCAATGTATATACACTCATTACACTTTATTTTTATGTTTGTAGATGGAACTTGAAGAAGAAGAAAACAATCAACATAATGAACAAAACATTCCTCCAAATAACCCAAGTCATGGAAGTAGCTTGATTAGTGACAACATTTCCAAAAAATAATGATGATCAATTTTTTGGATATCAAAGCAAGGCATTGTATTTTTTGAAATATGTGTCTGTGACATCATACATTTTGTTTAATGTAATGGACATAGTGTCCCAAATCAAAGACAAAGGGATAACAATAATTGTCCCATTTTGTATGAAAAAGAGTGTCTTATATATATATATATATATATATATATATATATATATATATATATATATATATACATTTTAATTTATTCTATTATGTTCTTCATTGTTAGTGTGAAATGTTACATCGCTGATTAAATATATGGATGATTAAATATTATAATGAAGAGATGCGAAATATGGTGATATGATATAACAAATTAATCCCAACATCACATTCAAATGCACTAATAAAAATTGAATTGATATGAATATTGTTATAATATATGTGTCGACTTTTGATGAATAATTAATTTTAAAAAATCACAAAAATTTCACTATCACAAGTCGATGTTTCTAAAAAAGACAAAATGAACACCATTGCATGTTAGTTACTGCACACAAGTGTGTTTGTATGATATTGTGCACTGATGCATTTCTATAACCTATGTGCACAACACAAATACCAATACCAATTAGAATTCCCGGTGCGCTTTATCAACGACTACCACCTAGGCGGTCTGATAGGTGTTGCATGCACCGGTACGGTTTGCCTTTAACGCGTCAATGTGTTTTTGTAACTTAATGTCCAAATGAATTTTAATTCATAAATGACAGGGTGCATTTTTACACCTTAACGTCCCGGTGCATGCACCTTCCATCGGCCCAGTGTGTCTTACTAGGTGACATCCACCGGGACGTTGCTAAACACCCTAGGCGTCCGAACTTTGTTTTCCATCCCAGTGCTTGGTATGTTTACAATACCAGTGCATGCATGGTAAAATGTACCAGTGTGTTCACATATGATGCACGCACTAATGAGAAAAACATCCGCCAAAACCTCTGTTACCAAAAACGATGTTGCAACAAATGTTTTTTTGAAAATTTTGGCTAATTTTATAACATTGAAAACCTCCTTTATAGCCTCTGCTAGAGGGTCTTTTCCTTGTAGTGGTTGTAGCATCACCTGTAACAGCACCAATGAGCCTCTCCTTAAGCCTATAAACCATTTTCCACCTCATCCAGACCTGCCAAAATCATCCAAACACCTTCAACCTTGCACCCATGAGTTCAAGACCTTCCTAAACCACCTTAGCGCTCTCTCCTCCTTGCTACAAAATAATGAAGCATGATAGTTAAAACATGAAGTAGAAATAGTGTGTTTATCCATTTTTCCCAGCAATGTGAGATTAGGTTAGTCTTATTTTTGCAATTTCAATTCAAAAATTTACTTCATGAAAGATGCATAGTTTGCTTCCATTTCTTTCCATAGCTTAGTTTGTAGATTTCTTCCGTTGCAGAGTAGCTAGATGTACTTTCTTGTTTTATAATATTTCTTTGATTGTTGATAGATTAATGGATTTGAATCATTTGTAGCCCTAGATCTAAATTCAAAAATGTGATAGACTTAATTAAGAAACTTTAGAAATAGCACCCTTTCAGAGGACACAAAAGAAGATGACATGAGTAGAATACATCTATTGTGTATATAGCACTATCACCTCCAAGTTTGTACAAACCTCTGGTTGATAAATTAAATTAGAGTAGCCTCTGGGAGTTGCAGCATTCTTGGTGCAATACCAGGGCTCACCACTTTTTGGCATCGTTTCCAGGGAGGTGTCTAGCAGATGCTTTGATTATGTTTTAGCATTCTTTTCTGCTTTAATTTTACATGTTGTTTCAAAATTATTGAAAAATCCAAAAATATATGATTTTCATGCCTTGTATGAGTAGGGATACTCAAGGATTTTTTTTACCAAAAACCCCCACATCCCCACATAGTCACCCTTCACTCTTCTTCAGTGGCTATGAGGCTGAACACACCATAGGTGAGCCTTTTGAAAATTTTGAAGAACCTATTGTGGAAGAAGAAGAATTTGTTTCACTAGAGGAACCTGCTTCACCTATTCGAGCCATGGTTGAAACTCAAGCCCAAGGAGTATTCCCCATTAGAGAGGTAGATGAGGAAACTAAAATGAAGAACATCAACCCCACAGAACTTCCACATTTCTATGGACTTACCTCTGAGGACCCTAACACATTCATGTTTGAATTTTTTGTTATTTGTAGGACCTATGACTATGCCTCAGATGATCAAAATCTGAAGCTATTCCCACTACACTTAAGGATGCAGCCTTTTGTTGGTTCACGGTTCTACCTAGGAAAAACATCTCTACCTGGGCACATATGGAAGAGGACTTCAAAAACAAGTACAAGGACTAATGTAGGTCCAAGGAATATAAAGAGGAAATATTTAGGATGACTCTAGGGCCTGATGAATCCTTAGAGGAATATGAACAAAGGTTCCCTGTTAAACCACAAAAGATCCAACTATACCCTTTATCCTGGAACACTTAAAATAGTACTTATCTAAGGTATCACGGAGGGGGTGATAGAAACCCTTAATATGATATCAGGAGGAGACAATAAAAACCGTCTTCAGGAACCATTCTAGGGCAGCTAGGAAGAAAGGAAGATCTAGAAAAGTATGGCCAATACCCCTTCCTTTTCCAACTCCATCAAGCATGAGATTGGAAATATGTTAGAGGACTTCAAGGGTGAGATGTTGCACACCTTTTTGTTGAAAATGGACACAATGTAGATCAAGAGGAAGGAAGAGGAAGAAAAAAGAGCCTTAGATATATTTTTCCCTATATGTACTAGAAAACACCCTTGAAATGAATGTTCTTTAAATTTCATAGAGGGTTTCTTAGTCTCTGAGGAGAATCATGCCACAGAAAAGTGTCCCTACTTACCTAGACTCAAAGTTGTATATCGAGGTGGAGAAGTAGGACCATAGCAACTCTATTTCATCAACCAGAGAAGGACTCAATTCCCTCGATCATATCAATAGGGTATGCAAGGTGCACCTTATTCCTACTATAATAAAAATCAGAATGCGCCTATGCAATCTTGGTACACCCCCACTCCTCCATCCTCGCCTACACCTCCTACTTGGCCTTACAACCCTCCATATCATCCTCATCCTATGAACCAACCATTTCAACAGTATGTTCCTCAACAACCTCAGTGGAACAACCCATCACAAGGGTGGAGATTTCAACATAATCAACCACCTACTCTAATTCCTCCACCCCAACCTCAACATCATCTTACTCATGCTGCTCCACCCAAGCTGCCCCAGATGCCTGCACAACCAATTTGAACCTAAACAACAGATAGTCAAAAAAATTTACAGTGGAGATACATCCTACACATATTATGCTTTGGAGATACAGGAGATTAATCTCGGGTCGGGAATAGTACTCCTGAAAAACCATCCTCCATCTCCACCTGTGGAGGTTGAGGAGGAAAAGGAAGAAAGTAACACTCAGATCCAACAACCTCCTTTTCTTGAGCTCTTGATCCACTCCAGTCAACACACCCCAGAGGATACTGAACTTATGGAAGAACTGAAAATTTTGTGTGTAAAAATACCCCTTCTCCAAGCCATTAAGGATCTCCATATTTACAATAGGCTCATCAAAGAAAGGTGCTTCAAGAAACCCGAGAGAAAGAAGAAAGATACCCCCACCATCAATGTAGTAGGATAGATGTCTGACTTAATGTTGGGAAGGGTGATATTCCCAAAGTACCTAGACCCTGGTAGTCCAGTTGTAGATGTGCACATAGATGGTGTCATACTCCCCACTACTCTCATTGATATCGGGGCTGCCATAAATGTAATGAACAAGGAAACTATGCTTAAACTCAACCTCCAAGGGACTTTGAGGAAAACCAAAATGGTTTTGCAACTTGTAGATCGGTCCACAATATCTCTGGAAGGAATTGTTGAGGATTTTATGGTTTCAATTGACTCTTGGGAGTATCCTACAAATTTCCTAGTTCTCAAGACAAAATCCAAGTTTAATGGATATCCTCTCATTCTAGGGAGACCTTGGCTAGCCACTTCTAATGCTTATATCAGCTATCAGGCTGGAAACATGACTATTATGAATGGCCCCTTTTCTAAATAGCTGGTATTATATCCTCTAGCCCAGCCTTCCATTTACCATGACCTACCTATATGGTTGGAGGATGAAGAAGAATATGGAGTATACAACACTACACCCTACCCTATTTGTACCATAGATGTTGTTATTAGAGGGGGGCAGCTTGATGAAGATGAACTCATCGACCAAGCCATTAAGAACCAGTCCCCACTAACAGCCTGCTTGAAAACATAGTCAAAGAATCTAAAAGACACCATTGAATGGAACTGCACTCAGTTGATTCAGCCTATGAAACCACCAAGGCTGTGGAATTTAGCCCATCCAAATCTCTGAAAATTAACTCAAACCTCTAAGATAGAGAAGAAGAGAAGTTATGCTAGATTTTGAAATAAAACCTATATGCATTTTCTTGGGACTACAAGGACATGAAAGGGGTGCATCCCTCGGTCTGAAAAAAACATATTTACATTAAGGAAGGATGCAAGTCTGTGCATCAAATCCAAAGGCAGATGAACCTAGCTCTAAAATACATAGTCAAGGAAGAGCTACAGAAATTGTTGGTGTTAGTATGAATCTTTCGTCGTAAAAGATCACTTCAGCTACGCATAAAAAATAGCCCTAACATCAATTATGGCTTCCAATAGCTTTAAGTCTGCAATTAGTTGATCCAAATAATGCTGCACACATCCAAATATAAGCATAAAAGACATTAAGCAGTAATAAAATATGGCTCCATGCATCCAATAGACAAGACAAGAATGATGTATTTGAAAGAATTTTTTATATCAAAAAGGGGGCACCTGAGAGGAAAACAAGAAAGGTGTTTTCCGGTTCTCCTCAATTGGATGGGTTCTTGAAATTCCTCAGCATTTCAGATCTAAAATTCCTCTCTCTTGTTGGTGTAGAAAACCCAGACAAACATGGAACTCAATGGGAGCTCACAAGGCAAAAATGGAAAATGTGACCAAGTGTATAGATCTAGAGTGATCTAATGCAATGAAAGGTGACTAATGAATGGGGAAAACCCTTCTATTTATAACAAAATATTAGGGCGATCTAGAACTTGGTGCATGAATAAAATATTATTAATCAAATTCTAGAACCATCCTTTAGGAATATTTTATTATATTTGTTGGAGGGAAAAGGATTTTTGACTTGGGTCAATTCCTTTATTTATAAATAATAAATAAATAAATGATTTATTTACTATTTTAAGGAAATGGTGGGAACATAATTAAATAAATAATGATTTATTTAATTATTTATAAATGATTTAGTCAAATTTAACTAGGAATATTATTTAAATAAGGATTTAAATAACTTATTCCTAGGAAATAATCAAATAAATAAGGATTTATTTAATTGATTTCCTTGTTTTGGGTTAAATATGACCATGAAATATAAACAAATATAGATTTGTTTATTATTTCCTTTTGGGGTTTCCTGTTTAGACCATAAACAACTTAATAAAGGTGTTTTACTAAGTTATTTCACATAGTGAAAGTAATTTTACTTAGGGTAAAATTGGTCTTACATGGTGTACTTGGGTTCATCTAATGATAATAGGTTAGATGACCAAAAAATGGTGTAACAGATTTCCCCCCAATGTACGAGTGTTAGGAGAAAATTGTATGACCGAAGTACGTTGTAAGAACTCAATCACTAGACATCAAGAGGGAAGTCAAAGAGAGAAATGTAAGGTATTCTATTGTGCTAAAGGACTAGACCCTGAGGAGACGAGGCTTACAGGTGCAACAAGTCTCTAGTTTATGAAGTGGTACCTGTGCGAAAGGCGGCGGGGGAGGCATACCTATGCCCGCCGAGACAAAGTACAAAAGAATAGTATGTCCAGTAAACAAAGAACCGAACTATAAAGTACATGCTGGCATAAATACGAGCCAGAAAATAGAATGATGAATCCCACATACATGTTGTGCCTGGCATAACAGCCAGGAATTATACAATAATAGTTTAGTACATGAGATACAAATACACCCCAAATGCCCCCTATACACGGGGAAGGGCTCGCAAAATCTGACTGGTACATGCAAATCGAAAAGCCGCTGCAAGCGGCTGAGGCCGACATCATCAAATGTAAGGAGCTGCATCAAACGCTGAAATGAAGAAGCCATCTGGGCATGTGGGGCGCTACCTGCAGGGCCACCCCCTCATGAGGGTTGAGACATCTCACACACACCCAAGAATCACCAATAGCTGCTGCTACATCACTAGACCATCAAGTATACAGATCACGATCATGTGGACAGGAGCTCGAACCAAGGTACACTGCCCTCTAGACCTGGCTTCTGAAGTAAATGAGCTGATGTCGAGAGAAGGAGGTCTGCCATAGGTGAAGCAATAAGGGGTCCTCAATTAAGGCGCGAGAGAAAATAGTGGAGCGACTAACAGACGGACACTAATGATGATGATGAAATGAGGGATACTGAGTAGCGGATGGACGACTTCCCTTGTTAGAGCATAAAGGGCATGAATGGCTTGGCAGCGACTGACACAATATCATGAGGGATAGGGGACAATGGTACTAAAGGCCATAATGTGCAACACGAGAGAGGGACCAAGCAATGAAGGATGGAGGACTATAGCGGGATACGAAGGGATGCGAGATAGACTCCATGACTGATGATGACTCAAATCGGATGCTCTAAACAAGGGTGACTCGATGGTGCTGCCACACAGTAAAGGTCCAATAGGGAACCATAAAAACTGAGTACAATAGGGTATCTCATGATGAAAATCAACACGAACAAAGACAAGTAAGGAGGAAAAGTGGTGCCCCAAGTACAAGTGTTGTAAGTGGAGACATTTGATTTGGAGGAGAGGTAAATAGACCCTTCATGGACAAAATGTGTCCTAGTGAAGTATCAAAACATGAAAAACTAACAGATACCCATTTGAGTGCTTGGTGAGAGATTTCCAACGGTGCAGATGATGTGTCAAACGGCGCTACGGTTTGGTCACATTGGGTGAAAGAAAAAATAGGGGTTTTTCTTCTAATAAGGAATTTTCCCTCCAAAATCATTCATTTTCTTGTGTAGTTGTGGTGAATGTGGAGAGGAGAGAAGGCCCTAAATCTTGCGATGATCATAGCGGACAAACCGACCGTTGGAATCGCGATCCTCCAGTTGCAGGTAAGAGGCCTAATCCTACTCTTTTTTTTTTATGGATTCAAAGTTCAGATTAGGGTCTTAAATCTCAGTAACTGCTCCTACTTCATCATTACGGCCGGGTCACACTTTTTGGGGCAAAAACTGTGACCTGGGCCGCAGGTTTGGGCCTTAAAAGTGTGACCTGGCCCAGGATTTGGCCAAAAAGTGCGACCTGTTAGATGGAGGTGGTTTCAGTGCTGGTATGGGTTGAGATTCAGTTTTGGTGTGAGGGAATGCAATTTTTCTTATCTATAGACTGACAAAGATGATGGTTTTGTGCAGATATGGCCGATATATGGATCAAGTGGAGAGAGAGAGACCTAGGTACATTACGGACGAAAATCCATGTATATCAGGGTGTCCGTCATGCATTGGATAGGTTTGGGGTTCTAAAATTTGTGGAGAACCCTTTGATGAGGGCTTGGGAGCCCTTGTTGGCCCAGATTATCAGTTATTGGGATCCAGATCATGAGGTGTTTATAGTGTAGGGGCACAGGATTGAGCTGATAGTCCAGGATCTGTATTTCCTTACTAGTCTCCCACCATTAGGGATGGTGGGAAATACACAGCCAGTGTTACCGTGGGGGCGTAACATCATGGAGTTCGTTGAGTGACATTGTCGACTAGGTGTCCGAGCCAAAGGGACTCGGATATCGATTAGGGATATAGAGAGGTTGGAGACCCGGGCAATGGCAGCAGCAGTGTTGCGGATCTTGGGCAGCCAGGCGTTCCATCACATCATTGGAGGGTAGATGATGATTGTAGAGAGTGTGTTGAGTGGGACCTACTATGGGTGGGCCCAAATGATGTTGGTGTCGGTGAAACGATAGCTGTCGCTATGTAAGCGGCAAGTGAATCATGATTGTGCTTATGGGATTGTATTGTGATCCTTCTTTTTTGAGAAGATCCCGACCTTACGACCTCATGTACAGCTACCTGATGAGGGTCCAAGAGAGCCCCAGATGCATCAGTGGGGACGACTACTATGTAGAGGAGGAGGAGGGGCGATCGGACGGGTGTTCCAACCAGAGTTCTTTTCCCATTAGGATCAGATGCCATTGTACATAGACGACTATCCCTATAGTGGGATGAGTTATTGGGGAGATCCGGACTTGCCACTTCCGCCTGGTCGACTATGGGGGCCCGATGGTAAGTGACAAGTAACTAATCTGTTATGTGCATTGTAAAGTTTGTGAATAGTATTCATGGTACTGATCCTTATACTTTTTGGAATGTAGATATAGCTTCGGTAAAACCGGCCGGATATATGGGACAACCTGCAGCAGCTGTAGCTATAGGTGCAAGTGGATCAAGAATGACACAGAATGAGGATATGGCCACTTTGTTGGAGGACATTCGTCGTATATGTGAGGGGCTGCTGACCGGTGTGTTGGAGCGTGGTTGGCAGGATTTAGACGACCAGTACATAGAGCTATGTATTGGGCTACCCTCGGAATGGCGAGGTATCATGCGACGCATGGCGATGGCTGGTCAGACTGTGTGTGATCTAAGAGCTGCGGGAGTAGAGCCATTGGCTCAGGATCCTCCAGAGAGTGATTAGATGTAGGGCAGGTGGTGCCCCCCAGTGTGTATGTAGGGGAAAGTGGTGCCCCCCAGTTTTGTAGTTTTGTTTTTGTAACATGATATGGGCATGTCATATGTTTCAGAGTAGATGGAATCTAAAATACATGTTATATGATATATATTATGTATATGCATTGTGTTGATGATGTGAAATGTTATTGTCTTGTGTGTGATAAATGCCAGTCTAGAACATGATTTGCAATTCTATCTACATAGTGATTTTGACTTCTTGGTACATGGTTGAAAGTAATGAATCTAAAGTCACGTATCAAAAGTTTCACTCGTAAATATTGTCTAAACAGGATATGGTTATGCACACGATAGACACCATTGAGTTGTAAAACAAGAAGCAGGGAATCTAGATGAACGTGCAGATGGAGGATGCGATGAGATAAGGTATCGGCTAAGAGACCACGTACTGCATCATATTCGGCCTAATTATTGGTGGCATTACCAATGCAGACCCCATTCGAAATAACGAGGGTATGCAAGGGGGTAAAGATGGCCTAGGCGGCCGAAGTGAGATTCCGGGAGTAGCGACTGGCCCCATAGGCATAGCCAATATAATGTGTGGACGAGAGGTCCAGCAGAATAGTGTCACAAGACAAAAAATTGGAGGAAGGAGAAGAATGAGGGCAGCGTGAGTATAGGGTAGACATCAAATGGATACTATGGGAGGGAGTAGTCTGGGTAGGATGGCTAGGACTCATAGATCGACTAGAGGGTGATGAATGAGAACTACGGGAGGAAAAGCGAGAGCTCATGCTGTGAAGGGCATCATAGATGCGGATGGTATCCTCCTGGTGATGAGAGGAAAGGGAGAGGTTGAGGAAACCACATGATGCTGCAAAGCTACCTAAATCATCAGCATGGGAAGAAAGGCGCACATACAGATCGTCACGGGGGATGACGGAAGAACAAGTAAAAAGATGGTCAAAGCATGTAGAGCCCAAGAATGTTGCTAAAGGGGAATCAAGCAAAATAGATGGAGTGGATTCGGAGGGAATGTACTCCGAGGGTCGTGCAGATGATGATAGGTATAGGAGGGGGGTAGCAGGTTCCGACATCTCAACATCGGGGGGAGGAATGTCAATGGTAGCGGGGGGATCCTCGAGTAAGCCTGATGCATACTGAGCAAGGATGGGAGAGGTGGATTGATTTTGTTCGATCTCTTACTCGCGAATTACCTCTAAAGAGGCTCGATAATGTGTGAGGTGAGGACAAAGGTGAGAATAATGGCCATGGACACCACACAAAGCACAGGGTTTGTTGGTGTGAAGAGTCTTTGGGTTCTTGGCTGTGGACAAGGAAGAAACAGAGGTTTCAGGGACCGTAGATTCAGGGAACGCGACCTTAATCATGGGTTGGATACGAGGCAACTCAGGACAAGTATGGGTGGCATGACCGACACCATCACACAAGGCACAAGGCTTGGCGGGTGGAGGAGGGGTAGGGTCAGGTGCGGTGACCTTGTCTTTGGATGCCCCCTTGCGAGTTTTTCGATTCTTGCCCATAGCTGTCACAGCAGGAGAAGGGTCCTGTTGAGGTGCGGGTGGCACTGTAGCAACGGGAACTGGTTGAAATGGTGTCAAAGCAAGGTATGGTTTGGGGTGACCTGGTGGGGTAGCGGCTAGAGGGTCAAGGTACCAGACGAGAATGCCCTGGGTCAAATTAGCGAGGGAAAGGGTGGCCATGATGGGGACCGAATAGACTCTGGGAGGGGGAGCGAGGAAGGGTATCTGACCAGTGGGGTAATGGCCAGGAGGGACGACACCAAGATGGTTAAGACTTGGGGGAACCAAACCAGGAGGGTAGAGAGGCTCATGGGTACCAGCTATAGGGGAAGGGCCAGCAGGAAGAGGTCCAGTTGGCATTGGCGAAGGGCTAGGAGCAGATGGCGGCGGGCGAGGTTGAGGTTGCTGACTAGCTGAAGCGAGTCGCGTGAGGTCGGCCCGAGACAATTGCATCATGCAAACATTCGCTGAGCTGGGATCAGAGACAAGAGGAGGAGGAAGACTAGGGAAGGTTCCAAGCAAGGAGTCGTCTTTGTAGATGTCAGGGGAAACACTGGTCAAAGAATCGACAGTTGGCTTATTGGCTACGGAAGAGATGATTGACTGGGGGGAAGTCTGAGATTTTGGCTCATGATATGTCAACTGGTCAATTGTGACTATCTTTCCATTATGAGGGAAAAACATATTGCGATGGATTAAAGATGGGACGGTAGACATGGCATAGGTGTAACTATACCCCAAAAGAATGTTATAGTCAAGAGGGGCGTCGATAACTTCAACATCGACACAAACAGTCTTACCCGCAAGGGTGATAGGACAGTTACAGAAAAGGCCGACAGGCTGGGAGACATGGCCATCCCACGCATGAAGGGTGATTGTGGAAGGGGCCACCTCAGGAGATCCAAGTTGTTTCAAAACCGAAGCAGACATCACACAGGTAGATGCCCCCTCATCAATAATACATCGAGCGACGTTGGCATTTCAGATTTTGACTGGGATTTGGAAAGCAACAGAAGCAGGAAGGGGGGGATGGTCTGGTTGATGGGCATCGAAAACAATCAATTGGTCATCAGCAGGATCTACAACACCCACGGAAGATAGTAGAGCCTTCTTTTGAGAAGGACACGACTGGAGGAGTTCCAATGTTGAAATGGCAGCAGGAGATTGTGCCAGATCATCTACTATGCTATATGAATGGGTAGCCCGACCAGGGGGTGCCAGATCATCTACTATGCTATATGAATGGGTAGCCTGACCAGGGGCAGCATTTCGACGTAATGGGCCCTTAGGAATCTTGGTATGAAACTCAGCTTTGGGTGGAGGGATTTGCAAGGGACCATTGGGTGTCGACAGAGGATCTGTAGGACCTAAAGATGGGGACTCGGAGACAGACAGAGCAGGAGGCGTGGAGTACTGACGAGACCAAGTTTGAAGGTTAAGGTCGATGGTGAGGGGTTGGTCAGAGGCCATCATGAGAATCTGGTAATTGGAGGAACCAGAAGGAGAAGGTTGAGTGGTTACTAGGGCATGAGGTGGTTGGGTAGCCATGAATCCTTATTGAGGGAAAGGATCGGTAAACACAGTGAGTTGAGAAGTATCCGTATTGGAAGGGATAGTAGGGGAATAATTTTGTCCCCGCACGGTGGCCTAAGACTCCCACATCTGCCACATCTGTGGTAATATGGGAAAATCATGAGTGTAATGACCATAAACACCGCAACACGAACAGGGCTTATTGGTGCGAAGAGGCCTGTCCGGCTTGGGCTGGGAGCCCTGTGGCTGGTTAGCGGTGTGAGAATCAATACTTGGAGGATTTGGTCCACGATTACCAGAGGCAGATTGATTGCCTTTCTTCTTTCTTTGAGAAGGAGGAGAATTAGTCGCACCCTGCTACGCAAAGACTTGCCCTGGAGGGGGAAGTAAATGCGGTTGCGAGGGTTGAGAAGGCAAGGGAGGGAGAGGTCCAAATGCTGGAGGAGCTGGGATACCAGGCTGTGGGTAAGGATAAGGGTTAGGGTGGGAAAAATTGAGGTAATCAGGAGGGTGGGAAAAAGGAGGAGGCATGCCGTATCCTGGATACATGCTACCTAGAGGGGGAAAAGTGCTGGAGGTGTTGGCCCCTCCTGGAGGGAAACCATAGCCCATAGGAGGTTGAGCAGCGGTATGTGAAAGAGCTCCAACGATACCGTCGGCAGAGTGAGATGCCCTCGGTGCATTAGCGCCACCAGGTTTGGGGAGGTTAGGAAGGACGGTATAAACATAACCGGATTGGGCATAGATAAGGTCATATTTCAAGGTTATTTGGAGGGCGGCTTCTTTGGTTTGAGGGAAATGGGAGGTGACATCCTTGCCAATGGGAGGTAAGAGGGAGCAAAGCAACCAGTCCATATCAACCTGATCTTCAAAGGGAGGAGCGCGACATAAGCTTCTTCTTCGTCGCCATTCCTGGACATGAGCGGAAAGGTGGGTCAAAGAGGATTGACGGAAAGAAGTTAAAATCTCGGTACCAGTGTCGTATTAGAGAGGTAGCTGGAAATAAGATAAAAAGGCTTGGGCAATGGTCGCAAAAGTGGTATGGGAGGAGGTGGCCTGGTCAACATACCATTTAGAAGCTTCGCCGGTAAGCGTGCATTGGAAAAATCTAAGACGGATGTAGTCGTCAGTAATGGAATTGGAGGAACACCACATATGGAAAGATCGGATATGGTTGGAGGGATCTTCAGTAGCAAGGCCTTCGAACTTGGGAATGTCGGAGGGGAGCTTGTTTGGCATAGCAGGCCAACTAACATCATGGCGGATAGGATCATTGATCAGCTGATTGAAGTCGGGGAGACTGAGACCGGCCATATAAGGGAGCAAAGGGGCAGTCGAGGTAGGTCCTGTAGTGGTTTCGTTGGAAACAGACCTAGCAGTAGAACTGGGATTGCCGCTAGCGCTAGGTCCTGAACTAGACATGGTGAAGGTAACAGGGGGGGAACCAGGAGTAGGAGGAGAACCCGAACAATCAGAAGAAGAGTCGGAGTGCGGACTCAGGGGAGGAATTACTCGATGATGATGGGAAGGAGGAATTCGACCAACCAGAAACTGAGGGTGAAGGCCAAGAAGTCTCTGGGATAAGCGCCTTGGGGGCGCAATGATGACAAGAAGAAGAAAAACTGACAAGGGCAAGGAGGGAAAAAATCAAGTGAGGCCAAGGGCAGAGAGATGCAGTGTCGATTGATTTTAAAGTCTTTGCCAGGCAGTGTTAACCAGGCTCTTCTTCACTTAGGTTCAGTGTGCGGCATGTGTTTATTTTAATTTTTTAAACCCAGACGTTTTGAGAGTAAAATAAAAAGTGTGTTGCGTAACTGAAAATAAATCTGCAAATAACAGTAGATAATGCTGAAATAATAGAAAATTAATAGCTAACAATGCATCGATCTAACCCAAGAAGGTGGGTCTCTTAAAACTAGTCTAAAAAGAGGGAAAAAATTTAGTCAAAACACACGAAAAAAAGGCCAATAGATCTAAGGTCGGGAGGGACAGGGATCTAAAGGATAAATCTGCTGGAAATAGGTGCAGAGAAAAACAAAGAGGTAGAGGCAAGGTTGTTGTAACAAAAGGGGAAATCAACTAAAGGGAGGGGGGACGAAGAGGTGCCCCTAGAGAGAAACCCAAACAAAACTATACGAGGTGATTTGAAAGGGATAAGAGCTTATCTAGAGGGATCTGAAAAGGAGGTATCAAATCTAAAAAGAAGAAGGTTGAAACTCTGAAAATTCAGATGTCTGAAACAGCTAAAACTCGCCCACCAAAAGTGGAGGGTACTAAAGCCCTAAGGGGAAATATTCCCACTTAGTTGAGTGAAACAGATCAGAAACAGGTCTAAACGGGCAGAGACAGAGGCTGGAAAACCCTGACAGAAGCTTCAGAAAAACCCAGAAAAATTGCTGGAAAATTGCAGAAAAGAGTGCAGGTCGCAGGTTCTGACCTGTTTTCAGTCCAGGTCGCAGGTTTGGGGTAGAAAAGTGCATCCTTAGGTCCAGGTCGCAGTTTTTGGGCTGATAAGTGCGACCTGCAGATCTGGGTCTCTCGGCGGCAGATTTCAGAAAAAATTGTCGTCTCAGCTGCGGCTGATGTCTGTCACCTGCGCAATAGGGCCAGAAACACGTGGAAGTTAAAAATTTTAATGTTTGAGGATTTTAGAGGTGAAAAGCACCATAAAAATAGGAAAAATAGGAAACTGAAGAGAAAACCTAGGGTCTGAAATAGCTGGATATGCAGGAATATATAAAACAACAGCGGTCACAAAAGAAAACCCGTGTGGAGTCGCCAATTGTTAGTATGAATCTTTCGTCGTAAAATATCACTTTAGCTACACATAAAAAATAGCCCTAACATCAATTATGGCTGCCAATATCTTTAAGTCTGCAATTAGTTGATCCAAATAACGCTGCACACATCCAGATCTAAGCATAAAAGACATTAAGCAGTAATAAAATATGGCTCCATGCATCCAATAGACATGACAAGAATGATGTATTTGAAAGAAATTTTTATATTAAAAAGGGGGCACCTGAAAGGAAAACAAGAAAGGTTTTTTCCGGTTCTCTTCAATGGGATGGGTTCTTGAAAGTCCTCAGCATTTCAGATCTAAAATTCCTCTCTCTTGTTGGTGTAGAAAACCCAGACAAACATGGAACTCAATGGAAGCTCACAAGGCAAAAATGGAAAATGTGAGCAAGTGTATAGATCCAAAGTGATCTAATGCAATGAAAGGTGACTAATGAATGGGGAAAACCCTTCTATTTATAACAAAATATTAGGGCGATCTAGATTTTGGTGCATGAATAAAATATTATTAATCAAATTCTAGAACCACCTTTTAGGAATATTTTATTATATTTGTTGGAGGGAAAAGGATTTTTGACTTGGGTCAATTCCTTTATTTATAAATAATAAATAAATAAATGATTTATTTACTATTTTAAGGAAATTGTGGGAATATAATTAAATAAATGATGATTTATTTAATTATTTATAAATGATTTAGTCAAATTTAACTAGGAATATTATTTAAATAGAATTTAAATAACTTATTCCTAGGAAATAATCAAATAAATAAGGATTTATTTAATTGATTTCCTTGTTTTGGGTTAAATATGACCAGGAAATATAAAAAAATATAGATTTGTTTATTATTTCCTTTTGGGGTTTCCTGTTTAGACCATAAACAACTTAACAAAGGTGTTTTACTAAGTTATTTCACATAGTGAAAGCAATTTTACTTAGGGTAAAATTGGTCTTACATGGTGTACTTGGGTTCATCTAATGATAATAGGTTAGATGACCAAAAATATGGTGTAACAGTTGGATGCAGGTTTCATTTATCCTATATTAGACAGTGAATGGGTATCTCCTCTTGTCCTAATCTCGAAGAAGAATGGAAAATGACGAATCTGTGTTGATTATCAGGAACTCAACAAAGCCACCAAGAAGGAACATTTTCCTTTTCCCTTTATAGATTGAGTCCTGGATGGCCTTGCAGGAAAGAAGTTATTTTATTTCTTAGATGGGTTCAGTGGGTATAACCAGATCCAAATTAGCCCTGAAGACTAGGACAATACTACTTTCACATACCCTTGGGGTACATTTTCTAGTTGAATCCTACCCTTTGGGTTGTGCAATGTTGAAACTACCTTGCAAAGAGATGTATTGAGCATTTTCTCTGAGCTAGTACATGACTCGGATGAAATATACATGGAAGATTTCATACTGTATGGGGATGACATATAGGAAGCTCTCTACAATTTTGGAAAGCTGCTGAGAAGGTTCATTGAGATGGATCTCTCCCTGAGCCCAAAAAAGTGTGAATTATTGAAAAGAGCAGGAGTAATATTGAGACACTCAATCTCCCAAACAGGAATATAGGTGGACCCAAACAAAGTCTCCATCATCAAAATGGTAACATATCCTCAAAAGTAGAGATATGTCAAGAGTTTATTAGGTTTAGCTGGCTACTATAAAAGGTTTATCAAATAATTCAGCAAGTTGGCTTTGCCACTATTTGGTTTGTTGGCCAAAGACTCTGAGTTTACCAGGTCCAGTCTCTGTCAAGAATATTTTGAGCTCATTAAGGGAAAGTTAACTATTTCCACCATTCTTTGAGGTCCAAATTGGACTCTACCTTTTCAAATCTAGACGGATGCATCAAAAAAAGTTGTGGGGGCAGCCTTAGGGCAGTTTGAAGAAAAATTACCTTATGAAATCTATTTAATTAGTAAGAAATTGTCCAAGGCTTAAATCAATTATACTATCACAGAGAAGGAAATGTTAGCCATTTTCCATGCTTTAAACAAATTTAGACATTATATCACCGGTTATCAAACCTGTGTACACACTGACCATGCAGCCATCAGATATTTAATGAAAAACCCCGATGTTAATGCTAGAATAATTATATGGTTGTTACTATTACAGGTCAAAAAAACCTCCTCATCAGCTCAGAGGAGAAGATCAATATGGAAGGAATACAAAGACCTAAACTAAACCTACTTCTGCCAAGGTAACGCACCACTATAACAGCGCAAGAGCGTTATAACGCACTTGATCAATGAATAGGCCACGTTAGTGGCTAGGGAAACGCTCTGTTTACACTAGAGGGTAGCGTTACCTGTGTTTTGAGTTTGGAACGGGAAAAACCCACAGGGAATGATTTGAATTTCCAGATTTTTCTCACAAGAGAGTTAGTACAAAATAGAAACTGCAAAGCACTAATCTCTTATTGGGCCTTGCCAAAAAAAGCTGAACTCTCAAGGAAGGAAAAAGCATGGAAGTTGAGGAAACATCTTGGTTTTTTTATTTATAACTGGTGGAAGGAGAAGGGAAATGATTGCTCTCTCCATCTCCTATAAAATGGAGTTGAAGGCTCTTGGTTCAACGTCGAAGGATTGTCAAAGTTTTGAATACTTGTGAAGCAGAGATTATTGTTGTAGTGTGAAGGTCAAAGTCAAATAGGTTCATTGAGAACTTGTTGACCAAGACATCACCACATTGAGAGATAGAGAGATTGGAAGGCTGAGGAGGGCTTGGTGCAACCGACGATTGTAATCCTCCTTTTTATGAATTAATAGAACTGTATCTGTTTTGTCCATTCTATGCGTTGATATTGTCATTGTTATTTGATTATTTACATAGCATGAGATGAATGGATTAGATGTGCATTGTTTAAATGTTTATCATATATTGACTTAATTGATAGGAAATGTATGTTATGGTAGAGATTACACGAGTACTTTGATTGATTGCAGGGTCGATATTTGGAGCTGGCGGAGAAGGATCCCTGCTTCGTTGTTCAGCGCTCTCCAAAAGACTTCAAGATAATTAAAGAGGTAATCTTATATCTTATTCCATCAAGTTATTTAAGTTGATATGAACATGCATATGCCTTCTTTGTGAACTATATAGCTAATCTTACTGTCTGCCTCAGGCACCGGAAAGCCCTGAGAGGGATATTAGAAAACCAAAAACCCAAGCATTTAACCCTATAGCAGAATTGGCAACTCCGTTGGGGATTTCCCCATAGTTTCTGGACTATCTCTTTCCCCCTTTCTTCTTTCCTCTGTTCACAAACACTTCAGACCAGTATTTATGCCTAGTAGACATTTCAAAAGTTCACAGAGTTCAATCTTGTTTCTGTTTGACCATCTGAATAACTTTACCCTGGCTAACGCTACCTCTGTTGGTGTTCCAGTGTGTTATAACATGGGCTCTTCTTAAATAAAGTGCATTAGTCTCTGGATTAACGATGTCTTTACTTAGAGACAGTGCATTACTTAGCCAAAAAATTGTGTTCACTCCTTTGATTATGTTTGGTTGCAGAGTTTTTTGGCCATTAGTATCTCTCCTTGACTGAATCCTTGTGCTTGTTTACTAAGTTGGCAAATCTGTTTATTTTCTCTTGTTTGAAAAGTTAGTGTCAAAAGAATTTACTTTTTAGAGAAGAATTTTTTTTTTTAGTTTTTCTGAATCTAGCTGAATTAATTCTGAAAATTTCAGTTAAAAGACTGTTAAGATGAGGAAAATAGATGTCAGAATCTTTTAAAGTTGAACTATGCTATTTGAATGTTAGTGCATGGATGTTGAAAAGAAACCTCTCCCTGTAGAAATACTATTCATCGAATTGAATATTTAGAGCATATTTTTGCATGGTTTCTTGAGTTTGAGTCTCATTACATTTCATACGTCCACTCCCCCTCCGTAAGACTAATAATCAAGTACACTAAAATTAAGCAATAATAAAATCAATCACATTACTCTTTTTGAGCTCACACCAACATTAGTTCAGGCTAGGATCTTAGGTTAGGAAAAGTGAGATAATCACCCAAGATCTCAAAACTTGAGACTAGAGTCATTAACGAGAGAAATCCTACTGCACTCATATTATTGGGACAGTTCCTTTACCGGAGCTCAGCGCGAGACAACACTTGGGTGCACAAGAAGGTAGTCTGCCTTCGACTGCATCCAGTGGGTATGCTATATATTTGGGTTCTCTTTGGGGATGTCGAAACTAGATCGGAGATCTAGGTATTTTGCCCATATAGCATGTTATCGTTGACCATGGACCCCCTAATGATGTCTGTGATTTTAGGTATCTTTATTGGCCATAAATTTTAGGGACTTAAACAAGGTGACTGGGACAGGTTGTCCTAGTACCTAAAACAGACGGACCCACTCTGTCTTTGGTCTTTAGGAGGGTACTCGTCTTCACGAGAGTGCTTACACCTATCGTCTAAGGTTTGGGCGAAGCTCTAGAGTCACCGTAAATGTACTTTCGACCAACCCTCTTTGTATACTATTGTGATATTGGATTTCATCACCAGCAAACAGTAGTACTCAGACAGGGCACCCTATTCTGGCTGCTTGCTGATTGATTTTAGAGAGTCTTTTTTTCTTTTTTCTTTTTTAGGTGTGTGGTTACTATCATTGAGACTTTATAATACATCACAATTTACTAAAATTTGTTAAAAATAAACAGTTCACCGTGGCGTCATCCGACCCATGGCATCTATCTCGACGACAACAAGGTCTACCTCCTTTGACTCTTGAGGAAGAACGAAACCTTGGTGAACCTGTGCCTTCTGCGAAAGAGCAGTCTCCATTGAAAAACCCTGATTTTCACATCACCTCATATCATACGGAATTTTTAGAGGACCCTTTCACGGAAGGTGTCATACCTCATTACAATCCTCCACTCACTGATCCGTTGGGGCCTGTGATAGTTCATATTCCACCACACACATACATTTCTTCGGCCGCACAAACATCCATTTCACAACTGACATCCACAGGGTCGATGCCAATGGCAACCATCCTAGGTTCACCACCATCCTCCCCGCCAGTTTTCAGTTCTATGACATTACTTGGTAACCCCAGTAGTCAACATATACCTAATCCCAACCCTATGGTCATCACAACTGTAAGTAACTCACCGAGTCCTTTGGGATCTACTCCTACCGTGACCACGTTGGGACCTACGGTTGCTCCTCACACGAGTGTGACTACTTCAATTCCTTTTAGCAACCCTTTTGGTTGGAACCCTTTGCTGAGTTCAAACCCATTTTCCACCATACTAGGGGGCAGTGTCACCAGCACGAAGATAACAGGGAACATTTTTCTACCCCTGCAATCGTTAGGACAAACCGGACAACCTATTATTAACACTATTCCTTTAAGTGGTTTAAATATAGGTGTAGGGTCTATGTCGTTTCCAAACTATGCAAGTAGCAACATGCCTCCAGGAAGCTCTATTACATCCATATGGACTAACCCACCCCAACCTCCATCTGGAATGGGAGGGCACTTTTACACTAGGGGCAACCAACCATTTTCCCCGCAATACAATATGCCATATGGACAACAACCATATCTCCCAACCCCTCCACCTATAGGAAATTTTTATCAAAGTCCTACTTCTCCTACTGGTAACACATTGATGGGTGGACCCTATGGTCCACATAGTCAACCAATACTTCCTTGGTTAGATTCGGGGCAAACCTGCAATTGCCATTTTTGGCAGCTCTAGACATTCTCGACATCTATAAACTAACTAATGACCCCATTAATCGCAACCCGCTCTAGCCTCCAGTACCACATAAGATTCCTTCTGACATCCCAAAGTTCGATGGGAAACAAGGGGAAGACCCAGCCACACAAATCACCACCTTTGATTTATGGTCCATATCTAATTCCATGGTGGATGACAGTGTCCAGCTTCGACTATTTCCCCACACCCTTACAGGCAATGCCGCCAAGTGGTATATTGAATTGCCATGCACCGCCATAAACACTTTTGGCACTTTAGCAACGGAGTTTCTAAACAACTTGCAATTACCAATCAGATTTGAAACAGAAACGGAACTGTTAACCTCACTGTGCTAAGACACTGCCACCCACATCTCCGATCACATTCATGAATGGAGACACAGGAGGAGGCTAGTCAAAGTGCCAATCCCGGATCATCTCTTATCTAATTGGTTTTGTAAGTCTCTCTTACCCCACATCTCTAAAGACATTGGCCTTTCCGGTGCAGTTACAGAAGATCAATGCATTCGTCGTGCCCAACATTTGGATTTAATATATTCACAATCTGGCATGCTATATGATTTACTCCCCAATGCCCCTGGCAACCCAAATCCTCTAGCTACTCAGAAAACTAAAGCTCGTGCCGACGGTCTCGTTGGCACAATCTCTGGTGTAGCCAAAAAACAGTCTCGAAGGAAAACCTCCCAGCCATCCTCGGCTACCACCACCCCTAACCAAACGACTACTCTTCCTACCGTTGAGGTAAATTCTGTGAAAACTTCACAAAAACCTAGTGGAAAGAATAAAAAGAACAAGAAAAAGACATCTTCTTCGGAAGAGCAGTCGGACAATCAGAATAATCCTAATCAGAAAAACGTTGCCAAAAACGACAAAGGGAAGGATAAACCCATGAAATTTCCTTGCAAGACCTGTGCGGAGGACCACTTGACATACAAATATCCTTGGCTGCAGGAATGCACCGATTTTATCGCAAACAAGGATTCTGGGCAAACACCTACCGTTCCTCATAATCCTTTCCCTAATCAACAGCAGCAACACCAACAGATTTTTGACAACCCGCCACAACCCCAACAATGGGGCAATGGTGGTTCACATCCTTCTGGTGAAGGATCATTTGCCATTTATGGCATTGACAGTGTTGAACTTCAAACATGAGCCAAGCTTTATGGAAATCCTACCATAGACGCTCAAGAACCTGGTACTAGTTCAACTCCACCGCCGACCAACGATTTGCATATCGAACACCCTACTGATGATCCTGTGATTCGTCCCCCCAAAGGGACAATTCGACACATGACTCATAACACCTCTACACGTGTAGCCCAAAACTACAACATTGTAGAAGATTTGGTGTAGGCACCGATAGCTATGTCTGCTCTCAAAGTATTGCAAACTTGTCCAGAACAAAGGAAAGCCTTGCTTTCGGCCATTGGTGGAATAGACCCCTAGGATTCCATGCTAGCTATCTTTGATATGGAAAAATCTCAGACTCGCGTCTCGCACCAACTCACATTCCAAGTGTAGGTTGTGTCGAAAGGGATACCAATCCATCGCACTGTCATTGACGAAGGTGCTTCAACCTGCATTATGTCACAAGCTTGCTGGCTCGCTTTAGGTTCTCCTACCTTAACACCACCATAGAATTCCCTCAAAGCTTTCGATGGCCACATGTTCCTCCCAAAAGGATACCTTGCTAGCTTTCCCATCACTCTGAGCGGGAAAACAGTAACCGTGGATGTTGAAGTCGTAGATCGCCATCTCAACTATAATCTATTGCTCAGTCGCAGTTGGTCTTATGCCATGACTGCCATTGTTTCTTCAGTCTTCTGACTCATCATATTTCCATTGGATGAGTATATAGTCACAGTGGATCAGTTATCCTTCTGCACCCCTGATTATTCCACGTTACCAAGTAGCATTGTACCCCTAATAAGAGGTTGTCCTGACTCTTACGTCAGTATAGGTACCGGTCTTCTGAAGGCATCTTCCCTACTGGGTTGTTTTCCTCTCTCTCCGCCAGAGATCCCAAATATGGTTGTAATGATATCCACCACTTTTGATGGCTCTATCGACCCATGGATCCTCCTGGCACCTTTAGAAATTGATTCCTACGGAGATCAGATGTCGCTCTCACCAGCTGAGTTGGCCTACCAAGCCATCCAAATTACATCTGAACCCTCCACTGCTATGGTTTCGACCAAAGGTGCAAACCTCCCACCCATCACAGTTCTCTCTAAGGATCTCCTCAATGAAGTCTTGCCTATAGACGAAGCTATTCGAGAGATAATTTCTCTAGAAGAATGACCTTGGGGAGAGTTTCACCATCGTGCTTCGATGATCGACTCGGACATGATAAATACTGAAATCCCATACTTTAACCCACCTGAGATCGTTCCCTCTACTTACACGATTGTTCAAACTATCGATTCAGAAGGGAACATGGGTAATCTTTCTAAGACAATGCTCATTGATATCTCGGTCAAAACGGGTATCGTGGAAAATATTCATATTGGAGCATATTGCAATCCTGAGGAAATTGCACACTTCACATCCCTTTTTAAGGTATTCTGCGATGTGTTTTCTTGGTCTTACAAGAAAATTCCTGACATAGATCCTTCTATTGACGAGAAAGACATCAATAAACTCTGAGAATTCTTTTTATGGTATTTTTCTTGCTCTTTAATCTGAAAAACCTTGAGTCCTCTTCTTCGGGCTCATTAAACTTACACGAAGAAACACCGAGATTTCTTTTTACGGTATTTCTCTTGCTCATTAATCCGAAAAACCTCGAGTTCCCTTCTTTAGACTCGTTAAACTTATACGAATTCGATTTCGAGCATTCTTTTTATGGTCTTTTTCTTGCTCGTTAATCCAAAAAACCTGGAGTTCTCTTCTTCAGACTTGTTAAAACTGATATGAAGAAGCACTGAGATTTCTTTTTAGGGACCTTTTTCTAGCTCATAAAACTGGAAAAAACCTCAAGTTGCCTTTGTCGGGCTCAGTAAACTACCACGACAGAGAGTAAGGAGCCATTCTTCTCCTCTTTTTCAAAGCTCTTTAAATTGAAAAAGTAACCAAGTTTTCTCTGCGTGACTCGTTAAAATTTCATGGAGAGCACTGAGTTTTTCTTTGTTGGACTCATTAAAATTTCACAAAGAGTACTGAGTTTACTTCGTCTCCTCGTACTCATAACAAAATGAGGTAGACATCCATCGAACATAGATTTCTCACTTTTCCGGCTTCGATGGACTAACTCATGGAAAATGAATTGTTTCGGGCTTACTATTCTCCCTTTGTCGTGCCCAGTTATCAAGACATGACAAAGATACCCCAATGGAGTTGTCTTTTATGACATTTTTCAGACTCTCTAAACATGAAAAATTCACCAAGTTTACTCGTATGGGCTCATTAAACCTAATCAGACGGGGCACAGAGTTGTCTTTTATGACATTTTTCAGACTCTCTAAATATGAAAAATTCACCGAGTTTACTCGTTTGGACTCATTAGACTTAATCAGACGGGGAAAAATTTGGACAAAATGGATACTACCTCTGTTACATTTCAGAAAGGCCAATTTGGCAGCAGAAATCTTGAACATGGCACTTCCCAGAAAACTCTTTCGCAGTTAGCCGAACCCTACCATCTATGAGTATTAGCCTTCATCTCCCAGTGTCCCTACACCGGTAAAATCCTAACACACTCTTTGGTGTTCATTAAGCCTCAGCTGCCTAGTACCCTGTTATAGTGCCTTCTATTGTTCAAGAAGATCTCGCTATCTACAGCTGCTCTTATCAACCAAACCACTCATTATGCCAGAAATTATTTGTCGTCAAACATCCCCATTTGCTCTTCATTATCTCCATCACAAACAAAATCATTTGGTTTCCGTTTCGTGTTGAATGATGTAGGACACCTCAGTGTCTACCTTTCAATAGATCTCTTCCTATCGACTTCAACATCTTATCTAGGAAGTTTATCCAGAAACCCATTAGTACCTGTTAGCCACCTATAAAATTTTTTATACCAAAAGGTGGCTAAATATGTTTCTGAGCCTTCAAGGAACAATTTTTCCCTATAAAAAACTGTTGGCTCTTGAAGACTCTTGAAGGCCTCATGCCTCTGTCTAGATCCTACACTATTGTTTACCTTTCAAAAGACTCAGAAATCCTGCTGAGTTCCAAGCCAGATCACTTCTGCAAAGGCCATTTTTTCCCTTCCCCCGCTTAAGAACTAACCTTCATTCGTTTCCCCTTTTTTCTCCATGAATTCTTCTATTTTTCATGAGTTCCCTTCTTCCATTCATGAAAATCCACTTTATTAAGGTTAAAGACTCATTCTTTAGCTTTTTCCCCTTTTTTTTTCTATAACCCGCCATATATTATAACTATAACTTTATTATAAAGTTCATATCATATAAATTATGGCCCACCGCTTATCGCGAATCACAATATCGCATTATCGCATTTTCTATGGTGCGTTTCATTAACTCATCGCAAAAACTTGCGATGTGATCGTTCCGCCCAATCGCATATTGCAAATCGCACGTTTCATTGTTTAAAAAGTTTGATCCATCGCAAATATTTGTGATGCGACCGCTCCAGTCGTATTTTTCCCCAGCGCTCATTGCAAATCGCAAAATCACATTTTCTCTCCATCGCATAAATCAGCCATCGCAAATATTTGCGCTGCGATCCATCGCAGATCGCAAATCGCAATTTTCAGTTTTCCTCCAAAGAGCCATCGCAAATATTTGTGATGCGATCCATCGCAGTTTCCGCCCATCGCATAATCGCAATATCGCATTTTCTCTCCGTCGCATAATCCTCCATCGCGTTTTCCACTTTTGCGATTTGCGATTAGTCCCGCCGGGCCCACCGTGCGATCCCCTCGCCATTCATATAAAATACACCTTTCCCCTTTGTAAAGCTGAAAAATGTCATATTTCGTTTTTTCTAAAGGTTTTGCCCACTAAATCCCTCCGCCGCATCTCCGACGTTGATCTGCGCCCCTGCTCCACGATCCAATGGTCCTCCAAGCATTCTCCCGCCTGACCCCTTTATACGTCATTTCACTGTTTTTTCCACTGTTTCCACATAACCAGCCCCGGTTTCTTCCGCACCACCTTTGGGCGGGTGGTGGTTTTTCCCCATCGCCCAGCGATTCCATACACCGCTCGACGCGTGTCCCTTGCACGATTTGAAAACCGCCGAGCAACCATCGCCCCCTGCGCGTTACAATTCAAACCTAGACGCCCAGCGAAATTAACGACAGCCGTCCGATCTAAGACCGCCCATCCAACGGTGATCGCTCGCCTAACATGCCTGACCTTTAACCAAAGTGCCCGAGCGATAGCCAAGCTATTGTACAGCGGCAATCCAATCCCCGACCGTCGATCTCAGTGCGAATCGATGGCTCAAATTTAATCACCCTTCCACCATCTCTTTCGACCATTCTGAGATTAAATCCCGACTGTTAGATGATGCCATCCAACGGCCCTGCTTCCCCCCGCACACCCTCCGATGTATATTGACCTATAAACGCAGGATTTTGTAACATTTGTTTGTTTTTACAGGGTTTAATGTTTTTTCCGCTTGAAAGGAAGAAAGTTCATAGGACGAGGATGACGATCCTCCGCCTTTCGAATACATTAGAGAAATTTTCCACAGGGTATGGATTCACGTTCTTCATCAAAGGTTTCATGAGCCTTTGGTGCCGTCTACCCCTGCTAAAACCTAAAAACATCAAATGAAGCATAGAGAAAGAGTATCAGTTGCAGAAGACCAGAAATGCGCCAACATAGAGGATTGAAGATAGATTAGCGGGGATTACGGCTAAGACAGTTATCAAAAGCCTAATCCCCAATCTAAAACACAGTTTGAAGGAAAACATAAGGTGTTTAATCTTCCACCGCCACAAATGGAGGCAAATCGATTCCTTCCAGCGACTAAAGTGCCACCTGTGCCTCAAAATATTCAATCATGAGCTGAATTTATTGATCAAGATCAGATATTGTGCCTCAAAGCAGCCGAGGAGTTATTTCTGCCAGGAAATTCAATGCAAAGAATATCTGTAGAGTTACTTCGACACCTCACAATGCCTCAAAGGTCAACAAAACTCCTACCAAGCTTGAAATCATTATGGAAACCATTTAATACAGAGGATATGTATGTAAATCTCGTCATTGAACCCCTCAAAGGCCATGAACCATTTAATTCTGTATTAAGTGTAATTAAGATCTTTTATCAGATCTCACCTCCTCATCCTTCTATATATACCACAGCAAAAGATGAGTGAAGTGTTGGTTGGTGGTTGGTTGTTGTTTGATCACAAGTTGTAACACTGAAACTCTCTGAAATAAATATACAAGTCTGTTGAAGTTGAAAACAAATTGAAGTCTTGGATGTCTTGATGATGTTGTTGCATGCCCATTCCTGAGAAGGCTCTATCATTGGATTCATGAGCTTGGTTGTTGGTGAAGTATTCTAACTGTTTAATGTTTTCTCCTATTTTCATTATGTTTCATAATCTCTTACTATAGTAGGCTGAAAGTTTTAGGCTAAGAAATGACTCCTGGAAGCACCTTAGACCTGTTCACCCTTCACTGTTTTATGTTTTCTTCTGCTGAAGTATTTTAGAGGCTTTAAACCTTCTCTTTAGTCTTCATGCTTGTTTATTTCCTTGATAGCTCAAATAGTTGGTTTCAGCATGATTTATGGTTCTCCCTGCTTGTCCGCCATCACTTGAAAGCTGTTATTGAAGTCTCCCTTTGAAGTACCATTGTCTTAAGTTAATCAAAGAGGTCGGTTTTGATCTTACCCTTTGCCCCTGCTTGAACAGTTGTTTTGAAGGTCTTTATAGTTGCAAGCATAGATGTTATTTAGGTGTTCCCTCTTCTATGAATGCAGCTATCGGTGAATCTTTTATGTTTTCTAAGTCCTTTAAAATAAAATCTTTGAGGAAATAGGGAGTTCCCCGAATCTTAGATTTCATTTTAAAAGTTGTCTTGAAGTCATTATTTGCTTAAAGAATGTTTGTGGAATTTATGGTTAGCCCTGTCTATCAAATATATCTTTATTGTTAAGTTATGTTTTCAAGTTCCCTTTGTTGAGAATTAAGTTTCTCTTTCTAAAACATTAATTTCCATCTCATTCCAAAACAAAGGATCCTGTGGCCAAGTTAGATTTTCCCTTTGATATCCCATATCCCTTGAAGAGTTTGTCATGACCTTATTTTGACTCCATTTCCCAATGAACCAGATATTTCCTCTTTCTGTCTATCTTTCCTAGACCTTTCATATTCTGATGTATCAACTCAACCCAACCAAACAAACATCTGCACTTAAATAACTATTCTAAAATCCATAACCAAAGCAAACAAGATAAACCTTTGCAAACAAATATTTGAGAGATCCCTCTCTGAGAAAAGGAGGACTAGATCTTGGAACTCTAAAGATTGGTTCTGATGTTGCCTTGTCTTTTGATTTGCCAAACTGTCAAAACACAGGAGACCAACATAATGGCGATCACGGTGGGACGACCGAGTTCATAGTTTCTTAGCAAGCTCTTATAAACTCATTATTCTTTCAAACAACCATAGAAACTCAGAAAACCCAAAAAATATTTAGTTTGGCTTCATAATAAACATGGTGGTGGAACCATAAAACATTTTATCTGTACAAAAGCTAAAATTTTCCACCTGGTGACTCCACTGGCCTCCAGTAGGCCTATTACCCTTCCAGTCGTTGTAGACTCCCTTGGGAATGCATTAAGCAAACCCAATCATGTTGTTGGTGGACAGCAATTTTCAAAATCTTCCACCTGGCGACTCTGCAATCCCTAAAAGACCTAATAACTTCACTGGCAGAAGACTCTAAACTGGTTAGAAAGATACAGTGACCTAAAACACAAAACTCAACCATTACAAGACCTAGACAATAAGCAAGATTATAGACAAATTAATAAAGAAAAATTACTGATCATGATGGAGAAAATGATGTACATACTTGGGAAAAGATTTGAAAGGCATGAGGCCAATTTAAATATTGATGATCTAGAGCAGCCCATACTCCTTTCGAATCAAGAGCAAACCCAAAAACTACAAAATAGGTATGATGAACAAGATTACAATGAGAGAAATGAAGAAGGTTGTCAGGAAACTCCTGATTGCCTACATATTTCTTGTATTATGCCATTAAGAGAACTCCATAACCAGATTGAAAAAGCTCATAGTGAGTAGTGACTTGAGGAAAACATAAGCCATTTTGGACCGACAAAATCTGAAATAGGAGAAGAGACAATACAACCAGGGTTTCTTCCTTTATGTTTCGAATCATTTCAGATTATTAAAAGACAATGGCATCTTCATAATATGCTTGAAACAACTCATGAACCTTATAGTCGAAGTGACTGCCATAAAAATCATGAGGTGTTGGTTGAAATTGAGATAGATCAGGAAAAGGAAGAGAATCCTCAAAATTCCCCTACGAGCACAAGTAATCATTCCCTAGAAGAGGCTCAAGAAGACATCCAGCCTCAAAACCAGTTAACACAAGAGGGAGAGGACTGTTGTTCTTCTGTCCAAAGCAAAGAGAACATTCCTTCTCTTTTTACAGAGGAAGAAAATGATCAAATATTAAATAAACAGTCAGCCCTAAATTCTTTATTAGAACAAAACACGCCCGCTCATTTATCTACTAAATCTTGTTGTCTTGAAATAGGAAATAAACTTGTAGATCAGCTAAAAGAACAAACTGATAACCCAATATGCTTGATTGGTGAAATTGTTTATACTAATGATTTTTCAACTTCTTATCAAACTGATGATGATGATGAGCTCCAAACATAAACTAATCATGCAGGGAAACCAGCAGTGGATTGGTGTCATGAAATTCATTATCATCAGCTTGAAAGCACCAATCGTCTAGTCCAATTCATCAGGAATAATTTTCACATAATTGGGAATCAGCTATCTATTAGTTGTAATGTTGGGGTTTAGAAGGAAGAGGAATTTCTTGAACAGGATGCATATAATGAGCCTCCTCCTAAAAGGGTTGAGGTAATAAAAGATACCCCTGCTCAAGAACATGATGATCTCTTCACAGATCACAGTCCACTGAATCAGAGCATACCAGGACTACAAGAGGACAACACTGCAATATATGATGAATCCTCTAGTTCAGATAATAATGAAGATGAGGAAGTTTTTCTTCCTCATAAGAATCTTTGCCTTAATCCAGTGGAGAAAGAAGAGATGATCCTAGTTGAAACATATCTTCCAAACACTCACAACCAGGTATTATTTCAATATCCCTATGCTCATTTCTTGAAAATCTTTGAAGAAGGGATAAAGGTTATTAGGAGCAGTATATTACCAAAAGCAAGAGGATTATTTAGCACTGCTGCTAAAAAACAAAAAGAATGGGAGTGGCCTTGTTTGTCCAGCCTGCCCAAGGAGATGAAGAAGGACCAATCATGGAATCATTTGCTAGATTGGTTGTACTGGAAAAGAGAGTTCATCAGCTAAAACATGTAAATGTTCCAAGTTAGATTAAGTTATATAGGAAAGCAATAAAGCTCAGCTTTGAGCATTTAGTTAGTTGTTGATTTTTGTCTTATAAAAAAAAAAAAAAAAATTCTAAAAACAATAGAAAAGAGAAAAGAGGGCAGATTTTAAAACAAGAAAGGTACAGCCCCATACCAAAAAAGAGAAATAAATTCTGAAAGTGTGCAAGCTTAAATACCACTCCTGATAACCACACTTCTAGTTAGTCAAACAACCTAATCTTGACTAATTAGTTTTAAATTTTCTGCTGATAGGGTAGTGAATTTGGTTTGCCAAACTGTTTAATCTTGGCTTATCAGTAGATAGATTAGGATAGAAATTAAAAGGTTCAAACAAATTCAAAATTTGAACCAAAATCTCCAAAAAGAGATGACTCAAAAACTGTTTTATTTTTCAGAGTCATAAAAGAGAAAAACTGGTTCTAATTTGCCCAAAATCTGAATCAGTTATCAAGGAAGAGACAGCTCAAACAAAAGCAAAGACAGAGCTGTGAAGAGAAGAGAAGGCCATGATGAGAAACTTTTAGATCTTAAAACTTCCATTTTGATTTTAATTTTCTGCAAATAATAATATATGTGCAGCTTGTTTTTATGCCATAAATCACAGCAAGTTAAAAAGCTTAATCTTGACTTGACTGTTTTTGAATTTATGTTATAGAAATTAGAGAATGGAATTCTGTTGGACAGCTTAATCCCAACAGACAGTATATTAGGTAGAGAATCATATGGATCCAACTGTTTAATCTAGATCCATGAAGAAATAAGGAGTAGAGTTAGATTAGTTTTTATGCTTTCAAAAGAATAAAATTTTGTAAGAGAGTTTGCCAATCCAAGTGCACTCTAAAGAAGAGAAAATGTTAGATCAGTAGGATTGGGTAGGTAGAAAGAGTGTTGATAAGAGTTCCATTGTTTTCTAAAGATTGACAATTGGTTTCCAGAGCAAAGAAAGATCTTTCAAAGAAGAAGAAAAAACCCAATGGATGAGGCAACTGATCAGCCTCCAAGAGAATACAAGTCTGCAGTTCTTGATGCCTTCAAAAGGACACCATCCCCAAGTGGAGCCACTGTTAGCCACCTATAAAATTTGTTATACCAAAAGGTGGCTAAATATGTTTTTGAGCCTTCAAGGAACAATTTTTACCTATAAAAAATTGTTGGCTCTTGAAGACTCTTGAAGGCCTCATGCCTCTGTTCAGATCCTACACTGTTGTTTACCTTTCAAAAGACTCAGAAATCCTGCTGAGTTCCAAGCCAGATCACTTCTGCAAAGGCCATTTTTTCCCTTCCCCCGCTTCAGAACTAACCTTCATTCGTTTCCCCTTTTTTCTCCATGAATTCCTCTATTTTTCATGAGTTCCCTTCTTCCATTCATGAAAATCCACTTTATTAAGGTTAAAGACTCATTCTTTAGCTTTTCCCCCTTTTTTTTCTATAACCCGCCATATATTATAAATATAAATTTATTATAAAGTTCATATCATATAAACTATGGCCCACCGCTTATCGCGAATCGCAATATCGCATTATCGCATTTTCTATGGTGCGTTTCATTAACTCATCGCAAAAACTTGCGATGCGATCGTTCCGCCTGATCGCATATCGCAAATCGCACGTTTAGTTGTTTAAACAGTTTGATCCATCACAAATATTTGCGATGCGACCACTCCAATCTCATTTTTCCCCAGTGCTCATCGCAAAGCGCAATATCGCATTTTCTCTCCGTCGCATAAATCAGCCATCGCAAATATTTGTGCTACGATCCATCGCAGATCGCAGATCGCAATTTTCAGCTTTCCTCCAAAGAGCCATCGCAAATATTTGCAATGCGATCCATCACAGTTTCCGCCCATCGCATAATCGCAATATCGCATTTTCTCTCTGTCGCATAATCCGCCATCGCGTTTTCCACTTTTGCGATTTGCGATCAGTCCCGCCGGGCCCACCATACGATCCCCTCGCCATTCATATAAAATACACCTTTCCCCTTTGTAAAGCTGAAAAATGTCATATTTCGTTATTTATAAAGGTTTTTCCCACTAAATCCCTCCGCCGCATCTCCAACGTTGATCTGCGCCCCCGCTCCACGATCCAATGGTCCTCCAAGCATTCTCCCGCCTGACCCCTTTATACGTCATTTCACTGTTTTTTCCACTGTTTCCACATAACCACCCCCGGTTTCTTCTGCACCACCTTTGGGCGGGTGGTGGTTTTTCCCCGTCGCCCACCGATTCCATACACCGCTCGACGCGTGTCCCTTGTACGATTTGAAAACCGCAGAGCAACCATCGCCCCCCGTGCGTTATAATTCAAACCTGGACGCCCCGCAAAATTAATGACAGTCGTTCGATCTAAGACCGCCCATCCAACGGTGATCGCTCGCCTAACATGCCTGACCTTTAACCAAAGTGCCCAAGCGATAGCCAAGCTATTGTACAGCGGCAATCCCATCCCCGACCGTCGATCTCAGTGCGAATCGACGACTCAAATCTAATCACCCTTCCACCATCTCTTTCAACCATTCTGAGATTAAATCCCGACCATTAGATGATGCCATCCAACGGCCCTGCTTCCCCCCACACACCCTCCGATGTAGATTGACCTATAAACGCAAGATTTTGTAACATTTGTTTGTTTTTATAGGGTTTAATGTTTTTTTTCCGCTTGAAAGGAAGAAAGTTCGTAGGACGAGGATGACGATCCTCCGCCTTTCGAATACATTAGAGAAATCGTCCACAGGGTATGGATTCATGTTCTTCATCAAAGGTTTCATGAGCCTTTGGTGTCGTCTGCCCCTGCTAAAACCTAAAAACATCAAATGAAGCATAGAGAAAGAGTATCAGTTGCAGAAGACTAGAAATTTGCCAAAACAGCAGATCAGTGGACAGATTTGTGGGGATTAAGGCTAAGACAGTTATCAAATGCCTAAATCCCTAGATCTAAAACACAGATTAAAGGAAAACCTAAAAGTGTTTATCAGACAGAATTCCTCCATCGCCATATCTGAGGCAAATTGATTCCTCAACCACCACAGCGACACCTGTGCCTCAAAGGATTCAATCAGGAGCCGAATTTATTGATCAGGATCAGATTTTTGCCTCGACACAGCCAAAGAAGTCACTTTCTCCCAGGGCCTTTAATGAAAAGAATATCTGCAGAGTTACTTTGGACTACCTGTGCCTCAAAGGTCAAAAAATACTCCTACCCAGCTTAAATCATAAGTGTGAATCAATTAATACGGTGAACACCTCTTTTGTTTCTTCATTGAGCATCTCAAGGGCCAATGGGCCATTTAAATCCCGTGTTAATTGTAATTGAGATCTTTTTCAGATCTCACCTCCTCATCTTTCTATATATACCACAACAGAAGATGAGTGAGTGTTGTTGGTTGTTGGTTGCTGTTTGATCACAAGTTGTAACATTGAAACTCTTTGAAATAAATATACAAGTCTGTTGAAGTTGAAAAACAAATTGAAGTCTTGGATGTCTTGATGATGCTGTTGCATCCTTGTTCCTGAGAAGGCTCTATCACTGGATTCATGAGCTTGGTTGTTGTTGAAGTATTCTAACGGTTTAATGTTTTCTTCTGTTTTCATTATGTTTCATAATCTCTTACTACAGTAGGCTGAAAGTTTTAGGCTAAGAAATGACTCCTGGAAGCACCTTAGACCTGTTCACCCTTCATTGTTTTATGTTTTCTTCTGCTGAAGTATTTTAGAGGCTTTAAACCTTCTCTTTAGTCTTCATGCTTGTTTATTTCCTTGATAGCTCAAATAGTTGGTTTCAGCATGATTTATGGTTCTCCCTGCTTGTCTGCCATCACTTGAAAGCCGTTATTGAAGTCTCCCTTTGAAGTACCATTGTCTTAAGTTAATCAAAGAGGTCGGTTTTGATCTTACCCTTTGCCCCTGCTTGAACAGTTGTTTTGAAGGTCTTTATAGTTGCAAGTATAGATGTTATTTAGGTGTTCCCTCTTCTATAAATGCAGCTATCAGTGAATCTTTTATGTTTTCTAAGTCCTTTAAAATAAAATCTTTGAGGAAATAGGGAGTTCCCCGAATCTTAGATTTCATTTTAAAATTTGTCTTGAAGTCATTATTTGCTTAAAGAATGTTTGTGGAATTTATGGTTAGACCTGTCTATCAAATATCTCTTTATTGTTAAGTTATGTTTTCAAGTTCCCTTTGTTGAGAATTAAGTTTCTCTTTCTAAAACATTAATGTCCATCTCATTCCAAAACAAAGGATCCTGTGTCCAAGTTAGATTTGCCCTTTGATATCCCATATCCCTTGAAGATTTTGTCATGACCTTATTTTGACTCCATTTCCCAATGAACCAGATATTTCCTCTTTCTGTCTATCTTTCCTAGACCTTTCATATTTGCTGTATCAACTCAACCCAACCAAACAAACATCTGCACTTAAATAACTAGTCTAAAATCCATAACCAAAGCAAACAAGATAAACCTTTGCAAAAAAATATTTGAGAGATCCCTCTCTGAGAATAGGAGGACTAGATCCTGGAACTCTAAAGATTGGTTATGATGTTGCCTTGTCTTTTGATTTGCCAAACTGTCAAAACACGGGAGACCAACAATACCCAGATACTTGCAGACATTAGTGGCAAGTATTCTTGTGTTTGATTAGGAGTCTTCATCATTGGCTCATGATCAAATGATTATACGAGTGTTCGACTTCACCTCTTTTTATTCACACTCGCTAGATTGTACTGTGCATCTTAAGGACCATCATCATTATTGGTGGCCACCTTCGCGTCTGTTAATAGTTTTCATTATCGACTGGTAATCAGACGATTTCTCACATGTTCGACGACAGCTCCTTCATTCACATGTTGAGAAATATGCAGTTTAAGAGAAGCGATGGTCAAGACCTAGGGGCAATGGTTACATCATTAAATCTATGTTCCCTTCCTCAAGTTGCGATATTGTTTATGGAGACAGCTTCTTCAGCCTGATCCTGTTATGACAGACACTTCCACATTGTGCTTATCGGTGGATAGATTCTTCATATCTCTGTTCTAGAGAAATCATGTTGTTTAAGCTACTGAGCATGGGAATTCTCGACTTAAGGCAGATACTATATTTTCTGACATATTTTGTTGTTTCACGTTTTCCTCAGTCTTTCAATCTCTTTATCTCTACTACACACATTATAAATTATTTCGGTCATCATCTTTGTCTCTGACCTCACACTTTAGGGGGCATCTGTTACACGTCAAAAAAACCTCCTCATCAGCTCAGAGGAGAAGATAAATATGGAAGGAATATAAAGACCTAAAATAAACCTACTTCTGCCAAGGCAATGAACCACTATAACAACACAAGAGCATTATAACACACCTGATCAATGAATAGGCCATGTTAGTGGCTAGGGAAACGCTCTATTTACACTAGAGGGCAACGTTACCCATGTTTTGAGTTTGGAACGGGAAAAACCCACGGAGAATGATTTGAATTTCTAGCTTTTTCTCACAAGAGAGTCAGTACAAAATAGAAACTGCAAAGCACTAATCTCTTATTAGGCCTTGCCAAAAACAACTGAACTCTCAAGGAAGGAAAAATCATGGAAGTTGAGTAAACATCTTGGTTTTTTCTATTTAGAACTGGTGGAAGGAGAAGGGCAATGATTGCTCTCTCCATCTCCTATAAAACGGAGCTGAAGGTTCTTGGCTCAAGGTCGAAGGATTATCAAAGTTTTGAATACTTGTGAAGCAGAGATTATTGTTGTAGTGTGAAGGTCAAAGTAAAAGAGTTTCATTGAGAACTTGTTGACCAATACATCACCACATTGAGAAATAGAGAGATTGGAAGGCTGAGGAGGGCTTGGTGCAACCGATGGTTGTAATCCTCCTTTTTACGAATTAATAGAACTATATCTGTTTTTTCCATTCTATGCGTTGATATTGTCATTGTTATTTGATTATTTACATAGCATGAGATGAATGGCTTATATGTGCATTATTTAAATGTTTATCATATATTGACTTAATTGATAGGAAATGTATGTTATGGTAGAGATTACACGGGTACTTTTATTGATTGCAGGGTTGAGATTTGGAGCTGGTGGAGAAGGATCCCTGCTTCGCTATTCAACGCTCTCCAAAAGACTTTAAGATCATTAAAGAGGTAATATTATATCTTATTCCATCAAGTTATTTAAGTTGATATGAACATGTATATGCCTTCCTTGTGAACTATACATCTAATCTTACTGTCTTCCTTGAGCACCGGAAAGCCCTGAGAGGGATATTAGAAAACCAACAACCCAAGAATTTTACCCTATAGCACTTATTGTTATAGCAGTTTGACCTAAACATTTTTTATAAAACTGGAAAGGAGAATGTTGTTCCTAATTTTTTATCCTGGTTAGCTCTATCTGCAGATGAAGAAGTAATGGTGGATGAGAAAATCCTAAATGAACACCTCTTTTCTATCTCAGCACTCTCTCCATAGTTTGATGACATAGCTAACTACTTGGTTGTTGAAAAATTCCCTCCTAACCTCTCATCCAAGGAGAAGAGCAAGATCATCAGAAAAGGCACCTCTTTCACCTGGATTGGGGGAAATATATTCAAGCTAGGCCCTAAACAAATTCTCAGAATATGTGTGAGGGACGAAATTTTTTTTGACATCCTCTCTACATGTCATGATAGCCCTTGTGGAGGCCACTTTGTTGCAAAAATAAAAACCTTCAAAGCTTTACAGGCATGTTACTATTGGCCTACCCTTCACCAAGATGCCAAAAGATACAGTAGTTGGTGTGGCCAGTGCCAAAGGATGGGGAAAACTACACAGAGGGATGAGATGCCTTTTCACCCTCAGCTCACTCTAGAGCCATTAGATAAGTGGGGCATGGACTTCATTGGACCCATTGATCCACCATCTGGCCAAAAAAGTATATCATAGTTTTCAATGACTACCTAACAAAGTGGGTTGAAACAAAAGATGTAAAGGTAGAAACTGAGGAGAAGGTAGCATAATTTCTGAGAGAGAATGTGCTATAAAAATTTGGATACCCAAAGAATTAGTCACTGATCGCAGGGCACAATTCACATATCATCTCATTGAGAATCTTCTGAGGAGGCACAAGATAAAGCATAAGACTTCCACTGCCTACCACCCTCAAGAAAATGGCCAAGTGGAAGTGACCAACAGAGCCTTGGAGAATATCCTCACCAAGGTTGTGAACAACAATAGAAAATATTCGACAGATAGATTGGTGGAAGCTACTTGGGCCTACAACACTACTTGGAAAACAACAACAGGGTTCACTCATTATGACTTGGTCTATGGGAAGAAAACTCTACTTTCAATTGAATTTGAGTTCAATACCTTAAGGATGGAAGTTGAGTTAGACCTAGATATATCAAAGGCCCAACAAGAAAGGTTTTTGCAATTAAACAGATTGGATGAGTTCAGGATGCAAGCACTCCTTCACATAGAAGTGATTCAGCTACAAATGAAGGTCTGGCATGACAAGCAAATTAAGGAGAATACCTTTAGAGAAGGATATTCGATGATGTTGTATGTCTCAAGGTTCAATTATTTCAAAGGCAGACTGATGAAAAGATGGTTGGGACCCTACAAAGTGGAAAAATGTAATGATAATGGTTAATTTCAGATCAAATCCATAGATGAGGAGGGGATTCCCCTAATTGTCAATAGTTACAGGCTTAAAGGTTACAAAAATACCTTGTCTAGGGTTGAATTTATAAAATCCATAAACATGGAGGTGTATGTCATGGGAGACTCCATAGTTTCCAGTGCCTCCCCCTCCTTGAAGAAAAAATAAAAAAAGAAAAATAAAGAGGCATGGGTGAAAACCTCTCTAAGGCTCCCAAGGCCAACTCCAGGGTTGAAAACCTCCATGAGGCAATCCTGGAGAAAAAAAAAAGAAAAAAAAAAAAATATACTTTGGTGAAAACCTCCAAGAGGTGCCCAAGGTAGGCTTTTGGGTTGAAAACCTCTATGGAGGCATCCCACTTTCCTTCAAAAAACAAAAGGGAGAAAAAAGAAAAGAGAAAGAAACAAAATGAAAAAGAGAAAGAAACTACTTATGCAATCATTTTTTTTGTTTTGTAGGTTATTGATTAAAGATGGTTTTTGGATCCAAAGGAGATTTTTTTCATCACTTCTCCCTCTCCTCTACTTACACACTCCATGAACCACTCCAACATGCACCCATTCATTCATTAACCTCACAGGTAGGCAAGAAATTCCATTTTTTTCCCTAACTATAATTGCTACAGGAAAGTCTAGCAGCTACAAGGTTCCTGTAGCACTATAGGAAACCCTGTAAATGCTACAAGAAACTTATTTATGAGGGAATAAGATCTTCCAAAGGTTTCTACACTTCAAAAAGATCATGATAATTTATTTTTTTCCTATACCTACCACTCCTAACCCGCACTTCACTCCCTGCACACAGATTCACTCCCTAAACCCTATGTTGTGCCACTAGTAGCTAAATCATTTATACCTTGGCATCAAACTCTTCCCTCACTTCTCCATCACTCCATCCCTGACCTCCATAAACCATTTCACTTCATCCCTAAGAAATTTGGAGCCCCAAGAAACTAAAATAAGGTTGCTATAGGAAGTTGGGAAGTTTCTTGTAGAAATTTTATGTATGGCACAACAAGGAAAAAAGTTGAAGATAACTTGAATAATATGGCTTGAGAGGACCACCATCATACTACAAGATATCGAACACACCATACAAGGCACCTGAGGACCTCCATGCAACACCTGCAAGAAGAAAAGACAAATAAAAGATTAAGAAAATCACTCAGAAAACAAGAATCTTACTCAAAAAATAAGTTGTTCACTCAGAAAATAAACAAAAAATAAAAATACAGCAGGAGACAGACCACGTCTGCAACCACAAACTCCATCTCCTTGCACCAGATCATATTTGCAACACACCAGCACCAGGTAGGCTTAGGTATGGCCCTTCACCTCTCACTATGTACTCATAATGATCAAAATAGTTTAATGTCGAGGTTTAGAGACCTAATAGGAGAAAAGGTGGCCTAACTTGGACACCTTCGTAAAGTTAAACTAAATTAAAATTAAAGTGTACATGTCACCTGGTAAAGTCAAATCAAGAAAGTAAAATCAATCAAGGGGGAGTGAACAAGGACGAGGAGGTGATTCTGAGGTTGGGGCAATGATTAACTAGAGTGGGACCAACAGTCTCAAAGAGGAAAACTCGTGTTAAGTACAAGTCAACACCACACTCCAAATTTGGTTAAAAATACCATAAAGGTTAGTTCTGCCTCATTATACCAACTCCGATGAGAATTTCGAGAGCAGTGGGATAAAAATAAGTCATATGATCCATCAGAGAGAGGAGCATCGAGTCTGAGCTTTCATGCACCATCGTACTACAAGAAATAGTGAAGAGCTACAGGAAACTACAAAAGAAGATAAACAAGGATATAGAGCGAAAAAAGAGTCACCTTTCAGTGAAATTACTTCCTAAGGCCACCATCTCCTAAGAAAAAACACCAAAGGATAGAGGTAAGTGGTTGACACCCTCCAGAATTGCAATTTCTCCATGAAATTTACACACATTCAGTTATAATTTGGGAATTAAATGGTGAAAATTTGAATTTGTTTGAGACCATAATCTGCAATACCTCTTCACAAGTAACTCTAAAACAAAACCATTTGAACACCTTCCCATCACAACCATAAAAATGGGAGGGGAATTTAACATAATGGAGCCTACTCATATTAAAATAATAAGACAACATCCTCAAGTAATGGAGATTTTCTAGAACCACCAATGGCTAGGTTTCTTTGAGCTTCTGAAGGGTTTTTATGGGGATATAGCTCGAGAGTTTGCAATGAATCTGCAACCACACTTGGGGGAGAGAGCCACCACTTTTTTTAGGGCCTAGCCATCACACTTTCACCTAAACTAAACATTAGAATCACCACTTTTCCCTTAGGAGTTAAGTGGATTAAAGAAATGATGTCAAGCACTGCAGCCAAGAAAATATTATTTTTTCCAGGAGCAGAATACATTGAGGACAAGAATTGAGTGAGGAGAGAAAGCCTTCCATACCCATGGGATGAAGTAGCCTCCCATATCATGAAATTCATTTCCTGTGCAGGTAGGATTAGTGTAGTATATGGATACCATTTTAGGTTTTTGAATGAGCTTAGATTTCAAGGAGAAATCCCTCTAGAACAAAGATTGAGCATCCCTCATTTCCTCTTGATCTCAATTACAGACATGGGAAAAAAGGTGAGGGAAAGGAAATACCATAATTTAGCTCATCATGGCCTTATAAAAATGATAATGAGTGATGCTCTAAGAAGATTAAAACTCCTCGTGTTTTGGTCCTCATTCATAGACATGGATTGGGAAGCCTTCATAGCCACCCAAACAGAACAAACCTCTACCTCTATTATTAGAGAGATGGAGGTATAAGAAGAATAAGAGGAGGCTAAAGTTGAGGAAGAAATAATAGATGGAGGTTGAAATAAAAAAAACATGGATATTATAAACATGGAAGAAAGAGACTGAGGGGAAGAAAAGAAAAAGGAGAATAAAATATTAGACCCTATGCTAGGCATTGATACCTCCCCTCAAGACATTAGCCTATCACCAAACATAACAAATCAGGAAGTGGCAGCTACCCTAGCCATTTTAAGCACACCAGTGAAAACAAAGAGGAAGAGACAAACACCCATGTATTTCAGGACTAGGAAGATCCAAAGGGTGATGGAAGGGAAACCACATACTCCAACTAAAAGAATTATTGCCATTGAGGAGTCACCCAAGAAGGATGATGAAATAAGAATAGAAGAAGGAAAGGTTCAAGAGGTCACCTCACCTGTGAGGACCCCTGTGACCTACATAAGAAGACATTCAGAAAGGTTGGCATCCCATACACATTTAACAACCCCCACTGACCCTCAAAAGACAAAAAAATGGGAAAACATGTAAAAGAGGGCTCTCCATGGGCAAAACAAAGTTTGCTACAGGAAACTCCAACAGGCCGAGAATCATACAAAGAAACCTTGGATGAGGGAGAAAATACAACCATGGATGGGAAAGAGGCTCAAGAAGTTGAGGAAAAGGCACAAGATGAAGGGCAAGATGCAAAAGGAGGGGAAGAAAAATATGACAAGGAGGGTCCTAACTCACTAAAACTTGTCCTCAAATATGTAGAAATAGTGTCAAACCCTAGCCCTCAACCAAATCTCAGCTCCTACTATACATCCATTGAAGGGGGAAGATTGATTCATTAGAATTTTACAGTACCTTTATTCTATCAGGTGGAAGAGGAAGGGCATGCACTCATCATTGGATGAATATTGATACAACCAAAGGTGTGCATGAAATAGGGGTCATGGAGGAAAAAGTGATTGAGTTGGGAAGGTATTTGTCTAATGCTAGGCTCAAATAATTCATGTTGAAAGAGTATCTTCATAAGGCCTAAGTAGAGAATGCAATATTGCAAGATCAACTTTAGAAAAAATAAAAAAAAATAGCCACCATGGCAGATTTGTGCATGGAGGCCATCCAACATAGATACCCATCAGATTATTATGCAGTTTACTTCAAATAAAAATTGATCCTATTTCAAATTAGGAGACTAGCCTCTCATGGATCCTTACCGTTTCAGAACTGCATAAAATTCATTGACTTTTACAACCAGTCAATTATGGAAGACAAGGCAAAAATGGAAGAATTCTACATGCACAATTTTGTGTTGACAAACTTGAAAATTTGGGACCCTAATCCTAGAATGGGAGATATGCAGTTAATGGAATTAGCCTCTTGGATGGTTAATGAGGAAGCCAGGGCACAAGAAGTAAGGAGAGTCATGAGGAGAGAAAATAGGAAGCCTCCACACATTAGGGAAGAACTATTCAGCCCTAGGGGAGTCATCAACAACCATATCAAGATATAAAAGGATGATGCACTTGCAGAAAAGTACCTCAACACACAAGAAAGATCCATGGCTCATTTTCATGACGTTTCTAGGTTGTTGGGAGATGAATGCATAATGGCTAGTCAAAGGAGATGGAATAGCCTCCCTCAGAGTCTTAGAAACATGGAGTACCACATACTAGAGAGATTGAGAGGTGCCCTAGAAATAGCACCACTATACAAGAGGGCCATGCAGGCCAAGAAGATCCAGTGGCTTGGTTTGAAACTCAGTCCACCCTTGCTATTGGGACAGAGTAATGAAAAAAAAAAGATGAGAAGAACAGAGAATGGGAAGACGCAGAAAAGAATGATGGCTTTTACCCTCCTAAAGGGACTCCCACACTTCTTCCTTGGGAATTCAGAGGGTCTATTAAATATTTGAAATAAATGTAGGAGGAATAAGTTTCTCAAAGGAAGAGCAACCATTTTGTAGAGGGGTGATGATGAGCTACATCATTAGGTATAATTGGAGGGGTTAATTGTCACCTTTTTATCCTTATTAAGTCTCTCTTTCTCACATTTAAATTATATTATGGTCTCATGTTACTAGTGTACATGGAAATTAAGGCTTGTCATGCTTCGAATGCCTAACATGAGTTAAATGCAAGATAATCACGATGATATTGCACTTTTGATGAAGATTCTGCAATTAAAGCTCAGAGTAGGCAGTAAGGAGATATTATAGGGGGATTTCGCACCTCCTTAACTCCAAAAGGCAGCCAAGGGATCCTCGAGATTCCCTCCAATATCTCGAAATCAAAGGAAGCTCCACTTCTCTTGCAGTCAAAGAGGACACATCACCTAATTTTTAGGGATTTTTTGGTAGCTACCCTCTAAGTTAAATAGGGTTGATCAAGAGCTCATTAGGATTCGAACTTTGAAGGAAGCTAATAGACTCTTAGCTCTTGTAATAGGTTTTTCATACTTTTATGATTATTCTGCAATAAGATGAGTATTCATATTTTCCTTCATTGATTTAGTTTCAGAGGTCTATGCTTGTGGGTTAGGGCCCAATACATTGGCCTTAGTCTCCCTTGTGTATTCATGCTCATTTTTATGTCATTGTAGGTAGTTTTATTTATGATTTTTTGGCTAGCTTTCTTACATTCAATTCATCGTTTTTAGTTTGCTTCCATTTGTCTTTGTTGTAGTTAATCTTGCATAAATGTTGGTAGAATAGTTTATAAACTCAGAAAATTGTGTGTCAAGACTCCCTCTCTCATCTCTTTAATTGGAGCTTGAGGAGGGTAGACCTTCCCCATAGGCCATATTTTCTCTTAAGTTTATGATTTCTTGGAAAGAATAGTTAGGTTGTTGTAGTGTCATGAACATGTCTAGAATACTGAATTAGATTTCTGTTTGAATGATAAAGTAGGTTTTCTTTCCAAATTCAACTCATATTTTCCATTTCATTCATCATAAATTTGTCAATGTTTGTTGCATGAATAGGTAGTTTTCTTGCAGGTTCAAGTAGCACAACAAAGGAGAACTTCATTAGCCTTCTTTCCATTAAATCGCCATCAGCCCTGTTTTTAAGATTTTTTACCTTCACACCTTGAGCAACCCTAGAAGTGAAATATGTGATTCTCAATAGGTTCTGATCTTGGCCAAGGTGTTGGACACCTTCCATTCATCCAAAAACAGCTTTATTCGACCTCCCCCTATGCTTTTGTCCACTAGTTTTGGCCTCAGATTGCCCTCAGACTGTTTCTTGTAGCAATTCAGGACTTTACTATAGCACTATAGGAAACCTGTAGCAACACCCATTACAAAACCATTGGGCCTCTCCTTAAGCCCAGAAACCATCATCCACCTCATCCGGACCTACCAAAACCATCCAAACACCTTCAGACTTTCACCCATGAGTTCAAGACCTTTTTAAACCACCTTAATACTCTTTCCTCCTTGATGCAAAACAATGCATTTACAAGCATTATTAAGTCATGATTAGATGCATGAGTAAAAGCGTGATAGTTAAAACATGAAGTAAATAGAGTGTTTTTATCCATTTCAGCGAAAAGTGTGTGATTAGGTTAGTCTTCTTTCTGCAATTTCAATTCAGCAATTTACTTCATGAAATATGCCTAATTTGCTTCCATTTCTTGCCATAGCTTAATTTGTAGATTTCTTCCATTGCAGAGTAGCTAGATGTACTTTAATATTGTAGAATAGTTATTTGATTACTGGTAGAGTAATGGTTTTGATTCATTTGTTGCCCTAGGTCTAAATTCGGAAGTGTGACAGACTTCATTCAAAAACACTAGAAATAACACCCTTTCGTAGAACTCAGAATAGGATGACACGAGTAGAATGCATCTGTTGTTTATATAGCACTGTCACCTCCAATTTTGTATGAACCCCGAGTTGATAAAGTAAAGTAGAGTAGCCTCTGGGAGTTGCAACATTCTTGGTGCAATACCAGGGCTCACCACAAAGTTGGCACCACGATATTGCGGGCCTTTCAAGATCCTTGAGAGGATTGGACCAATGGCCTATAGACTAGCACTACCTCCAACAGTGAAAGTCCATGAATTTTTCAATGTTTCATTGCTTAAAATATATGTACAATATGTTGATAATATTATTTATTAGTATGTATTGCAAGTGTAACCAGAAAGAGAAATATAGCCAGAACCTCCGTTCATATTGCAGCGGAAACAACTCATGCTCTGGAATATAGAAATTGAGCAAGTTAAAGTGTAGTGGAAGCACTTTGGGATCGATGAAGCTACATGGGATATGACTGATCATATGTAGGCTATGTATCCTTCATTTTTTTCTGGTGGAATAAAATGAGCTTTTGTTATTTCTACATATTTATGTATGGTTTCTATTGTAAATAACAAAATGAGTTTTGTTATAAATATCCAATTAGCGATATGGTTGTCATGTTGTCATGTTGTCATGTTTTCCATGATATTTTTTCATTTGAGCAAGTTGATCATTGTAAATATTGCAATGAGCTAGGCTATAAAGCTCCATAGGTAGTATTTTTTTCTTTTCAATGGTTTTTCTAGTTGTAGGTGTCATAGAACACCGAGGACGGTGTTCCCCTAAGGGGGAGGGTTCTACAACAAACCTCAGTTAAAATTTCATGTAAGAAAGTTAATAAAGGAAAAATAAGACCAAGGTCATGGGACACTTATTCCAAGCTAAATGTTGTGTAAAATATCCTAGTGGGAATCACTTTTGTGTTTATGGCTAAGGGGAAATTGTCAAAGGTAATGGAAAAGGCTTTTAAAAGTCATTATTGGCATTTATTTTTGTGAAAATAAAGGAAATTATGAGAAAATGGAGGTGAAAGGCCATAGGTTGCATGTGAGGAGGAAATTGAAGGAAAATTAAGGGAAAATGAAGAAAATTAGAGGCATGAATAATAAAAAGACATTTGAGAATCAGTTAGTATCCTTTTGTTAGTTTTGTTTTGGAATTAGTCTCAAAGAGGATAAGAGCACCAAGAGGAGAAAGGATAAAGAAATAAAGGAAGGACAAAAAAGGGAAAGGAAATAAAGGATCAAGTAAGGAAAGGTTGGATCAAGCAACTTTAGCAGGAATACTTGCAGGTAACAAATTGCATGTACGATTTCATAGCTAATTTTGGCATGCATGGTATATGCATGTTTTTATTTGGTTTCTTTGTTGTCTATTGCATGGATTTTCTTCGGTTTTGATAGTTTTTTTAGCCTTTCCTTGACATTTTTGGATAGCCATGGTGTGATGGGATTCATTCTTGGTTGAGATTTGGATTTCCAGAAGGTTTTGGGTTCGGGTGAGGTGGTCTCAATAAAATACCTAGGGTTGGGGGTCGAGATGGTTTTCTCTGAGAAGCCCTCCATAGGTGGGTGGATACAAGAAAATTCCTCAGCGATGGTGAAGGCATTCTGAGGCATCCAAGCTCGGTTTGGTTTTGTGATCTCGGGACTAGTTTAGGCAAGATCACAGTGTTGTGAGGGTGGAGGTGTGTTAACCTTTGGATTCCCTTAGTTTTTATGGATTGGTTTATCCTATGAGATCCCACATTCATTCTTGGAATATGGCACAAGAGTGATTGGCTGAAAGAAACATTTGGTTCATCCTAATCTATGGTAGGGTGGTACGTGGAAGTCCCTGACTTGGTTGGCTTTTGCATTGGTTAATAAGAGTTAAGTTTCTCTTGTATTTGATGAGTAACTATACTTTTTATTATGTGGCTTTAATGGTAAATCGATCATTGTTATTTATCTGGTTATATGCTAGTTATGAGCATAGTTATATGACAAATCTAAGTATGGCTCTTATCACATCTTAGTTGATGAATGTCTGGTTAGTGAATGCATGACCTATTTGCTGTTATGATAGCTATTGTAAGAGGGAATTGATCCTTATTGTTAATCCTCAAATAATTTTCAATTCATTACCTGTTGGTTGCATGTTTACCATGTGTTTGGCGAAATGTAAGTCCCGGTTGGAAGGGGTTAGGTCAAGTCCTAGCTGAAATTTTGTATTAGAGGCTTTCTTTCTTTGTTATTCATCAATTCTAGAAGTTTCACTAAGTTATGTGTAGAGGCCCGAGTCTTAGCCCTAAAAACGTGGCTCAAATTTCAGGGTTGCTGGCATAGAACTGAGCATACAAGTGTACATTTGCAGGGAAGCAAGCCTATGAAAGTGATAGGAGGCTTACAATCACTTGCATGCCTTGAAAGGGAGCATATGAGGATTTACATTAGTGAAAAAGAGAGTTATCTTAGGGGTTTGACACCTGGAGGGGTTGGGTTGCTCTTGGAGGTCCTGTAGCACCTGAGGGAAGTTAGTAAGGTATTAAGTTGTAGACTCCATTTGCTTAAGTTCATATAGGAGGTTGAGTATTACCATAATTACCCTCAACTCATATTTACACTGGGGAAACCAGTGAAAGTGGGTAAATGTGCTAGGAGGTGGTTATATCAGAGACATAAGATGAGGAATTTAAAGAGGCGTTGAACTGCCTGTAAGGCCAAGTATGTGTAGAAATACATGATGGTAAGGATGGATTTCATCTCCAAGATGATTTTTTGTACAGGATAAACATTCTTTGTGTCCCTAGAGTTGAAATATTGTAGCTTATTAGAGACACTCACACCTCCAACTCTGCAAATAATTTTGGATTTGAGAAGATAGTCACCAACATACAATGGTATGTGCATTTTCCTTGAATGCAAGAAGATGTAGATCAATTTATTATAGGGAGCATACTTTTTTGCACCAATAATTCATGTAACAAAAAATAAGGTTTAGCTCACCTCTTACATACACCTATTAAACCATGGGAAAGAATCTCCATGCATTTCATGGGTGGTTTTCCAAAAATTAGGAGGGGACATGATTATTGGTTTGTGGAATTTGATAAAAGATGTGCATTTTTCATGCCCAATAAAAATATTGTCAAGTTACAATATGCAACAAACATATTATTTGAAGACGTCTAGATGAATTTTGGAATATACCAAGGAGCATAATCTCAGATATCGATACTAGATTTTTCAATTCCTTTTAGACTACTCTTTGGGAGAAGATGGATACAAAGTTGAAAATATAAAAAACTTTCCATCTATATATAGATGGGAAAATAGAAGTTGTTTGCTCGGTTGGGGTTGACCCAAGTTCAGATTGGAATTTTCACCAACAAAACCTTCAAACACTGGCCCTTTCGGTAATGACCTGTAAGCTGATTGTAGTCTCACTATAGGTGGCTATGGGTGGCTGAAGAACCAGGTTTTTGTAGCCTTGAGGGACTGCACGAGGTGGCTTTACTTCACTTTTATGTGTTTAACCAATCTTATAACATATAGACAACTACTTCGTGGTGTAGCTTAATCAATTAGTTTGGGACATTCAGGTAAACATAAATACATTACAACATAATATAATAAACACTACTATATCATTCCATTGCAACCATTACTTGGTAGAGACAAAAAAAAAAGTAAACACAACAAATGTAAAGACAAAATATGCTCAAAAATTCCTCTTCTTTATTAAGAGGGTTATGTTCAATACATTCAGCTGCTCCGACCTATGCACACAACTGTAGGTGGTCTGAGCACACAACTGCAGACTCTTCCAAGGTCTTTGCACACTCAGCTGCAGATCCAGCTTCCCTTAAGACCCAAAATAGACTAAAGGCATAAAATAAAATTACTTTCTCTCATAAACTATCAAAATCACGACTTCACAAAGCCTTACATCACTTTACATACATTACATAGACACAAAACCATTGTCCACATACCATAGGCTTCGACAAAACAAATAGCTAAAATCTTGAAACCTGTTACAAAATCAGGGGCTTCGACCCACCCTGAAGCCCCTAGACACCACGTAGTAGATCTAACTTCAAGGTATTGTGCACTTTTCTCCTCAAAATGCGGAGTCTTTAACCAAAATTGGACCAATTTGGGTTGCATCCAACAGGCCCCAAACACACACATGTGACTTATCCCGAGTCACTCAGTTGTTGTGCCTCGAATCTTATCGGTGATGCTTGTGTAGGCGACATTATACTACTGAAGTATCTATGCTACCTTCTTTTCTATATACACACTTCCTCTTAGAGTTCCTCTGTTTTTTTCCAACTATCTTTTGTATTAGTTCATTCTACCTCTATTGCAGCTCCTTGAGCTTACCATCTACTTCCTATGAAAGTTGGAGGGCCTCATCTTGCCATTGCCTATTTCTTGCTATTATAAGCTGCTCTTTCCTTCGAAGATCTTCGATATGGCTCTGAAATTTTTTTCCTTCCATGATCTCTGCAAGCCTCTGCATGACTGCTAAGGTCCTCAGAGTTGCCTGGATTTATTCCAGCTAATTTTTCTTGATCTGTATCTCTTCTTCAACCCTATGGATGTTTGGATCCTCCTGTAGTGAGGTCCAAATTTACATAGTTTCATCTAGAAATTTTCCGCATTCTGCCATTGTGTCAGAGATGCATTTTATTGCATCTTTTAGGTCCATTTCCCTCTAATCGTGTATTTCAAGTGGCGTGGCTAGCTACAACTTCATTTTTAGCTTAATAATATTCACATAATATACCAATTTCATCTTAGGGAACTTATTCTTTGAATATCTGATCACAAGGGTGAGCTTCACGACCTTTTCTGTTGGTGCTTCTTCCTCACGGACATGTAAGTCTCACACTTCACTACAGGTTTTCCCAATTTCTTCTTCAAGCTACTATTGTTGTTGGAATGCCTCATCTCTTTCGTTGATCATCAAGTTGAGCTCCTTCTTCATCACAATTCGTTCATTCTCCATCTCCATTCTTATCAGCAAATGGCGATATTCTCACCCTTTTAAATCTTCTACAATGCCTTGGTGGAACTTGTGCAATATTTGTGTTGAAAGCACAACGATGTTCATGATGACATTTTCCTATCCTTTCGCGCGCTCTTTATCTTCGAAAACTTCAAACTTTAGTGCTCCTCCTAGTAGCTGCAAAATTCTCACACCAAATGTTGTCTCTAATCGACGCTATGGCTGCGCTAGCATTAGGGTAATTTTGAGGTCTAAAATGGACCTCCTAAGAAAAATGTACAACAAAAATAAAATTTATAAGAACCAATAGGATTAAAGATGATGATGTCAACCATGGGGGATGATTCACTATTTTTGGAGTAAAAAAGTATAAAGAATAAAAAATAATAAAACTACTCTTTCAACTCATATTTTCAAATTATCTCCCTAAGTTCTTACTCAAATTTTGAGTGAGAGTACTCCTTGGATACAAAATTTAATTCCTCATCCAAGGAGTACCCATGTTGCATACTTCAGATGGACCCTACTACACAAAAAATGATAAATACATGAAAAAAAGTGATTGCAATCACGTTTTTCATGTATTTATCATTTTTTGTGTAGCAGGGTCCATCGAAAGTATGCAACATGGGTACTCCTTGGATGAGGAATTAATTCTGCATCCAACGAGTGTTTCCGCTAGAAATTTTAGCAAACACTTAGGGAGATAAGTTAAAAATACGAGTTGAAAAAGTAGTTTTGTTATTTTTTATTCTTTTTTCCCTCTAAAATTTGATGATGTAATCTAATATTATTTTAGTATTTCCAATATTATTTTATAATTTTCCTAGGAGGCCCATTTTAGACCTCAAAACTCCCCTAATGTTTACTCATCTATTCCTATGGTATGCCCGTCTACTCTGGTCATCTGGATGTCTGCACCAATACTTTTAATTCTCCCATTCTCTCTTCGACGTTGATTAGGAGTTTTCTATAGCGATCATATTCTATGACTCCTTTTTCACTTCTTGCACTTTATCCCCAATCTCGTCGATGTCCCCCTCAATGAGGAAAAGCGGTGTTACTCCCCTTGGATTTGTTTTCCTTCTGATTCTTCCTTGGGCTCACCGTAGTTATTGTAGGGACCCTTTTTCGGATAATGAATGGTGAATCCTTTGGTTCTATGTCGCTGGGAGGGTCCTATCCACCATGGTCATGCTATGACTCTGTCTCTTCTGTGTCTTTATCCTTTCCACTTGTACCCCCATGTTGTGTGATATCTTTCACTTCTTTATCGACGCTATATAATGCTGGAAAATCCCTCTTCAATGACCAAACATGGCAAGGGATGCCATGTCTCTGTTGAATCCGTCCATGCCTTCACATAAATCCTGTGGAAATTATCCTTGAAATCTGCAATGTTTCGGTATTGCTCAAAACAAACTAGGTGATAGCCTGGGATGTTGATTCACCGCCATGCCCGAGTCCATCTCCATCCATACCCAAAATGCCTTTTTTTCCAGTGCGCACATTGGCTCCTTGGAATGCCAAAGTGAGGCATACCACGTGGCTTTTCATACATATGGCTCAACTATGGGAAATTATGAATCCATTGGTTTCTTCCGTGCCAATAGTGCGATGATCAAGAGTAACCACACATAGTGAAATGTTTTTCCTTCTTCCTGTGCTTCGCTATAGTCCTCCAAAAACTCCTTGCACAAATATTCTGCCCGCTTAAACTGAACTCCTCTACTGCTCTACGCAGATAAGGAAAAAAATACCGTGGTGACTTCATTCACACTATATTTCCTCATTATCTTCCTGTAATGTTCCCATTTTAGCACATGGCTAAATGGAACATTAAAGTTTTGCTTTTATCACATTGCAACTAAATAAATGGGTAAAGGGAACCATTCTCATTAAAGACATGAATAAAATCCCTCATGATGTGAAAGGGATCATTAGAGTAGCTTCATTTTTCACCCTCAAGTGTGAAAAGGGGCAAATGCATGAAGACAAGGTCATGTTTTACCAAGTCAATAGCATTGCCATAGGAGGAGTGGATCACTTTATGAGACAGCGCAGTGTGAATGAGGAAGAGGATATTTGATGGAGGAAACCCTAATGGATGGGGCCCATGGTGAGAGAGATTTCACTTGTTTAAAAAGGAGGGCAAGGCAACCATTGTTTCTCATGCTTGGATTATTCATTTCATTCTCTATTCAGATAATTGTGCATTCTATGATGTTTAGCAAGAATTGCCGAGGAATTCCTATTTAGGATTTCTTCACCTTCTTGAGGGACCTCTTGAAGGAATTTTCTTCATTCTCCATATCTCTTGGCTCAAGGCCAAAGCTTCTCCTTTCAGTTACTGCATTATTTCTACTCAAGTATAACGCATTGTTGCTGGGGTGTTGCAGTGGAGGACGCCATACACCATTTCCTTGGCTCATCTGTCAGAGGAGGGAGCTTCTATTCCTCTGGGAGGTCAGTGAGGGAGATCCAGGAGCATATTGTAGATCATTGGCATTAGGCCAAGCATTTCTCTTCACCAACAACGCAGTCCCTTCTCTAGACTGCATTATTTCTGAGTGTATTTGCAATGGAGACTTGCTCCACATGTTTGGAGGGTTAGATATTAGGTGAGAGGATCAACCTTTCATTCTATAGATCCATTGGAGGAGATCTTTTCATTGAATACAACATCTTCAGTCTTCTCTATTTGTTTCCAGTTCTTGAGTTTCTACAGCCACCCAGCAACTCCAATATTTCTACAGATTTTCCATTTTGCTTGTATTTTAGCCAATCCTTCTAAGGATTGTGTATTGTATGTTTTCAGGGGTTGATATCTTGCTCCCCATCCTTATTTGAGCTATCTATTGTCATATTTATATATTATTGACATTTTTCAACAGTTCTCTTTCAAAGATTACGCAATCATAGCCAGGGCTTCTCTTGCATAGCAGTATCTCTCCATTTTCATGTATATGTTTCATTGGGGTTGCATTGCCTAGCTTGAGAGATCATTTCCTCAAGATATTGTATACTTTTTTTGCTGCTATAATCTAATGTAATGGTTCTGTGGATCTTCTGGCATTTTGGTTTTAATGCATTCACTACTATTTTCCAGCTCATGTTTATGTATTGTTGATCTCCACATTGGTAATATCTTGAGATATTCCCAATAGTGTAGTTGTTCCTAATTTGGGAACATTACAGTGGTATCAAAGCAACTTTCTTGGCTTAGCCTGTGATTCTAAACCCAATAATATCATAATGTTAAAGAAGATGAGATTTCTCTCATCAGTGTTTAGATCCAAAGAGAACCTCTCCAAGGAGGTTAAGAAGATTGAAGAAAAAGAAAAGGAAGGCCCATGCACTTCTTATTCTCATCGAGAAGAAGAAAAGCATGAAGTGTTAGAAAATTATATATTATGGAGCAATGCAACACATAAAATATGCGGAAAATACAAGCACACAAAACACATAAAACCAGAGAGACACAGATATATGTGGTTCACCCAGTTTGGGCTACGTCCACCCCGAACAGCCAGTCCTTCCTTTCTATTATCCAGAAAAAATAGAAGAGACAAAACCTACAACAGATCCGCTGTAATATCCTATGTTCTCTCTCACAGTCTCCCTCTCTGTTTCTTGCTCCGAGAATACACACAATGCACAACCGCAATACAATGCCCTCATAAAAGTGAGGGGATTCCTTCTAGGGTAAAAAACCCTAATCTAAACATAACTTCTGCATTGCCGTACCATTTCCAAAGGTTTCAATGAACTACCAGATCGATCAGAATTACTATACTTTTACAAGGAAATTTTACATCTGTTTTTAGCTTCAGGGGCACTACCCCTGAAAGCCCCCGCCAGGGGGGGGGGGGCTCTAAAAAGTGATGCCGCCCCCCCCTGGACCCCCCATGGCAGCGATTAATTACGGGCAGCGTTGCCGCCCCTTTTAAGGTACAGGGGTCCAATGCTGTGATACAAAGTAAACAAGATAATCAGGCTCCACACCCAACATGAAGAACACTTGGAATTTGAAATTCTAAGTGAGTACCTAGCTGAATACTGAGCTAAAACTAGAGCCTTCCAAGAGACTCTAGATTTTCCACAATTTATTCAGTAGAAAGAAGAAAGAAGACCCCACAGCTATGGGATGATGAAAGGCAAGATATTTCTACTGTCCACATTTGATGGATCACTCACTTGTGCAGTAGAGGTTTGGGTGAAGAAACTAGAGGCTTTCTTCCTACTACATCCTGTAGTAGACAGAGAGGTTGTAGAAATTACAGCACTGCACCTTGAAGGTGAAGCAAATAATTGGTGGATTAGCCATCTAAGCCATACAAGGGTTTCTACTTTTGTTGATTTTTCTCAAAGATTGATTGGGAGGTTTGGAAAAATGAGGGAGGAGCCCTCACCACCAGTTAATGAGGCATGTACCAGCGCTGTTAAGACCATGGAGGAACAACCTTCTTCTTCAGCAGTTTGGGAGGCCAACACTTATGAGGAGGAAACTCTTGCAGCCATGCAAAGAGCTTCCACAATTCACCAAGGTATGATTAAAAATCCATCTCTTGTCATTTCAGCAAACACTTTGGATGGGTCTATATCATTGCATGCAGTTGATCTAGAGCATTAGAATAGAACTGTGCTGACCAATGATGGAGGAAAGAGGAACCATTCCTCATGTGAGCACTCAAAGAGCAGCTTCATTCAAGAAGCCATGGAGGAAGCAGTGAGAAGGAGTAGACATCAGGAGATAAGAAACTCTTTCTCCTCTCTAGATGACACTCTCTCAATGAGCATGCCACAGCTCAAAGAGAGACTTCTACTGACAACAGATCCAAAGCCTCTTTGGTTTTGGAAGGACATGCATGAGGAGGAGATCTCACAGAGAGATTTCAGTAGAGGTGCACTTTCACACATCATGGAGTGCAAGATTCTTCATCAGTTTGAGGAGGTTATTCCCTTCTCTCAGGAGCATATAGTAGATGGAGGACATCTTCGGATGGATAACATATCTCATGACTATGTTGGACATTCCTTGAGCCATGCACATCATGATGGGAGGTTTTTTCCTACCACCTATTTGGATCCTCATAGGGTCACATTGATCCTCGGGAAGATTGCATTTCAAGATCCCATGAAATGAAAGAATCTAATTTAGGGTGATGGTAGCCCTGATGGGAGGAGTACCAATATGAAGAAGAAGGCATCCACAATTTTTTGAGTGGATGTGGATGGTGAGCAAGGAGCAGGTGAGCCACTTGCAGATTTATGATATCGGGCAGTAGGAGGCTTGGCTGTGTTGGTTACTCTTGAAGGAGTTTGGCCATCACTTGGCATACACTCTTTCCAAGGGTATGAGGATGGAGAAGATGTGGTAGGATGTTGGCATCATGATGCAACAAAGAGTATGGGTGCATAGTGGTGATGCAACATTAATGTCATTCACTATGTCTTCATCACATATCTTGCATGATGAGAGCAGGAGGAAGCAGAAAAGACATTTGTTGTTGGGGTTGTTCTTTGGAGAGCAAGGGCAGAATTTCTCTCATTTCTTGTATGATGTTGCAGGAGTAGGAGGTGGCAAAATCATGGTGCAAAGGGGATACTCCTTGACCTTTGATGATCAGGAATTACTTCCACCTTGGGAGAGATTCCATATTTGCAGCAACATTGTTGGAGGGTTGCCCATATATGTTGAGAAAGCTGAGGGCAACAACGATGTGCCATCTAGAGACTATCTAGTGCCTCATGCAGAGGAAGGAGGAGCTCTTGCTCCAAGTAGAGGGATTCTTGTATTATTGCAAGGAAGTCCCCAGGATCTCATGTATGGAGATCAAGGCACAACTCATGTTTCACATGTGCCATTGTTGAAGAGGTGTGGAACCTTGGAGAAACAAGGAGGAGATAGGGAGAAGACCCAGCATCATGAGATGAGGAGTACACATCCCTATTCATTTCTGGAGGTTGATTCACCTAAGAAGGTGATTGGACTACGCATTGGAAGCATGGACAGACTTGTTCATTCATATATTCAGTCATCTCTTGTTGATTATGTCTCATTACATGGAGACATTTTTCCGGGGAGACCACTAGACCAGCAGAGGAGAAGGGATGCTTCACATGTTGAGGCACCATTCATTGATCTCAGAGGAGTGTAGACCTTGGGAGATAACCATATTCATGGCGAATCATCAGCGATGTCACTATGGATGATAGATCCATGTTGGAACTCCGGGTTGTTGGTGGAGTATTCCTAGGATCATCTTGCTTACATGATATTGACATATGAGCTTATGAGGAGATGCATAGATCATGTGCAGATGGAGGAGATATGTAACTCTTTGGAGGAGTTAGCACAACCACCTCTTTTCTCTTTGAGGAAGATAGGAGACTCATTTTTGAGCCACTCCATTTTCATGAGAAAAAATTATGGTGAGGGTATAGTTTATTTGCATGATGATTTGTATATTCATCCCTTAACCATATTTGTGCAGGATGTTGCTCCAAGGAGGAGCATTCTTTCTTCTAGACCCCATGGTCTACTTGAGCCCATGATTACTATTGATGACCACTCCCTAGGAGGACTTGGGGAGGAAATGTATTTTGAAGGACATACTCACCTTGCACCATACATCAATCATTTTCTCCATACATTTGAGGAGAGTGGGATAGCAAACAAGTGGTTGAGAAGCCACACTTTTTGTCACACTCTTTTGCAGTTGAGGGTCAAACTACATTGGTTATAATTGAGGGACCATTGTCCTTCTCCCTTGCCACACATGATGGCAAGCATGGTTCTCATTATGGTTCATTATGTTGTTGTTGTCTTTATGTTTTTTGAGAGCATGATTGGGGGAATGGCACATTGGTTGGATGTGTCCCTTGGGGGAGAGATCTCCCACATTATTTGCATTGCATGTTATAATGGGAGCATGAGAGCACATGTGTCCACTACAAAAAAAAAATTGTTTCCATTTGAGGTGAGCCATATGATTGATTGGATGCCATATGGTGGTGACTTCCAACTCAACACATATGAGATGATATGGGACAGCATGTTTCATAACACTGAAGAATGGATCCTTGGAGGTCTAGTCTTAATTTTTCCACTTGAGGGCAACATTATTTCAGCCCAATATTAGCATAGAATCTACACTTATCCTAAGTGGACAGGAGGACAGCGTGGGGTAGGCTATTTTGTCTACCAGGATCAGATTTTCAGCCCACCTATATTACAGGAGCCAAAGGTGGAAGATGATTGTCAGGAGTTGCCATGTTGGGAGGTAACTCACTTTGTATGGATGATTTCTTGGTGGATGGAGGATCTACATGAGGAATATGTTCCTCAACATATTTCAGACTCCATGCCTTGGGTGGAGATTCTTTAGTTCTATCCTTGCAGCTGCTTGAGGACAAGCAACATTTGGGAGGGGAGGACTGTAATGTTCCCATTTTAGCACATGGCTAAATGGAACATTAAAGTTTTTCTTTTATCACATTACAGCTAAATAAATGGGTAAAGGGACCCATTCTCAATAAAGACATGAATAAAATCCCTCATGATGTGAAAGGGATCATCAGAGTAGCTTCATTTTTCACCCTCAAGTGTGAAAAGGGGAAAATGCATGAAGATAAGGTCATGTTTGACCAAGTCAACAGCAGTGCCATAGAAGGAGTGGATCACTTTATGAGACAACGTAGTGTGAATTAGGAAGAGGATATTTGGTGGAGGAAACCCTAATGGATGGGGCCCATGGTGAGAGAGATTTCACTTGTTTAAAAGGAGGGCAAGGCAACCATTGCTTCTCATGCTTGGATTATTCATTTCATTGTCTATTCAGACAATTGTGCATTCTCTATTGTTTAGCAAGAATTTCCTGGGAACTCCTGTTTAGGATTTCTTCACCTTCTTGAGGGGCCTCTTGAAGGATTTCTCTTCATTCTCCATATCTATTGGCTCAAGGCCAAAGCTTCTCCTTTTAGTTACTGTGTTATTTCTGCGCAAGTATAATGCAATGTTGTTGGGGTGTTGCAGTGGAGGACACCATACACCATTTCCTTGGCTCATATATCAGAGGAGGGAGCTTCTATTCCTCTGGGAGGTCAGTGAGGGAGATCCAGTAGCATATTGTATATCATTGGCATTATTCCAAGCATTTATCTTCACCAACAGTGCAGTCCCTTCTCTAGACTGCATTATTTCTGAGTGTATTTGCAGTGGAGACTTGCTCCAAATGTTTGGAGGGTTAGATCTTAGGTGAGAGGATCAGCCTTTCATTCTAGGGATCCATTGGAGGAAATATTGTCATTGATTGCAACATCTTCTGTCTTCTCCATTTGTTTCGAGTTCTTGAGTTGCTGCAGCTACCCAGCAACTCGGGCATTTCTGCAGATTTTCCATTTTGCTTGTATTTCAGGCAATCCTTCTAAGGATTGTGTATTGTATGTTTCTAGGGGTTGAGATCTTGCTCCCCCTCCTTATTTGAGATATCTATTGTCATATCTATATATTATTGAAATTTTGCAGCAGTTCTCCTTCAAGGATTGTGCAGTCATAGCCAGGGCTTCTCTTGTATAGCAGTATCTCTCCATTTTCACGTATATGTTTCATTGGGGCTGCATTTCCTAGCTTGAGAGATAATTTCCTCAAGATCTTGTATACATTTGTTGCTGCTATAATCTAATGTAATGGTTTTGTGGATCTTCCGAAATTTTCGTTTTAATGCATTCACTTCTATTTTCCAGCTCATGTTTATGTATTGTTGATCTCCACATTGGTAATATCTTGAGATATTCCCAATAGTGTAGTTGTTCCTAATTTGGGAACATTACACTTCCCTATGAAATGTGCACGGAGAAGCACATCACTTTTTCCTTGATAGATTTTATATAACAGCCTCTTAATTTATTTATTAACCCATACTGCTTTTCATATTTTTCGTGACTGCCTTGTCTTGAATTTTTCCGGCGAACTCTTCGGTGGGGTCCTTTCCCTAGTATGGCAACACAGTGATCCTTACGATTAACATCTCATCAATATAGATCCTTTCTCTCAGTGAGAGGCACCTGTTACTCACTAACACAAGCACTTTTCGAACATAGATCGTGTTGATGGCGCTTCTACCGAAGTGCGACACATTGAGCATGTTTAGAAATCCTGCACTCCGCACTTCTTTAGCCCACTAGTGTGGCTCCAACCTAGTAACATCTTTCTATGGATAATACACCCGATGGAGGTATCTACTCAGCTTGAACTATGGTTACTTGTTGCAGTCGTTGAAATCCCAATCTTCCATTTTCATCTACAAGGGTTTCCCCAACACTTCGCCTTCAAACGATACCTTCTCTAGCAACAACGGTGTGAAGGTGCAAAACTTCACATTTTCAGGGTCTTTAACCAGCTTAGCACCCATATTCCTTGGTGGAAAATATGGTGGAAACATAGAGGGGAGCTATATTCCCTCTATCTCAATCTGATACATCTCAATATACTCATCATTGTCATGGATCTCTTTTGGTTCCTTCTACTTCAGTGGTTTCTTCAGCTTCATTGCAGGATACTTGTCCTATTTTTTCTTTGTCCGATGTTCTTTCACTAACTTCTTCCTTGGGGATTGTGTTACTCCAGAGGCTTCAGCTGGCCTCTTTTCCTATCTTTTCTTTGGTCCTTCTTCTGTGGTTGTTTGTCTTCGTGGCGACTAGTGCGCATGTCGAGGATATATAGATAGTTGGTTTTGTGGCTTCCATGATGCCTGTGATTCATTTATTCACCAACTATCTGGAAATCTCTTCAAAAATCATCTCAGAAATAAAACAAGATGCTCAGTTCTCCCTTGGTCAAAAATTTATAATTTGAATCCTCTAGAGATCAAAGTGTAAGATGTGGAGAGGGATATATCTTTTATAGGAAATTTTAATTTCAAACCTCATGATATATTAGATATTTTTAATTTAATACGTATATGGTGCTAGATCTGACCAGTTGTGCTTCACAAATGCAATTCTCCCGCCCTCTTAACGACAAATTTATTTTAATAACAAAATGTTCCTTCCAACGTGTTATCACTCAAAAAAAGTGAAACATCATTTGACAGTCTTAGAGGTTCATGTGTCAAAGGTATCGTCATAGAGTTTATTTTCCATTAGTTGGTAAAGGAAAATTTTAAATTTTTTCTTATTAGCCTATCGTAAGGTCCAAGCCCACCCCCATTCAAGTATTTTCATGTCACATCAGTAATTATTTCATAACATATTCCATTTCCCAAATTTATAAATCCGAAAAGGTAATTTTAGCCAAGATTTCCTACTTTCGTAGCGAATTGCACAGTAAAAACACAGTTTTCGCTACGAAACTGCTGATACTTTCGTAGAAAACTGCCAGGAAATACACTAAGTATGCTACGAAAATAGGTATTCTTGTCTGTATTTTCAAAACAGGTTCTAGGTGTCATTCAATGATTGAAAGGGTTAGGGTATATGCCATTCGAGTCAGTTAGGGTTAAATCAAGGTACAATGGTCGTGGCTGAAGTCATTATTACTATTTTAAGCATGTATGAGTCATGATTATGCCATGAGCTGTCATCGAAACCTTACAATATTTCCCAATTGAGTCATTTATCATTCTCCACTCCCTCTTTGCATGTTACTGAGCTCTAGAGAGCTATTTCACTAAGCCCAAGATGTGGTTTCCATTTTCAAAAGTTTGAAGGTATCACTGATCAAGCAAGGTAGAGAAGACATAAAAGTACCATGGCTGCAAAGAGGAAGACCAACAAAGGTGGCCACTGTCTCAGATATGAGCCATCATACATGAACTTGATAAATGAAGACCCAACAGCTTTAGAATAACAGGGTGTTTTTAGTTTTGCCAAAGACTGCAAGGTTGCCATGTACAAGTTTCTAAAGAGTTAGCCATCAATTTCAATGGGACAGCTTCAAAGGTGGGGATGTTGAACCTCACTATAACTCCAGACACCATTGTAGTAGAAATAGGAATTCCAAGAGGAGGAGAACAATGGTTCAAAGGTGTCAAATTCAACATGCACGACTGTAAGGAATTTATCAAGCCAAAACATAGTGAGATTGACCTTACAAATTCCATTCCAAGGAGTTACATGAAAGAAAATTTCTCAAAGTTGTTGCTTATCATTCAGAAGTACTTCACCTATGAAGGGAGGTATCATATGGTTTATTCTTACCACTTCAAGCTTCTACTACATTTTTTTGGTAATAAATCTCTTGATCTACCTTTTTACTTATACAAAATCTTAGAAAAAATGGCAGATAAAGTTCAAGCTAAATCTGAAGGAAATGAAACCTCACTCTTTCATCACGGTTTAATCAAGTTGTTGGTTTTAGAGGAGTTAAAAAGATTAGGCAGAGACTGGTTATGTTTTCTACTTGTCAGTGGTTTTGAAGTAGATGCCATCACTCCTAAAAGAACTCCTAAACCTAGAGGTATACCGTCACCTTTAGTGGCAAAGAAAAGTGAGCCTATAGGGGCAAAGAAAAGTGAACCATTAATCATGGAAATAGATCAATTAAAAAAACTTGATACACCTGTTGTTTCACTGCAAAACAAAATCCAACCATGAGAAAACCTGGTAGAAAAAGGGTTAAAAGAAGCCAAACAGTGGCTAAGGGAAATTCAGAAGACATTCTGCATGCTATTGATAGTGAAGAACTCCCATTGTCCAAGCTAGGGATATAGATGAGGGAGGAAAGAAGCTCAAGAAAGCCAAATCAGTAAAGAAGTTAAATTTTGAAGGTGAGGATGTAGGTTTCATGTTTCAGGCTAGGAAACCAATGACAAGGCATGCCAGAAAGGTCTTGGAAAGAAGTAAAGAAGCTTCGAAGGTCACTGAAACTGTTCAGCCACCACCAAGCATCATTGAACTCTCATCACGTGCAAAAGAAGATCCATTCGTCAAGCAAAAGAAAGGAAAGGAGAAAATCATTGAAAACACAGAGATTGAGGTCCTTGAGGAGAAATTGAAGTTAGAAAATCATGAAATAGTAGTCTTGAAGAAAGAATCAAGGAAACATAATGTTCAGAAGGTGCAGTTTTAGAAAATGAAAGAAGTTTCGGAAGAGCAGGTTAATAGTGTGTCAAAGACTTTAGATAACACACAACAATTAATCAAATGGACTCAACTATTGAGAGGAGAGGTGAAGCATATCAGAAGAATGAACCTGCACTCACAATCTCGAAACATAAAACTGAAGGGCCAAGTCGAATACCTCTAAGAGCAGTTAGAATTGATCCATGAGGAGCTGGAGAAGAAGGGCTTAAAGATGACTGTAGTTGAGGAGCCCATAGCTCAAATTATCATTAATGGAGAGGAAACACCTCAAGGCTCTTAAGTTGAGTTTGATTATGTTTTAAGAGCTTAATTTCATGTTGAACACCAAGTTTCTATAGTTGGAGGTTACTTTTTTGAGATAGGGTCAAAATCTGGAAATTTCACAGTTTTCATAGTTTCGTAGTCTTTCCTAGGCTTGAAGGCAGGAAAACGCTACGAAAATTTTTGTAGCTGTCTTTTTTCTTCTAAAACCACTTTTTGCAGCTTTCAAGGAGGGAAAATGGTAGTTATGATGTGTCATGTCATGATGGACACCATGGAACAACAAAGAAGAAAACATTTTGAGTGTAAAAGCCATTTTTTGGACGCTACGAAAGCTCACTACGAAACTGCCCTATTTTCATAGTAAGTTGTTTTGAAGGTTTCTGAGTAGTTCAAAAGTAGTTTTGGACAGGTGGACACATCAAATAGGTCAAGGGACCTTGCCACCAAACATTTATGACTTGAAGACAATGCAATGGAGACAGTTCATCAGCTAAATATTTCATTGAAGATAGGGTCCTGTTTTCCTGAAAAATAGGGTTTGGTTCCATATGTTTAGGAGAGAATTTAATATGTAAATTAGTGATGAATTAATTCATTTCATATTCAAACATGTGATGTTTAGTTTTAACTGATATGTAACCATTTTAAAGATAAGATATACTAATTTAATAAATAAGAGTTTGAGTCCTATTAGGAAAAGGTCATCTCTCGAGTGTAGCTGTCATTTTTTGATTAAAATACATGTTTTTCAGTTATATGAGGTGTCATAGGAAGAGTTTGATGAATCTAGTCAAGAGGCAAATCATCCATGCTGTAAAAAGGTCTATCTAAAGGCAAATTATCAAAGTTGTAAAGGGTTGGAGATTTTTTTGCACCATATTGTTGCTTTATGTAATTTGACTGATATCGGTAATACAGAGGATTTCTTCTTGATAGACTTGATATTCTCATGGAGTTTTTAATGTCTTTATGATCTATATCTTTATGTGTACTACTTGAGTATATTTCATCTTTATTACTCAGAATTCATATGTGTATGATCTAACTTCCTTTATTGATGAAATGACTATGTTGCCCTATGTTCTATGTCTAATTTTCCTTTATTAAAGACTCTTATCTGCCTCAGCTTCCATGTCAAGAAACCTTGCCACTAAATCTAATAATTTGTTGACTCAATAAGCCCAATGGTTGCAAGCCTACATTATTTTCAACCCACATACACAAAAATCAAGTTACTTTTCAAATAAAGTTAGCCATCTAATCCTATCATTATCTAATATCATAAACCCCTTTGAGAGAGCCCTCTCAGACTGAAGAGGCTAAGCTTCAGTCAAAATCTAGTTTGAAACAGTTACATAGAGTTGTCTAATTAGCAGCTAATCAAGCGCAATTTTGTGATAACATTTTGGTGTGTCTGCCGAGAGACTGAAGCTATAATTTTCCCAAAATTTTGAAGTTGAACTCTTGAAGTTAGCAGGAGCTTAGAAATCTGTTCGAGGCTGCATCTACCTTCGTGACTCCATTCAAAATTCTCATGTTCATAGGTGGCTTTGAAAAGGAGATACATGAGGAGCAATCGTAACCCATATCCACCTAAAATTGTGGATAATCCAAACACAATTTCCAAAGGAATTCAAGGTAGTTCTGCAATATCAGGTACTCCATTACATACAAAATCTTTGTTCTCTGAAGTTCCAAGAAGTCGTAAAGATAAAAATTTTGATGATAAAATTCAGGAAGTCTTGTTTAGGTCTGAAAATGAAAAATAATTGACTGAAATTGTCTTAGACCTACATAGAAGAGGTATTGATACTTTAGCCTTAGTGACACAAAAAGATAAAGAAGAGTTTTGGGAAGCAATCACTTCAGAGTCGCTATTAAAGAGAGAATCTTTGGATAGGTTGAAGGAACTAGACCCATTTTAAAAATTGTTAAGAAGTAAATCTAGTGTCCCTCTACCTGATTGGAGTTCAATTGTGACTGGACAACAAATAACAAAAAGCCCACCTATTAATAGTTCCTCTTCCTCTATTGCTGTTCTCCCTAAAACTACTATAGTCATTATCATCATGGCTAGAAATGTGCCACCTCCACCTGCTGCTACACTTGCTAGGTATGCCCCCCTTGTTCTTCTAGTTGTCCTTAATGCCCTTCCTAGAAAATATTCTTCTAGAATCAAAACTTGGGGAAGTGATGAAGAGATTACAGCTAAAGAGCATGTACATCAGTTCAATGACTTTATAGACAGGGAGAAGGTTAACCACGAGGATGTCAAGACGAGATTTTTTGCTCAGATTTTTACTGGTGAGGTTAGGAAGTGGTTCAAAGCCTTTACACTAGGAAGCCTACATAATTGGAATGAATTTGAAGATAGCTTCTTGATAAAGTGGGGGAATAGAAGCAATCCTGTACAAGCCCTCACTAAGGATAATAGTTTGAAAAGATCCATTGATGAAACTATCCAAAAATTTTCCAAAATATTTAATAAAGTTTATGACTCTATCCCTGCCCATCTAAAGCCTCCTCCAGGAGCTGCTCAACTGAGATATGATAAGGCTTTTGACTATGAATTTCCTATCCTGCTAAGAGAAAGAGAATCACCTTCATTAGCTGAAATGAAAAATTATACTGTGAAGGTGGAGGTTAATATGATAGCAGCTAAAAAGTCTAAGATGGGAAAGGCTAAATTGAAAGAAGAAGATAAACCTTCTACCTCAGAGGATAAATTTGACTCCATGATGAAGACAATGGAAAAACTGATGGATAGGCTTGCCCTTGGGAATGCCTCTACTCCTCCTGCATAACATGAACCTCAGTTTATAAATCCTCAGTTCAGAATACCTCAAAACTAGCAGAGACGAAGGGAAAATAGAAATTAGCCTGACCCTCCAGTAAGACGTCCTTTTCAGCAAAAATTAGTTGATGAAGATGATCAGCCTGAGATTCCAGAAGAATCCGTTCATTGTCTAGATGAAGACATGTCTTCAATAATTTTGACTAAGGTGGAACAGGATGAGTCAAATCATGATGCAAACAAGGGTGAGGAACCATCTGATTATATTAAAGGATATCAACATGCAATATTCGAGATGCAGAAGCAATACAACCTCATAAACAAAAATGTTCCAATTATTACGAAAAAAACAAAGCTCAAGAAAGATGCCCCTAAAGCTACTGAAGTTAAAAAAGATCCACCACCTCCTCCTCCTATCAAATAGACTAAAAAATCTGTTTCTATTTTTAGTTTGGAGAATGAGTTCTCCAAGTTCAAAATCCCAATCCCTTTTGGAGAAATTCTTAAGGTGAATGAATATAGAAGTAAGATTGTTAAAATGTTGAATTCCCAAATAGGAGTCGTTGATATCCTAAATGTTCAAGAAGATCATCCCACCATATACTTGGGACCAAGATTAGAGGATGAGCATAATGAAGAGGTGCCTCCTTTTTATGTCAGCCTTAGCATTCATGACATGACATTGCATAATTCCATGTTGGATTCAGGGGCCTCTCACAATCTTATGCCCAAAGTGATCATGGAAAGGATGGGGTTGGAAATTACTAGACCATATATGGACTTATTTTCTTTTGATTCAAAAATAGTTTAGTGCATTGCTTTAATAAAAGATGTTTTTGTTGGTCTTACACAAGTCCCTGCAAAGACAGTGGTAATGGACATTGTGGTAGCAGAAATTCCACCTAAGTTTGACATATTTTTATCAAGGTCATGGGCAACAAAGGTCAAAGGCACCATGGAGATGAACCTAACTTATGCCACCATTCTTGTTTTTGGTGAGAAAAGAAGACTATACAGAGAAACAAGGATGCCTTATATGGTAAGTAGTAAGGACAAAACTCAGAATTTTCCAATATATGTTGTTGGTACTGAATTAGGATATTCTATTCTTTGCAATGAATTGACTGATGAAGGAGAAAATCAAAATAAAGCAGAAAATCAGCAAATTGTAATTCAAGAAACAGAAAATCAGCAAACAGAAAATCAACAAATCAGTGAAGAGAAGGCAGAAGGTTGGTGGTTGTTACTCTTTGATGGACCAGCAAGAAGAGAGGGGGCAGGAGCAGGAATTTGGATCACAACTCCAAAGGATGAAAGTAAGTTCTTTTCTTACAACTGAACTTTGATTGCACAAATAACATGGTTGAGTATGAATCTTTATTTTTGGGTTTAGAAATTTTGAAAAGAATGGGTGCCCAAAATATTTATGTTTGTGGAGATTCTGAATTAGTTATTAAACAATTTGAGGGTGTATATCAAACTAAGGATGTGAGAATGAGGGCATACAGAAATTTGATCATGGAGATGTTAGAGAATTTTCAAAAATATTCATGTATTGTGAAGACTAGGGACCAAAACTCAATAGCTGACTCCCTAGCTATCTCTGCAAGTTTGTTTATTATCCTTGCCCATTCCACTGAAATATATGAGGTTGAAGTTCGCCATAGACCTGCTATCCCTGACAACATTATCCATTGGCAAGTTTTGAGGATGACCAACAAGTCAAAACCTTTATAGAGCTGAAAGAGGAGTTTGAAATCGCACAAGTAGAAAAACAAAACATGCTTGCTGAAAAAAAGGGAAATTCTGAAGTATCACAGCTAAAGAATAACTCTATACCCAGAGGTCTAATACCCCTTGAAAATATTTTTGACCAGAATGATGTGTTCAAATCCCCTATGATGCAAGCTGATGATGAAGAGGTAGAGAGTTGTAACCTTGGTATATTATCAATGCCAAAAATGATTAAGCTTTCAAATTTTCTTTCAGTTGACATGAAATGGAAATATATTGAGATGATGAAAAGGTTCATAGATGTTTTTTCATGGAGTTATGTTGATTTGAAGAAGTATGATCCTACTATCATTCAACATACCATTCCTATTTAGGAAAATGAAAATCCTTTCAAGCAGAAGATAAGGAGGATTAATCCACTTCTTATGCCTCTGATTGAGAAGGAAATTATGAAGCTCTTTGATGCCAAAATTATTGTTCCAATCAGATTCTCAAAGTGTCTTGCAAACTTGGTTCTAGTCAGAAAAAATAGTGGAGAAATCAGAATCTGCATTGACTTCATAAATTTGAACAAAGCCTCTCTGAAGGACAATTTACCTCTCCCAAAGATGGACCAAATTCTGCAGAACATTGTTGGTTCCCAAAGGATGTATATGCTAGATGGTTTTTCAGGATATAGTCAGATACTTGTGCATCCAGAAGATCAGGAGAAAACTGCATTTACTACACCATGGGGCACATTCATGTATGCCAAGATGCCCTTTGGTCTAATGAATGAAGGAGCTATCTTTAAAAGATAAATGGACATTTCCTTTACTGAGGAGAAGGATAATTTGGTATTTGTCTATCTGGATGACATAACAGTTTTCTCAAGGAGAGAAGAAGATCACTTGCTGCACCTAGAAAAGATTCTGCTAAAGTGTAGAAGGTTTGGAATTTCTCTTAATCCCACTAAAAGAATTTTTTATCTGACTCCAGGGAAGTTAATTAGGCATATTATTTCTAAATATGGGATTAATATTGATCCAATCAGGGTCAATGCTATTCAGAAAGTGGATCTACCTAGAAGTAGAAAGGAAATTCAGTCTTTCCTTGGAATGGTGAATTTTTAAGGAGGTTTATTTCTAATTTTTCTGAGATTGTAAAAGACATAACTAAGATGCTGAAGAAGGGAGCTGACATCAAGTGGACAATAGAAGAAAAGTACTCATTTTAGGAGATCAAGAAGGAACTTACTCAAGCACCAGTGTTGATCAGCCCATATTTTTCAAAATAATTTCTAGTTTTTACATTTGCATCAGAAAATACAATTGTTGGAGTTTTGCTGCAGAAAGGACATCAAGGTACTGAGCAACCCATTTAATTTTTTAGCTGGACATTAGCTAATTTAGAGCTGAAGTACAAAATCTTATAAAAGCAAGCCTATGCCTTGGTTAAAGCCATCAAAGATTTTAGAATTTACATTCTGCATTCTCATGAAATAGCTTTTGTTCCTAATACTGTTGTGAAGGACATCCTAACTCAAGCTGATCCTGATGGTAAGAGAGGGAAGTGGATAACTAACTTGTTGGAATATGATATAGATATTAGACCCACAAAATTGGTCAAAGTTTAGGGCCTAGCAAAGCTGATGGCACAGTCAAATTTTGATTCTCATTATATGAATTTAATTGCAGAAATTTCAGAATTATCAGATGAAGATGAAGAGTTGATTCCCATTGAAGAGAGGTACATCCTTTCAAACTAGTATAGAACTCCTGCTAACTTGACAAATTCTAAGGCTAGGTTTATGAAGTTAAAATCCCTAAGGTACTGCATCATTGATAAAATTTTGTATTGGAAAGATACTGGTAGTATTATTTTGAATTTTTTGCTAGAAGAGGAGGGTGAAAAAGTGATTGAGTAGTTTCACAAAGGGATTGTGGAGGTCATCATTATTGGAAGGCCATAGCAAATAAGATTGTCAGAGCAAGGTACTATTTTCCTACTATGTTCAAATATGTCTACAAAAATATTGCTGCCTGCCATGAATGTTAGATTTTTTATGGTAATAACAAGCTTGTTCCATTACCCTTGATGCCTATCTATGTTGAGGCGCCATTTCAGCAGTGGGGGCTAGATTTTATTGGTGAGAATCATCCATCATCTTCAGGTCAGCATCGCTAGATTCTGAAAGCAACTGATTATTTCACCAAGTGGATTGAAGCAATCCCAACTAGGAAAGAAAATGATTCAGTTATCATTTCATTTTTGGAAAATAATATATTGTATAGGTTTGGCTACCCTATGAAGATCATCACTAAAAATGCACAGGAATTAAAATCCAAGAAGCTGATTAGTTTTTGTCATCAATATCAAATTACACTTGGGAATTCTACTGCATATTATCCACAAGGTAATGGTCTTGTTGAATCTTATAAGAAGAGAATTGTGAGAATTATTAAGAAGGTGTTGCAGGAAAATAAGAAGTCATGGCATTTGAAGCTGAAGTATGCTCTATGGGCTGATAGAGTGTGCACAAAGAGATCAATTGGAACTTCACCTTATGAGTTGGTGTATGGGGCTGAAGCCATTTTTCCTACATCCTTAGGAGTGCCTGTCATGAAGTTGCTGCAAGGATTAGAGGAGAAGCCAAACGCAATTCAGAGGAGGATTAATCATTTGATTTCCTTGCATGAGAAAAGGGGGGAATTCTATAACAGTAATCACATTGGTTGGTTCGAAATGCGTTGATGAAGTATTTATTGTCCTAAATATGAACCACACTGGTTGGTTCGAAATGCGTTGATGAAGTCTTTATTTATGTGATTATCACCATAAGCTTTCTCTGCAAGAACTATGGATCACAGAAGCCAAATATCAAAAAGTAATCAACAATCTCAAAACAGAATCAAGAAGACATTTGACATGAAGGTCAAAGAGGAAAAATTTCAAATTCAATATGTGTTTTTGAAGTGGGAGGCCTGGATTGAAGAAAAGGGGAAACATGGTAAATTTTAGAACATCTAGAAAGTTCCATTCAGAGTAGCTGCATTCCATGGAAACAACACTTACATACTGCAAGAGATGGATGGACAACCTTGTGTTGGAGGGCCTATCAATGGTAGGTTTTTGAAGCACTATTCCTCTTAATTTCTGTTGATATTTCATTCTATTGTATATATTTAATTTTAGTATGTTTTTCTGCTAATAAAGACAAGTTGATCATCAAGCTTGAGCCCAAGGTGAAGGCCATTAGAGTTTGAAGGAAATCTGGGAAAATTTTAGAGTTTTTGTTTTCAAGAAGATGGATGGCACTGCAACTACAGGTTATTTGGAGTACCACAGGGGCACACCATCACAAGTGGAGCCACCGTTATCACTCAGAAAAAGTGAAACATAATTTGACATAGTCTTAGAGGTTCATGTGTCAAAGGTATGGTCATATAGTTTATTTGTCATTAGTTGGTAAAGGAAAAAATTTATTTTTTTCTTATTAGCCTATCCTAAGTTCCAAACCCACCCCCATTCAAGTATTTTCATGTCACATCAGTCATTATTTCCTAACATATTCCATTTCCCAAGTTTATAAATTCGAAAAGGTCATTTTAGCCAAGATTTCCTACTTTCGTAGCGAATTGTACAGTAAAAACGCAATTTTCTCTACGAAACTGTTGATACTTTCGTAGAGAAACTGCCAGGAAATACACTAAGTACGCTATGAAAACAAGTATTCTTGTATGTCTTTTCAAAACAAGTGTTGGATGTCAATAAATGATTGAAAGGGTTAGGGTAGATGCCATTCGAGTCAATTAGGGTTAAATCAAGGTACAATGGTCATGTCTGAAGTCATTATCACTATTTTAAGCATGTATGAGTCATGATTATGACATGAGTTGTCATCGAAACTTTAAAATATTTCCTAATTGAGTCATTTTTAATTCTCCTCTCCCTCTTTTCATGTTACTGAGCTCTAGAGAGTTATTTCACTAAGCCCAAGTTGTGGCTAGCATTTTCAAAAGTTTGCAGGTATCAATGATCAAGCGATGCAGAGAAGACATAAAAGTACCATGTCTGCAAAGAGTAATACCAACAAAGGTGGCCATTATCTTAGATATGAGTCATCAAACATGAACTTGATAAATGAAGACCCAACAGCTTCAGAAGTTTTCATAAGAATAGGGTGTTGCTAGTTTTGCCAAAGACTTCAAGGATTCCATGTACAGGTTTCTAAAGCGTTTTCCATCAATTTCAATGGGACAGCTTCAAAGATGGGGATGTTGAACCTCACTATAACTCCAGAGACCATTGCAACAACAACAGGAATTCCAAGAGGAGGAGAACAATGGTTGAAAGGTGTCAAATTCAACATGCAGGACTGTAAGGAATTTATCAAACCAAAACATAGTGAGATTGACCTTACAAATTCCATTCCAAGGAGCTACATGAAAGACAATTTATCAAAGCTATTGATTATCATTCAGAATTACTTCACCTGTGAAGGGAGGTATCATATGGTTTATTCTTACCACTTCAGGCTTCTGCTACATTTTTTTGGTAGGAAATATCTTGATCTACATTTTTACTTATATAGAAGCTTAGAAAAAATGGCAGATAAAGTTCAAGCTAAATCTGAAGGAAATGAAACCTCACTCTTTCATCATGGTTTAATCAAGTTGTTGGTTAAAGTTAGGCAAAGACTGGTCATCTTTTTTATTTGTCAGTGGTTTTGAAGTAGATGTCATCACTCCTAAAAGAACTCCTAAACCTAGAGGTATACCATCATCTTTAGTGGTAGAGAAAAGTGAGCCTATAGTATAGGGGAAAAGTAAATTGAACCAGAAATCATGGAAATAGAGCAATTGCAAAAACTTGATACACCTGTTGTTTCACCTCCAAAACAAAAACCAATTGTGAGCAAACCTAGAAGCAAAAGGGTTACAAGAAGTAAAACAGTGGCTAAGGGAAATTTAGAAGACATTCTACAAGCTATTGATATTGAAGAAACTCCCATAGTCCAAGCTGAGGATATATATGAGGGAGGAAAGAAGCTCAAGAAAGCCAAATCAGCAAAGAAGTTAAAGTTTGAAGGTGAGGATGCAAGTTTCATGTTTCAGGCTAGGAAACCAATGACAAGGCATGCCAGAAAGGTCTTCGAAAGAAGTAAAGAAGCTCCGAAGGTCACTGAAACTGTTCAGCCACCACCAAGCATCATTGAACTCTCATTACGTGTAATATTCCCAATTTTTGCAGCTCATGGGAATATTGCATTTTATTTTCAGTTTTCTTTATTCATGAATAAAGTTATGAGAAGGAGGTTTAATAAACTCCTAACTTGAGAATAAATACATGCCCAATGTGAAAGGAGACAAATCTTGGCTATTATATTAAACACCCCTAAGTGTAAAAAGGGGAAATTCATTTGAATAGGTCAAACTTGGCCCCACCTACAGCGCAGATTGGAGGGAAGCTTATCCATCAAGCACAACGTACTTCTAGAAGAGGATATCATGTGTGAAAGAGGATAAGTTGAAGAAGGTGGTTTAGGGTTTTGGCAAGCCCTCATGTTATAAAAAGAAGGAGAGGCAGCAAGTAAAGGTTGTTGAAGAATTTTGAGAAGTTTCTACAGCAACTCTAGTCTCTTGGTTGTTTAGCCTAAGGGAAGAGGATTTCCTATTTAGGAATCCTCTCTCCTTCCATGGAGTAGCTCTTTGGAGGAGATTGTGATGCATCTCTCCACTATCCGGCATTATGGCCAAGCTTCATCTCTATAGAAACGCTGGTCCTGTTGAGGGTTTTGTAGCTACTTGTGAGTGGAAGCAAGTGGGGGAACTAGATCTGCAAGATCTAGTTGTTTAGACGAGATTTCTCTCACCCTGTCTTGTGACCACCCGGAAGAGGATCTCACTCTCATTTTACTTCTAGATCTTTAATTTTTATCTGTTGTAACATTTCAGTTAAGCTATTGCATTGTCTCCTTAGGGAACTACGTTATTTCCATGTACATGTTTTACTGCTGCTTAGATTTCTCATTGTACTTGCTTTCTGGTGATTGAGGCTTGCCTCTCACTTTGAAGATTTGTAAAGTAGTTTTCTGATATATTCATAATCAGATCTGATATATAATGTAATTAAAGCCATCTTCAGAAATCTCTAAAGTTTTCTGCAGTTCAGTGTATTAAAAGCTAGATCTACACTTTGTTATGCAATATTTTGATAAAACCCCAGGGGGATCTTGTTAAGAAGGCTGAGTAGTTTCTAGATATGGTATGGATCTAATGTTTCAGCCATTTATCAGTTTTATATATGAGTTTTAAACTAAATCAGCTAAAGCTCCTCATATAGGACGCTGTCAAGTCTTTCTGCAGCTTTTCCATGTGTTTCAGCGATAATTTCTGAAGGATTCTTGCTCTTGCTTCATGTAAATTCTAATGCTTCTACAAGGGAACTTAATTATTGATCTTATTTATTGCTTCCATACTTTAATATGAGTTTTATGGCTGATTTCCAGTGACTTCTAGTAGAAACTATGCAATTCCTGAAGGAGGGTTTCTCTATTAATTCAGCCCTCTCCTTTAGCTGCTTTTCAGCTAGTGTTGATTGTGGGAGATCATTTTAAGCCCTCTAAACTCATTTTTTTTTGCTGAAACTCTGCATGGAGGTCCCACACAACCTCAAATAGTGGAAAGCATCCCTATTATATGTTATTTTTACACTATATTTCTTATACAACGTCCTCCTTGAGCCTATTGCAGATTTTCCTGAGAGTGCAATTTCCCGCTTCTTCCTTGTTTGGTTTTTTCTTCTCTTTTGGATCCATTGTTTAGATATGTAGATCTAAGGTTCCTAAGAGCATAAAAATATAATGGGAGTGTGTCATTCCCACACTTTCTGTGTTTCACCAATATTCTATAGACAGAGTCCGGAACAGGCCAGGAAGCCTCTGGATTTCACCCTTCCTTGTGAACATGATGCATCCGGTAAATTCCCTACCAGTATATCTCTGGTTTATATCTATTGGTGTAATTCCATATTGATGTGATTTCATATTGGAATATATTAAGATATTCCCTACTGAGCTTATTTTTCCCCATTTGGAATATTACAGTGGTATCAGAGCATGATCTTTGGCACAGCCTGTGAGATCAAGCTAACAGTGAATTAAAGAGAAAAATCAGAGAATAGCTGGATGGAGTAGATGAGATTATTCTCATCATTTTTCAGATCTAATAAGGGCCTCTTTCAAGAGGTAAATCAGAAGAGAAAGAGAAGAAGCACCGAGACTCCTAGAGGGTTTCGAGAAGAAGCAAGTTGCAGTAAGAGATGCATGAGATTTCAAGAAGAAGAAGGAAGCCATAGCACTTCTTATCAGCAAAGTAGAAGACCAGAGGATCCAAGATCTCCTCATAGATCCACTATGCCCACTTTATTTGAAGAAGGTGAGAGGTATATCAATAAAGAAAAGAGATGCAAAGAAACTCCTAAAGGGTTTCAAGATGGAGAGGAAGAGCCATACACTTCCTATTATCACAAGGCAAAGAGAATGATTGAAGAAGAGATCTCATTGCTTATTTTTCAAGCTTTGAAGAGTATTGAAGAAAACCTCAAGGATTTGGAGGAGAAGAGGAAAAAGAAGAGTTACAAAGAGACATCTCCCAAGGAAACAAAGGAGAATGGCAATCTTGTCACTTTGGGCAAGAGATATCCATTTTCACTATCTACTGCTAAGGAGATTGCATCTAGAGAAGAGGCACTTGCATCTTTTCAAGGTAGTCCTGGGTTCTTAACATATGGGGTCCCATGCATGAATCAAGAGATGCATGAGGAGGAGAAGAAAGATTCCAGAGCTGGTATACTTGAAGAAAGGAGGCCATCATTCTTACCAGCAGTTGGAGGAATCATTGATCCGGATGGAGGAACTCTTGTGTTCTGTCAAGAAGTTCCCACATATCAGTTGATCCAAGGTATGCAAAAGGTTTCAGCACATATTATTTCAAGATCTATGCATATCCAAGGGTTAGATCAAAGTGCTTGTTGGGGTTCCCATGTTTTGGCAAGGTTGGAAATACCAAAATATGAGACAACATCAGAACCACTTTCAGACCTCAGGATCTAGCCCTCCTGGGTCCAGAGAGGGATCTATCTATATAAGCAAAGGTTTTATGTCTTTGAAGCTAAGTGTTAATATATTAGGCTAGTTATAAGGCTCAATTTGTTTTTTTGATGTTTGTTTGGTTGTTGGGAATCAAGAAAGAAGGTTTCAATATAAGACAAGGATGAGCAAAGAGGATTTTAGGCAAAGGAGAGATAATCCAGGGAACATACAAGACCATTGGGAAATGAAGTCAGGAAAGGGTTTACTTGCTATTCAATGTGCAGGCTTTCTGTTGGGCTAGTCATCTAAAGCATTGGATCTTAAAGATGATTGTGTGATATGAAATGGTAATAGAGAAGGTGAAAGCAAGGAAACCTTCGAGGTGACCTTTAGAAATCAGATCCAGGGACAGGGCATGCCATTGGACACCTGTGATCTAAAATCCAAAAGCTAACTCTTCAGACAAGAAACATTAAAGGTTTAGAACAAAAAGTTAAAGACCTGAGATCAGAGAGAGACTTTGAACTCTCAATGCTTCGGCCTCTAGCTTGAGGGATCTTAGAAAGTTTCAATTAATTGAAAAGGATCCTAGTGAGATAGAGAAATTTTCTAGACCTCCCAGTGTTCCCAATTCTTTCAATTAAATCCTAACAAGAACATATGATAATAGATTCATCAATTCATACATCAGCTAGCAGGCAATGACATCCACTACACTGGTTAAATTAACTGAAATCAACCCTTAGATAACACATTTAGTAGAAAACATCAAAGGCAAGGAGAGCAGAAACATAGGGTACCTAACAAGGGTAAATCCTATGCCAGATTTCTGATGCGAGCCAGTAGAAATGAAATGAAGTGAACTGAAAGTTAAAAACAAATACAGAGATAGAAAAACATCACCGCCGCTTTAGATCAGGATCCAAAGAAATGTGCTTGTCATATTAAAGAGCAACACCAGTCAAGTACAACATTACCAATAGCTGGATATTCAGTCTGAAAACATCTTCCTCAGCCTATCTTACAACTTTACACAGAGACTATGTCTCAAAGGAAACATCTTGTAATTCTCTGATAACTGATCAACAACCTTTACAATGAGTTCCTTCATGAAATTTATAGCTCAAGTGGAGCAGAGGAAGTAGGTGGAAAACTAAATGCAGCATTAAAAACTCAAAAGAGGAAGAGGGCCGAGGCCCATTCTATTTAAATTTTGTGCATTTATCCATGGCACTCTTTGGATGAAAGAGTGGTCTTATTCAGGCTTCCATTTACTCCAGGTATGTCTCTGATGTACTTTGCTGCAGCATTCTTTAGTACTTCAGATGAATTAAATAAAAGTAGAATGATGATGCTAGGGTCTGCCATATTGTGAATCAAATGCTCTGATAACATCAGGACTGTTGTCAGGACCGGAATTTCCTCAGGAACACGGTATAGAATGGAGATAGTATGGGCACTTCGTCCTTTGTGGAAAGGACATACTGCTGATGTGAAACCCTGATAGTATTTTTTTCTACATGCTGGGCCTTCTATGCGATCCATGATGTCTTTGAACTGGTACCTTTGCCTTCTAAATCCTTGAAAGAGGTTCAAAAATCTTCTATTGCATGCCTTGAACTCTCTGCTGCTCCGGTACTATCTTTGTTTATGCAATCTGAGCTTTAATGTCACCGGAGAGGTTTTTCAGAATCTGAACTCTGTCCTTTGATGAGATTAATATTGCAAACACCTTCCCGGACATTTTCTTGTAATATCAGGGTTTAAACTCAGCTTCTTCTATGCATTGTGCCACCATAATAGTGAATATGAATCATGGCAGTTTTTTTCCGCCTGTAACCCTGCAAAACACAAAAAAACGTTAAGGAAAAACATGCATGGGGAGGGCGGTGTGGATGAATGCAAAGAATGGCGACATGGCATGATGAATGCAGAAGATTTCGTGGAGGAACACAATAGATCAGCGGGGAATGCTTTAGAGGATGGCGCAGTGGAAATTTAACGTAAAATATCAACATTTTGACCTTTGAATGAATTATAAAGGGGGACAGACGATAAAACGATGAACACACATGGAATGGATGACGTGGCGGGACATGCAGTTAATCTGGACCGTCCGATCTTGGGAGGAGATCGACGGCCGAAAATGCGTGGAGGGAGACGGATGGTGGGCCAGGGGTACGATTGCATTGGGCTATCCCCCGTGCAACTTCGCAGCGTGATCGCCGTTGGATGGACAACTCTGGATCGAACGGCACACGTGCATATCATGCTGAGTTTTCTACCGAATGATAACGCGCAATGGGGGGGCGATTTTCAAACAGTGTCGGAGCCATGCATCAGGCGGTTAGTGGAATCGCCGCGAAATAAAAAATACCGCCAGCCCTCAGACGGCAATGCGATAAAAACCATCCGGTTTTTGAACAAGGCGCACTGGCGTGGGGACCACTGAGTGGATAAACTCTGGGCCATCGGATCTACAGGTAAAATAACGATGGATGATGTGATTGGGCGGTGACAGGAGGTGGGTGGTGAGTGCTATGGGGAAAGTGACGACCGTCCGATCTATACAAATCGATGGTTCAAAATGCGCCCGATACATATTTGCGCTAAGCGCCTTTTCGGGCTAGCGGGTGGTTCTAGCGCTAGGCCACATGGGGGGAAATACGGTTCTGGGGCTGGCCAAAGGGTGCTAAACCCATACACGTGAACAATATGGTTATTCGGCCCATTTTAATGCAATTTGAGGGCAGAATTGGGTAACGATGGAGGGAATAAGGAAAAATTAGGCCAAACAAGGGGTGTGTGCACAATGTAAAGGGGATTTTGGGAGGATTTGGGGGATTAGAGGGGAATTTGACAAGGGGAAAACAAAGGTTAAAATGGGGCATTCTGCAGGGGTACAAGGGGAAAAAGTAGTCCTTTAGGAGCATAATTTTTTGCAATTAGTGAGACCTTATAAAGGGAGTCAGCAAAGGGAATTTATCAAAAGACAAAGGCACAAGGAGGTTTCAAGGATGATGTGTTTTCAGAGGAAATGCATTCCTTGAAGGCTCAAAAACATTCTAGCCCCCTATTTGCTTGTCAAAAATTTATAAGGGGCTAACAGTGTTGATTTGAAGCAAAAGTATATCACAACGCTATCACATAGTGGCTGTGACAAAGAGGATTCATCATTCTTGGAGCATGTTGGAGGTATTGCTACAGATCCAAAGCTTCACTGGTTTTGGAAGACCATACATGAGAGGAAGGTCTCACTAAGAGATCTCAACAGAGATGCATTTCAGTATTCCATGAGATGCAAATTTCTTCAGTGTGTTAAAGGAGATGGTATTCTGCAAATGGAGAATGCCATGATTTTGTAGCACATCACTCAAATTTCATATTTGAGTGAGTGGATGAGGATGGTGAGCAAGTGGTCACATGATCACTTGCAGACATATATGGACCAGCAAGCTTGGTTACGCTGGTTGCCTTTGGGAGACTCCTATCACTCTCCAAAGGTGCCTATTTTTCTGATCTACGCCTTGAAGAGCAGCTATGAAATGTATAAGGAGGCATGGCAGTTCTGGTTGCTTTGGGGGTAAGCATGACCACTACCCCAAGAGATTCTCATTCTCTTATCTCATGCTTGGTACATCATTAGTAGATTATATGAAGAGGAAGCATGGATGATGTGATTGTTAGAAGAAGAGTTGGACATCACAAGCTATATCTTATGTCCGTGTATTCACCTATGCTTGAAGTATGTCTCATATGTCCCCATGCATTCCTATTAGAGGTATATTTCATGCATGAACTTTGGCTTGGGAGGAGGGATGACTCCCACATGATGTGGTATAAGGGGCTTTCTTGTAGTGTGATGATGAGGCATTTTACATTTTCATCATTATGTTGTTTCTCCAATATCCACATGTTGATGAGGCAAGAAGGCTGCAAAGCCCTTGTTGCTATGGATCCTTTTGGGAGAGTGTGGTTGCTACCCAATAGCTCATTATTTTCTGAATCATGCCTTGGAATTCATTATTATGTTGTAGCAAAAGAAGGCATGTACAATTTTGTTTCACTTGAGAAGGTATGGCCACCACATGACAACTCCTATGTCTATGTGTTTTGCAGGTGTGAAACTTGGCATGATCATCTCAAGATGTGCATTGATGATGGTACTTTGTACTGGGTTGATGTGACATATCATATGTCCATTAGCATGGTTTGGTTTCATGATGCAAATGAGGAGGAAAGAGGGCAGAAAGATCCCTTGTTGCTTTGATGCTTTTTGAATGAGTATGGTGACCACCCCATGACTCATAATTTTCTGGTTCATGCCTTATGTATCAAAGATAACTTGCAACAGAGAAAGGCATGCACATCATCTTTTGGGAAGCATGGCTTGTCCATCTTACATGGAGGAGATGGAGGATGGCAGCAAAGGGCCTTGCTCAGGTGGTTGATTTTGGGAGAATATGGCTTGACATATTTTGTTTACCCATATTACTCATTCCCTTCTTCTTTGCATAACGTTGAAATGATGAAGTTTGGATCCAGCAAGGCCAACAGGGATAAGAATGGAGGCATAGCAATGCTTATTCAAGTTCACAAACATGGGATGGAGGAATGTTCTGCCTGATGAGGCTTTTCCTTTATGGGAGGAGCTAACTTACTTTATGTCTCTCATATGTTTGTGATGGTGTTGGACATCATGTATTTGTCATCTTCTGCTTCATGGTAAGAAGAGGACACCTGACCTCACAGTTGGAAGTCATCTCATGCATTGGTAGAAGAAAAATTTGGAACCAAACATACATGACCTATTGCATCAAATAGAGGAAGCCTTCCTTATGTGGATGCCATTTGGAGGGAATAGTTGGCTTTCATCTACAATAAGAGTTGCTTGAGGGCAAACAACATTTTGTTGGGGGAGACTGTAATATTCCCAATTTTTGCAGCTCATGGGAATATTGCATTTTATTTTCAGTTTGCTTTATTCATGAATAAAGTTATGAGAAGGAGGTTTAATAAACTCATAAGTTGAGAATAAATACATGCCCAATGTGAAAGGGGACAAATCTGGGCTATTATATTAAACACCCCTAAGTTTAAAAAGGGGAAATTCATTTGAATGGGTCAAACTTGGCCCCACCTACAACACAGATTGGAGGGAAGCTTATCCATCAAGCACAATGTACTTCTAGAAGAGGATCTCATGTGTGAAAGAGGATAAGTTGAAGAAGGTGGTGTAGGGTTTTGGAAAGCCCTCATGTTATGAAAAGAAGGAGAGGTAGTAAGTAAATTTTGTTGAATAATTTTGAGAAGTTGCTGCAGCAACTCTAGTCTCTTGGCTGTTTAGCCTAAGGGAAGAGGATTTCATGTTTAGGAATCCTCTCTCCTTCCATGGAGTAGCTCTTTGGAGGAGATTGTGATGCATCTCTCCACTATCCGGCATTATGGCCAAGCTTCATCTCTATAGCAGCGTTGGTCTTGTTGAGGGTTTTACAGCTGCTTGTGAGTGGCAGCAAGTGGGGGAACTAGATCTGCAAGATCTAGTTGTTTAGAGGAGATCTCTCTCAAGGAGGGTGTCTTTTGACCACCTGAAAGAGGATCTCACACTCATTTTACTTTCAGATCTGTAATTTTAATCTGTTGTAACATTTCAGTTAAGCTACTTCGTTGTCTCCTTAGGGAACTGTGTTATTTCCATGTACATTTTTTACTGCTGCTTAGATTTCTCATTGTACTTGCTTTCTGGTGATTGAGGCTTGCCTCTCACTTTGAAGATTTGTAAAGTAGTTTTCTGATCTATTCATATTTAGATCTTTTATATAATGTAATGAAATCCATCTTCAGAAATCTTTGAAGTTTTCTGCAGTTCAGTGTATTAAAAGCTAGATCTACACTTTGTTATGCAATATTTTAATAAAACCCCAAGGGGATCTTGTTAAGAAGGCTAAGTAGTTTCCAGATCTGGTATGGATCTGATGTTTCAGCCATTTATCAGTTTTATATCTGAGTTTTAACCTACAGCAGTTAAATCTCCTCATATAGGATGTTGTCAAGTCTTTCTGCAGCTTTTCCATGTGTTTCAGCTATAATTTCTGAAGGATTCTTGGTCTTGCTTCATGTAAATTCTAATGTTTCTACAAGGGAAATTCATTATGGATATGATTTCTTGCTTCCATACTATAATATGAGTTTTATGGCTTATTTCCAGTGACTTCTAGTAGAAACTATGCAATTACTGAAGGAGGGTTTCTCTATTAATTCAACCCTCTCCTTTAGTTGATTTTCAGCTAGTGTTGATTGTGGGAGATCTGTTTAAGCCCTCTAAACTCTTTTTTTTTTTGCTGAAACTCTGCATGGAGGTACCACACAGCCTAAAATAAGGGAACCTAGCCCTGGTCTGTGTTATTTTTACACTGGATTTCTTATACAGCATCCTCCTTGAGCCTATTGCAGAATTTCCTGAGAGTGGAATTTCATGCTTCTTCCTTGTTTGGTTTTTGATTCTCTTTTGGATCCATTGTTTAGATCTATAGATCTAAGGTTCTTAAGAGAAGAAAAATCTAAGGGGAGTGTGTCATTCCCACACTTGCTGTGTTTCACCAATCTTCTATAGACAAAGTCTGGAATGGGCTAGGAAGCCTCTGGATTTCACCCTTCCTTGTGAAGGTGATGCGTCTGGTAAATGCCCTACCAGTCTATCTCTGTTTTAGATCTATTGGTTTAATTCCATATTGCTGTGATTACATAGTGGAATATCTTAAAATATTCCCTACTGAGCTTATTTTTCCCCATTTGGAATATTACATTACGTGCAAAAGAAGATCCATTCGTCAAGCAAAAGAAAGGAAAGGAGAAAATCATTGAAAAAATAGAGATTGAGGTCCTTGAGGAGAAGTTGAAGTTAGAAAATCATGAAATAGTAGTCTTGAAGAAATAAGCAAGGAAACATAATGTTCAGAAGGTGCAGTTTGAGAAAATGAAAGAAGTTTGGGAAGAACAGGCTAATAGTGTGTCAAAGACTTTAGATAACACACAACAATTGATCAAATGGACTTAGCCATTGAGAGGAGAGGTGAAGAATATCATAAGAATGAACTTGCACTTAAAATCTAGGAACATAAAACTAAATACCAAGTCAAATACCTCCAAGAGAAGTTAGAATTGATCCATGAGGAGCTGGAGAAGAAGGGCTTAAAGATAACTGTAGTTGAGGAGCCCATAGCTCAACTTATCATTAATGAAGAGGAAACATCTCAAGGCTATTAAGTTGAGTTTGATTATGTTTTCAAAGTTTAATGGCATGTTGAAGACCAATTTTCTACAACTGGAGGTTACATTTTTTAGACAGGGTCAAAATCTGGAAATTTCACAGTTTTTCACAATTTTGTAGTGTTTCCTAGGCTTTAAGCCAGGAAAACTCTACGAAAATTTCTGTAGTTGTCTTTTTGCTTCTAAAACCATTTTTTACAACTTTAAAGGAGGGGAAATGGTAGTGATGATGTGTCATGTCATTATGGACACCATGGAACAACAAATGAGTAGAAATTTTGAGTGTAAAAGCCATTTTTTGGACGTTACAAAAGCTCTCTACGAAACTGCCCTATTTTCGTAGCGAGCTTCTTTTGAAGGATTCTGAGAAGTTTAAAAGAATTTTTGGACAGGTGGACACATCCAATAGGTCAAGGGACCTTGCCACCAAACATTTATGACTTAAATACAATGAAACAAAGACAGTTCATCAACTGAATCTTTTGTTGAAGATATGACCCTGTTTTCCTGAAAAATAGGGTTTGGTTCTATATGTTTAGGAGGGAATTTAATATTTCAAGTAGTGATGAATCAGGTAATAGCCTATTCAAACATGCAATGTTTAGTTTTAACTGATATGTAATTATTTTAAAGATAAGATAGACTGATGTAATAAATAAGAGTTTGAGTCCTATTAGGAAAAGGTCATCTCTCAAGTGTAGTTGTCATTTTCTGATTAAAAGACATGTTTTTCTGTTATATGAGGTGTCGTAGGAAGAGTTTGATGAATCTAGCCAAGAGGAAAATCAATCCTACTATAAAAAGGTATATTTAAAGCCAAATTATCGAAGTTTTAAAGGGTTGGAGATTATTTTGCCCCATATTGTTGCTTTATGTAATTTGACTGATATTAGTAATACAGAGGACTTCTTCTTGACAGACATGAAATTCTCATAGAGTTTTTATTGTCTTTATAATATATATCTTTATGTGTACTACTTGTAGTAGATTTCATCTTTATTGCTCAAATATCATATGTGTATGCTCTAACTTCATTTGTTGATGAAATGACTGTGTTGCCCTATGTTCTATTTGTAATTTTCCTTTGTTAAAGACTCTTATCTGCCTCAGCTTCCATGTCAAGAAACCTTTCCACTGAATCTACTAATTTGTTGACTCCATAAGCCCAATGGTTGCAAGCCTACATTCTTTTCAACCTACATAAATAAAAATAAAGTTACTTTTCAAATAGATTTAGCCATCTAATCCTATCATTATCTAATATCATAAACCCCTTTGAGACATCCCTCTCAGATTGAAGAGGCTAAGCTTCAGTCAAAAGCTAGTTTGAAACAGTTACATAGAGTTTTCTAATTAGCAGCCAATCAAGTGAAATTTTGTGATAACACAATGGTCATATTTCCAGTCTTATTTGATGGAACTTCGATTGTGTCATAGTAATCCTTCCTTCGTCATGATTCTTTCAGACTTTGACATACTCCTGAATATCACACAGTAATCTTCCTTTGGCGTGGTTATTTCAAACTTCACCATACTCCTGAATATTGCGCAATGATCTTCCTTGAGAAAAGTCTCATTCTGCATATTAGTTTATAGTCCTGTGTGCACTTTCAACTACAGGTGCCACTAATATTGTCCTCCCTTCATTTTTCAGTGAACAACTCTAGGGACATATTCGTCCCTATATATCTTCAATCTACTACCATTCACTCATGCGGAAAGAAGTTGACCATCTGACCTCACGATCTGAAATGTGCCACCATCAGAAATGTGCTTGATGATATACAATCCCAACCAATTTGTTTTAAAATTTCCTCAGAACTTCACGAATTTGTTGTCATATAAAAGTACAAGATCTCCTTCTCAGAATGTCTTCTAATTGATGTGCCTGTCATGCCAGCCTTTGTCCCTTGCTTTTTGTACTTGCCAATGAAAACCTGCGATGAACCTATCTTCTTCCAGAGAAAACAATTGTGACATCATTTCTTCCATTATATTGGAGTCTGCCATGTATGTGAATGCTGCAATTCTTGAAATTGGCACAATGTACTCCATATACATGACTACTTCTTGTCCATATACCAACCTAAAAGGTGTCAGGCTTGTCAGTTTCTTGCATGCTTTTCTATATGCCCATAACACCTATAGAATCCTTAAATCCCAGTCAATTCTATTCACATTTCACACACTTGTGAGTGCATTCTCCAGAATATTATTGAAAGCTTCAAATGTCTCATTCACCTAAGGATGATAGGGTGTACTCTTCTGATGATGTACTTGAAATTATTCATTCAACGCCTCAATAGTATTATGCAATAAATGTGAACCTTTTTCACTCGAAAAGATCGTTGGACACCCAAATATGGACAGTTATACTCAAATATTAAGTTCGTAGTGGTATATGCACTGCAATCCTTCATTGGCTTTGCCTTGGCCCACCTTGTCAAATAATCAGTTGCAACGATTATGTATCTTGCACTAGGCTTCTTTCCTAGTGGGTTAATAGGTCCAACAAACTCAATAGCTCATTTATAAAATTATTGCAATGCCACTTGTGGATTTAATTGCATTTCATCCCTTCTAGATGGCTTCCCTGTTCTATGACATGCATCACATGCTCGACAAAAATCCTTTGCTTCCTTATGCACTGTGGGCCACCATGACCCAACTCTCAACGTCTTCTGCGCATTGGCCTTTCCTGCATAATTTCCTCCTACAACTCCTCAATGATATTCTACCAAAATATTATATCTTTCATGCTTAAGGATGTATCTGTGCAGTATTTTATATGATCCCATTGTGTACAAGTTTCCTGCAATCAATGTGAAATCAGCTACTTTGACTACCAACTCCTTCTTTTGTTGCATAGTGTACTCTGAAAGTGCCATGCCTATGGCCAAAAACTGAATAATATATGTGAATTGATCATCTGTGACCCTGATTGCGAATAATTGTGCATCGGGTACATTATCATCAATGCTTGTGGGTTATTCTCCTGTCTCTATCCTTCACAGATGATCAAGCCCAACTTTCAATATTCCCAGTTTGACTACAACTTCAAAATCATACTCCTAGAACAAAAAAAACCATTGAAATAATTTTCTTGCTAAAATAGGCTTATTCACCAAATACTTCAGTGCAAAGTGATCAATGAACGTCTTGAAGTGCAATCCCAACAAATAGTGACGGAACTTTTGTAATGCATAGACCATAGCTAACTCTTCTCTTTTTTCCGTAGAATAGTTCTTCTCCGCCTTGGAAATATTTTTCTTGAAAGATATATGGGTGATCAATTTATCCTACTCCTAGCTATGCCAGTATTATACCCAAGGCTATGGAAGATGCATCGACATGTACATGAAATTCCTTATTCTAGTCTGGGAAAACCAACATAGGTGCAACTACCATCTTCTCCTTTAGTATGTTGAGGCTCTTCTGGAATTATTCATCCCATTTAAAAGTGACATATTTCTTCAATAACTTGTCCATTGGCATAGTTATCTGCACATTCCCCTTTATAAACTTTTTTTAATAGCCAGTGTGTCCAAGTGTCATGCGTAGTTGTTTCACTATCATAGGTGGATCCAAGTTTACAATAGCATCAATATTCGCAAGGTCCATCATGAGTCCTTGCTTACAAAAAAACACGCCCTAATGATATACTAAAAGGTACATAAAACATAAACTTATTCAAATTCAATGATATCTGATATCGCCTACATGTAGCCAACATCAACCTCAAGCTCACAACATGATTTTTCAACAACCCAAATACAGTCCAGTCATCAAAGTAAACTTCCATAAATTTATGTATATACTCCTTGAAAGTTGCGACTATGAATCTAGACATTAGGGGAATTTTGAGGTCTAAAATGGGCATCTTAAGGAAATTATAAAATAATAATGGAAATAATAAAATAATATTAGATTACGTCATCAAATTTTAGAGGTAAAAAATAAAAGACTATTTTTTCAACTCGTATTTTCAACTTATCTCCCTATGGGTTTACTCAAATTTCGAGTGGAAGCATTCATTGGATGCAGAATTTTATTCCTCATCTAAGGAGTACCCATGTTGCATACTTTTGTTGGACTCTGGTACACATAGAATGAGAAATAAATTAAAAATGTGATTGCAATCACATTGTTTCATGTATTTCTCATTTTTCGTGTATCAAAGTGCATCAAGATTATGCAACATGGGTACCCCTTGCATGAGGAATTAAATTTTGCATCAAACGAGTATTCTCGTTTGAAATTTGAGTAAAACCTTAGGGATATAAGTTGCAAATACTAGTTGGAAAAGTAGTTTTATTATTTTATTATTTTTTAATATTTTTACTTTTTTACTCCAAAAATGGTGAATCATCCCCCATGGTTGACAGCATCAACTTGAATCCTATTGGTCCTTATAAAGTTAATTTTGGTTGTAAATTTTTCTTAGGAGGCCCATTTTAGACCTCAAAAATCCCCTAATGAAATATGGTAGGAGCATTCTTCAAACCAAAAGGCATCATTGTATACTGCTAACAACCCCATTATGTAGAAAATTTTGTATTATGTCTATCTTCTTGCGCAATTATGATCTAATGGTAACCCAAAAAGCCATATATGAAAGAATAAGCCTATTTTCCTCCTACATTGTCCAATAATTCATCTGTAATTGTTGTGGGAAAGGGGTCATGCAAGCATGCATCATTCAATTTCCTTAGGTCCACACATATTCTGATCGTGTCCTTTGCCTTGTTTTCCTAAACTACCATAGAGCTTACCTATTTAGATTCTTCGTCCGGTTCATGATCCCAACTTTGATCATTTTATCTAAATCCACCTTCACATTTTCCTTGTATTTAAGATTTAATCTATAGGGCCTTTGTTTTATTGGCTTCACATCAGGTTTGAGAGTAATCCTCATAACTCCTAGATCCCCTAATATTCCCTTCAATTCAATAAAATTTGTGGGGAAGAGATCTTGATACTCGTGTAGTAGCTCTACAATTTTGTTAATTGTGTCTTCATCCCAATAATATCCAATCATTGCAAATTTTAGTTCTTCTTTTGATATGATATTCACTTTCTTCATTTTTGTAGGCTTTACTATATCAAGTATTTTAGGTTCTAGTCTAGCAACTTCATAATGTCCTTCTATGTAATATCCAAAAAGGGAGAATGAAGTAATACAAAAACAAAATAATTGAAAACTGCAGCAATGAACCAATAATCTAAATACACCATACAAATAGACAGAATAGTTGAGCCATTTTATTATATAGGAGGTGGAATACAAGTACAACTTTGCTCAAAATATGAGACACTCAAGCCAAAGAAGTGGACTAGAATGACCCTGATGTCCTCCCACAAGAGGGACTGCATAACTGTTGGATTTTTGGAAGGAATACTGTGCTTTCCCTACTGAAAATGTCAGGACTACAACAGCCGAAAAAATTTAGAAGTGTATATTTGGCAGTTCCAGAGCTCATATGATGCCATTATTTTAGATCCAGGCTCTATGATGAAAACCCAAGATAACCCAGAAAGGATTTCCAGATCTGACAATATTGGAAAATCACCCTCTTAGGCCCTCCAACTATATGATTGTTTGGTATGCAGATCTGAAGCATGAACTGAATAATATATGGCTACAATGACATACAATTAGCTCAATTCTTGAAGGTATCACCCCTTCACTAGATCCTCAAGCTAGAAGCTCAAGATCTAGCTCCTCCTTCCTCCTCCACTGAATGCAGCTGCTAAATACACAACAAATGAGAGAAACTGCATTGTCAAGGATGGAGGCTCTATAGCCTGCTACTAAAAAATGAAAATTAGCTCAATAATGATTGAAACAATATGCCCAAAGTGAAGGAATGGTCCCTCACATGATGTCCAGCTGAAATACTGGAAACTTCCCTCCTCCAATAGATCTACAGGATTGGACTACGCAATCCCTTGGGGAATTGATGTTGCATGGAGGTATGAAATGATGGCCTCAATGTCGAATATGAATATGCAGCTTCTGGAAGACTAATATTGAAGCACAAGGTGAAAGGATTAATCCTCCACTGGTTTCTTAGCTGAAATGCCAAGAACTACCTCCTCCTCTCAAAACCTCAAGCAGGAATGCATAATTCTTGAGACTGAATGTGATGTAGAGAGGGGATGAATGTGGCACCAATGCATGATGATCAATGGAAGCTCATAATAACCTTCCCAGAGTAGGCACTCGAAGTCCCCCATGGGTAAGGGTGGGATTTCCGCTCGGAAACACCCATGTGCTAAACAACACTGTAGACTTAGCTAAATAACTGAAGTGTGCATAGAAATGTCCAAAGAAAAACCTAGATCTAAACAGATCAAGAATAATAATCTAAAGCCTACCTTCTATTGTTGCCTTCATCTCCCTTTTATGCTTTGTAATCCTTCCATAGCCTTGGCCCACCTCATAACTACACTTCACATGTGGCCACTAGCCTCCATGAAAATTGTGTTGTCTCTCCATTTTCTCCACCATCTTTGCATTTAATTCCCACTTTATCCATCATGTGTGCATTAGGTGCACCACTCCCTCCACTATTTCATAATTAGTGCTCTATGATCTTACTTTTATTGCACCATGATCTCATTTGACTTCCTCCATGATCTTCATGATCTTATCACTAATGTGGCATGATCTCCACTCTTCCTTCATTTAAGAAGCTACTCCACTACTCTATAATGAAGATATAACTCAAAATTATCCACATACAAACATAAAAAGTGGATTTTATTCATCTATGGGGTTGATGGGTCCCTCCACCATCATATTTACTTAATTAATTAGAAAAATTAAGAACTCTAATATTCCAATTAACTGATGGAAAATTGGGAATATTACAGTCCTCCCCGCCAAAATGTTACTTGTCTCAAGCAACTGTAAAAGTGGATGCTACAGCAATCCATCTCCCTCCAAATGGAATCCTCATATGGAAGGCCTCCCCATCTGCCACAATGTGTAATGCATGCCCAGCTCCAACGCTGCCTCTCTAGAATGTCTAGAATGGCCTCCAACTAAAAAGTTAGATGCCTCTCCTAATTAATAAATCTCCAAGTGGCAACAATATGTTGTCCAAGATCCTCCTCTATGCATGAGATACATAAATTTAAGTGGTCTCTTCCTAAAGTGGAAAGTCCCCCATCATAAACTATCTCTCCATCCCATGCTACATGAAGTAGATTGCATCTCTCCATGCTTCCATCCTTGGCCTTGTTGGATCCAAGCATCATCCCAATAATGTGAAAAATAAGAAGTAGAGACATATGGATGTACATGTACAATGTCAAACAATACTCTCCCACTAAAAATCACCGTAGCAAAGCCTTCTGCTGTTATGCCAAATCATCATTAAGCCAAGTAAGAGAGCCATACTCTCAATAGAAGCCACTATAATAATGCCTCTTCCTGCCATGCCAAATCAGCATCAATATAAGTATGAGAGCCATACTCTTTCAAAATAAGACACCGCAGCAATGCCTCTTGTTTACATACCACATCATCATCATACCAAGTATAATGACAATAATCTCCCAACAAAAGCTAAAACAGTAGGGCCTCATGTAGCCATCCTCCATCAATATCATGCAATGTATGGGGAGAAATCAACCCATACTCTCCCAAAAGTAACCAAAGCAACAAGGATTCTTACTGCCATCTTACATCACCATGATGAAATTCATGAAGCAACAACATACTAATTGACATGTGGAATGTCACATCATAACAATACAAACAAGCTCCCTGCTGCCACATCATGTGACAATTATTCCATGTCCCACACCAAAGTACATACCTGAATATAAGATATATCCTGACCAAAAACACATTCATGAACATGATATACATCCCAAACAAAATTATATACATAGACATAAGATATATCATGTGTTGGACAAACTCTCTCAACAATAACCAACACAAAAATGCATCCTATTGTTACATAACATCAGTGACATCTATGGTGTTATCACCAAAATCGAACCTGATTGGCTGCTGATCAGACAACTTCAATGTAACTATTTCAAACCAATCTTTTAGGTGAGGCTTAGCCTCCTTAGCTTGAGAGGGCTCTCTCAAGGATTAATGATATTGATTAAAGATGTAGATAGATGGCTAACTCTATGGTTTATGATTTTGTGTTTTTATAGGTTGAAAGATGGAGACTTGCTACCATTGGGCTATGGATTTAGTGACAAAGATAAAGATAAAAAATAACTCTTCTAATAAAACTGAGGCTTGTATATACTTCAATGAAAGAGTGACATAGTCAGAAAATTCTAAATAACTTGAGGTTAAAAGGAAGTCAGAGCATGTGGTACATGAATTCTGAGTAATGATACATCAATATATTCAGAAGGAAGGTATTGAAATTGTTTCATCAAAGCTTAATACTTAACGGAAGTCGGAGCATGAATAACCATGAATTCTGAGTAATAATTATTAAAACATTGAAGGAAAACATCCAAAGATAGGACCCAAGAACTCAATTCACCATAGTTTAACACTTAAAGGAAGTCAGAGCATGTTCTCCATGAATTCCGAGTAATAAGAATTAAGACTATGGAAGTAAAACAATCAAAGATAAAAGATAAAACTCACTGAAGTACACTAAGAATCTCAGATTCATAAAAGTTAAACTGCTTCTGTATATATCAATTCCTTCACAGCATTTACAAAAGTAGTCATTTTATATAACATTTTCCAACCCTTGTTACATCGAAATATTCACTAATTATAGGCATCTAGCCTTTACATCAAGTCTTCCAAGTGGCTAGACCATTAGAATTTACAACTGACACCAAATCTAACTACTAACTAGATTCATAAAACTAGGACTGACACCTTTCAAATTAGGAATTAGAGTCCTACTATGACTCAAACACCTATTTATTACATTTAAACCAAAGTGATCCAAATATTCCTTGAAAGGAATCCTATATTTTAACCATGTTAGCCATCATCAAAACATTAATATGATGAATTCCTTCGTGAAATAACTCTGCCTATTATCAAGGGGATATCAGTTTGATGATTTAGCACATGTAGACTAGTGTCTTCAAATTATACCTTTAACTAAAAGTCTCCACTTGGCTAATCTGATACTCTTTGTCATCATCTGACACTCTTTAACACTCTGGTGAGGAAAAAATTTAAACATGTTTTTACCTTCTTCCATTTTACCAACATTAATCATGAGAACTAACCTTGCTTTCAAAACTCTGTTTTGAGCTACGAAAGTAGCTATTTTAGTAGCGCACACAAAAAAGGTAATATGTGGTACTCCTCTGCTGTTTTTTACTTTTGGAGGATGTTTAGTGATGAAAATAAATTAAACATAACCTTAAAAACTCTTCATCCCTCTCATTTTAAATGCCTTAAAACCAAAAAGAATTCTTCAGAAATTCCGCAGCAAAAACTGGGCTTCAAGCCTGGCACTCGCTGCGGAATTGCCTAATTGCCCACAAACTTCACATAATTTGGATTTTAGGCCTAGAAAAGGTCCATTTATGTGTGAGATGATGATAGTATGAAACCTGATAAGGAAAATTTGGATAAAAATACCTCTTGCCCTCCTTGAGAAACCAACTTTTAACCTTCAGCCACTTCATCAACCAATAAAAATCACTCTGTTTTTTCTAAAAAAGAAGGCTGCACTCCTGAGCACCTATCTCTCGATACCTGATAATTGTGACAAAAATGAAGGAGGTTTTTGTAGATAATAATTTTTATAATAAAAACCTCTCTTATGTTTTTGAAAACTAGCTTCAGTTGTCTGAAATCGTCATTATCAAATCATGTACAAAACAAGAAAAATTCAGAATGCTGAAAATAGGTCCTAAAGGAAACTTCGAATATCCAAATTGGTAGCACCTGGGAGAAAAATGAAAAAGGTTTTTGTTCCTTGTTATGTTCTTAGAAAAAACCTCCTTCATATTTTTGAAAATCATCTTCATTTTCCTAAAAACGCCTTTTGAGACCAACAACTCAAACAGTCCAAGAAACACAAAAATCTCCTTGTAGTTCTTGGTAGAAATCCGTGTAACCTGTCTAGATGAAAGCTTGTGTGAAGTTGAGGTCGTCCATGATCATTTAAAATTACATAGGCTCCTATCCAAACACATAGCCTCCTTTTATTCTTTATAGCAATTTCCTTTTATAACCCAAACTGCCCTCTTAAAAATGTGACAGCTGTAAAAAATAATTTGGACAGCAAGTTGTTTGTCACAAAGCTAACTTTTCAAGTTGAAAACTAACTGATACATGAAAAGGTTAAAAATTAAATGAAAGAGAGGAGATTAGGTAGCTTGTTTAAGGAATGAAATTCAAATGTGGAGAGAAAGGTGACAAAATGAGGGAGTGGCACTTTCAAATGATGATCTTACTTCTAACAGCATGACCTTGACACTCTCAAAGTTTAACCATTCATCATTATGGAGAAAACCGTTGTATACTGACACAACTTTCGTAGCACATTTAGTTTCAAAAGTGTCAATTTTTCTACGGAACTAGTAGGTGTTTCCGCAGCGAATTCTGTTAATTTTGTACTAAATTTGCTGCGGACTCAGATAAATCTTGATAGATGGCCAAATTTGAGATTTAAGTTCAATTCAAGGTATCTACTAAAAACCTATTTCTTTGATGTGACTTGAGATCATCTCTATCAATCCTAAGACAAAACTTATAATCTATGTTCATCATAAAATTTATCATTTCATGATGTTTTACAACCTAACCAATTTAAAGAAAAAATTGACACATTTCAAGTTAAAATTTTGAGAATTTTTGGGTGATAACATATGGCATGGACCACACAAATGTGAGTTGTTGGGTAGTAACTGTACTCACCCAAAAGCAACCAGTGCAACCATGCTTCTTGCTACCCTGTATTATAGATTTGCAAGAAGGTTGGAAACCCTGTTGGACTATATTAATCATTGTTAAATGACTAATATGATTCACGTAAATTATCAATCCAGGGACATATTTTATTTCAATGACAGTTTCATTGTTTGTGGTGATACATCAAACCAGAGGCAAAATCAAGATAGAGAGGAATCGTTGTTGAATTAGTTGCTGAAAATTAACACTCGTGTAGGAATAAAAATAATCTACATGAATGTAACCATGCCTCAATTAAATCGGTACTTAGTGCGCCACACAATAATTACACCAGTTGGTATTTCTAATCAAATATGTGTAACAAAATAATAAGCATCAAAACTGAAGCAGATCTACTTACAGCCAGAACAGCAACAAAAACACTCCACCATTATGCAAATAAAAAAAGAAATATATTACAGCTACTTTACCATTGCAGTCCCTGCTAAAGAGGAGGGCCCTTCCTCCCTAGCAGGGCGTAGGAAGACATGGAAACTTAAATAGGAATTAAACCAGAAAACACATGTAACAGCAACAACGTGATATATTTGTATTATGGTGACCATAATTACAGATCCAAAAGGAGATACTGCTCTCCCCTAACCCCCTGACCTCAAGGGTCGAGATTTATATAATGGTTACATGTTCAGAAAAATGAGGAATATATCAGTCATGAGAATCTTGCGATTCTCATGCTGATCAAAATAAGATACATATAGTTACAACCAATTCCCATAATAAAAATTCTGACTGGGAAAATATTGAATACAATCGAAACTACCTAAAAGGTGTCATTCTAAAATACAATATGTAATGACTCCTACAGCTGTCGTTGAAAGCGACAGCTGTAGCATAACAACAATTGAGGATAAGTTAGCATCTAGAAGTTGACGGTACCTAATCAGCAACATGACTATAACAACAGTTCATAATAGCGGGTCTGTAACAGAGCCATGGTGTAACAACATTGTAGTGTAACATCTCACTATAACAACATACTTTCAACTGATTCTGTACGCCTCATGTTATAGGTCCCTTGTGCTAAGAATAACATCTGGAAGGATAGAAAAAGACCAAAGAAATTCCTCCAACATGCATCCCAGTTAGGCACAAAAATGAAACAATACATCATAATAATTAATGAAAATGACAAGATAATGAAATATGGAAAAACGACAAGAAGGGAAAAAGGAAAAGGTAGTCCCAAGGTTTGAGGTCACAAGGTAAAAATGAGGGAAAAAAATGTAGGAAATGAGTACAAAAATAACACCCAACATCTCCCCCCAGTTGAATCACTTGCATGTCCTCATGCAAAAAATCTCATCTTCCTTGATAATATCTCCTGTGTAGGTTAGTGAAGTCATAGGCGTTAGCTGTGTCTTCATCTGGAAACCTGTACCCTTGAGTAGCCATCAACTGCCATGTCCAAGACTCTTCTTCATACTTAGTTAGTTCATAATGATTCTGGTATTCCTCTACTGGTAGCCATATCAAAGGAAATTTAAATCTTAGTCCAATCCAGGAAGCGCCAAGGGTCTTTATTACCTGGGCATATGCTAGTACATTTGTAACAACAACTACAAAGTTCTTAAATGAAAACGGATCTCTTTCCAACAACCCAACACTACTGGCTTTTGTACGCTTCAAACATCATGTCATTGCTCGGCTCCTCATTTGTGAAAACTGATTAAGGAAAAAATCCACAATCCTTCCTCTGTATGCACCAACAGGTTCCCTTATCCCAGGAGTGCTCAAGATCTTTCTAAATTCCCGCCTTAATTTAGCGGCCTGTCCTGGTTCTGCTAGGATCCATAATGTTGTCTTTTCTTCATTAGCATCCATAGATTTTGTGGACAGATGCCACTCAATCGATTCCTCATAAATGACACAAAGTCTCATAACTTAAAATCCCCCATGTAGGAGAATACAATTGCTACCATCTCCATACTAGCGTGCTCACAAATGATGTTGTGCAAAAATAGCTTGCAAAACAGGTTATGTTCCTCGAAATCAGAAGCATGAAAGACCTCTAAAAAGGTGTGGGTAAAATAACCCATATAGGGCCTATTTTTCATAATGGATTTTAACTAAAATAGATAATAATGCTCCCATATGAAAATGGGGTAGGATGGGGAAGTTCACCTGCACCCCAACAAATTGAGGGAAAGCTCATAGAGCTTTTTCTTTTCCACAGTCTAATCCTGAACCTGTTGTTGTAACAACAGCAATTGTTCCTTCTGTTTCTTTGTAGCTTCCTTCTGCTCCCATTCTTTCCAACCCTTCTTCAATTCTTCCTTTATCCGTTTCACTTGTAAGGAAATTATTTCCTTTTGATGTTCTTTTAGTGATATCACCCCCTCCTGAAGGGAGATTTCCTTCTGTTTCCATTTCTGCGACTCAAGAATCAACAAAATTTTCTCGAAACTCCATCCCGTAGCGGGACTCAGCGTACCTCTACATTAAATATCAATGGTGGGTGTAACAACCTCTCTTGGGTGGGTCCGATCCACCTCTGCTACTAGTTCTTGTGTAAAAATAATGTCATTAGTGGGTTCTTGTGTATCATCCCCTTTATTTTCACCTAGCCTATCCTCTGTGCCCATTGTTGGTTCTTCTGTAACAACAATGGCCTCCACAGGTTATTGTGTATTGACTTCCAGGTTGATTACTATGGGAAGCTCTTCTTTAACTGTTGGTTCTTGTGTAACAGCACATCTTTAGTAGGTTGTTGTGGGATAGCCTCCCAAAGTTCCGTTTTTGTCTCCCTAGAGCATGTACTTTCCCGACAAACCCTATACCCTACTACTGTAAATTCTTGAGAACATGTTTCTCATATGGATCCTAAAATTTCCTTCCCCCCAGGTAATCTCTGCTTTAAATGTTCATTTTCTTTTCTTAAATTTTCAATTTCTAAAAGTAGAACACGAGTTTCATCCTTACCTGACGAGGTGGGTTCGTTTCCTTCTTTTTATGATTCTTTGCTTCTTTATGGTTCTCCGTTGTGGGCGATGGTTCCATTGGAATGCTAACTCTCATCCTCTATTTCAGCCATTTGTCTCCAATCGACTTGTCAGTAGGTATTTTTCCAATTCTGATCTTGGCGAGCCGGGTCTAGACTTCAGCTTCTGCATGACTTCCCTCCGAAGTCCCATCCTGTTTTCTCCAGCTCATCCTGGGCCTTTTCCATTTAAACTCTTCCCATATCTTTCCTTGTTGGCTTAGGGCATCCAACACAATCAGTTTTATAAGACCATGGTTGGTAACATAGGCTTTAGGATGTGCTTCCATCTTAACCGCCGTGACCATGTGCTTGATATTTCCCAATAGTAAATATGGGAGGTTGATCTTCTATTTGTGTTGAAGATGATTTAGTAAAGGGAGGTGATAATTGAAGACAATTGTGGATCCTCCCTTGCAAGTAATGTACTTTATCATACCCAGGGCGACATCTGCCCATGGTTGGGGAAGTGATAATCTATCAACCCCTCTTCCCTTCTTTTCCAAATTTTCCTCTCCTTCAAGAAAATCCTTCTTCAAAGAAGGGTTATTAACTTTCCTATTAAACCATCTTTGTCCTTAAGCCGACAATTTGGTCACTCGGGAAACCACTTCTTCTGTCACTTCAATTCATAGACCCCTGACTTGGGTCTAGTGGTCATTCAAATTCCTAGCGAATTCAATTTCAATTGCTTCATCCAAGCCTTCCAACCTATGAAAGTATTCGAGCCACTCAGCATCCATAAATACCTGATAAGCTTCTAGACAGCTATGTAAAGCTTCAATGGAGTCCGTCTCATTTCTCACTGCTGATCCTCCCATATTGTTGTTACCCTGAATCACTCATTAAGCTCGACCAACCATGATATCTCCACACTGCTTGTTATCTCCAAACACCCTGCTCTGCTTATCCTGAATTGACAATTTCAGCCGAGGGTGCAAGACTTTAGCTAAGTGAGGTGATGAGAGGTGACAAAATTTTCAAATTACTCATTCGTACTTCACACAATCCTACATTAATGCATGATTATGGAAAATGACAGGCTTTAAGTACAAATCCCTTTTCCGGCCAAATATGTTCATAATTGGTTATCATGTTATTCAATTCGATGCATGCGGACTTAATGATGGTTTCAAGGCTAATGGATTGCTTGCAATGCTTACAATATTTATCCCCCCCAGCTTTAATGATGACAGCTTCCCACGATCGTCAAAGGAATGTCATAACTTGCCATTAACCATCAAATTATTAAATGACGATGTTAAATTTTTAAATGATGTACCTGAGACGATGTGAAGGAGGAATTTAATGTGATGGTGTAATTGCTTCTAGTGATCGTGGTGTTCACACTTGACTATTGTAATTATTGCTACATGTCAGGATGGTGATGAGATAGGAAACAATGTTCATGGTTGTCGGTTGTTACATATGTAACAACCAAGATAGTCAATGCGTTATCCTTCAAAAAACATCATAATTAGGAAAAATAGATACAAAAATGAATGGGTAACATCAAATTTTTAAATATGTAGGGAAGAAAGGATGATGTTTTTGAAAAGGAAAAAAAATTGGGTGTAACAGCCGCCACAAAAGTGGTTTTCAACTGCTACAAATTGTCTGACTGCACCCCAAAAAAGAGGTTTTCATAATTAGATTTTTATTATTATTATTATTATTTTAACAGGTGTAACAGCCATCACGAGAGTGGTTTTCAGCTCTTACACTTATTGGAATTTCAAATTTCAGGCTGCATAGGGGAGCATCTCCCTATCATTGTAACATGAAGATCAAAGTCCGCGACAATGTTAATAAACAATTCCTTCAAATCAGGTTAATGATATAACCTCTAATGGTGCCCATTAACCAGTAACAGTGTCTTAGAACTATCAAAGGTAACCAATTGCACAGTCCCATTGTCAAATACCATGTCTACTTCGTAAGGACCTAGCCATCTAGTGTAGAGCTTGCCTTTGAAATCCTTGAATCTTGAATCGTATAAGAGAGCCCAATCTCCTTTCTAGAATTTATTCTTCTTAATGAACCTGTCATGCCATCTATCTCTTTGTTGTTGAATGATCTATGTCTGCTGAATGCCAGCTAGTCGTTTCTCTTCCAACTCATTGAGTTGATTCAATATTTGTCTTTGCGCTGTGCTCAAATCCAAATTGATCTATAATGTTGTTCTCAATGTTTTTATTTCTAAATCCATGGGGAATAAAATATTCTTACCATACACCAATTCTTATGGTGAGAGGCCTGTAGTATTCCTCCATGTTGTTATGTAAGCCCATAGTACCTCTGGAAAATTTTTGGCCCAATTCTTCGGTGGTTGGCTACTGTCTTTGTCAAAATTCCCTGAATAACTTTGTTGGTTATCTCCACTTGACAATTTTATTGTGGGTGATAAGATGAATTAATCCTGTTATTAATTCCATACTTCTCAAACAGTTTCTGGATCAAATGAGATGTAAATTGGGGCCCCCCATCCGTCACTATCTCCATGGCTATTCCAAAGCAAACAAAAATATCTTCGAACAAGAAGTCTAAAACAACCTTCTTTGTAGCTCTAGTTAATGCCTTAACTTTGACCCACTTTGTGACGTAGTCATTACAGACCAATATGTATGATCTATACTGTGATGAAGGATTAATTGGCCCTACAAAATACAGGGCCCATTTCTAAAATGGCTCTATCACTATTTTAGGTTGTAATCGCATCTCATATGATTTCAAAGGCTAGCCCATCCTTTGGCAACTATCACAGCCCTTCACAAAATTCTTGGCATCCTGGAATATAATTGGCCTGTAGTACCCTATTGAGAGTACTTTATATCCCATCCTCTTGTTCAAGAAGTGCCCTCCACAGGGCTCCTCATGGCAAGCTTTTAAGATATCAAAAATGTTTTCTTCTCTAACACATCGCCGAATCTGAAAGTTTGGTCCATTGTGATAGAGATTTCCCTATATCCAGGAGTAAGTGGCACTCTGATGTATGATCTTCCTTCTTTCTCTGGAAGATAAATGATGTGGGAATTTACCTGTGGTAAGATAGTTGGTTATATCTGCATACCACAGTGAGTGAGTAGATATGGCAAAAAGATACTCATCTGAAAAATAATCCTCAGTAGGAGTGCAATTATCACCTATGGTTAACCTAGAAAGGAAATCAACAACTACATTTTATTTTCTAGGTTTATCTAGAATAGTGATATCAAATTCCTATAACAACAATAACCATCATGTAACTCCACCATTGGTAATAGGTTTATTCATTAAAAATAAAATTGCAGCATGGTTAGTGTGTACAAATAATTGATACTTGGTGATATACTGTCGAAATTTGTTGATAGCATGCACTACTGCTAGGAATTCATTCTCGGTCACTATTTAGTTGAGCTCAACTGGAGTTAAATTCTTGATGATGTAATAGATGGCGTAAGGTTTCTTTTCCTACAGCTACCCCAAAACAATGCCCACATCTATGTTAGATGCATCTGTAGTGATATGGGATGGCAGTTTCCAGTTTGGTCCTCGCAAAATAGGTGTTGTTGTTACATAGTTCTTTAACTTCAAAAAGGCTTGCTCACATTTCCTTGTCCACACAGATTCCACATATTTCATGAGCAAGTAAAACAGAGCAGATGCAATCTTTGAAATTTTTCTATAAATATCCTATAGTACCCTGCATGTCCCATAAAACCTCAATTTTTGCAGGGTCTACCTTGATTCTATCTACCAAAATGAAATGTCCCAGCACAATCCCCTCGATCATCATCATGTGGCACTTCTCAATGCTCAAAGGAACATTAGTTGGTACACAAAGTTCCAACACCTTTTCCAAATCAACTAATGATGTTTCAAAGGCATCTCTGTAGGGTGTAAAATCATCCATAAATATTTCGAGACAATCATTCAAGAGATCCAAAAAGATACCCAATATTTCCCTTTGAAAATTTGTTGGCACATTTCAGAGGCCAAAAGGAAGGACTCTATATGCAAAGGTACCCCATGGGTAGGCAAAGGTTGTCTTGTCTTGGTCTTCTGGGGCAATCTGTATTTTATTATAGCCACTGAACCCGTCCAGGAATGAAAAAAAAAAATTTCCCAAAGAGAGTATCCAGGACCTGGTCAATAAATGGTAAAGGGAAATGGTCTGTTTGGGTGGCGTTATTAAGTTCTCTATAGTCTACACAGACTCTCCACTTGCCGTTATTTTTAGGAACAATGAAAAGCGGAGATACCCACTGACTGTCAAAAATGGGGTAGATGAATTTAGCATTAATTATTTTCTGTAATTCCTCTTTCACTATCTCCTTAAGTGTCGAATTCATTTAGAGATATGGTTGTGTAACAGGTTTGTAGTCCTCTTTAAGGTAAATGCGGTGAGTGCATAGGCCAGGATGGATTCCTTTCATATCAGTATATTCCCATGCAAATGCATTTTTATATTGTTGTAACAATTGTATCAGCAATCTGTTTTGCTCAACAGTCAAGTTAGGATTAATGTTTAAATGTTTTACTAGCTCAATTTCAACAAGACTGTTGTCAGTATGTGGAGTGGTTCTCAAAAGTTCAATATTTACATCATCTACCTCATATTCTTCCCTTAGATCTCTAATAGAGGCAACAAAGAGGTAATTGATAATAAAACCATTAATAATGTCATCCTTTGTATCATCCGTAAAATATTGTGCTTTTCCAAGTGTGAGGAAAGGTAGGGAAAAATCAGATTCAAGTTCAAATTCATCCCACCAGGGACTATTCAAATCCATATGTGGTTCTGCTGTGGGGTAAAGGTTCATGTTCTTAGTGGCCAGCCCATCTGATATCACCATAGATCCAGATCTACATCCGATATATGCGTCTACAGTGGCTAGCCACAGTCTCCCCAAGATTAAAGGATGACCCCCCAGGTTGGATTTAGTTTGTAAAATGATAAAATCAGACAGATATTTCCAAGAAGCTACAGTGAGCACCACATCTTCTATCACTCCTTTAGGCTTGACACAGGACCTATTTGCTAATTCAATCACTGTAGGTGTAGGTATGAACCCATGAAGTCCTAGGGAGATAAAAAGATCCTTGGTCATTACATTAATGGCTACCCCTAAATCAATAAGTTGGAAAACTTTCCCATAACATGGATAGTAGCAGGGTCTTTTGGCTTCCTTCCAGTATTTTTGACACACATATCTCTCATTGTTTTGGCATAGATAGTGTTAGTATGAATCTTAATTCCAAGCGTATGAAAAAATACCACTTTAGTTGTGCATAACAAACAGCCCTAACAGCAAAAGATGGCTGCCAATATCTTCAGATCTGCAGTTAGGTTATCAAGATAAATGCTGCAAAAGTCTATATCTGTGCATCAAAATACATTAAGTAGTATAAAAACAAGATTTACTCCATGCATCCAATAGAAAAGACAAGAATATGTTGAATAAATTTTGTATTAATGGCACCTGGGAGGAAAACACAGAAGGGTGTTACCAATTCTCCTCAATGGGATGGGTTCTTGTAATTCCTCAGCACTTTAGATCTAAAATCCCTCTCTCTATATGGTGTAAAAAACCTAGACGAAAATGGTAGCAAAATATGACTATGATGGTGGATCAAAGTCAGACCAAAAGTATAGATCCAGAGTGATCTCTAGGAAACAAAAGGTGATGAATGAAAGGAAAAAATCTTCTATTTATAACAAAATATTGAGTTAGTCTAGATATTTGTGCATAATTAAAATATTATTAACCAAATCAAGATCCAACTTTTATGGAATATTTTATTATTTTTGTTGGAGGGAAAAGGAATTTGACTTGGGTCAAATCCCTTTATTTGTAAATAATAAATAGATAAATGATTTATTTATCATTTAAGGATGTGGTTGAGTAATAATTAAATAAATAATGATTTATTTAACTATTTATGGGTGATTTAGTCATGTTTAACAAAGAATATTATTTAAATAAGATTTAAATAATTATTCTTTAGAAAATAATAAGATAAATAATGATTTATCTAATTAATTTCCTTGTTTTGGGTTAAATATAACCAGGAATATTAATTAAACTATTGTTTAACTAATTATTCCTTGAAGAAAATCAAACAAATATAGATTTATTTAATATTTCCTCATGGGGTTTCCTATTTAGACCATAAACAACTTAATAAAGGTGGTTTACTAAGCTATTTTCATAGTGAAAGAAATTTTACTTAGGGTAAAATTGGTCTTATATGGTGTACTTGGGTCCATATAATAATAATAATAGGTTAGATGACCAAAAAATGGTGTAATGGATTTCCCCCCAACGTGTGAGCATTAGGAGCTAATCGTATGACCGAAGTACATTGTAAGAACTCAATCACTAGACACCGAAGGGGAAGTCAGAGAGAGAAATATAAGGTAGAATAAAGTGCTGAGAGGACTAGACCCTGAGGAGACGAGACTTACAGATGCGACAAGTCTCTTTTATGAGTGAGTACCTGTGCTATAGGCGGCGGAGGAGGCATACCTATGCCCGCCGAGACAAAGTACAAATAATAATGCATCCAATAAACAAAGGACTGAACAAAATAGTACATGTTGGCATAAACGTGAGCCATATAAACAACATGATAATGAATCCCACATACATATTGTGCCTGGGATAATAGCCAGGTCTTGTACAATAATGTCTGAGTACATGAGATACAAAATACAACCCAGATCTGCCCTGTAATCAAGAAAGGGCTCTGAAAATATAACTGATACATGCAATTAAAGAGGAGCTACAAGCGGCTGAGGCCGACATCATCAAATATATGGAGCTGCATCAAAGGCTGAAATGAAGAGGTCATCCAGGCATGTGGGAGCTACCTGTAGGGCCACTCCCTCATGAGGGTTGATACATCTCATACACACCTAGGAATCACCGGTCAAATCTACTGCATCACTGAACCATTGAGTATACGGATCTCAATCATACCGAAAGGAGCTAGAGTTGAGAAAAAAACAATTCAAAGGGATATAAGGAGTCCCTTTGCCTGATCTGAGGCACTGAACAAGAGTGGAAGCTGGAACCAAGGTACACTTCCCTCTAGACCTGTCTTCTGAAATAAATGATATGATGTCGACAGAAGGAGTTCCGCCATAGGTGAGGCAATAAGGGGTCCTCAAATACGACATGAGAGAAAATAGTAGAGCGACTGACAAATGGACACCAGGGATGATGAAATTGGGGGGACTGAGTAGCAGATAGACGACTTCCCTTGTTATAGCATAAAGGGCATGGATGACCTGGCACAATATCATGAGGGATAGGGGAAAGTGGGACTGGAGGCCATAATGAGCGACACGAGAGAGGGACCATGTAATGAAGGATGGAGGACTATAGCGGGATACAAAGGGACTCGGGATAGACTCCATGAATGCAATGATGACTCAACTCAGATGCTCTAAAACAAGGGTGACTCAATGGTGCTGCCACACAGTGAAGGTCTAATGGGGGACCATAGAAACATGAGTACAAGAGGGTAATTCATGACAGAAATCGACACAAGCATGACCAAGTATTGGGGTGAAGTGGTGCCCCACATACAAGTGTTGCAAGTGAAGAAATTTTATTTTAAGGAGTGGTGAAGTGACGCTTCATGGAAAAAATGTTTCCTGGTGAAGTGTCAAATCCCAAAGAGTTATGGGCTGGCTACCTAAAAGAAATAAAACATGCATTTCACCAGGGAAATGCTAAGGGTAATATTTCTTAAGGTAGAGTGCATTACGAGGGTTAGGAAGGGAGTGTCCTTCGAAATCCTCTAAGAGGTATGCCGCCTTTCCTAAATCCTTACTAATGATGTAAGGGCATAGCCATAATGAGTCAAACTTCCCATGACCAAGGACATCATGGGCTTGGTCATACACTAGAACAAGATTACCTTCGTGGAAAGTATGAGGGTGGAATTTTTAGTCATACTAAGCTTTAGTGTGTTTCTTAGCTGCTTCAATGGTTTGAAATGAAACATGACGGTCTTCGGAAGCGCGTTCAAGAATGATAAGTATTTTTTTTAAAGGTTGAGTTTCAGGGAGAAGTTCGACAACTAGATGAAGGGAAGGGATTTCACACTCGATTGGTAAAACTACCTCCTCTCCGAAAACAAGGTGGAAAGGAGTAAACCCAATGGTGATTTTAACAGAAGTTCTATAGGCCCATAAAGCAGGGAAGAGAATAAGGTGCCAGTTGGTTTTGTGCTTATCCACCATCCGTTGAAGCATGGTTTTAAGAATTTTATTGACTGCTTCAACTTGGCCATTACCTTGGGGGCAATAGGAGGAGGAATATTGGTGCTCAAAACCCAACAACGAGGATAGCTCACGCCATATCTCATCTTCAAAATGTCAGCCATGGTCAGAGACCTATTGTTTTGGAACTCTGAATCGAGCGATAACATGGTTAAAGAAAAACAGGGTTGCGGTAGCTGTCGTGTTGTTAAACATTGGTATGGCCTCAGCCCATTTTGTGAAATAATCAATCGCCACGATGATATACTTGTGGTTACCAGCAGATGAAGGTTGACACTCCATAAATTCGATGGCCCACTTACAAAAGGGGCCAGCTGACATGACAAGATGGAGGGGCGCTGGAGGAGTTCACGCCTTAGGGGCAAAGTGTTGGCAATTAGAATAGTGTTTGACTACTTCAATGCAATCAATAAAGAGAGAAAGCCAAAAATACCCAGCGCGCATGATTTTCTGGACAGTGGAAAGACTGGAGAGGTGGCCACCACAAGCATCGCTATTGCAGGCATTGAGGACTTGCTTAGCTTCAGCATGCGTGAGACAACGACGAAGGAAAGTATCTACACCGCGACGATAAAGGTCGTCACCGATAAGAAGGTAGTGGGGGGTCTGGTGTCAAATACATCATCGAGCATCATGATCAAGATGGAGGGCGAAATTTTGGGTTTGCAAGTAAGTGAGGATGTCACCATACCAAGGATCGTCTGTGGTAATGGCGAACAAATGTTCATCGGGAAAATCATCATTAATTGGAGGATCCTGCGTACCGGTAGGTAATTTGGAAATGAGTTCAGTGAGGGATAAACCCTTCTTACTTTTAGGTGTGACAAATTCAAGATCGAATTCTTGGAGAATAACGATCCAATGGGCGTACTTCCCATTGATGATTCGGCGACTCAATAGGAAGGCCATAGGGTTGGAATTAGTCACGACCTTGGTGGAACGCATGAGGATGTAATGACAAAGTTTTTGGACCAAGAACACGACATCCAGTGCTAATTTATCTTCATGTGAGTAGGATACAGGAAGTCCTACAAGGTTCTTACTGACATAATAGATAACATGCTTAGATCCATTTTCATCTTCCTGTATAAGGACTCCAGCAACCGAATAGGTGGAAGCGGAGATGTACAAGATAAAGTCCCTATTAAATTCAGGAGGATGGATCAAGGGAGCAGATGTGAGAGCATGTTTCAGGGCATCGAAAGACTCTTGAGCATGGTCATCCCACACAAATGGAATGTTATATCGGAGGAGTCTAAGGAATCCATGCGCGGTGGTGGCATAGTCAGGGACGAACCGGCGAAGGAAAGTAGCTTTGCCTTGGAGGCTTTGTAACTGGCGTAAGGTACGGGGAATAGGAAGCTCAAGGATGGCTTGAAATTTCAATGGGTCAAGTGTTATACCATCTTGAGACACAATGAAACCTAAAAGACGGCCGGCAGGAACACAAAAGACACACTTCAGTGGGTTGAAATGGATATTATACTTGCGACATCGGAGAAAGATGGTACATAGGTCGTGGAGGTGTTGCGCCCGATGTTTAGAACGTGCAGTGAGGTCGTCTAAATAAGCAAGAATAATATGGGCTAGGTCATGAAAACAGTAAGACATGGCCCGCTGAAAAGTGGCTCCGGTGTTTTTAAGGCCGAATGGCATGACCCGATAGGAAAAGGTTCCCCACGGACTAATAAACGTAGTCTTAAGCTAATAAACATGATGGATAGCAATTTGGTTGTATCTAGAGAAACCATCCATGAAGGATAGAACTTCGTACCCTGCACACTCATCAATGATTTGGTCAATGAATGGTGTGGGGAAGCTGTCTTTGGGACAATCTTTTTTCAGGTCGGGAAATTTAGTGCAGACATGGATGGTGCCTTGTTTCTTGAGGACAAGAACCGGGTTGGACACCCAAGTGGTGTATTCGATAGGATAGATAAAACCAGCCTGCTTGAGCTTATCGATTTCAGCTTTTACAGCTTCTCGTCTGGAAGGATTAATGGGTCTCAACTTTTGATGAACAAGATTTGCATCGGGCCATGTATCAATATGGTGTTCGATAACGGCGGGATCAAGTCCGGGAATTTCTGAATAGGTCCAGGCGAAGATATCACAAAATTCTTTGAATAGCTTGGTGTAAGCCTCAATATCTTCTGGGGTGCATTGGGCGCCCAAGGTGATATTTTCTTCAACCCCTGGTTTGTTAAAAATGTCAATTTTAATGTTAGGAGAGATATTGGCCATATTTCCTTCTTCGAAAGCATCAGGTGCAGGAATGGGATTTCTAAACCAATCGAATTCATTAGGAATGAATTCTTTAGTTTCCACAACATATTGGTCATGGGATTTTTGTGGGAGGAAGTACGCACGGTGGTGCATATCATCCCACAGAAAGTTAGGATTGGTCATCGCTTCCATAATGTCTTCATTAGAGTGAAAGATGGGGTGACTGGAGGAAGGGAGACCACCTGATGCGGCAAAGCTACCTGACTCATCATCATGTGAAGAAAAACTCACATGTGCAACGTCATGGGGGATAACCGAAGAGTAAGCAGATAAAGGATCTACCGATTTTGAGCCCAGGGTGATCCCTGAAGGGAGGTCAAGCGGATCATCAGGGGAAGTCTCCATGGGGGCTTCCACCGAGGGTCTCATGGATGATGATAGGTATAAAATGGTGGCCGAAGGCTCCGTCATGTCGACATCAGAAGGAGGGATGTCAATGGGAGTAGGCAGATCCTCTGGTTCTACCGAAGCAGAACTCGCGAACAAGGAGGGGGTGCACTTGTTACGCTTGGCCTCGAATTGGTAGAAAGCTTCCAAATAGGAACGATACTCTTCAAGGCGAGGAAAGAGGTGAGTGTAGTGGCCATGGAAATCACACAAAGCACAAGGGTGATTTGTGTGCAACGGTTTGAGTTTCGGGACTGAATCAGGTATAGTGACATATACCTCAAGGATATCAGATTCCAAAAACTTCTCATTGGCCATGGGCTTGAGGTGAGGCAGCTCGGGACAAGTATGGGTGGCATGACTGACAACATCACACAAAGCACACTGGATAATGTGCCTTGGTGGCTGAGGAGGGGCAAATTTTGTTGGGCTAGTCTTATCTTTGGTTGCCTTCTTGTTGGTTTTGCCTCCGTTACCTGTAGCTGTCGCAACAGGAGGAGGTTCTTGTTGAGGTGGCTGAGGCACTATAGCAGTGGGAGAAGTCATAGGGACTGGTTGAACCGAGGTCAAAGCAAGATATGGTTTGGGGTGACTAGGCGGGGTATTGGCTGGGGGATCAAGGTACCAAACGGGAATCCCCAAGGTCAGTTTAGGAAGAGAGAGGGTGGCCATAACAGGTACCGTGTAGACTCCGAGAGGGGGGGATAGGAACGGTATCTAACCGGAGGGATAATGACTAGGTGGGATGGCTACAAGATGGTTAAGGCCTGGAGGAACCATTCCAGAAGGATAAAGAGGCTCATGAGTACTAGCTGAAGGTGAAGGGACGGGAGGAGGAGGTCCAGAAGGCTGAATTGAAGGTCTAGTAGCAGGCTACAGAGGGCGAGGAGGTTGTAGACTAGTCGAAGCGGGCCACTTGAGGGCAGCCAGAGACTATTGCATCATGTAATTATTCGATGACCTGGGATTAGAGATAGGAGGAGGGAGACCAGGGAATGTACCAAGCAAAGAGCAGTCTTTGTAGACTCCGGGTGAGACACTGGTCAAAGGATCAACGATTTGCTTATTGGCCACCGAAGATATGATGGACTGAGGGGAGGTTTGAGACTTCGGTTCGTAATATGTCAACTGGTCGATGGTGACTATATTTTTGTCATGAGGGAAGGACATCTTGCGGTGAACCGCAGATTGGAAAACAGACATCGCATAGGTGTAGCTATGACCCAATAGAATGTTGTAATATAATGGGGCATCAATGACTTCTACGTCAACTCAAATAGTCTTGCCCGCAAGAGTAATAGGACAATTGCAAAACATACCAATAGGCTGGGAGGCATGGCTATCCCATGCTCGGAGAGTGATCGTGGAAGGATCCAACTCAGGTGATCCGAGTTGGTTCCAAACCGAAGCAGACATCACACAGGTGGATGGCCCCTCATCAATGATACACTGGGAAGTGTTGGCGTTCCAGATTTTGACTGGGATTTGGAAGGTGATGGATGCAGGAAGAGGAGGATGTTCTGACTGGTAAACATCGAAGATGATCAAGCGATCATTGGCGAGATCTACAGTGCCCATGGCATATAGTAGAGCTTTTTTTTGTGAAGGGCATGACTGGAGGAGTTACAGCATTGAGATGGCAGCAGGAGATTGCACCAAATCATCTACTATATTATACAAATGGGCAGCTTTACCAGAAGTAGCATTTCGTCATAGTGGTCCCTTAGGGATCTTGGTATGAACCTCTGCCTTAGGCTGAGGGATTTACAAGGGACCATTAGTTGTTGAAAGAGGCTCTATAGAGACCAAAGGAGGTGGCTCGGAGACAGACATTGTGAGAGGCTTGTTGTACTAATGGGACCAAGTCTAAAGATTGATGTCTATAGTTAGAGGTTGATCAGAGTTAATGATGAGAATCTGGTAATCGAATGTACTAGATGGAAGAGGTTGAGTGGCCACCTGACCTTCAGGTGGTTGGGTAGCCACAAATCCTTGCTGAGGGAAAGGATTAGTAAGCACAGCCGACTGACTAGGCGCAGCATTGGGAGGGATGGAAGGGGAGGCTTGTTTTCCTCACAATGTTGCTTGAGACTCCCACATCTGCTTCATTTGTGGCAAAAGAGGACAATCATGTGTGTAATGACCATAAACACCACAACACGAAAAAGGCTTGTTCATGCGAATAGGCCTGTCCTGCTTGGGTTGAGTGCCCTGTTGTTGGTTATTAGTGTTAGGAGAATTATTTGGAGGATTAGGTCTAGGATTACCAGGAGAAGATTGATTTTGAGTGCCTTTCCTCTTATTTTTAGAGGGAGGAGGATTAGTCGCGCCCTGCTGTGCATACACCTGCCCCTGAGGGGGTGGTGGCTACTGTTGTGGGGGTTGAGAAGGCAAGGGAGGAGGTGGTGCTAATGTTGGAGGAGCCGAAGCACTAGGCTATGGATACGGGTAATAAGGAGGTTGGGTAATAGTGTGGTAAATAGGAGTTTGGGCAAAAGGAGGAGGCATGCCATATCCTGGATACATGCTACTGGGAAGGGAAAACGTACAAGAGGTGTTGGCCCCCACCTGAGGAAAAACATAGCCCATGGGAGGTTGAGTGTATGGATGAGAGATATCTCCAACAATACTGTTGGCGGCATGAGATGCCCTCGGTGCATTAGCACCACCGGGTCTGGGAAGATCAAGTAGGACGGTATAAACATAACCCAACTAAGCATAGATCAGGTCATATTTTAACACAATTTGGAGAGCGGCTTCTTCGGTTTGAGGAAAGTGAAATGTGACATCTTTCCCGATAGGTGGCAAAAGAGATTTAAGGAACCAGTCCATGTAGACATGGTCTTCGAAGGTAGGGGCTTGACATAGGCTCTTTATTCTCTGCCATTCCTGGACATGGTTAGATAGGCGGGTCGCAGATGATTGACCGAAAGAATTCAAGAGTTCGGTACCAGTGTCATAATGAAGGGGAAGGTGGAAGTAAGACAGAAAATCTTGGGCAAGAGTCACAAAGGTGGTATGAGAGGAAGGGGCCTGATCAACATACCACTTAGAAGCTTCACCAGTAAGCGTACGTTGGAACAACCAAAGATGGATAGAGTCATTGGTAATAGAGTTAGACGAACACCACATGTGGAGAGATCAAACATGATTTGTAGGATCTTCTCCAGCAAGGCATTCAAACTTGGGGATGTTGGAAGGGAGCTTAGTCGGCATAGTGGGACAACTAGCGTCATGGTGTATAGGGTCATTTATCAACTAGTAAAAATCGGGAAGGATGAGGACTGCCATGTAGGGGAGAAAGGGTGCAGCCGTGGTAGTGTCCGTTGTGGTCCCACTAGTGGTATTCCCAACATTAGGTCTGGAGTTACCACCAACATTAGGTCCTACACCAGACATGGTGAAGGTGATAGGGGGAGAACTGGGGGTGACACGAAAAGGAAAATCCAATGAACCAGAAGAAGGGTCGGAGTGTGGACTCGGTGGAGGACTAACTCGAATCCTACGCGGAGGAGTAAGTCTTCCTACCAGAAACTGAGGATGAAGGCTAAGAAGACTTTGAGATAAACGCCTTGGTGGCACAATGATGATGACACAAACACGACACAAAAGAAAAAGAGACCAATAAGGGCAGGGAGGTGTATGATCAACTAATTACAATGTCGAAACAAGGGCAGAGAGGTGCAAGATCAATTGATTTCAATGTTTTAGAGTCTTTGCTTGGCGGTGTTAACCAAGCCCTTTTTCTCTTAGGGTGTGTGTGTAAAGTGTGTAAATTTTAATTTTTAAACCCAAACGTTTGTAGCGAAAAATAAAAAGTGTGTTGTATAGCTGCAAATAAACCTGTAAATAACAATATATAAGACTAAAATAACAGAAAATAAACAGCGAAAAATGCAATAATCTAAACCCAAGGAGGCAGGCCTCTCAACAACTATTCTGTAGGCAGGTAAAAAAATAATCAAAACACACTAAAATAGCCAATAGATCTAAGGTTAGGAGGGATAGGGATCTAAAGGTCAAATCTGCTGGAAAGTGATGCAGAAAACAACAACAAATCAGAGGAAAATTTATTGTAAATGAGGTGGCGAAAGGCTATGTCCTGGAGGGAAATGAAGGTGACCCTAGAGGAAAACCAAAAAAAAACTAAAATAGGTGTTTTGGATGGATAAATAGCCGATCTGAAGTGGATCTTAAGGTGAGGTATCAGATCTGAAAAATGGCTAAAGACTCTGAAATTTCAGACAACCTGCAATAGCAAAAACTCTTCCACAAAAAGTGGAGGGTACTGAAGCCCTAGGGGGCTAGGTTCCCACTTATTTGAGCAAAATAAAACAATTACAAGTCCAAAACAAGCGAATACGGAAGTCAGACAACCTTGAAAAGAGGCTTAGACAAACCCAGAAAACTTTCAGAAAAATTCCCACAACAAGTCCAGGTCACAGTTTCTGAATTGTTTTCAGTAGAGGTCGCAGTTTTTGGGCTGAAAGGTGTGTCCTAAAGGTTAAAGTCATAGTTTTTGGCCAAAAAAGTACGACCTGCACTTCCAAAACTCTCGGCAACAGATTTCAGAAAAAAGTGTCATCTCAGCTACGGCTGATGTCGGTCACCTACGCAATAGGTCCGAAAACACACGGAAGTTAGAATTTTTAATGTTTTAGGGTTTTATAGGTTAAAAAAACATCAAGAAAAGCAGAAACAAGAGGCTGAAGAGAAATCCTAGGGTTTGAAGCAGCTAGATATGCAAGGATCAGAAAAACGACAAAGGTCGTAATCGTAAACCAGTGTGGAGTCGCCAATTATTAGTATGAATCTTAATTCCAAGCGTATGAAAAACTATCACTTTAGCTGCGCATAACAAACAACCCTAACAACAAAATATGGCTGCCAATATCTTTAGATCTACAATTAGGTGATCAAGATAAATGCTACAAAAATATAGATCTATGCATCAAAAGACATTAAGCAGTAGAAAAACAAGATTTACTCCATGCATCCAATAGACAAGACAAGAATATGTTGAATGAATTTTGTATTAATGGCACCTGGGAGGAAAATCCCTCTCTCTTGATGGTGTAAAAAAACTAGACAAAAATGGTAGCAAAATATGACTATGATCGTGGATCAAAGTCAGACCAAAAGTATAGATCCAGAGTGATCTTTAGGCAACAAAAGGTGATGAATGAAAGGAAAAACCCTTCTATTTATAGAAAAATATTGAGTTAGTCTAGATATTGGTGCATAATTAAAATATTATTAACCAAATCAAGATCCAACTTTTATGGAATATTTTATTATTTTTGTTGGAGGGAAAAGGAATTTTACTTGGGTCAAATCCCTTTATTTGTAAATAATAAAGAGATAAATGATTTATTTATCATTCTAAGGATGTGGTTGAGTACTAATTAAATAAATAATGATTTATTTAACTATTTATGGGTGATTTAGTCATATTTAACAAATAATATTATTTAAATAAGGTTTAAATAATTATTCTTTAGAAAATAATAAGATAAATAATGATTTATCTAATTAATTTCCTTGTTTTGGGTTAAATATAGCCAGTAATATCAATTAAACTGTTATTTAACTAATTATTCCTTGAGGAAAATCAAACAAATATAGATTTATTTAATATTTCCTCATGGGGTTTCTTGTTTAGACCATAAAAAACTTAATAAAGGTGGTTTACTAAGCTATTTTCATAGTGAAAGAAATTTTAATTAGGGTAAAATTGGTCTTATATGGTGTACTTGGGTCCATCTAATAATAATAGGTTAGATGACCAAAAACTAGTGTAACAGATAGGTACTTCCTTAAGAGCTTGTAACAGTGGAATCCACACATACAAATTCTGTAATTCCTTGAGAAACTCAGATTCAGTTTGTGAGGTCGGTCGGGTTTCAATTAATCATTGAGGGTGTGGAGGATCCTGAGCTCTAATAGCTGAGTCAGCTATCAGAGTTACACCAGCCCTCCTCAAGTTGGCTGATGTAGAAACAATAGGTTTTCCCAAGCTGGCTGCTATAGGTGTAACAACAAGTGATGTATTGGCTCTTACAGGTGTAACAACTATTTCAGAATCAACTATATCCTTTCTAGGTGACTCACATTCTTCCTCAGTAATAATGGGAGTATGACCAGGTCTTATTACTTTTCCCGATCGAAGCTGAATCTCATTAAGCCCAATAGGATTGATAAGATAACTATGGAAAGTAGCCAGGGTGTCTATGCTCTAAGATGCCTTATTATTCATATTGGGATTAGGTTGCATAGGTAATTGGGGTCGGACAGGAGGTGTAGGAGTTTGAAGAGGAGGTAGTTTTAACTATTGTTGCATTAGTAGTGCAGGGGGTACTAGACCTTGGCCATTACCTCTCCAATTATGACTCCAAGGATAAGATTGTGATGAAGGATATTGTATTGGTGGAGGGGAAGGCCACTGGTTCCAAGGTGAAAGAAATTGTGTTGAGGAAGGAGTAGAGTATGGCCATGGAAATTTCTGACCATTATAAACATTATTCCAATGATTAAAAGAGGAAAAATGTGGAGGCATACCCGTAGGTCACGAATACCATGGTCTCTTTGATCTAGTGAAGTAAGAAGACTGAAAATCCTCACTTGATTCCTTAAGTACTACTTTCAGTCTGGGTAGTTCTGGGCATTAACCAGTGGAATGCGCTAGCTCACAGATGTTGTGTTATCACCAAATTGATCTTGATTGGCTACTCATCAATCAACTCAATGTAACTCTTTCAAACAAATTCTAACTGAAGATTAGCCTCTTCCGTTTGAGAGGGCTCTCTCAAAGGGGGTTTATGATTTTGAATAAGGATAGTACTAGATGTCTAATTATATGAAATTGTAACTTGTTTTGTATGATTTTGAAAAATGAAGGCTTGATACCATTGGGCTTATGGAGTCAACAATTAGTAGCCTTAGTGACAGTGGTTCTTCACATGGAAGCTAAGGTAGATAGAGGTTTTCAATAGAGATAATTCACACATACAACATAGGAAAACACAGTCATTTCACCACTAAAGGAAGTCAGAGCATAATATTATGAATTCTGAGTAATTAGGGATGAAATCTACTGCAAGTGATTAAACATAAGATACAGATCAATAAGACATCAAAAAACTCATGAGAATCCCAGGTCTAGAAGTAAAATGTCACTTTGTATTACTGATAATGGTAAAAAAACATACAAGCATCAATTTGGTGCAAATATTCTCCAACCCTTTTCTTCTTCGATGTTTTGTCTATAAATATACATTATTTACAATATGGATGATCTTCCTGGTGGATAGATCCTCGAATTCTACTATGAAACCTTTCATAACTTAAATCAATAACTCAAAATAGAAAATTGACAGTTACCTTTAAAGAAACAAACTCCTAATAGGACTCTATCTCCTATTTATTACATTCCTTTATCCTATCTGTGAAACAGTTACATGATGGTTACATAACTAATGTCACATGCTTGAAGGACACATGACCAAGTTCACCACCACTTTACATATTTAAATCACCCCTAGATCTGCGGAGCATAACCCTTCTTTTTAGGAGTGGATGACCTTCATCTTCAACACGGTTTTGACTGAAGACCTGGCTTCATGGCACTCCCTTTGAGTCATAAATATCTGCTAATAAGGTCCTCTGACATGCTGGAGGTATCCAGCTAGCCAAAAATGCTTGTAAGATGCTCAAAATTTTTCAACAATTGCTCACTACGAAAATAGGGAAGTTTCGTAGCGAATTTTAGTAGCATGGGAAAAGTGGCTTCTCCATCAATATTCTTGACTTATTTGTTGTTCCAACCCCTAATCATGTCATGACACCTTGCACCATCAATCTCTCTCCTTAAAACATTCCAAAACTTAGTTTAAATGCAAAAAAGCACCTACAGGTTTTTTCGTAGCATATTTCTGGCTTGAAGCCTGAGGTATGCTATGAAAAGATGCAAAAAAATAGAAATTGCTCCTTTCAATATTTTCTTCAAAAATTGTCCCCCATCTGCAAAATTTGGGTTCTTTGCATGTTATGAACCTCCTAAAACATATTCCATATTACCTTATTACTCTTGTGGTGTTTCCCCCTCATTTACAATAAGTTAACTAATGGGCTCCTCTACCACTGTCATTTTCAATCCTTTCTTTTCCAACTCTACATGAATGAGATCCAATTGCTCTTCTAAATATTTCACTTTGTCCTTTAATGTCCTGTTCTTGGATTGCAAGTGTAGGTTTATCTTTTTGATATGTTTGACCTCTCATCTTAGTGGCTGAGTCCACTTTATCAAATTTTCCGTATTGTCCAAAGTCTTTGAAACACTGGTGACTTGATCTTCCCAGATTTTGCCTCTTGCTTCAAAAATGATATCTCCTCACCTGCCACCTTCAAATGCTCTTTAAGGGTTTCAATTTCTGATTTTCCACTAATTTTTTCTTTAACCTTTCTTTGTTTGATAACCAGCTCTTATTTTTCAGGTGAAGACAGATCTATAGTGCTTGGTGGTTGAGCAGTTTCACTGACCTTCTCAATTTCTTTGCTGCTTTCCATGACCTTTCTTGCATGGCTAGTCATTGGTTTCCTAGGTTGAAAAATGAAACTAGCATCGTCACCTGAAAACTATGATTTTTCTGATGTCTTACCTTTCTTCAGCTTTATTCCTCCAGCTTCAATGTCTTCAACTTGGACAATGGGAGTTTCTTCAATGTCAATTGCATGCAAGATGTCCTCTAAGTTTCCTTTAGCCATTGTTTGGCTCCTAGTAACTCTCTTGCTGCTTTGTTTGCTAATTGTTTGCTTCTATTTTGCATGTGTTCTTTTAGGTGTGTCAATCTTCTGCAAAGGCTCTACCTCCATGCTCACTAGTTCTGGAGGAGATAATCTATTCCCTTATTCAACTTCCTCTGCCACAGTTGGTGATGAAATGTTCCTTAGTTTGGAGGCTCTCTTAGGATTGAAAACATCAATTCCATAATCACTCATGAACAGAAAGGAAGTCCAATCTCTGTCTAGTCTCTTTTATTCCTCTACCGCCAATAGCTTAATCAAACCATGATGAAAACGAGAAGTTTCATTTCCTTCTTTCTTGATTTGAAACTTGTCTAACATTTTCCCTAGACTTCTATATAAATAAAAAGGCAAGTCAAGTGACCTCTTAAACAGGAAATGCAGTATAAGTCTGAGGTGGTAGGACTAGACCATGTGAAACCGTCCTTCACAGGAAAAATACTTCTGGATGATCATCAACAACTTTGAATAATTGTCCTTCATGAAACCCCTAGGAATAGCATTTTTCAAATCAATTTCACTGTGTTCTGGTTTGATGAACTCTTTGCAGTCCTACATTGTCAATTTTATGCTTTTAAACCATTGTTCCCCTCCTCTAGGGATTCTTGTTGCTAATGAAATTCTGTCTGGTGTCACTGTAAGGTTCAAGATTCCCACTTTTGAATTTTTTCCTATGAAATTTTTAGCAAAATCCTTGGAAACCTGTAGACGAAAACCCTACAACCTTTGACAAAACTGCAAGCAACTTGTTCTTCTGAAAACCTCCATGGCAGTTGGGTCTTCATTCAGCAAATTCATATCTATGGGCTCATACCTGTGGCAATAACCACCTTTGTTTGTTTTCTTCCGTACAACCATGGATGCTTTATATTGTCACAGCCTCACTTGCTTGATGACACCTGCAAAGTTCAAATATGCCAGCAACCTGATTTTCTCGATGAAGTAACTCTCCAGAGATCGATTTACATGCAAAGACAAAGCATAATATGAAAAAAAGGCTAATTTGGGTAAGGTTTTATGGTTTGAATGACAAATCATGCTTTAATCATGACACATGTGTGCCAAAAAGGGTACTGATGACCTCAAACACGGATTTGTACCTTTGAATTAATCATAATAGAATCGAATGACCTCCACCCTAACTCCTCCAATCATGGAATGAAATTTCACACCGAATTTGACAAGACAGGTAAGAAAACATATTTTCGTAACATAGCTAGTTTATCCTATGACAGTTTCACTAAGAAACTATTAGGTAGTTTTGTAGCGAAATTTGTTGTTTTTTTGTATAAAATGCTACGAAAAGTTGAAAAACTGACACAAGTGCCCTTTTTGAATTTAAATGTGTAGGAAATGAAAACGGACACCATATGAGGACTGATGGGACATGACATGACATAAATGGAGGTGACCTTGAACCTTAGGATAGGTTAAACATGTAAATAATGAAATTTTCCTATACCAACTTGAAATGCTTAAGGAGACCTTATCCTTTTGATGAGTAAACTATATGACCATGTCAAGTAATGTTTCACAATTTTATGAGTGATAACAGTGGCTCCACTTGGGATGGTGTGCCCCTGTGGTACACCAAAGTACCTGTAGCTCTAGTGCCTTCCATCTTTTTTGAAAATAAAAACTCTAAAATTTGCCAAGCCTTCTTCAAACTCTAATGGCCTTCACCTCAGGGTCAATTTTGATGATCAACTTGTCTTTATTAGCAGAAAAGCATAATAAAATGGAATATATACAATGGAGTGAAAAATCAGTAGAGCTTAAGAGGAATAGTGCTTTAGAAACCTGCCATTTACAAACCCTCTAGCACAAGGTTGTTCATCCATCTCCTACAGTAGATAAGTGTTGTTGCCATGGAATGTAGCTACTATGAATGGTCCTTTCTAGATATTCTCAAACTTACCATGTTTCCCCTTTTCTTCAATTCTGGCCTCCCACTTCAACATGACATCTTGAATCTGAAAATTTTTCTCTTTTACCTTCCTATCAAATGTCTTCTTTATTCTGTTTTGTGATTTCTGACGGTTGTTATATAATTCCTCCTTTTTTTCCTACAGAGCTATCAACTGGTTTATTCTCCTCTAAATAGCATTAGGCTCCTCCTCTAGTCCTTGCATCAATTTTATAACAGGCACTCCAAAGGATGTAGGAAAAATGACTTCAGCTCCATACACCAACTCATAAGGTGAAGTACCAATTGATATTTTTGTACATACTCTATCAACCCACAGAGCATACTTCAGCTTCAAATTCCATGATCTTTTGTTTTCCTGCAACACTTTCTTGATAATTCTCACAATTATTTTTTTAGAAGATTCAGCAAGACCATTACCCTATGGGTAATAAATAATAGAGTGTCCAAGTGTAATGTGATACTGATGACAAAAAATAATCAATATTTTGTATTTGAAAGCCTTAGGATAGCCAAACCTAGACAATATGTTATTCTCTAAGAACTGTATGATGATTGAATCATTTGCTTTCCTTGTTGGGATTGCTTCAATCCACTTGGTGAAATAATTTGTTGTTATCAGTATCCAACGATGCTTCCCTGAAGATGATGGATGAATTTCACCAATAAAATCTACCTCCCACTGATGGAAAGGTGCCTCAACATAAATTGGCATCAAGGGTAAAGGAACTAGCTTTTTCTTACCATAAAAAATCTGGCATTTATGGCAGAAAACTATCTTCTTATAAACAACCTTGAACATGGTAGGCCAGTAGTACCCTACTCTAAGAATTTTGTTTGCTGTGGCCTTCCAATAGTGATGTCCTCCACAATCTCCTTTATGAAACTCTTCAATCACCTTTTCAACTTCCTCTTCTAGCAAAAAATTCAAAAGAATACCACCAGTATCTTTCCAGTACATATTTTTATCTATAATGCAGTCGCTCAGAGTTTTCAGCTTCACAAACCTTGCTTTAGATTTATTCAATTCAATAGGAGCTTTATGATGATGAAAGACAAAGGCAATGTCTTTGTACCAGTCAAATAGAATTTACTTCTCTTCAATAGGATTCAGCTCTTCACCTTCATCTGATAATTCTGAAATTTCTGCAATAATATTCATATCGAGACAGTCAAAATTGGACTGTGCCATCAGCTTTTCTAGCCCCTGACCTTTCACCAATTTTGTAGGTTTGATTTCTATATCATACTCCAGAAAATTAGCTATCCACTTCCCTCGCTTACCATCAGGATCAACTTGAGTCAAGATGTCCTTTACTATAGTGTTAGGCACAAATGCTATAACATGAGAATGGAGAATATAAATTATGAAGTCTTTAATGACTTTGACCAAAGCATATGCTTGTTTTTATAGGATGTTGTATTTTAGCTCTAAGTTAGCAAGGGTTCTGCTAAAGAAAGAAATGGGCTCATCTGTACCTTGATGTCCTTTGTGCAGTAAAACTCCAGCAATTGTGTTTTCTGATGTAAATGTAAAAACCAGAAATTATTTTGAAAAATATGGGCTAATAAATACTAGGGCCTGAGTGAGTGCCTTATTAATTTCTTCAAATGACTACTTTGATTCAAATGTACATTTAATATCAGCTCCTTTCTTCATCATCTTTGTTATATCTTTGACAATATTAGCAAAGTTGGGAATAAACCTTCTAACAAAATTCACTCTCCCAAGGAAAGACTGAATTTCCTTTTTGTTCCTTGGAAAGTCAAATTTCTGAATGGCATTGACTCTATTTGGATCAATCTTTATCCCATGTTTTAATATAATGTGCCGAGGAAAATTTCCAGAAGTTAAAGCAAAAATACTCTTAGTGGGATTAAGAGAAATACCAAATCTCCTACACTTCAATAGAACTTTCTCTAGATGCTTCAAATGTTCTTCCTCTCTTCTTGAGAATACAGTTATATCATCCAGATAGACAACCACCAACTTATCCTTCTCCTCAGCAAAGGCAATTCCCATTGCCCTTTGAAAGGTTGCTCCTGCATTCATCAGACCAAAGGGCATCTTGGCATACATGAATTTCCCCCATGGTGTAATAAAAGTAGTTTTCTCCTGATCTTCTAGGTGTACCAATATCTGATTGTATCCTGAAAAACCATCTAGCATAGACATCCTTTGGGAACCAACAATATTATGTAGAACTTTATCCTTCTTAGGGAGAGGGTAATTGTCCTTCAGAGAACCGTTGTTCAAGTTTCTGAAGTCAATGTAGATTCTGATCTCTCCATTGTTTTTCCTGACTGGTACAAAGTTAGCAAGCCATTTTTAGAATATGATAGGAACGATAATTTTTGCATCAAAGAGCTTCTTAATTTCCTTCTCAATCAGAGGCATGAGCAGTGGATTAATCCTTCTCAACTTTTGTTTGAAATGTTTCTCATTTTCTTTAATAGGAATGGTATGTTGAATAATAGTAGGATCATATTTCTTCAAATCAGCATAACTCCATGCAAAAACATCAATGAACTTTTTCATCATCTCAATATATTTCTCTTTCATCTCTACAGAAAGAAACTTTGAAAGCTTTATGATTTTATTCATTGCTACTGTACCAAGATTACAACTCTCTACCTCTTCATCATCAACTTGCATCCTAGGAGCTTTGAACACATCATTTAAAAAAAAAAAAATTCAAGTGGAATGAGACCCTTGCATATACAATTATTCTTCAGTTGCAAAACTTCAGAATTACCCTTAGTTTTAGCAATCATGTTTTGATGATCTACTTGTTTGCTTTCAACTCCTCTTTCAATTCTATGAATTTTTTGACTTGTTGTTCATCTTCAAACACTTTCCAATGGATGATGTTGTCTGGGATAGCAGGCCTATGACAAACTTCAACCTCATAATTTTCAGTGGAATGTGCAGGGATAATAAACAGACTTGCAGAAACAGCTAGGGAATTAGCTACTAGTTTTGATCCCTAGTTTTCACAATAAATGAATATTCTTGAAATTTTTCTAACATCTCCATGATCAAATTTCTGTATGCTCTTATTATCACATCCTTGGTTTGATATATTCCTTCAAATTGTTTAATAACCAATTCAAAATCTCCACAAACTGAATTTTTTTGGGCACCTAATCTTTTCAAAATTTCTAAACCCAAAAACAAAGATTCATACTCAGCCATATTATTTGTTCAATCAAAGTTCAGTTTGAAAGAATGTAACTTAATTTCATCATCAGGGATTGTGATCCAAATGCCTACTCCAACCCCCTCTCTTCCAGTTGATCCATCAAAGTGCAACAACCACCAACCCTCTGCCTTTTCTTCAATAATTTCCTGATTTTCAGCTTGCTGATTTTCAACCTCTTGAATTTCTGATTTCCTTTCATCTTTTTCTTCATCAGTTAGCTCATTGAAGATAATTTCCGATCCTAATTCAATTTCAATGGCATAAATTGGGAAATTATGAGATTTATCCTTACTGCTTACCATATAAGCCATCCTTGTCTCTCTATATAGTCTTCTTTGCTCACCAAAAACAGGAATGGTGGCATATGTTAGGTCCATCTGCATGGTGCCTTTGATTTTTGCTGCCCAAGACCTAGATAGAAGCATGGAAAACTTGGGTGGAATGTCTACTACCAAAATTTCCATTACCACTGTCTTGGAAGGGCCTTGTGTAAGACCAACAACAACATCTTTTATCAATCCAATGCATTGAACTCTTTTTGAATCAAAAGAAAACAAATATTTTTATGGCCTATTAATTTCCAATCCCATCCTTTCCATAATCACTTTGGCATGAGGTTATGAGAAGCCCCTGAATCCAACACGGCATTGTGTAAGGTCATGTCATGGATACTAAGACTAACATAGAAAGGAGGTACTTCTTCATTATGCTCATCTTCCAATCTTGGTCCCAAGTAAATGGTTGGATGGTATTCTTGTACATTAAGGATATCTGCAGCTCCTGGTTGAGAATTCAACATTTTTACAATTTTACTTTTGTACTCATTCACCTTAATAATTTCTCCAAAAGGGACTGGGATATTTATTTTGAAAATCTCATTCTCAAAAATGAAAGAAAAAGTAATCTTTTCAATTTATTTGACGTGAGGAGGAGGTGGTGGATCTTTTCTACCCTCAGTTTCTTTAGGAACATCTTTCTTGGGTTGTGTTTTAATTGCAGTAATAGGGACATTTCTGTTTCTGAGGTTGTATTGCTTCTGCATGTCAAAGATTGCATGTTGATAACCCTTAAAGTAATCAGATGGTTCCTCACCCTTGTTTACATCATGATCATACTCATTATGCTCTTCTTTAGTAAAAAAATTCCAGACATGTTTTCATCTAGGCAGTAAATAGAGTCTTCTAGAATTTTAGGTTGATCTTCTTCATCAACTAATTTTTGCTGAAAAGGTGGCCTTACTTGAGGGTCAGGATGATTTCTATTTTTCCTTGTTCTCTGTTGATTTTGAGGCCTTCTAAACTGTGAATTTCTAAATTGTGGCTCATGTTGTGCAAGAGATGCAAAAGCATTTCCAAGGGCAAGCCTATCCATAATTTTTTCCATTGTCTCCATCATGGAGTCAATTTTATCATCTGAGGTGGAAAATTATCTTCTTCCTTCAATTTTGTTTTTCCCACCTTGGATTTCTTAGCTGCTATCATATTCACTTCCACTTTCATAGCATCATTTTTTATTTCTGCTAGTGAAAGGTATTCTCTTTTTCTAAGCAGGATCGAGAATTCATAGTCAAATGCCTCAGCATAGCGCAATTGATATGCTCCTGGTGGAGGCTTAAGATGAGAAGGGATGGAATCATATACTTTTTTAAATATATTGGAGAAATTTTGGACAGATTCATCTACAACTCTTTTCAGAATATTTTATTCAGTGAGCACCTGCACAAGGTTTGTTCTATTCCCCCACTTTCTCAGGAAACTATCCTCAAACTCAATCCAATTATGCAAGCTTCCTGGAGCAAGGGCTTTAAACCATTTTATAACCTTACAAGTGAAACTTTGAGAAAATAGTCTCATTTTTACATCTTCATGGTCAACCTCCTCTCTGTCTATAAATTCATTGAATTGGTCTACATGTTCTTCAGCTGTAATTTCTTCACCACTTCCCCAAATTTTAATTCTAGCAGAATACTTACTAGGGAGGGCATTAAGGACAGCTGGAAGAACAAGTGGAGCATATATTGCAGGTGCAGCAGTAGGTGGAGGTGGAACATTTCCAACCGTGATGACAGGGATTGTGGTATTTTTAGGGACAACAGTAGCAGAAGAAGAACTCTTAAGAGGTGGTGTAGTTGGTCTTTGTAGTCCAATTACAAATGAGCTCTAGTCAGGTAAAGGAATACCAGATTTTCTTCTTAGCAAGACTTCAAATGGGTCGAATTCCTTCAAATTATCCAAAGATTTCCTCTCTAACAATAACTCTGATGTGACTACCCCCCAGAATTGTTCTCTATATTTTTGGGTCACTAAGGCTGAGGTAGCAATACCTCTTCTTTGTAGGTCTAAAACAATCTTAGTCAATTCATTTTCATTTTTATACCTAAACAAGACTTCCTAAATTTTATCATCAAACTTTTTATCTTCAAGACTTCTTAAAACTTTAGAGGACAAAGCTCTTGAATGTGGTGGAGTACCTGATTTTGAAGAGCTGCCTTGAATGCCTATGGAAATTGTGTTTGGATTATTCACTATAGCAGGTGGGTTAGGATCTATATTTATCCTCATGTATCTCCTTCTCGAAGCCACCTTTAAGCATGAATTTTTGAAATGGAGTCACCAAGGTAGTTGCAGCCTCGAACAGATTCTGAGCTCCTGCTACCTTCAAGAATTCAGCTTCACTTTTTGCAAAAAAACTTCGGGAAATATGTCTTCTAACTGGCCATGAATCAACTCAATGTAACTCTTTCAAGCCACTTCTAACTGAAGGTTAGCCTCTTCAATTTGAGAGGGCTATCTCAAAAGGGCTTTATGATTTTGAATAAGGATAGTACTAGATAGCTAACTCTATGATATTGTAACTTGTTTTGTATGATTTTGAAAAATGTAGGCTTGCTACCATTGGGCTTATGGAGTCAACAATCACTAGTCTTAGTGACAGTGGTTCTTCACATGGAATTTGAGGCAAATAAATGTTTTCAATAGAGATAATTCACACATACAACATAGGAAAACATAGTCGTTTCACCACTAAAGGAAGTCAGATCATAATATTATGAATTCTGAGTAATTAGAGATGAAATATACTACAAGAGATTAAACATAAGATACAGATCAATAAAACATCGAAAACCTCATGAGAATTGTTGAGCCCCAAGATTGTTCTTTCTTTCATCTTACTTCACTCCATTTTCCCTTGTCCATTGTTATCCCAGGCCCAAATGATCAATGAAATTAGTTAAAATTACTTTTAGAATGAATAACATGGCTAACTTGCTAAGTTTTGTGATTTTGTTATTGTAATGCATTTTGAACCGAAACTAGCTACAGAATGCAGACATTCTGTAGCTAACCGCCAATTCTGCAGCTGTCTTCACGTTCAAGTATGTTCCAGGTGTCCTCTCAGGAAAAGCCACACATGGGTATATTCCACATCATGTCCTCATCGTTCGTTTCTCACCATGAAGAATGAACCGAATTCTGGACATGGTTTTGGTACGTGGGAACTCATTCAAGGAGGCAGACTCCTAATAGGACTAGGACAGTCCAGATGTCCTCTGTCCCTCTACGCTACCATATTTAGAGTTTTAGTACGATTTTGATATGAAAAGACAATGATCCCCGTATTGTTGCAAGTTCTATTATGAAGATTTGATATAAATGCACTCGGGAAACCGAGAGGCTAGCTCTAGATTTTGCTTAGATTTCAGGGATTGACTGCTATATTTCTGAAGACCGAGAATAATTTGTTTTAAGTTATTTTCCTTTAATGAAGAAGACAGCATTGCTTTGAATGCGTTGAGTTGATTTTGAGTTAGATTCCGTCTGGTGGTAGAGGGCCCCTGCCTCCTGCACGGCTTTACTTTTGTAATTTAGATAAGTATCTTAGTCTGTTTTCACGTTTTTGAAGTTTGAGTTCATAGTTAATTTCATTAGTCACTATAGCTATACTTTTTCTAAGAAACTCTTCCAAAAGATCATGATAATGAATGAGAAATGGCTGTAGTGTTATAGATTTTAATTGCAATTTCTTTTGTTCATTATCACAGTTGAACTTATTCTAAGAAAAATCTTCCAAAAAATCCTTATGATGTCTAAGGCATGACTGTGATACTGAAAGTTTCAGTTGTTTGTTTACACTAAGTAGCATAGTTGATCTTACTCTTAAAACGCTCTTCCAAAATATCATAACAATGGGTAGGAAATAGCTGTGATGTCTTAGTTTTTAATTGTAATTGCTTTCAGTCTTTATGTTTGCATTTGCATTGAATTGTACAGCCAGGATTGTTCTAATAAGCTCTTCCAAAATACCATTCATGATGGACAAAATAGGCTGTAGAATCCCATAGATTAATTGCATGATAACTTAGTTAGGGCACTCCGGAGTCAAATTGCATTCAATTCATGCTCTGTTATTTCATTTTAAGTTTGATAATGGCTTGTTAGTTTAGCACTGTTTACTGTAGACTGGTAGCACTTTAGTTCAGTTCTAGCTTAGCTCACTGTATGTACATTCCCCATTTAGTTGTCATCCATTGCATATTAATTTACATTAGTTGTTAAACTTAAACACCACGGCCTTCATTATTTACAAAACTTCTTTTGTTCCAAACCTATATTAACTCATAATCATCCGGACAGAAGACAGTATCAGCCCAAGGCCTAAAGTACTTTTGCAACCTCTTTACCATTTCATAAACAAAGCCTTTCCTCAAAAGACTACTTTAAAAAGAAATCTATAACTTTTGAGTAAGGTTTAGTGATGTTAAACTAAGTTGCAGAATAGAATTAGGAGCTAGTTTTAGAGTAGAGATATTTTGATGTTACAAATATTCTTCTCCAAATATGTTTCAACAAATCTTTAATCATGGATAAGATGTTGTATCATTATAAGCTGATTGTTTAATTGTTTAGTTAGGAGAATTTTTATACTTAGCTGCCCATTTCTCAAGTTCTTCCAAAATACCTTTAATGAAAGAATTGGACAAGTTAAGTTTATGTTGTGATTCATTTTCTTGAAGTCATTATCAAGCTTTGTATTTTGCTTAATCATAGTTTAGGTTTGGTTCTGTTTCAGTATTTGCATTTGCATTTGTCATTTGTCATCAACAAATTAGGCTTCACTCTGTTTTTAACCAGTAGCTTCTTTCCACCAACATTTAGTTCTTTTCCTTGTGAACATAAAACCATCAAAAGACCAAAAACATCATAAAACACTAAACACAACGCAGTAAGAAACAAACACCTAGGCACATACAGTGCACTTCACTTCAACAGTTTACCAACCCTGGTTGACAATTAAATGAACTCAATTTAGGAGACTAGGTTGAGCCCAAACATTTTGGCGTCGTTGCCGGGGGAAGTGAAAACTAGGGAACCTTTGTTTCTTAACTCCCAAAAACAATTATATGTGTAGAGAGAGAGACTCAAGGGGTAGATTCATAAGCAATAGAAGCAGAAGTTTGATTCCTGGAGCACCACTTGTTTCACCTAGACCGAGAGCTAGTACACCTTCAACTCAGACCCACATTCCATCCTTTATTGATCCTGGACTTCTAGAAGACCTAAGATCAGATATTCCATTAGAGAAACCTTCCACTTCATCCACTGAACCTGCCTTAGAAGAAGATCCAAAGACTCCTGTTAGGGACACAAATTTTTCCACTTCCACAGGAGAATCAACCATGGCAGAAGAAGGGGGAGGAGGAGTCTTTAATGGAGAACACACATTATTTGGAGGGGGTAGAGGTAGAGGTAGAGGTGCAGAAGGAGGAAGAGGTAGAAGAGAAATGGGAAGCTCTTTTGGGTTTCCTATAATAGATGAAGAAACCAACACAACCATGAAAAACATTTCACCCTCTGTCCTTCCAAACTTCTATGGACTTAAAACTGAAGATCCTGAAACCTTCCTATTTGAATTTGAAGTCCCGTGTAGAACTTATGACTACTTACAAGATGCTCAAAAACTTAAACTATTTCCTTCAACATTGAAAGGAGCAACATTGAAGTGGTTTATGAGTTTGATCAACAATTCTATTAGGACATGGGAAGACATGAAACAAGCATTTCTAGAGAGGTATTTGGATTATTGTATGCCAATCAATCATAAGGAGGAAGTGTTTAAGATGTTACAAAAATAAGATGAAAACTTGGAAGATTTGTTGGAGAGATTTCATTACAACATCAAAAGAGAAAAAATGGAAAACTTAGATCAAGACACCTTAAAAGCTCTTTTGTTGAAAAAAAATAGGGATGAATGGTTGGATATCCTTAACATGATGGGAAAAGGGGATATATCACAGCTCACATTACCTGAAATATCTGAGTTATGTATCAACCTTTCAAGAGGGAAATCTAAAACTGTAAAAGGTCCAAGAGATCTTGCTCTTGCAAGGGCAAGCAAGTCTGCTTCTGGGACAGTAAGTAGATCATAAATAGGACATATGCTTGATGATTTCAAATCTAATATCTTAGGGAGTCTTAGTGAACAAATAGACACCCTTAAGATACAAAACAAGCAAAAAGCTGAATCTGATGCCTTAGCAATATTTTGTCCCAAATGTAGAAAGAAACATGCCTTGAGAGAGTGTCCTTTGGATGTAAAAGTTGTAGAGACCTGTGTCATTTGTTCTGAAAAACATGAGACCAAGAATTGTCCTTCCCTTCCTGGTCTCAAAGCTGTCTTTCAAGAGGAAACTCCTACAGATTCCACAGAATCTCTCAATTTTGTCTCTAGAAGGCCTTGGCAAGGACCTCAAACACAAGGATTCCATGATCAAATGTATAACCAACCTCCACCAAATTGGAATTCTTGGCAGCAACCTTGGCCCCAATTTCAAAATCAATCTCAAGCTTGGGCACAAGGAGCAAAAAATCCCTATGGAAGATACTCCCAGTACTATCAATATCCACCATCCTATCCACCATACCCACATTTTTCTCCTCAAAATCCTCAACAAAATCCTCAACAAAATCCTCAGAACCCACAACATCAAAATCAACCACTCCCATTACCATTTCCTCAGAAATCAAATCAGTTGCCTGCTCAACCCATACCAAACCCCAACAATAAAAATCCTCAGAATACATACATGATATAAGGCCAACAGTTTCCAACTTATTTAATTACTCCTCTAGACCTTAGTGATGTTCAACTTAGGTCTGGAAGAATACTTGAAAAGAGGAAACCTTCTGTGATCATACAAGAACAAGATAACTCTGAGGAAGACTCTCTACGAGTGAATAAAAGTCTTGAGGAAGACACATCTTTTCAAGACCCAAACACTGAAAAATTAAAGCAAAAAGATCCAATAATTTCAACTCCTGTATTAGAGCAACCATCAACATCTACTTCTATACCTCCCTTTCCAGAAAGATTACAAATTGATAGAGGTGTAGAAAAACAAATTATGGTGCCTAATTATGATTTCCTAGATGAGCTGAGAAATGTTTGCATTAAAAGTCCATTATTACAAGCCATCAAGGAAATTCCAATTTTAGCCAAAACAATAAAGGAGTTGAGCATGAAGAAAACAAGAAAAAGAATAAGAGAAACAAATAAAATTCAGCTGAAAGGAAAAATAGCAGACATTATGATGGGTAAGATTGCTATTCCAAAGTATCTTGACCCAGGAAATCCAGTTGTTAAAATTCACATCAATGGAATTGAAATCCAAAACACACTCATTGATTTAGGAGCAGCAATAAATATCATGAGTAGACAAATCATGGATAAACTGAAACTTCCTAATCTTCTCTTTACACCCACATTATTACAATTAGCAGACAAATCTGTGATCAAACCTGATGGGGTAATAGAAGACATTCCAGTGTCCCTAGATTCTTGGGAGTACCCTGTGGATTTCATGATCCTAACTCCTAAGAATAATCTAGGAGGACATCCTGTTATATTAGGAAGACCTTGGTTGGCTACAGCTGATGCTTTTATTAGTTGTAGATCCGGTGATATGTACATCTCTGATGGTAGTTCAACAAAGAAATTCACTTTGTATCCTCCAGCTAGGACAATTACATATTTAGATGATACTCAATAGATAGAGGATGAAGAAGATTTACAACATCTCTTCACAATTTCATAAATTAGTGAAGATAATCAAATTCTAAATACTCTAGAAAACTTTGAATCCTCTTCAGAATACAAAAATGAACCATTTCAAGAGGGATCCAACATTGAGTTTTTGTCATCAAGGCAGATGTCTCTTCATTCTATGGATAAATTTGGCAGCTCTACAAGTGAGATATTTCCAGGCAAAACTTTGAACATAAACAAGAACCTAGAAAAATCTCAATAAGAAGAGTTAGTCAAGATATTACAGAGACATTCTTCTGCATATGCATGGGAGTACACTGACATGAAAGGGATAAACCCCAAGACTTGCACTCATCACATCTATATAGAGGAAAATTGTAAACCAATCAGACAACCTCAAAGACGGATGAATCCAAATCTTAGGGAGATTGTTAAAGAAGAATTGCAAAAATTGTTAAATGTCAACTTCATCTATCCTATTTCAGATAGTCAGTGGGTTTCTCCTTTGGTAATTGTGCCAAATAAAAATGGTAAATGGAGGGTATGTGTTGACTACCGGGAATTAAACAAAGCTACTCTTAAAGACCATTTTCCTTTACCTTTCATAGATCAAGTGTTAGATACATTAGCTGGCAAAAAGTACTTCTCATTCCTAGATGGGTTTAGTGGTTACAACCAAATCCAAGTAGCACTTGAAGATCAAGACAAAACCACATTTACCTGCCCTTGGGGTACCTATGCTTACCAAGTATTTCCATTTGGATTATGCAATGCACCTACAACATTCCAAAGGGCAGTATTAGGAATTTTTTCAGATCTAATACATGATTGTGTAGAGGTATACATGGATGATTTCACAGTTTATGGAAATACATTTGAAGAAGCTTTAGCAAACTTGGAAAAAGTTTTAAAGATACGTCAGGAAGCAAATCTTTCACTTAGTCATGAGAAATGTTTCATGATGTTTACTGAAGGTATTGTTTTAGGGCATCATATTTCAGGGGATGGGATTAGAGTTGATGAGTCAAAAGTTGAAGTCATCTCTAACTTATCTATTCCAAGTTGGCAAAAATATGTTAGGAGTTTTCTAGGATTTACAGGATATTATCGGAGGTTTGTAGAAAACTTCACCAAGATAGCATCTCCACTCTTCAAATTACTTACCAAAGATTATGAATTTAAATGGAATTATGATTGCCAGTTAGCCTTTGAAACCCTGAAAACAAAAATTTCTGAAGCACCTATTTTAAGGGGACCTAACTGGAAGTTACCTTTTCATATCTCAACAGATGCCTCAGATACAGCTCTAGGAGCAGTATTGGGACAAAAAGACCTGATTCCTTATGCCATCTACTATACTAGTAAAAATTTGACTCCTGCAGAGTTAAACTATACTATAACTGAAAAAGAGTTTTTAGCTGTTGTTCATGCCATAAACAAATTCAGACACTATATAACAGGCTATGAAACTTTTGTTCACATAGATCATTCTGCAATTAGATATCTAATGAATAAATCAATTACTAATGGCAGAGTCATAAGATGGTTATTGCTTTTACAAGAATTCAACATTACCATTCTAGATAGGCCTGGAAAACAAAACACAGTAGCTGATTTCCTATCTAGACTTCAAAACATCAAAGATGACACTCCAGTTGAAGATCAATTTCCCGATGAATATCTTTTTGCAATTTCTACTCAAACTCCTTGGTTTGCTGACATTGCTAATTATTTAGTTTCAGGAAAATTTCCTTCAATAATGAATGCAAGAGATAAAATAAAAATCATTTATGATAGTGCAAAATATTCATGGGTTGCTAATGAGTTGTACCAGACAGGTCCAGATTTGATCATTAGAAGATGTGTTCGAGAAGATGAGATGCCTGAGATTCTCAAAGCATGTCATGATGAACCTTGTGGCAGACACTTTGCTGATAAAAGGACAGCTTATAAGATCCTTCATTTAGGATATTATTTTCCATCCTTGTTTAAAGATGCTAAAGAGTATGTCAAAAGGTGTGACAGTTGCCAAAGGGTAGGGAAACCTTCTCCTTCAGGTAAGATGCCATTACAACCTCAGGTACATATTGAACCTTTTGAAAAATGGGCTTTGGATTTTGTAGGACCTATTAGTCCTCCATCAAGACAAAAGAGATATATATTAGTTTGCACTGTTTATGTTACCAAATGGGTAGAGGCCAAGCCATTACTTTTTGCTAATGAAGCATTTGTAGTTACTTTTCTTTTTTAGGATACTTTTACTCGTTTTGGTGTCCCAAGGGAAATTGTTACAGATCAAGGAGCTCAATTTACATCAAGGCTAGTGGAACAAATGATGGAGAGGTACAAAATCAGGCATAGAAAATCTACTCCTTATCATCCACAAGCAAATGGTCAAGTGGAATCTAATAATAAGGTCATTGAAGGAATCCTAACAAAGACTGTTCATTTACATAGAAGAGATTGGGTAGATAGGCTTCCTGAAGCCTTGTGGGCCTATAGAACTACATGGAGAAACACAACAGGTCATGCTCCTTATGAACTTGTTTATGGAAAGCAAGTTTTGTTTCCCACAGAGTTCTAGGTTCAAACTTTCAAAATGGAAGTTCAGCTAGGACTTGATTTAACAGAGGCATAAAAGCATAGATTGGAGCAGATTAATGAATTGGATGAGATCAGACAGGATGCAGTTCAGAAAACAAGTCTAGTCCAACAGCAAAGGACTAGATGGCATGAAAAGTATATCAAAGAGAAGAAATTCAAAGAAGGTGACTGGGCTCTCTTGTTTGATTCAAAATTCAAGGATTTTCAAGGTAAATTTCAAACACATTGGCTAGGGCCATATGAAATTGTTGAAATTTTTGACAATGGAGCAGTAAAAATTAGGACAATAGATGAAGAAGAGGTCACTTTTCTTGTGAATATTCATAGATTGAAGTTGTATCACAAACCACTCTCAAGAGAAGAATTTGTCAAGAAGTTCCAGGAAAACAGTGATGTGAAGTTAATGAAGAAGAATCTTTCTTCTTCATCAACTTGATTGAATTTTCTAAAGCATTTCTTTCGAAAAAAAATAAAAAATAAAAAAAATAAAAATAAAATAAAAAAATAAGGTATAAACATGAAAACCAATCATTGATTGGCATGTTTATACAGAAAAGATAGGTTGAAAATCAGAGTCTTTCTGACACTCTAACTTTTCCATTTTGTTTTTGCAAGCAACTGTTGCAAAATCATAAGTTCAGATCCATTGCACTTATGATCCATCTCATTTCATTTCATTTCATTTACTTATCCATCCATACTCCAGTTCATTCATTCGTTCATACTTCACTTCATTCCATATTTCATTCATCTCATTCCATACTTCATCCACCTCATTTCCATATCAAAATTTAAAGTTTGATGTTTTTCTGCAAATGAATAACACATGTCATGGATTGCAAGCCATTTCCTATATTCTTCCACTCCATTTCATAAATTATAATCCATCCCACTCCATCATTCACTTCATACATATCCCATTATACCATGTTTCATCATCTATCTTCACCCATTCCATATAATATTTCATGTATATTCCAAACCACTTCATTCCATGATTAAAACTCTCTACATGACATTCTGCAGCTAAACAGACATTCTGCAGCTAATCATACTTTCCGCAGCCAGACAGTCATTCCGCAGCTACAGATCCTGAAGGCACTGATCAACAAACATTTGAATTGCAACAAGATGATCCAATATATCCATGAACAAGAAAAATCAAGAAGGATTATGAAGACTCTTCTAGAGGAGAACGAAGTATACAAAGATCACAAAAAGCAGATGAAAAGCAAAGGTAACAAGTTTTGATTATAATGGCATATCATAAACTTTAGTATAGTTTTAGTTATGAATCATTCGAAAAGTTGTTTTGATTATTTTTATTGATCATGCCAAATATACCCTCCGCAAAACTTTGGATAAAAATCCTTCATTTCAAATTCTATACCCGATCATCATTTAAGCGGTTAAAAGGCTGAAGTGTTTGATTTCCTTACGTCACCCAGCCAAATCATTTAATGATGATTTTTGAATCTGTTGTAAAAAAATCTCCGCAGTCTTTTCACTCATTGATTTGTTTTCTTCACCTCACTTCATTAACTCGTTCCGTAACTACTTCCTATCACTCCATTTCGTAGCCAGCCCTTCATCATTTCATTCCGCAAAACAGAGATATCTCTATCACCGTGAGCAGAGGTATATAAGTTTGAAATATTGAACCACTATCACCGTGAGCAGAGGTATATCAGTTTGAAATATTAAACCACTATCACCGTGAGCAGAGATTGAAGCACTATCACCGTGAAGCAGAGGTATATCAGTTTGGAATTTGAAGCCATTGTCACCGTGAAGCAGAGATATATCAGTTTAAATATTGAAGCACTATCACCGTGAACCAGAGGTATATCAGTTTTAAGGTTGAAGTCATTGTTTCCGTGAGCAGAAAGAGTACTAATCTGAAGATTGAAGAAGAAATTATGGGCCTCATTGTAAGAACTGAACCAGTGGGCACAAAATACCTAGAAGGATACCCTCAAAGCAGAGAAATGTTGCAACAGGCAGGATGGCTACAATTTCTTGAGAAATTTAATGGCTTCCACAAAGAAGTTACTAAAACATTTGCAAGGTCATTCAAAGGAGCCGAGGTTGAAGTTGGAGATGTTAAATTCACTATCACAGAGGGTTTTATTGCAGAAGCAACATGATTGCTTAGACATGGAGAAAGATGGTTTAAAAATAGAGAATTTCATAATGAATCATGGAAGAAAATCCTAAAATCACCAGGTATGGATGTCACTATGTTTAAAAAGGGAATTCCAAGTTCTGCATTAAAAAATAAATGGAGAAACATATTGCTTATTCTACAAAAATTTATCACTTGTGAAGGTAGATATGGCACATTTTATGTTTACCATATTAGGTTGATAATGCATTTTCTGGAGGAAGAGCTAAATTTGCCCTATTTCTTGCTTCAAAGTTTAAAAAAAATGGCTTCTGGTGTTCAAAGGAGAGTCCAATTCCTAGAGACAACTCTATACCATCATGGCTTGGTTAAGATTTTAATTGAACACCATTTAGCCAAAACAAAAGATACTTGGGATAATTTCTTGGTAAGAAATCACTTTGAGGAACCAAAAGAGCCTTCACCTGAACATTAGCCTACAAGGAGAAACAGAAAATGGAGAGCCTCTAAAATTGAAATTGACAAAACAGTACAGGAAAGTAGTGAAGAAATAATCTCTGAGAAGTTGACTCAGATTAAGAAACAGCTTAAGGAAGAGAGGGTAATCAGAAAATCTGCCATAGAAAAAGGAGAGGGATCATCCCAACCAAGAAGAAGCCATAGACTCAGGGGGAAACTAAGGAAAACATAGATCAAACAAACCGGGGTGATAAACATAGAAGATGAGGAAACATCTATTGAAGAAGATGTTGAAGAAGATTTTAATGAAGAAACCCCTGAAATTGACCCTGCACAGCAAGAATTTTATGACTATGTTGAAACATTGGAAAGGAAAGCTTCAGAGAGTAGAGATAGAACCCCTAGTCCTCCACTGTCTGAAATAGATGTGTTAAGAAGAGATAGGTATGAGCTGGAAGTACTTAATAGACATATCAGAACTAAGAATGATATTCTGAAGGAACAAGTCAAACTCAAAACCAGTATGAACTCAACCTTATCTCTACAAATGGACAAAGTGGAAAAGGCTAATGAAAAGTTCAAAAATAAGAACAAGAAGCTAATCAGGGCACTTACCAATTTAAGGTTCAAGTTAGTCCTCAGGAAACCCAGAAGACCTTTAACTTCCAGGCAAATAAGAAGAAGAGGGTTGGATGTTCTTGCAGAAGTCTCTGAGTTTATGGAATAAGTTGCATGAGGACATGCAAGAAGTCAGCAGTGGGGGTATGTTGAGCCCCAAGATTTTTCTTTCTTTCATCTTACTTCACTCCATTTTCCCTTGTCCATTGTTATCCCAAGCCCAAATGATCAATGAAATTAGTTAAAATTACTTTTAGAATGAATAACATGGCTAACTTGCTAAGTTTTGTGATTTTTTTATTGTAATGCATTTTGAACCGAAACTAGCTACAGAATGCAGACATTCCGTAGCTAACCGCCAATTCTGTAGCTGTCTTCACTTTCAAGTATGTTCCAGGTGTCCTCTCAGGAAAAGCCACACATGGGTATATTCCACATCATGTCCTCATCGTTCGTTGCTCACCATGAAGAATGAACCGAATTCTGGACGTGGTTTTGGTACGTGGGAACTCATTCAAGGAGGCAGACTCCTAATAGGAATAGGACAGTCCAAATGTCCTTTGTCCCTCTACGCTACCATATTTAGAGTTCTAGTACGATTTTGATATGAAAAGACAATGATCCCCGTATTGTTGCAAGTTCTGTTATGAAGATTTGATATAAATGCACTCGGGAAACCGAGAGGCTAGCTCTAGATTTTGCTTAGATTTCATGGATTGACTGCTATATTTCTGAAGACCGAGAATACTCTGTTTCAATTTATTTTCCTTTAATGAAGAAGACAACATTGCTTTGAACGCGTTGAGTTGATTTTGAGTTAGATTCCGTCTGGTGGTAGAGGGCCCCTGCCTCCTGAACGACTTTACTTTCGTAACTTAGATAAGTATCTTAGTTCGTTTTCACGTTTTTGAAGTTTGAGTTCATAGTTAATTTCATTAGTCACTATAGCTATACTTGTTCTAAGAAACTCTTCCAAAAGATCATTATAATGAATGAGAAATGGTTGTAGTGTTATAGATTTTAATTGCAATTTCTTTTTTTCATTATCACAGTTGAACTTATTCTAGTAAACTCTTCCAAAAAATCATTATGATGACTAAGGCATGACTGTGATACTGAAGGTTTAAATTGTTTGTTTATACTAAGTAGCATAGCTGATCTTACTCTTAAAACGCTCTTCCAAAATATCATAACAATGGGTAGGAAATAGCTGTGATGTCTTAGTTTTTAATTGTAATTGCTTTCAGTCTTTATGTTTGCATTTGCATTGAATTGTACAACCATGATTGTTCTAACAAGCTCTTCCAAAATACCATTCATGATGGACAAAATAGGCTGTAGAATCCCATAGATTAATTGCATGATAACTTAGTTAGGGTACTCCGGAGTCAAATTGCATTCAATTCATGCTCTGTTATTTCGTTTTAAGTTTGATAATGGCTTGTTAGTTTAGCACTGTTTACTGTAGACTGGTAGCACTTTAGTTCAATTCTAGCTTAGCTCACTGTATGTACATTCCCCATTTAGTTGTCATACATTGCATATTAATTTACATTAGTTGTTAAAATTAAACACCACGGCCTTCATTATTTACAAAACTTCTTTTGTTCCAAACCTATATTAACTCATAATCATCCGGACAAAAGACAGTATCAGCCCAAGGCCTGAAGTACTTTTGCAACCTCTTTACCATTTCATAAACAAAGCCTTTCCTCAAAAGACTACTTTAAAAAGAAATCTATAACTTTTGAGTAAGGTTTAGTGATGTTAAACTAAGTTGCAGAATAGAATTAGGAGCTAGTCTTAGAGTAGAGATCTTATGATGTTACCAATGTTCTTCTCCAAATATGTTTCAACAAATCTTTAATCATGGATAAGATGTTGTATCATTATAAGTTGATTGTTTAATTGTTTAGTTAGGAGAATTTGTATACTTAGCTGCCCATTTCTCAAGCTCTTCCAAAATACCTTTAATGAAAGAATTGGAAAAGTTAAGTTTATGTTTTGATTCATTTTCTTGAAGTCATTATCAAGATTTGTATTCTACTTAGTCATAGTTTAGGTTTGATTCTGTTTCAGTATTTTCATTTGCATTTGTCATTTGTCATCAACAAATTAGGCTTCACTCTATTTTTAACCAGTAGCTTCATTCCACTAGCATTTAGTTCTTTTCCTTGTGAACATAAAACCATCAAAAGACCAAAAACATCATAAAACACTAAACACAACGCATTAAGAAAAAAACACCTAGGCACATACAGTGCACTTCACTTCAGCAGTTTACCAACCCTGGTTGACAATTAAATGAACTCAATTTAGGAGACTAGGTTGAGCACAAACAAGAATCTCAGGTCCGGAAGTAGAATGTCACTTTGTATTACTGATAATGATAAAAAAAACATACGAGAGGCAATTTGGTGAAAATATTCCCCAACCCTTTGCTTATTTGACGTTTTTTCTATAAATAGACATTCTTTACAATATGGATGATCTCCCTTGTGGTTAGATCCTCGAATTATACTATGACACCTTTCATAAGTGAAATCAATAACTTAAAACAAAAAACTGACAGCTACCTTTAAAGAAGCAAACTCCTAATAGGACTCTATCTCCTATTTATTACATTCATTTATCCTATCTGTGAAACAGTTACATGATGGTTACATAATGAATTTCACATGCTCGAAGGAAACATGACCAATTTCACCACCACTTTACATATATAAAGCACCCCTAGATCTATGGAGCATAACCCTAATTTTTAGGAATGGATGACCTTCATCTTCAACGTTGTTTTGGCTGATGAACTGGCTTCATGGCACTCCCTTTGAGTCATAAATATCTGCTAATAAGGTCCTATGACATGCTGGAGGTCTCCAGCTAGCAAAAAACTGCTTGTAAGATGCTCAAAATCCTTCAACAATTGCTCACTATGAAAACAGGGCAGTTTCGTAGCAAGTTTTAGTAGCGTGGGAAAAGTGGCTTCTCCGTCAATCTTCTTGACTTATTTGTTGTTCCAACACCCTAATCATGTCATGACACCTTGAAACAATCAATCTCTCTCCTTAAAACATGCCAAAACTGAGTTTAAATGCAAAAAAACACCTACAACTTTTTTTGTAGCGTATTTCTAGTTTCAAGCCTGGGGTATGCTACGAAAAGATGCAAAAAACCAAAAATTTCTCCTTTTAAGATTATCTTCAAAAACTATCCTCCAACTACAAAATTTGGGTTCTTTGCATGTTATGAACCTCCTAAAACATATTCCATATTACCGTATTACTATTGTGGTGTTTCCTCCTCATTTACAATCAGTTGACTAATGGGCTCCTCTACCACTGTCATTTTCAATCCTTTCTTTCCAACTCTACATGAATTAGATCCAATTGCTCTTCTAGATATTTCACTTTTTCCTTTAATGCTCTATACTTGGATTGCAAGTTCAGGTTTATATTTTGGATATGTTTGACCTCTCCTCTTAGTGGTTGAGTCCACTTTATCAACTTTTATGTATTTTCCAAGGTCTTTGAAACACTGGTGACTTGATCTTCCCAGATTTTTCTCATTTTCTCAAAATGAAATTTCTCAACTCTATGTTTCTTTGCCTCTTTCTTAAAAACTAATAAATCCTCACCTGCCACCTTCAACTACTCTGTAAGGGTTTCAATTTCTGATTTTTCACTAATTTTCTCTTTACCCTTTATTTATTTGATAACTAGCTCTTCTTTTGCAGGTGAAGACAGATCTATAATGCTTGGTGGTTGAGCAGTTTCACTAACCTTCCCAATCTCTTTGTTTCTTTCCATGACCTTTCTTGCATGTCTAGTCATTTTTTTCCTAGGTTGAAAAATGAAACCAGCATCATCACCTGCAAACTCTAATTTTTTAGATGTCTTAACTTTTTTCAGCTTTCTTCCTCCATATTCAATGTCTTCAGCTTGGACAATGGGAGTTTCTTCAATGTCAATTGCATGTAAGATGTCCTCTAAGTTTCCTTTAGCCACTGTTTGGCTCCTAGTAACGCTCTTGCTACTTTTTTTGCTAACTGTTTACTTCTGTTTTGCAGGTGTTGTTTTAGGTGTGTCAATCTTCTGCAAATCCTCTCTACCTCCATGGTCACAGGTTCTCCAGGAGATGATATATTCCCTTCGTCAACATCCTCTGCCACAGTTGGTGATGAAATGTTCCTTGGTTTGGAGGCTCTCTTAGGAGTGACAACATCAATTTCATAACCATGTATGAACAAAAAGGAAGCCCAATCTCTGTCTAGTATATTCAATTCCTCTAGCACCAATAGCTTAATCAAACCATGATGAAAAAGAGAAGTTTCATTTCCTTATTTCTTGATTTGAAACTTGTCTGACATTTTCCCTAGATTTCTGTATAAATAAAAAGGCAAGTCAAGTGACCTCTTACACATAAAATGCAGTAGAAGTCTAAGGTGGTAGGAGTAGACCATGTGAAACTATCCTTCAAAGGTAAAATACTTCTGGATGATCATCAACAAGTTTGAATAATTGTCCTTTATGAAACCCCTAGGAATAGCATTTGTCAAATCAATTTCATTGTGTTCTCATTTGATGAACTCTTTGCAGTCCTACATTGTGAATTTGATTATTTTAAACCATTGTTCCCCTCCTCTAGGGATTCCTATTGCTAATGAAATGTTGTCTGGTGTCATTGTATGGTTAAGGATTCCCACTTTTGAAGTTGTTCCTGTGAAATTGTTAGAAAAATCCTTGGAAACCTGTAAATGCCAACCCTGCAACCTTTGATAGAATTGCAAGCAACCCGTTCTTGTGAAAACCTCCATGGTATTTCGGTCTTCATTGAGAAAATTCATGTCCATGGGCTCATACCTTTGGAAATGACCACGTTTGTTTGTTTTCTTCCTTGCAACCATGGGTGCTTTATATATTCACAGCCTCGCTTGCTTGATGACACCTGCAAAGTTCAAATTTGCTAGCAACCTGCTTGGTTCGATGAAGCAGCCCTCTAGAGATCGATTTACATTCAAATACAAAGCGTAATATGACAAAAAGGCTAATTGGGGTAAGGTTTTATGGTTTGAAGACAGATCATGCTTTAATCATGACACATGCATGCCAAAAAGGGTAATGATGACCTCAAACATGACTTTGTACCTTTGAATTAACCATAACAGGCTCAAATGACCTCCACCCTAACTCCTCCAATCATGGAATGACATTCCACACCGAATTTGACAAGACAGGTAAGAAAACAATTTCTGTAGCATAGTTAGTTTATCATCTGACAGTTTCTCTACGAAACTATTAGGCAGTTTCATAGCGAAAACTGTTTTTTTGCTGTATAAAACGCTACTAAAATTTTAAAAACTGACACAAGTGACCTTTTTGGATTTAAATTCATGGGGAATAAAAAATTACACCATATGAGGACTGATGGGACATGACATGACATAAATGGAGGTGACCTTGAATCTTAGGATAGGTTAAACATGTAAAAATGAAATTTTCCTATACCAACTTGAAAGGCTTAAGGAGACCTTATCCTTTTGATGAGTAAACTGTATGACCATGTCAAGTAATTTTTCACAATTTTATGAGTGATAACATGTTCCACAAGCTGGAGCTATTTAGTTCACATTCCCTTTCTAAATGTTTCTTTTTGCATCAAGGACAGAATATTCCCAAGGCTACTTCAGATTTTTATTGTGCTTCCTTGACTTGTACCGTGGTGATCTGGGCATAGAGAGTACTGAGGAGGTCGGTTTTAAAATCCTCAAATAAATTCCTGATCTCCGCTCTAGTTAGTCCTTCACCTGTGGACTTTTTTATTCGAATCGAGGGATCTCAAACTAAACTCCTCCACTTCGTCAATCCTCTAGAACTTTGCAGGAAAAGCTTCAGTATTTATTCAATGGATTATTGTGATATGTCTCCCTTTCCTAAAAGATTCAAGTGCTCCAAAAAACCATTTCTCATACCCTTTAGGAATATTGTTTTCTGAATTTCCGGGGCTAAATCACTGAACTTAGATTGCTGCAAATTATAGTGGAATCATTCCATGTAGTCTTCCAAATTTTCTTCTCCCTTCTGCGGAATCCTAAGGATTTCATCCTTCATATCCTTGGTTCAACAGTAATCCTGATACTTAAAGAGGAATGACTCCATTTGAGTCCACGTTCGAATCGAGCCAGCGCCCAATCCCATGAACCATCTCAACACTGCCCCCTTCAGGGTAGCAGGGAACAGTTTTAGCTTCTAGGCATCTGAAGTGTAGTCATAAGTCCAACATAACACATAAAACTCTAGCATAAAGGTATCAAGATCTTCAACAACCATCCCTTGGAAGGACGAGAGAGATGATAAAGGAATGATCTTCATAGGAGCTTCATCTCATGTCGCTAGTATCGAGAATTCAAAAGTAACAGTACCATCTGTTTTAGTATTTTTCTACCCCATGGCTGATCCTTACTGATGGGATGAATTGACCTCAAAATATGCAAGGGATTGACAAATAAATAAAGGATCAAGTTGTTCCAGGACTGGTTGTTTCACTGCACTACCCGCATCCAAATGATGATGATCAAATAAATGTTGTTCCTTAGGCGCTTGACTCTCCTCTCTGTTCTCCCCTTGTCCTTCAATTCTTGGATTTTGATCAATGGCTTTCCACTGCCATTTCAGATCTAGAGTCTTGATTTCAGGAGTGGATATGTTGTTTTAAGGGTGATGAGGCCCATACACAGAAGGCATTGATGCCTCAGTATTTGATATAGTAGCATCTTTATGTGTTCTTGTCTTCATATTATCTATGTATGAGGTAGATTGTTCCTTTTCTTCTTTTGAGATCAGATCCCCAAAAAATGTCTTTCTTCCCAAATCTGCACTCTTCTTTTCCTTTTTACGACCCATATTTCCTGTAGTTAGTTAGAGTGGGGGTGTTTTGGTTTTCTCTATTGTCCTACTAGCACACATGGACCCTATGCATATCAATCCTTCCTACAAGTGCTTTATTTTCTACAGTGGTGAGCCCACCCAAGTATGTTAGAGTGATGCACAGTTTCTTACCTCTCATCTTACCGCCCAAAAACTACATATTTGAAGACACGCTAAAGAAAAACACCCAAAAATCACACTTCTAAGTGCCCCAGTGTAGTAATGTTGAGCCAGCTCAAGTATATTAGAGCAATTTGTAGGTTCTTACCTCTTATCTTACCACCCAAAATTTTTTGACTAGGAACACCCTACCATCAAACAAACAATTCTAGTTGATTGGATCGTAACTGTCATCCCCAAAAATGGTGCTAAAATTTTGGAATGTATTAATCACTGTTAAATTACTAAGACGGTTCACATAAATTGTCAATCCAGGGATGTCTTTTATTTCAATGACAGTTGCACTATCTGTGCCAATACATCAAACCATAGGAAAAATCAAGATAGAGAGGAATCGTTGTTGAATTATTTGCTAAAACGTAACACTCATGCAGGAATAAAAATAATCTATAGGAATGTAACCATGCCTCGATTAAATCGGTACCTAGCGCACCACACAATAATTACACCAGTTGGTATTTCTAATCAAATATGTGTAACAACATAATAAGCATCGAAAGAAGCAGATCTAGTTGCAGCCAAAACAAAAACAACAACACTCCACCATTACGTAAAGCCAATAAGAAATATATTACAACTATTTTACCACTATAGTCCCTACTAAAGAGGAGGGCCCTTCCTCCCTAGCAAGGTGCAGGAAGAGGTGGAAACTTAAATAGGAATTAAACCATACAACACATGTAACAACATCAACGTGATATCTTGGTATTATGGTGACCAAAATTACAGAGACAAAAGGCAATACTAATCTTCCATAAGCCCCTGAACTCAAGGATCAATAGTTATATAATGGTTACATGTTCAGAAAAATGAGGAACAGATCAGTCATGAGAATCTTGCAATTATCATGCTGATCGAAATAAGATACATATAGTTACAATTCCATTACTCTGTCTAGGAAAATATTGATTACAATCAAAACTGCCTAAAATCGGTCATTCTAAAAAATAATATGTAATGACTCCTACAGCTATCGCTGAAAGTGATAGTTGTAGTGTTACAAAAATTGAGGACAAGTCGACATCCGTAAGTTGACGATACCCAATCAGCAACATGACTACAATAACAGTTTGTAATAGTGGGTCTATAATAGCACCATGGTGTAACAAAATCATAGTGTAACAACTTGTTGTAACAACATAATTTCAACTGATTATGTATGCCTCATGTTCTAGGTCCCTTTTGCTAAAAATAACATCTGGAAGGACAACAAAAGACCAAATAACTTCCTCCAACATTAATCCCAGTTAGCCACAAAAAGGAAACAATACATCATAATAATTAATGAAAATGGAAAGATAATGAAATATGGCAAAATGAAACTGTTTAAGATAAAGAAGAAGGGAAAAAGGAAAAGGTAGTCCCAAGGTTTGAGGTCACAGGTAAAAATGAGGGAAACAAATGTAGGAAATGAGTAAAAAAATAGCACCCAACAAACCCCTTGCTCCTCATCCGGATCCATTCATCCCAATGTGGATGATGAATCATACCATGCTCAATCTTGGTATCCACTCAAGGTAGAATACCATTCTCCTCCATATGATAAGCTTTTCACTCCATGATATGTTGAAGTGCACCTCCTTTGAGTTCTCTCCATGATATCCTCTCGTCAATGGCCCAATAGAACCCATAAGGTTCCATGCATATTGCAGGTAGAAATTATTCTTTGAGTTGTGAGGTGATCATCAAGGAAACTCCATCTTGGCAATGGAAAATACTCTCCATCATAAGATGTCTACTATCTATCATCTATCCCTCTAGTGATTCATGAGTGAAGCTACCTTCATAATTCTCCAAGAGTAATGGGGCCCTCATCTCATCACTGCTGCTCAATGACAACGTTGTAGATCTACATGGTGATACATCTTCTATCTCATGGCCATACACAATGCTAAACCCATAGACCAGCATTGTACTGAATAGGAATGTGCTCCTCCCATATTCTGAAACTCCACACTTCAACACAAAGCGTTGGGTGTAGATCAACCATGATAAAATGGGATAGGTATACATCCTCTCCTTGATCAAGTCAAGGGTCCTTTGCGCAGTGATAATTTTTTGCTCCAAATCAAGAAGGTGCTCTAATCTTTGGCTATGCAATTTCCCTGATGACATGGTCTCACAAATCTCAATATGAGGTACTGAAATAATATGAGATTAAATTGTTTGCAAACCTTGGATAAGCTGAATCTCGGGAACATATTTCACATCTACAAGAGTTCCTCCAACCGATGTAATGGCCTCTCCAACTTCTGGTAATGGTGATGGCTGCTCTTCTTCAATTGTACCAATGCTGGTATTTGCCTCCTCCTCCTCATGCATCTCATGAATCATGCATGGGGCTCCTAATGTCAAGAGATCAAGATCATCTTGAAAATATGCAAGTGTTCCTCCTCCTGATGTGGGTACTTCTGCAACCGGTGGTGGTGGTAGGGACTCCTCTTCCGGAGTGATAATGAAGACATATTCCTTTGGCCCTTCATGTACTATCTCCTTAATGATGGGAGATGTCTCTATGGGAAATGTCTCTGATTTCATTCTACCAAAATTCTTCTTCAGTATTTGCATGAAATATGCATAAGTAGTCACTTTGGCATATGAAAAATGACTGAACCACCAATATTTGGCTTCGCCCTCAAGGTGCAGCGCTACAATCTCAACAACGTTTCTTTCTGCTACTGGATATAGCTAAAATAATTCAACTAAATCTTCCCTCCAAGCCCTTAATTTTCTTGTGTATGGTCCATCAAATGCAGTAAAGGAGAATCTATGCATATTTCTTCTATTGCTGCTATGGGATCTCCTTTCTTCTTTGAGTTGTAAAAATTGTTGGAGAGATAGATTCTCCTTGAGTGCTCTAGGCTATGATTTTTACTCAAAAATATATTTTCTTAGGGTCTCATACCCCAAATCTCCTTCATATTCACACCATTCACCTTCCTTCTCAAAGGAAGTTGATCTAGTAGAATGTTGTGGAGATTTTTTCCTTGTCGGTTGTTTCTACTGCTGATAGGAAGTGCTTGGACCTTCCTCTTTCTGAACTCTTCTTGGATCCTCCTTTTGCCTTTCTCTCTTCAATTGATTAACCTCCTTGGAGAGATCTTGCATAGATATAAATAGAAGTGATGCAAAACTGAAACCCTCCTTCATTGTAGATCTCTACTACCTGCTTCTTCTTTTCATGTTAAAGATGAAGTGCCCACAAGCTGAGCCAAAGATCATGCTCTGATACCACTATAATATCCCAAAAGGGAGAATGCAGTAATACAAAAAAAAAAAAATTGAAAACTATTGTAATGAACAAATAATCTAAATACACCATACAAATAGAAAAAATAGTTGAGCCGTTTTATTATATAGGAGGTGGAATACAAGTACAACAATGCTCAAAATATGAGACACTCAAGCCAAAGATGTGGCCTAGAATGACCCTGAAGTCCTCCCACAATAGGGACTGTGTAACTGTTGGACTACCGAAAGGAATACTACGTTGTCCCTACTACAAATTCAGGGACTACAACTGCAAGAAAAATATAGAAGTGTAGATCTGGAAGTTTTGGAGCTCATATGATACAAATATTTCAGATCTAGGCTCTATGATGAATACCCAAGATAACCCAGAAAGTCTTTCCAGATTTTCCAATATTGGAAAATCACCCTTATAGGCCCTGTAACTATATGACTATTGGGTATGAAAATCTGAAGCATGAACTGAAGAATATATGGCTACAATGAAATACAAGCAGCTCAATTCTTGAAGGGTTGATCCCTTCACTAGATCCTCAAGCTAGAAGCTCAAGATCTAGCTCCTCCTTCCTCCTCCACTGAATGCAGCTGCTAAATACACAACCTCTGAGAGAAACTGGGCTGTCAAGGATGGAGGCTCTATATCTTGCTACTAAATAATGAAAATCATCTCAATCATGATGTAAACAATATGCCCAAAGTGAAAGAATGGTCCCTCACAGGATCTCCAGCTGAAATATTGGAAACTTCCCTCCTCCAATAGATCTACAGGACTGGACTGCACAATCCCTTGGAAAAATTTTGTTGCATGGAGGTATTAAATGATGGCCTCAATGCCATATATGAATATACAACTCCTAGAAGATTGATCTTGAAGCACAAGGTGAAAGGATGAATCCTCCACTGGTTTCTTAGCTAAAATTCCAAGAACTACCTCCTCCTCTCAAAACCTCAAGTAGGAATGTGTAATTCTTGAGACTAAATGTGTTGTAGATAGGGGTTGAATGTGGAACCAATGCTTGAAGATGTATGTAAACTCAGAATAACCTTCCCAGATTAGCCACTCAAAGACCCCTGTGGGTAAGGGTGAGATTTCCGCTCGGAAACACTCGTGTGCTAAAAAACATTGCAGACTTAGCTAAAGAGCTGAAGCATGCATAGAAATTTCCAAAGACAAATATATATCTAAACATATCAAAAATAATAATCTAAATCTTGCCTTCTATTGTTTCCTTCATCTCCCTTTTATGCTTTATGAGCCTTCCATAGCCCTGGCCCACCTCATAATTGTGTTGCACATGTGGCCACTAGCCTCCATGAAGACTGCGTTGTCTCTCGATGTTCTCCACCATTTATGCATTAATTCCCAATCTCTCCATCATGTGTGCATTAGGTGCACCACTTCCTCCACTATTTCATCATTAGTGATCTATGATCTTACTTTTATTGCAGCATGATCTTATTTGACTTCCTCCATGATCTCCATGATCTTATCATTAATGTGGCATGATCTCCACTCTTCCTTCATTTAAGAAGCTTCTCCACTATTCCAAAATGCAAATCTAACTCAAAATTATCCACATACACACATAAAAAGTGGATTTTATTCATCTATGGGTTTTATGGGTCCCTCCACCCTCTTATTTACTTAATTAATTAAAAAAAGTAAGAACTCTAATATTCCAATTAACTAATGGAAAATTGGGAATATTACATTCTAATTCTAGGATATCAATATTGTGCGGATCCTCATCATCCTCTTCCGCAGTCACATTACAGCATTCTAGTACATGTTGCAACTGTGCGGTCCAATCCGCCTGCATCATTGTTAGTGTAGTTGTGTTCTTAAAAACCCCTTCTCTGAATTTTCGAAGGGCTTCATATATGCACTTCCAATCATATTCAAACTAAATGTTAGTATGAAATGTTCAACCAAATCAATCCAGTTCATCATTCCATGTCACATTTTTGTCTCAAGATACCAATTCATAAGTATCGTTTCCAATGTGTGAAAAAACACATGTACCCACTCTTGTTCTAGAACTTCTCCCCAAACTGAATTCCAACGATAAATATGCTCCCAGGGGTCAATTGTTCCATAATATTTTACTTCGATTATGATATCCATTGGCCCAAAATCTGACCTTCATCAGCCTTCCATACTCTTCCCAACTTCCTATATTCTCTTTATGAGCACCCAACCATCTAGCAAGTGTAGACCTCAGGGTTACATCCAAAGCATGGAACCTCTGTTATTCTGGAATTTGTATTTCAAATTTATGAAGAAAAATACTTACATCTCCTATCCCATCATAATAAGGTAGACCATATACCTCTGAAGTTATGCAGCAAAGTAATGTTTTGATTTTGGCACATCATCTTGTAGACACTTCAAGCAACCTGTTTTGCCAATTTTCCAAATCCTCTTCGGAATCTGAAGTATAGGAACTATCATGTTCCCAACTTTCTAACCTTCCGTAGTGGGATTAATCCAATATTGCTCCTGAGTTGTTATCTTGTAAATGTTATTGACATCTACATCATAGTACTCATCACAAACATGCTCGGTATAGCGCACTCCTTCTAATGGGTCTAGAGGAACAATGAACCTTATACCATCCTTTTCAAACACCATTTTTCTCTTCTTCAAATTGATTATCACCATAGTATAGAAAGCCTAATCCAATCCAAGCAGCTTTAGATATGGATTTTTTTCATCTACAATTTCAGTTACTTCGAAATTTGCAACAACATGCACGCCTTCAATATATACTACAACACTAGATAACCTTCTCATAGGGATGATCTTCTACTGGATATCCATCATCAACTCGATTGGCTACCATTGCAACTTTGGTTTTCCCATCCACTCATGAAGAGAAGGAATCTAAAGTATTTTGGCTATGGATCGATTATGGTTTCATTCTTCCTAGAATGTTTCCCATTATTTAGATATCAGTGGGTGGAGGTGTACATTCCCAGACCCAAGGAGCCATGGTTATCACGGTGGGAAAATTTGATGCCTCGTCATGGAGGTGGTCAACATATGTACATCCCACATACATTTTTCGTATGGCTTCGGCGACAACTAATCATGGTATATGATTGGGCCTAGGTAGGGAAATATTTCACAAGAGATCAAGATCTCCCACTTCCACCAGGGACACAGTGGAATGAATGAGGTAAAGAACTATTATTTAAAAAATTTCCAATTTTTTATTTTTATTTTTTGGTTATGCGAACTGAGATTAAAACTTATGATATTTTGTAGATGTCGGACTAGAGATACCTCCAAGGATTTATCCAATAGCTAGGAGGGTGCAACATCATCTTTAGGATGTCCTATACATCGAGGGAGTTGACCCTATGGTAGAGGTGGGGCATAACCTGGATGTCATAACTAGAGGAATTCTAGAATACATGACTATTGATGATGTATGACTCTGGTACCAGAGGCACACCATGGGAGTGTCATCTATACTGCACCGGCTATTGGGCCAATTTATTAGAGTTGTCACATGTTATCATGAGCACCATGTTAGTGGATAGACATGTCCTTGGTATTAATTTTTTCATTTATGTAGGCTCGAGGAGCCATGTGTCTTAGAACACAAATTTTTAATTTGATGTAATAAAAAAATTTCAAACTCTCTCTCTCCATATATATATACATACACGTTTCTCATAATTTATCTTAATGTTCCTATTATATCATGGTTTTTTTTTTTACATGTGTCACAAATGCCTATCTAAAACATGATTTTCCAATGTGTCTTTCAATGCATTTATATGTCTTGGAGTGTGTTGATAAGTTATGTAATCAAAATTTCTCTCCAAGAGACGAACACACTAATACATTCTTAAAATTTGTGGATTTTTTACATAATAATGCTTGTTTAATTGTAATACAACGAGTTGTGAATCAATTTTAACAGCTAACACCCTAATACGAAGAGTAATAGCCTCTGATAACAATTCGATGAATGCACTATATTCAACTATGTTGTTAGTTGTGCATCCTAAACATATACCTTGTAAAATCACTAACTCGTTATTGGGAGGAAAAAGTGCCCATGTAGCAGAAGATAGATTCTGTGTATTATGACAAGTACCATCAGTGAAACTGGCATAAGGAAGAGGGTTCATTGACATTTTCAAACCACATGGGACATGGAGTAAGTAGGGGAAAACATGTTTTCAAACACACAAACAATCACACCAAAAACATGCACACTAATGAAACACACACTAATGTACAAAGTATCCATGTAAAATCAAGCATAATACTTCTTAAGGTAGAGCCCGTTGCAGGGCTCAGAAAATTGATTTCCATCATAATCAACCAACTCATATGCACCCTTTTGTAAGACACATTTAACAATATAGGGTCCATGCCACATGGGTTCGAATTTTCTAGAACCTAATTTGTTGTTAGATTGATCATACAACAAGACCAAGTCACCTTCTGCATATGTATGAGGGGTCACGGTTTTGTCATATTGAAATTTAACTTGTCTTTTCTAAGTTTTAGTTTCTAGTTCATCAATGCGGCGAGTCTTGTCGAGACGTTCCATGTAAAGAAACTATAGAAATTATATGGAATATGCATGCATATGTCCAAGATTCTCCTGATCACACACTATTTTAACTTCATGCACAATACAGAATCTATTCCACCATTGATCATCACATGCGGAAATTAAATCAATTGCATGCACACATTGAAACCATAAAAATTTACACACATTAACACAGTGTTTTAACAGGAAAGCCTGAAGCTAAAAATCCCAACTATTTGTATATAATATATTTCATAGAGATAATGTAACAATCCTCATACAAAGCTTATCAAAAGCTCTCAATACAATCCAATCGCTACACACTAGTCAGGCCTGATCTTGCAAATCCATGCACTGATCTTTGCCACCTGCTAGCCTGCCTCTACTGCGCAATCCCTACTGAAGAATGGCTCTAGATGAACTCAAATTTCTCCAGCCTTGCTCACGCAATCCTTAAAGGCATCTCCACTAAATTAGTGGTGTAAACAATGCAACACTATAGTCACAACTGATAGTCACACTTGCTCTTTCACCTACCTCTCCACTGGTCTCCACTGAACTGTCAATGCACTATAGTTAACTGATGTATTCTTCAGTTGATTAATGAGTTAATATTTAGTGAATTAATTAATAATTAATTCACACCACTCTCACTAGTGTATCAATCAGTTAGACTAGATACAACTAGCTCAACTGTGTCAAACTAAGTTAAACTGAACACAACTCCACCAACTACTTCTACAACTCTACCAAACTCTGTCACATGAGTTCTAACTGAAGTCCTCCATGAAATAGCTCCATTAAATGCTCAGGAATAGCGTAATTCCTTCTGTCAGCTCCTGTGCCATATCTGTGCACTTAACTGAAGTGCTTCAAAAGAATAAGATAATGTTTAGATTCCAAATATTATTAAGAGCTAATAATATTTGACATATCTATTTTTAGACTGGCAGTCTAAAAATAGAATCCGCCCAATATGTATAAAAATATAAGTCCATCTATTTTTCCAACTTTAACAACCATCCACAAATATCATCCTGCAACTCATAGAATATGATCGACATGTCTAAAAATGGACATAGTCTAAAAATAGACTTTGTGACAAAAATCACCTGTGTGGGCCCCACCTAGTTTAGGTGATTATTTTCCAACTAGGATCAGGAATGATGTTTCAGGATGCCTCCTTCACTGTTTCTTGTTGCAATCTTCAACACTCCCTCTCAACAAGAAAGGTCTGTCTTTGCATGCGAAATGCAACTCCATGCATTCGCCCTGCAACCTTTGCAAGCGCCATGCAACTCCATGCATCTGCTCTGCAACTCTTCCAAAACTAAATAGGCTTCAAACAACTCAATAAATCTAATGCATCTATCATCAAAGTCTTCGACTTCTGCTTAGCTACTACACATGTCTTCAGGAACCATTGCGATGTTGAACTCTGCACCCATGCACTCTGCACTTGTTGTCAACTCTGAACCGCGCTCCAATATCTGACACTGTCACTTTGATCTGCCCACATCAATCTAAATAATCATGCTACTGCTACTATGTGGACACCTCGTAGCCAGGTTCAATTCATGAGATCCACACCATCTCAATGAATCCTGCCTAGAAATCTCCTCTTGGGATTACTCATGCATGTCGCCCCACCTCTCACCTGGTGGTATAGCTGCATGCACTCCCTCTGCCCATTTGGCATGAAATTTCTCTCAATGAGTGGTTGCTCCCACTCCATGATCCTCATCTTGTGGATACTCCACATCTCAAGGTTCACTCTTACCTGCATGCAAATCCTGCTCCCTCTCAAGCTCAATTGCATGTCTTTCTTGCACTTCCCAACAGTAGGAAGTTCCATAGAAATCCCATCTACTTCAAGTCTGTACAGATTCTTGGCTCGAATCCCAACATTCTTGACTTTTCCTATTGCTTTGTACTGAAGGAAAAATTTTCCTTCACTAAAGACAACACCATACCCTTTATCCTCTAACATTGCGACTGAGATTAAATTCTTCTTTAAACCTGAAACATGCACTACATCTTGTAAAAGAATGATTTTACCTGACTCCCTCTTAAAGGTAATGGTACCAATGCCGGTCGCATTGTATCATCCATTGTTGCCCAACTCAACATGCAACTGGAGATCTTTATCCACCAAGTCACTGAAAAGGTTCACATCTCCCGTCATGTGAAAGGAAGCACCACTATCAAAGTACTACCCCGATCCCAATGCACTAGACACCATGCATGCGATCAATGAGAATTCCAGCTCAAATTGCAAGGAAAGAGCCTCACCATCTGCAGCTCCAGTAGCCTGCTTGTTCTTCTTCTTCTGTGGAAAATTTGTGGCGTAATTTCCATGTTCGTGACAGTGAAAAGACTTCACTTTGGACATGTCACGCTCTTTGCCATCCGCACCGGATTGAGAATGATTTTTCTTCCCCTTTCCTTTCCTTTATTTGGCAACCAAAGCACAATCCTCTTCATCATCATTCTTTGATGAAGAGCCATCCCTGGTGCTCTGCCTTATCTCCTCCTGCACAAGATCTGACCAAAGTCGCTCCCATCCTGGCAGTTTCTCCCGACCATTGATAGAGTCCTCGTAGCTATGCCAACTCTTCGGAAGCCCAAGGAGAACCAAGCTCACCAAGTCTTCTTCATCCACACTAACTCCTACACTCCCAAGCTCATCCCTGCAGTGGACAAAATTTCTCAAGTATACCGGAATAGTGTCATTCTTCTCCATTTTTATTTTCCTGAGCTTGTCTTTAAGCGCCAACTTCCTCTGGTCACTTCTGATTTGGAAAAATTCTGTCAAAGCTTTCCACATCAAGAATGGAGTGGATTTACTGTGAAGGTTGGATAAAATGTGATCCTTCACACCTTCCAACAGAATCCTTTGACACCTTGCTACCTTCTTTTTCCATGCGTCAAGTGCGGTTGCATCGCTAGAACCTAATTTTGGAATATCAACATCTATGAACTCCTTCAACCCATTATCCTGTAGCACCACCTCCATCCTGTCCTTCCATGAAATATAACTCAATCTCCCATCAAGGGCATACTCCAATCACAATCCGTTGAAATACATTTCAACGAATGCTCAACTTCGACACCAAGAAAACCCTGCAGCAATTTCGAATTCCACCAGCACAAAACTCAACTGTTTCAATAATTGCCATCTGCTCCAATGATCAACTGCTCTGATACCATGTATAAATTATATGAAATATGCATGCATATGTCCAATATTCTCCTGATCATGCACTATTTTAACTTTATGCACAATACGGAATCTATTCCACCATTGATCATCACATGCGGAAATCAAATCAATTGCATGCACACATTGAAACCATAAAAATTCACACACATTAACAAAGTGTTTTAACAGGAAAGCCTGAAGCTAAAAACCCAAAATATTTGTATATAATATATTTCATATATAACATGTAACAATCCTCATACAAAGCTTATCACAAGCTCTCAGTACAATCCAATCGCTACACACTAATCAGGCCCGATATTGCAAATCCATGCACCGATCTTTGCCACCTGCTAGCCTGCCTCTACTGTGCAATCCATGTTGAAGAATGGCTCTAGATGAACTTGAATTTCTCCAGCCTTTCTCACACAATCCTTAAAGGCATCTCCACTAAATTTATGGTGCAAACAATGCAACACTATAGTCACAACTAATAGTCACACTTGCTCTTTCACCTACCTCTCCACTGGTCTCCACTAAATTGTCCATGCACTGTAGTTAACTGATGTATTCTTCAGTTGATTAATGAGTTAATATTTAGTGAATTAATTAATATTTAATTCACACCACTCTCACTAGTGTATCAATCAGTTAGACTAGATACAACTATCTCAACTATGTCTAACTGAGTTAAACTGAACACAACTCCACCAACTACTTCTACAACTCTACCAAACTCTGTCACATGAGTTCTAACTGAATTCCTCCATGCAATAGCTCCACTAAACCCTCAAGAATAGCATAATTCCTTCTGTTAGCTCCTATGCCACATCTGTGCACTTAACTGAAGTGCTTCAAGAGAATAAGATAATGTTTAGAGTCCAAATATTATTAAGAGCTAATAATATTTGACATATCTATTTTTAGACTGGCAGTCTAAAAATAGACTCCGCCCAATATGTCTAAAAATAGAAGTGCATATATTTTTCCAACTTGACCAACCATCCACAAATAGCATCCTGCAACTCATAGAATATGATCGACATGTCTAAAAATAGACATTGTGACAAAAATCACCTGTGTGGGCCCCACCTAGTTTAGGTGATTATTTTCCAACTAGGATCAGGAATGATGTTTTAGGATGCCTCCTTCACTCTTTCTTGTTTCAATCTTCAACACTCCCTCTCAAAAAGAAAGGATTGTCTTTGCATGCGACATGCAACTCCATGCATTCGCCCTGCAACCTTTGCAAGTGCCATGCAACTCCATGCATTTTCTCTGCAACTCTTCTGAAACTGAATAGGCTCCAAACAACTCAATCAATCTGATGCATCTATCATCAAAGTCTTCAAGTTCTACTTAGCTACTGCACATGTCTTTAGGAACCACTGCGTTGTTGAACTCTGCACCCATGCACTCTGCACTTGATATCAACTCTAAACCGCACTCCAGTATCCGACATTGTCACTTTGATCTGCCCACATCAATCCAACTGATCATGCTACTGCTAATCTATGGGCACCTCTTAGCCAGGTTCAATTCATGAGATCCACACCATCTCCATGAATCCTGCCCAAAAATCTCCTCTTGGGATTACTCATGCATGTCGCCCCACCTCTCACCTGGTGGTATAGTTGCATGCACTCCCTCTGCCCATCTGGCACGAAATTTCTTTGCATGAGTGGTTGCTCCCACTCCATGATCCTCATCTTGTGGTTTCTCCACATCTCTAGGTTCACTCTTACCTGCATGAAAATCCTACTCCCTCTCAAGCTTCAATTGCATGTCTTTCTTGCACTTCCCAACTGTAGGAAGTTTCATAGAAATCCCATATACTTCAAGTCTGTAGAGATTCTTGGCTCGAATCCCAACCTTCTTGACTTGTCCTGTTGCTTTGTACTGAAGGAAAACTTTTCCTTCACTAAAGTCAACATCATACCCTTTATCCTCTAACATTGCAACTGAGATTAAATTATTCTTTAAACCTGGAACATGCACTACATCTTGTAAAAGAATGAGTTTACCTGAATCCCTCTGAAAGGTAATGGTACCAATGCCGGTCGCATTGTATCGTCCATTGTTGCCCAACTCAACATGCAACTGGAGATCTTTCTCCACCAAGTCACTGAAAAGGTTCACATCTCCCGTCATGTGAAAGGAAGCACCACTATCAAAGTACCACCTCGATCCCAATGCACTAGACACCATGCATGCGATCAATGAGAATTCCAGCTCAAATTGCAAGGCAAGAGCCTCACTAGCTACAGCTCCAACAGCCTACTTGTTCTTCTTCTTCTGTGGACAATTTGTGGCGTAATTTCTGTGTTCGTGACAGTGAAAACACTTCACTTTGGACATGTCACACTCTTTTCCATCCGCACCGGATTGAGAATGATTTTTCTTCCCCTTTCCTTTCCTTGCTTTGGCAGCCAAAGCACAATCCTCTTCATCAAAATTCTTTGATGAAGAGCCATCCCTGGTGCTCCGCCTTATCTCCTCCTGCACAAGATCCAACCAAAGTCGCTCCCATCCTGGCAGTTTCTCCCGACCATTGACAGAGTCCTCGTAGCTATGAAAACTCTTCGGAAGCCCAAGGAGAGCCAAGCTCACCAATTCTTCTTCATCCACACTAACTCATACACTCCCAAGCTCATCCCTGCAGTGGACAAACTTTGTCAAGTATACCGGAATAGTGTCATTCTTCTCCATTTTTATTTTCCTGAGCTTGTCTTTAAGTGCCAACTTCCTCTGGTCACTTCTGCTTTGGAAAAATTCTGTCAAAGCTTTCCACATCAAGAATGGAGTGGCTTTACTGTGAAGGCTGGACACAATGTGATCCTTCACACCTTCCAACAGAATCCTTCAACACCTTGCTACCTTCTTTTGCCATGCGTCAAGTGCGGTTGCATCGCTAGAACCTGGTTTAGGAATATCAGCATCTATGAACTCCTTCAACCCATCATCCTCCAGCACCACCTCCATCCTATCCTTCCATGCAATATAATTTGAGATCCCATAAAGGGCATACTCCAATCTCAATCCATTGAAAGACATTTCAATGAATGCTCAACTTCGACACCAAGAAAACCCTGCAGCAATTTCGAATTCCACCAGCACAAAACTCAATTGTTTCAATAATTGAAATATACTCCAATGATCAACTGCTCTGATACCATGTAGAAATTATATGCAATATGCATGAATATGTCCAATATTCTCCTGATCACACACTATTTTAACTTCATGCACAATACAGAATCTATTCCACCATTGATCATCACATGTGGAAATTAAATCAATTGCATGCACACATTGAAACCATAAAAATTCACACACATTAACAAAGTGTTTTAAAGGGGAAGCCTAAAGCTAAAAACCCCAACTATTTGTATATAATATATGCCATAGAGATCATGTAACAATCCTCATACAAAGCTTATCACAAGCTCTCAGTACAATCCAATCGCTACACACTAATCAGGCCCAATCTTGCAAATCCATGCACCGATCTTTTCCACCTACTAGCCTGCCTCTACTGCGCAATCCCTGCTGAAGAATGGCTCTAGATGAACTCAAATTTCTCCAGCATTTCTCACACAATCTTTAAAGGCATCTCCACTCAATTTGTGGTGCAAACAATGCAACAATATAGTCACAACTGATAGTCACACTTGCTCTTTCACCTGCCTCTCCACTGGTCTCCACTGAACTGTCCATGCACTGTAGTTAATTGATGTATTCTTCAGTTGATTAATAATTTAATATTTAGTGAATTAATTAATAATTAATTCACACCACTCTCAGTAGTGTATCAATCAGTTAGACTAGATACAACTAGCTCAATTGTGTCTAACTGAGTTAAACTAAACACAGCTCCACCAACTACTTCTACAACTCTACCAAACTCTGTCACATGAGTTCTAACTGAAGTCCTCCATGAAATAGCTCCACTAAACCCTCAGGAATAGCGTAATTCCTTCTGTCAACTCCTGTGCCACATATGTGCACTTAACTGAAGTGCTTCAAGAGAATAAGATAATGTTTAGAGTCCAAATATTATTAAGAGCTAATAATATTTGACATATCTATTTTTAGACTAGCAGTCTAAAAATAGACTCTGCCCAATATGTCTAAAAATAGAAGTCCATATATTTTTCCAACTTGACCAACCATCCACAAATAGCATCCTGCAACTCAGAATATGATCGACATGTCTAAAAATGGACATAGTGTTGGGTATGTGTTATATTCTTTCCACGACTAACCCCACGCACTGTACGTTGCGCTGGGCGCAGCAGGGGGGTCATAAGGGGGGAGGCAGCCCCCACTGTTGGGGTCCGGGGCAGCGCCCCATCAAAATTTTTTTTGGTGTGCGGACCCACTCATAGGCAGACCCACCCATGTTTTGTGCATGAGTTTGCACATGGTTTTGGGGTACGATGGTTTTCGGCCCCTGGTATTTTGTAGATCCGGTCAAGGGAACTACGGTTATGTTCAAATCCAGGGTTAATGGATTGGGATTTATGTATTCTTTGGCATGTATATATATGTGTTGTAACACTAAAAGGAATATAATGAAAAATCAAGTTGGTCGTCCCGATTTGGGATCCAGGGGAAAATATTTGTGTTTATCTGTTTTATGTTTTATGCTCTCACTATTGTTTATTTTCTATTATAAGATTCATGTGTAGATAATTTTTGTTCAGGGTTAAAACCTACATTTGGTATCAAAGTTGTTTCGGCTTCAAGGGGACGCCTTTGCTACTGAGGGTTTTTTGCTCGGGCCTGAGGTAGACCCTGTTCAGTGGGAGATCTACAGGATCGATTCTTTCGGTGAAAGAATATGGCGAGCGGCAGAAAGATAGAGATCGAGAAATTTAATGTTCAGAGTTTTGAGTTGTGGAAGCTCAAGATGGAGGATCTGCTGGTGGATAAAGATCAGTGGATCGCGGTAGATCCAGGTACTAAACCAACGGCAATGTCAGATGAAGACTAGAAGAAACTGGATCGGAAGACTAAGAGCACAATATGGCTGTGTGTCTCAGATTAAGTATTTTTGAATGTATCTAGGGAAGCTACGGCGAAGAATTTGTGGGAAAAACTTGGGACTTTGTACCAATCTAAGCCTCTGGTGAATAAGTTGTTCCTGCGGAAAAAGTTGTATAACCTGAGGATGAAAGATGGAGACTCGGTGACAGAGCATCTGAATGCCTTCAATACTGTGGTAAGTCAGTTGTCATCTGTTGATATTAAAATCTCAGATGAATATAAGTGCATCAAATTGTTGTGTTCTCTCCCAGACTCGTGGGATAGTCTGGTTATTGCAATAGGTAGCAATACAACTACCTTGAATTTTGATGACATTGTCTCAGCCTTGTTGTCAGAGGAAATGATACGGAGAAATATGGAGGGCCAGAATGGAGATGCCTTATCTATACGAGGAAGGTCACAAAACAAAAACAAGAATAAGGTTTCGAGTGGGAGATCCAAATCTAGAGGGAGATCTAAATCTCCTGGAAATTTTGTAAAGGTATGCTGGAAATGTGGAAAGGAAGGGCACTACAAAAATGACTGCAGATCTAAAGCTCCTGAGAAAGGAAAGGGATCTGATGATGCTCCTTCTGCAGAGGCAAAAACCACCTCAGATGAAGGTGGGGATGTGTATTTAGCTTCTTCTTCAAATACACATGTAGATCATGAGTCATGGTTGATTGACTCAGGTGCATCCTTTCACTTCACTCCCCATAGGGAGTGGTTCTGCGAGTATGAGAAATATGATGGTGGTGATGTCTTCCTAGGGGATGATAGGAAGGCCAGAATCGTCGGACGTGGAAAGGTCAAGTTGAAGCTGCAAGGTGGGAGGATTAGAACACTTCCTGGTGTTCTGCATATTCCTGCATTGGCCAGAAATCTTATTTCTGTAAGCAAGATGGATGATGCAGGTGTAAAAACAGTGCTCGAGAAAGATGCCTGCAAGATGGTTTGGGGAGCACTAGTATTAATGCGGGGAGTTCGGACTGGAACTTTGTACAAGCTACAAGGTAGCACTGTTATTGATGGGTGTAATAGTTCTGTGGTTCTTGAAAGAGGAGCGGAAAGCCTAGCTGTCTCTGGAGAAAAGACCATGCTATGGCATCAAAGGCTTGGACATATTGGAGAGAAGGGCCTTTGGATACTGCATAGAAATGGTATGGTAGAAGGTATGTCTAATTTCTCTCTGGATTTCGATTTTTGTGAACATTGTGTATATGGGAAGCAGAATCGGGTGAGTTTTCCTTCTGGTGCTAAGAGGGCGAACAAGATATTAGAACTTGTGCACAGTGATGTGTTTGGACCCGTGTCAGTTCCATCACTGGGAAAGTCTATGTACTATGTTTCATTCATAGATGACTTCTCAAGGAATACATGGATATATTTCTTGAGGAAGAAATATGAAGTCTTTGACAAATTTAAAGAATTTAAGGCTCTGGTGGAAAACCAGACAGAGAAGAAGATAAAGGCGCCGAGGACAGATAATGGTGGGGAGTTCTGCAAGAAGGAATTTGAAGAGTTCTGTAAGAAGTGTGGTATAGCATGACAGAAGACTACTCCATACACACCTCAGCAAAATGGAGTTGCAGAAAGAATGAACAGAACACTGATGGAAAAGGCAAGAAGCATGCTCAGTGGTACCAGGTTAGGACAAGAATTTTGGGCAGAGGCAGTGGAGACTGCATGTTACTTAGTTAACAGATCACCTTCATCAGCGTTGGAGGATAAGACCCCACATGAGGTATGGACTGGTAAGAAAACCTCTATTTCACATCTAAGGGTATTTGGATGTGATGCATATGTACATGTTCCAAAGGAGAAAAGGACCAAGTTGGATAATAAATCTGAAAGGTGCATCTTTATTGGGTATAAGGATGTTTTAAAGGGTTACAAGCTTTGGAACCCAGAAACAAGGAAGGTTGTGTACAGCCGAGATGTGGTGTTTAGAGAGGTGAAAGATGTTGTTACACATGAAGTCCTACCAAAAGAACCTGAGAAGATAGAGTTTGAGCTAAAGGAGGATGAATCAGACTCTACAGCAGAAGAAGATTCAGAAGAGGAAGAGCCACAAACTCCAGCTTTGAGAAGATCAGTTCGAGAAAGAAGGAAACTAGAAAGGTATAGTCCATCTGCTTTCTATTCAGGTTTTTCCTTAACTATAACTAATGATGATCTAAGAACTTTGAGGGAGGCAGTAGATTCCGAGGATGGAAAAATCTGGAAGGAGGCCATGGTTGATTAAATGGCATCCTTGCACAAAAATGAGGCCTGGGATCTGGTGGAGTTGCCAGCTGGAAGGAAGCCCATCGGGAGAAAATGGGTGTTTAAGAAGAAGATGAATGTAGAAGGCAAGGTGGAGAAATACAAAGCTCGGTTGGTAGTAAAAGGTTATTCCCAGGTGCCAGGAATTAATTTTGGTGATATTTTTTCTCTTGTTGCCAAGGTTACCTCTATTAGATTAATTTTATCTGTTGCTGCTGCATTTGATTTTGAGATAGAACAGATGGATGTGAAGATAGCATTTCTTCATGGGGATCTAGAAGAGGAGATCTACATGAAGCAACCTGAAGGCTTTATGGTGAAGGGTAAGAAAGAATTGGTATGGAGGTTGAAGAAGTCTCTGTATGGGTTAAAACAGTCACCAAGGATGTGGTATCAGAAATTTGATACCTATATACGGGGACTTGGCTTCACCAGAAGCAAGGAGGATCACTGTTTTTATTTTAAATTAATTGGTGACCATGTTATTTATTTGGTCTTGTATGTGGATGATATGTTGTTGATTGGAAATGACAAATAAATTATCCAAGATTTGAATACCCAGCTATTCTCCAAATTCGACATGAAGGATCTTGGTGCTGCAAACTATATTTTGGGCATGGAAATTAAGAGAGATCAGGAAAAGAGGAAGCTCTGGTTAAACTAGAGGAATTATGTCGAGACTATATTGCAGAGGTTCAATAAGCAGGATAGTAAACCGGTGAATGTTCCTATTCCTTTAGGTGTAAAGCTATCTGCCGAACAATGTCCCAAGACACAAGAAGAAGAGGAGGATATGTCCCGTGTTCCATATGCAAGTGTAGTGGGTAGCCTGATGTATGCAATGGTATGTACTAGACTAGACATTGCACATGCAGTGGGAGTATTGAGTAGGATTATGTCAAACCCAAGGAAGGAGCATTGGACAACAGTGAAGCGGGTTTTCAGATATTTACGTGGTACTAGTAATTATGTCTTGTGCTACCAGGGAAGACCAGGATTGGAAAGAATGTTGGACATTCGTGGTTTTGTTGATGCAGACTGGGCTGGAGATCTGGACCAAAGAATATCTACAAGTGGGTATGTGTTTAGCCTATTTGGAGGCATAGTCAGTTGGATGAGTAAAAGACAGTCTGTAGTGGCTCTTTCAACTACAGAGGCAGAATACATAGCAACCACTCATGCAAGCAAGGAAGCAGTTTGGTTGCAAAGATTGTGTTCAAGTATGGGGTTGGTACAACAAGCTATAAGGATAGACTGTGATAGCCAAAGTGAAATTTTCTTGGCTAAGAACCCTGCTTACCATTCAAAGGCAAAGCACATTGATGTTCAATATCACTTTGTTAGAGATATGGTTGAGGCTAAAAGGATGTTGTTGGTAAAGGTGGACACTTTGAAGAATGTTGCAGATGCATTGATGAAGTCTGTGAGCACTCAGAAGCTCTCTTGGTATAGATAAACAATGGGTGTTGAAGAATTGGCCCAATGACTAAGCTCTCCTGTGGAAAGAAAACAACAAGTGGGAGAATTTTGGGTATGTGTTATATTCTTTCCACGACTAGCCCCACGCACTGTACGTTAAGCCAGGCGCAGCAGGGGGTCACAAGGGGGGAGGCAGCCCCCACTGTTGGGGTCCGGGGCAGCGCCCCGGCAAAATTTTTTCTGGTGTGCGGACCCACCCATGTTTTGCGCATGAGTTTGCACATGGTTTTGGGGTACGATGGTTTTCGGCCCCTGGTATTTTGTAGATCCGGTCAAGGGAACTACAGTTATGTTCTAATCCAGGGTTAATGGATTGGGGTTTATGTATGCTTCGGCATGTATATATATGTGTTGTAACACTAAAAGGAATATAATGAAAAATCAAGCTGGTTGTCCCGATTTGGGATCGAGGGGAAAATCTTTGTGTTTATATGTTTTATGTTTTATGCTCTCGCTATTGTTTATTTTCTATTGTAAGATTCGTGTGTAGATAATTTCTGTTTAGGGTTAAAACCTACACATAGTCTAAAAATAGACTTTGTGACAAAAATCACCTGTGTGGGCCCCACCTAGTTTAGGTGATTATTTTCCAACTAGGATCAGGAATGATGTTTCAGGATGCCTCTTTCACTGTTTCTTGTTGCAATCTTCAACAGCAACCAGTCTCCCTCAGGTGAAGTACTAGGAAGAAGTTCGAAAACTAGTTTTAATGATGGAATCTCACACTCAATCAGAAGAGTAGCTTCTAGACCATACAACAATTGAAAAGGCATAAATATGGTTGCTATCTTAGCATTATTTTTTTATGCCCATAAATCCAAAAAAAATCATAAGATGTCAGTTTCTTTTGTGCATCACAATAGTTCGTTGAAGCATAGTGACTAAAACTTTGTTAACCGCTTCAACTTGGTGATTAGACTGTGGGTAATAAGGAGTTTAGCTATCGTGACGTAACCCCAACTGATAATTAAGTTTTGTCATCATATAGTTCTAGAAATAGGATCCATGGTTGGTGACTATGGGTTGGGGAACACCAAATCGATCTATAATATGGTTTAAAAGGAATTGAGATGCAGTTTCACCATCGTCATTGTATGTAGGTATCGCCTCGACCCATTTAGTGAAACAATCCACATCAACAATGATGTACCATGCCTCCCAACCAAATGAGGGTTACATGTCATAAAATCAATGCCCCATTTGGAAAATGGTCTAACGGAAATAACTAGGTGTAAGGGAGTAGGTGGGGATTGTTGTTTTTGGTCATATATCTAGAAAGCATGACATTTATGGATTGAAATAATGTTATCTTTGAATATTGAAGGCCAGAAATTACCGGTGTGAATGATATTTTGAGTTGTAGAATATCCTGAAATATGACCACCACAAGCTCAGAGTGGTAGTCATTCAAATATTTCTTAGTTTCCTCATGGGTCAAGCACCAACAAAGGATCGAATCCAAACCATGTGGTACAAGGTATCCCCAATAATCCGATACGGTTGGGATCGGTACCAAATTCGACGTCTCCTAGAGCGAGATAACTCTGGTCTAAATGTTTGGGTTTGGACATAGATGATAATGTATCCATACCAAGGGTCGAGAGGATTGATGAGGAAGAGTGATTCATCGAGAATAAACTCATCAGATGCAGTAGTATTTTTTGCAGCAGGAAGGTCAGAAATCAATTCAATGAAAAACAATGATTTCTTTGACTTAGCTTTAGCAAATTCGAAGTCAAACTTTTGCAGGATGAAAATCCATTTGGATTACTTTCCTCCAAGAAACTAGAGAGTCAAAATATAAGTCACGGTGTTGTAGTCAGATATCACCATGGTTTTGTGTAGAAGGATATAGTGACGAAAACGTTGGACAACATGGATTGCTGCCAAAGGAAATTTATCTACATGGGCATACTGAGTCTCATTATCAAACATATTTCGGCTCAAGTAGTATACCCCATGCTCATTACCATCATCATGCTCCTAAACCAGCACCATGACAATGGTACTATCAATGACGGCCAAGTATAGGAAATAATCGCAATGATAATTTCCTAGGATGCAACAAATATACGCTGATTAGCATAGCCTTCAATGCATCGAAGGATTTTTGGGCAACGTCATCCCAAATGAATTGGACCCCTTGCTTCAAAATCTGAGAAAATTCCTTGGAAAGACCTACATATTTGGGAATGAAATAGAGGAGAAATATTGCCTTCCCTTGCAAACTATGGAGTTGGTGTAAAGAAGATGGAGGTGATAAATTGACAATGGCATCCACATTTAGAGGATCAATTCAGATGCCTTATTTGGACACCACTAACCCTAAGGGGTGACCAGATTCAACACAAAAGACACATTTATGAGGATTTAGTCACATATTATAATTTCGGCAATGAAGAAAAACTTCTCGAAGGTGATACGGATGATCTTGACGTTTAGCAGAATGCACGGATAAATCATCAAGGTATGGTTGAATGATATTTTTGATATCATGGAATGCATAATACATGGCCCGTTGGAAGGTTGCACCAATGTTTTTAAGGCCAAACGAGAGCTTTTTATAAGAAAAATTACCCTAAGGATAGATAAAGGCAGTTTTATGTTGATCAACAGGAAGAATATTAATCTGTTTGTATCCAGAAAATCCATCCATAAAAGAAAATATTTCACTTCCAGCACATTCATCAATGATCTAGTCGATAAAGGGAGTAGGGTAATTGTCATTAGGGCAAGCTCAATTAATATATTGATAATCGAAACAGACATGTATGGTTACCCTATTTTTGGTTACTAGAACAATATTAGAAACACAATCTATCATATGTATGGGATATATGAAGCCAACTTTAAGAAGTTATTGAACTTCACCTTTAGTAGTAGGTGCCTTCCTAGGGTACACCAGATGAAGACGTTGTCAAATAGGTTTTGCGTTCGGATAGGTTGGGATCTCATGCACTACAATTCTTGCATAGATATTAGACATTTATTCATAGGTACAAGAGAAGATATCATGAAATTATTTGAAAAGGTTCGTATAAGTCTTAATCTCATCAGGAGAACAAGATCCCCCTATGTGGATGTTTTTTATTATCCCTGGTTTCACAGAGATGTTGATGGGCATAATTTCCGAGATATTTCCCATATTTCCTTCAGAAAACACATCGTGGACTTGAATGGGACTCTGAAGGGGAGAAAAAATTGTAGGGGAGACTAAAGAATCCATACAAGTAGGAATCACTCCAAGGCTTGGAAGAAAAGAGGAACAATGATGGATATCATTCCATGAAGTTTTTTCTAGATACATGACTTCAACGATGCTTTCATTAGTCAAGAAATACTCATTCAAAATATCATCAGAATCCAAAAAACCAACCCAATAAAATTGTGAATACGAGCCTAGGACCGTACTCAATCGGAAATTGGTTTCAGATGTAGTATTTGAATCCAAAAGGACAACTTGATAAGCTTGTTCGATGGGGTTTAGCTGCATGGCGTCGCCAAAATGGTCAATCTGATCAGGGTTGGGTATGATCTGAGGGTCATGATGAGATGTGATCATATTAACTGAGGTGATATTAGAGGGAGGAGGAAGGGAAAAAATTTCTCATTAAGGAAGAGTCTTTAAAAATACCCACTCCAACTCTCTCATAAGGTATAGTGGATTTCCCAACATAAGGTACATTACCAGTTGAAGAGTCATGGGAAAAGAAGGCTACCTAGTCTAATGTGAAAATATTTCCTCGATGGGGGAAACAAGGTAAGCGAAATAGAGTATAAACCACAAAATCCATTGCTTGAGTCCAACTACAACCAAGTATAAGGTTATAATAGAGATTTGTGTTAAAAACTTCTACCTCCATATTGATAGTTTTACCTCCTAATTGGATAGGTAAGGTGTTGATAATACCATATGGATGGAAAATATACCATCGAAAGCTTATAAGGTATTTTTGGACTGGTTGAGAGGAGGAGAGCCAAGGGCTTTCCAACATGAGATGGACATGATGCATGTGGACACTCCTTCATCGACAACAATCCTATGAATAGTATTAACCATAATGAAAACTTGTATGAGAAAATAAATCTAAGGTGGTAGGCGAGGAACATGGATTTTAAGACAAAAAGTGATCAAGGTGGAATTATGGGATCAATTCCTCTAATCGAAGACATGTTTTAAGGACTTCCAAGTCCAACATCGTTGAGGATGCTTGAGCTAAATATTCTACAATATTGTAGTATTAGGAAACTCGCACATTTAGATTATAGGATGATTTTCAAAGAAAACCTTTGGGGTGGTCAGATTATGGAATCAGTGCTAGGCTTCTCAACATGGAGAGGACCAGAACTAGGCGGGGTTAAAGAAGAGGGTATGTCGGTGAAATATTTCTCTGCCATGGATTTTTCAGGAATTGGATAATATTTTGAATTGGTGGCTACGTTTATAGGTTCCATGCCACTCATGAATACTTGGGAGTTTCCATAGGTTTGACCTTGAGATTGATCTACCATTTTCGTCTGCTAAGATGGGAAAGGTTCCTCCATCACAACTGAAATCCCTGGGGTTCCTTTCAAAATATGAACTACTTATGCATGACTGGGGCAATCCTTAGTGTAATGATCTTCATAAAAAATAAGGCAAGGATATTTAGGCTTTCACTCTGATGAATCATCAGCAGAAAACTTCGAGGATCCTATTTGGGGGTATCTTTCATAGCTTTTCCTTTACCCTTATTTTTACCTTTCGAGGATTTATCTATTGTGGTAGACTGGACAACATTTACCTCTAATGTTTTAACATGATTCTTTTGGTTGTTTTCAATATCAGGGGCTACAGAAACTGGAGTAGATTTGGATTTTGCAGATTTAGTACTACTAGACTGTTGAGTCACAGATCCAATTACACCATCAACGGGCATCAAATGTATAGGTCTGGAAAACGTAGGACCAATTGAAGGTCATGGGGTGCTAGGTAGTAATTCATAGAACATGCCAGATTGTGAATAGACTAAATCCAAATATTGGGCACAGGCGATGGCTTGTTCTTCAGTCACACAACCAGCCATGGCTATGTCTGTAGCAATAGGAGGGATGAATTATTTCATAAATCATTACGTCAAAATCTGATCTGGGATGTCAAATTTTATGAGACGATGCGTGCATCTCCATTCAAGGATATGATCAGAGACATGAGTGGAGGTTGTCTGCTATAAAGATGCTAAGAGATTGGTTTTAGTCTCATACCAGACATGCAATTTAAAATGATTGAGGAAATCCATCATGACAACTAATTGAAATCTTGGAAAGTTACCTTGTGGGAGCTTGATGTACCATTTAGTGGTACTGCCCATCAAAGTGTGCTAGAAAAGACACAATCAGATTGAATCATCGATCCAAGAGTTAGAGGAACACCAAAGGTGGTAAGTCATAACATGCGCTTGAGGGTATTCTCTAGAATTTCCTTCAAACTTGGGATAGTCGCCGTGTATTTTTGTTGGTACCAAAGGCCAATATGGTGAGTGTAGTATTGGGTCATTTGTGAGTAGTGGCAGGTCTGACAATTCCAACTTTTCCTAAAATGGCCATTGAGGATTATACATGCTATGGGGTCTCTAGTATGCACCAAATTGGGTATTCAAAACTTTTTGAAATTGGTTCTTCTCCCACTGGGGTGCGGCTTTACCATAAGGAGGTTGATAAGGACCAAATTTCCCATACTGCTATTGGTAAGGCCCTTGCTGCGGTCATAGTGGCTGATAAGGTCCTTGTTGCAGTTGGTGTTGCGGGTAAGGTCCTTGTTGCAGTTGTTTGGACATTCCCTATTGTAAATATTGGTAAGGCCTTTGTTGGGATTGCTGGTAAGAGTTACCAGGTCTGAGATGATACGTTCCATATTTCCCCAACGAAGGATTGGGACCATATTGCATTTGGGTACTTGCCTTCAGATTGGTAGAAACACCTAATAGTGGTATTTGTTGTTGCCAAATATATGGTTGTTGAACATATGGATGTTGATAAGAAATTTGAGTTGAAGAGAATTGAGGACCTTGGAATGGTGTCTCCAGGATAGAACTTTGAAATGGATGAAACTAACGTTTCACCTTAGTTAGAGATAGCAATAGTGGGTTGTCCTACCCCTGATGCGGGTCCATAGTTCGCATAGTTCCCACCAGAAATAGGAGGTATGTAAGGTTTCCCCCAATCAGTAGAGTAGATGATCCTATAGGGTGTTTGACCTATCATCACTTTAGGTTGGGGAGTAGGTATGGACATACTTGGAACAAACGAGCTAGTTGTAGGAGTGACACTAGATGTCCAAATAGGATTATGATAAAGTGAAGTCACACCACAAGTGCCTAAAACAATATTAGCGAGAGAGGTGTAACCTAGTGGGACCGAGGATGCACTATGACCAGAAGGTGTGGTTGACCCACTTCCCATATTGTAGGAAACATAAGGAAATTTTTCAGGAGGGAAAAGTGTTTCAGGATCAAATTTTTGAGTATGAGTTACAAATGTCTCCAAAGGATTACTCTGGGGTGTGTCTTCAAATGGAGGATCATCACCATTTGTCTCCATGCAAGGCGGAAACAATTCTCAAACCAAAATTTGAGACGCACCAAGGGAAGAAACCAAAGGAATGTTGGGAGTATCAAAAGGAATATACTAGTGTAGAGGTGATAAATAGACATGACCATTTTCTGGATCAAAGAGTGGATTTAGAGGAAAAAGTAAGAACTCTAAAGTAGGCTCAGGACTATCCGGAGGAGAGTCCTCGAATGAAGTGACCAATTCTTGAGGAGGTGGACAGGAAGCAAGAGGTTGGATACTTAGGACAATACCAAGTTCAACACCTTGGTTCTCAATAGGTTCAGATAAAATACCTTAAATATCATTTTGGACTCTTTGAGGTAACACGTCACCTTCAGAACGTGAAGGGGATGTAGGAGGTAAACTTTGTGCATGGTGTGATCGAGGACTTGGTTGCTCTGCTACGATGCATTTTTCACAAAATCAGTTGTGTGTTAGTGATTACTTTGGCCTTAATTCCAATTTACAAGTAACCAGTAATTTTAAGGCAAAAAGGAGTTGTGCACGAGTAAGATATTATTATGTGGGCAATAATTTTTATAAATTAATAGCAAATAAATCAAAAAATGGGTAAGCTAGGCATAAAGGATTACCAAACTGTTGAAAATTCAACAAGAAATGTGTCTAATTTAATTTTCCCTTAATTAAATTGGAAAATAAAATGTAATCTTATCTTATAATCACTTGTAATAGTTAACTGAGTGTGATAAACTCAGTTAGCTCATGAATTTCGAGTTGAGGTTGGTTGGTGAGGCATGCAGTGTGATTCTATTAGTTATTGAGTCCAAGTTGTAGTTAGTGCATTATTTTAATGCATAAGAAATCAGTTAACTCAATTAATTGAGTTAAAATAAGTTTAACTAGTTGTAACTATTTGTTTCACTAGTGAGAGGTCAAGTGAATTAAATCAGATTTAATTCACATGAAGTGATCTTTCATGTAACTGATTATTTACTATTAATAGCTCCATGCATGTTAGTTCCAGTGGATACCCAGTTGAGAAAAAGGTTAAAGGGATGTTAAATATCAGTTGTATTATTAGTAAGTTTCCTACATGCAATAAAACACCCATAGGATTTCCCATGAGAATTGCACAGGTTTGGAAGGCTGAATTTCATAAATAATATGGATTTCATTCCATACGAATTGTGCAAGCAAGGTAGGCTGAAATTTGGCTAAGAGTTGGTTGATTTTGTCTGGATCTATGTGAGACAGTTGTGAGAGTGCATGAGACTCTTATGAGAAGAGTGCATTGAAATTATTTCATGATTCCTTGGTGAATATACAATAGAAGATAGAGGGGTTTTGAGCAACAATCTTTCCCCAGGAAAATTTATGTGTTCTGGTTTGATTTTCTTCTTTCTTTACTTGTTGTGATTGGCGATCGTGTTTATTTTCCGCAATTGAATTGTACAAGGATTAAATATATTTATTTAGCATATCACATGATAGGATTCAATCCATTGATATATATAATGTTTGTATAATTTCTACACGGTATTAGATCGCATGAAATCACTATAGTGGAGAAGAAATTGAGTTTGTGCTTAATAGCATTCGAATTTTCAAAGTATTCTTTGGTGCAAGAGGCGGATCAGGATCAATATGGATTTCAATGGCTTGAGATTGGAATATGCACTCGAGGGTAGTTCTAATTATATTGCATGGAAAGATAGGATGCAACCATTTATGGAGGAAAACTACCCACGGGTTGAAATAATCCATTGACATTGACATTCCCAAAGTCACAGAAGCAGATGTCGCTCTTCTTGATGCTTGGAAAAAGAAGGTTGCAAAGGCGAGGATGATCTTATTCGAGGGATTACGAGTCCACATTGTCTCAAGTCTCCATGGAAAAAAAACTCCATATGAAATGTGGAAGGCTTTTACAGATCTGTTTCAGAGTAGCAGTGACCGCAGAAAATTGGCACTAAAGGACAAGCTTAGGAAAATCAAAATGGAGAAAGGCGACACTATTATGAAATATTTAACCAAGTTTTTCCAATGTAGAGATGAGCTTGGGAGTGTCGTAATTACTGCCGTGGATGATGTCTTTGTGAGCATAGATCTTATAGGCCTTCCCAAGAGTTGGCATAGTTATCAGGACTCTGTGAATGGGAGGGAGAAGCTGCTAGATTGGGAGCGACTTTGGTCAGACTTGGTGCAAGAATAATTCAGGTGGAATACAAGGGATGGATCCTCATCTATGACATATGATGAATAAAATTGCACCTTGGCTGGAAAGGAAAAGAAGGGGAAAGGAAATAAATCCTATTCCAAATCTGAGACTGGAAAAGAAGGCAAGAAGCATGACATGTCTAGAGTGAAATGTTTTCACTGTCACGAGCATGGAAATTATGCCACTAATTTTTCCACAGAAGAAGAAGAACAATAATTCTTCGGTATCTACAGCTGGTGAGGCTTTTTCCTCGCAATTTGAGTTGGAATTTTCACTCATCGCATGCATGGAGTCAGGTGAGATGATATCAGTGTGGTACTTGGATAGTGGTGCATATTTCCACATGACGAGAGACAAAGAACTTTTCAGTAGCTTGGAGGAGAAGGACCTCCAGATGCATATCGAAATGGGTGATGATGGGAGGTATAGGGCTACCTGGATTAATAAAATTACCTTCGAGAGAGATTTAGGTAAACCCTTCTTGTTAAAATATGTAATGCATGTACCAGGCTTGAAAAAAAAATTAGTTTCAGTTTCAATGTTGGAGGATAGAGGTTATGATGTGGTTTTTACTGAAGGGAAATATTTCCTTCGACACAAATACAAAGGACAAGCCAAGGAGATTGGGATTTGTGTGAATAATATATACAAACTTGATGTAGATGGCTGTGTAGCATTGATGGTTAAGGCAGAAAAAGTGGTGAGCTAGGATGAGGGTGAGTTATGGCACAGGAGATTGGGCCATCTACACCACAGTGCCTTGAAGGTCATGCAGCAGATTTCTACGGGGCTTCCAAAGGGTACACTTGCGTAGATAAACACATGCAAGGGATGTACCATGGGGAATTATGCAAAGGCCACTTTTCACAAGAAGGAGAACAGAGTAGCAAAAATCCTTGAGATAGTTCACTCAGACATGTGTGGACCATTGTCTACAGCTTCGACAACAAAGAACATGTATTATGTGATCTTCATTGATGATTTTTCTAGAAATTATTGGATATACTTCATACAGAAGAAAGATAAGATGCTCTCAAAACTTTTTGAGTTCAAAACACTAGTTGAGAAAGACACGAGGAAGCATGTGAATGCTCTGAGAAGCGACAATGGTGGTGAGTCCATCTCCAATGAATTCAAGAAATTCTGTAGCAAAGAAGGAATTCAGAGAGAGTTGATTGCGCCTCATAACCCATAATAGAATGGGGTCACAGGAAGAAAGAATAGAACAATTGTGGGTGCAGCACGAGCTATGTTGCATGATCAAGGCCTACTGTTGCATCTGTCGGTGGAGGCATGAAAAACAATGATATTTGTGCAGAAACGTAGTCCTCTTCGAATACATGGCATGAGTACACCATAGGAGGATTTTTCTGGTAAGAAACATGATGTTTCATATTTTAAAATTTTTGACTCATATGTCTATTGCCATGACTAAATATTCCATAAAGAAGCTAGAACCAACAATAGATATTGGGATATTTTTGGGGTACAATGATACTCCCCACAACTATCAGGTGTATTTTCCAAACAATAGGATGAATTTTATGAGATGGGATATAAAATTTTATGAGGAGAAAGGCATGTGATTGTCCCTTGAGAGGGAGCTTGATTTGCATGAAGATGAGGAACTCTTGGTTATAAAGGATGAACCTCAAGATGTGGAGCAACCACATGTGAAGGATCATGGAGTGGCATAAAACACCCATGCATAGCCATACACCAAACATGGTAGAAGGCGCACCATGGAAGTTGATAAATTGAGACTTGATGTGACAGAACATGTAGGATCACCTACTTCACTGCGTAGACAGATACTGTCTCCTAATAGGTTTACTGGATATATGGATATTATGAGCAAGTATATTATGAAATAACCATCCTCCTTTGAGGAAGCAGTGTAACAACCAATTTTGGTTAATGCCATGGTTGACGTGTATGACTCCATCGTCAAGAACAACGCATGGGAAGTTGTCCCAAGACCATTCATAAAATTAGTGGTTGGATCTAGATGGATCTATAAGGTGAAGCAAGCAACAGATGGGAGTGTGGAGAAGTACAAGGCTAGATTTGTAGCTCAAGGAATCTCACAAATTGAGGGGATTGACTATGAGGAGACTTTTGCACCAGTTGCAAGGTACTCATCGATTAGATCTATCCTTCCACTCTCAACATAGATGGGGTCACAGATGAATCATATGTATGTGAAGACTTTGTTTCTGAATGGATTTGTTGAGGAAGAAGTCTACACTGAGCAGCCAGAAGGTTTTGAGACCTTTGACAGTGAGTCATATGTGTGCAGACTCAAGAGAGCATTGTATGGGCTGAAGCAAGCACCTCATTCTTGGTACACCAACATTGACAACTATTTCACTAGGTTGGGCTTCATGAAGAGTGAAGAAGATGCGAACCTATACCAGATTGTGGTTGATGGTAAGATCTTGATTATCGTACTTTATTTTGATGATCTAATTTTGATAGGTAATGAGTAGCTCATAACTTCTTCCAAAGAGGAACTTGCAAGAGAGTTTGAGATGAAGGACATTGGACTCCTTCACTATTTCCTTGGTTTGTAAATATGGCAGTGGGATGGTGAGATATTTTTTTCTCAAGGAAAGTATGCCAAAGAGATTCTAAGTAAGTTTCACATGGAGAGCTATAAACCCATGGAGACTCCTCTTCCAGGAAACTAGAGGAAGGAGGATTCTACTTTAGGTGAGGTAGTGGACGCTACTGTTTATAGGTAGCTTGTGGGTTCATTGATGTACTTGGTGAACACTAGACTAGACATTTTCTACGTAGTTAACCAACTGAGTCAAGCTATGGTTAAGCCTACCAATCTCTTTTGGAAGGCGGGGAAGCATGTCTTGAGATATACCAGGGGCACTACATAGTATGGATTATGGTATAGATGGACAGAGGGAGTGAAGCTTCAAGGCTTCACCGATGCAGATTGGGCAGGAAGTCCATTAGACAAAAAGAGCACATCATGAGGGATCTTCAGCATAGGGTCGATAACAGTTTCTTGGTACAATAGGAAGTAGAGATCTGTGGCACTCAATTCAGCCAAGGTAGAGTACATGGAAACCAATTAGGTTGTGTGTGAGGCCATATAGATGAGTAATATTCTTGTTGGTTTGTTTGGTCATCAGATGGATCCAAAAATGATACATTGCTATAAAAAGAGTTGCATTAAACTCTCAGTTAATCCGGTATTCCATGATAGGTCCAAGCATATATACATCTGGTACCACCATCTTAGAGATTGTGTTTAGAGGTGCATTATGTTACTTCAGTACATTCCCACGGAAGAAGAGGATGCACATATTTTGATGAAGGTGCTCGCAAGGAGCAAGTTTGAATACCATAGAGGCAGGATTGAGGTAGCTGATAATCCCTTTCTTGTTGAGAGGGAGTGTTGAAAAGTCAACAAGAAATGCGTGTCTAATTTAATTTTCCCTTAATTAAATTGGACAATAAAATGTAATCTTATCTCATAATCACTTGTAATAGTTAATCGAGTGTGATAAAATCAGTTAGCTCATGAATTTTTAGTTGAGGGTGGTTGGTGAGGCATGCAGAGTGATTCTATTAGTTATTGAATCCAAGTTTCAGTTAGTGCATTAGTTTAATGCACGAGAAATCAGCTAACTCAATTAATTGAGTTAAAATCAGTTTAACTAGTTTTACATTTTTGTTGCACCAGTGAGAGGTCAAGTGAATTAAATCCTATTTAATTCAAATGCAATGATTTTTCATGTAACTCATGATTTAATATTAATAGTTGCATGCATGTCAGTTCCAGTGGAGACCCAATTGAGAAAAAGGTTAAGGGGATGTTAAATATAAGTTGTATTATTAGTAGGTTTCCCGCATGCAGTAAAACACCCATATAATTTCCCATGATCATTGCACAGTTTTGGAAGGCTGAATTTCCTAAATAATAGGGATTGCATTTCACATGAATTACGCAAGGCAGGCTAGCTGAGAAGAGGTTGAAAATTCGCAAAGTTTTGGTCGATTTTCTCTGGATCAATGTGAGACAGTTGTGAGAGTGCACGAGACTCTTGTGAGAAGAGTGCATTGTAATTGTTTCATGATTCCTTAGTGAATATACATTAGAATATAGAGGGGTTTTGAGCAGCAAGCTTTCCCCGTGAAAATATATGTGTTGTGGTTTGATTTTCTTCTTTCTCTACTTGTTGTGATTGGAGATCGTGTTTATTTTCTGCAATTGAATTGTATAAGGATTCAGTGTCTTGCTTTAGCATATCGCATGATCGGATTGAATCCATTGATATACATAATGTTTGTATAATTTCTACACAAACAACTGTGAACTGCAATATACACCTTGGAAAACCAAGGACTAACGAACGACATCCATTCTCCCTGAATGTTGTGCTCAGTGTATCACATTTTACAAGGTGACCGACTTGGTTACCTATGGATGGATAGAAACCTATTGGGGACTCCAAAAATATATGCAATGGTACGTGGGAGTGCAATCTATAGTAGTGTTGTCTAATGCATAACTGTTCGATGAGAGCATTCCCATATACTTACCATGCATGGAGAGCCTATGATATACCTAAAAGTATTGGAGAATGGTCCTATACATTTCCGTATGTGGAACGGAATATCACCCACAGGATACAACGCTTGAAAATAACGAAATATACTACGTTTGACGACATTAGAATACATCTCTAGCCTAGATCTCTAAATGTTTGCATTAATTCAAAATTATCCTTAGGTTAATTTAGGTAAATTTCAAGTTGATCTTGATTTACATTTCATTTTTAAAGCTCAAATACCAATGTCACCTAAACACCTATGATGAAAATTATATGAGAAAAAAGACTTTTTTCATTTCAATGAAAGCTATCTAGTATAGGGAAGGAATTCAAACATTGATGAAAGAAAAAAAAATATGTGGAAAACAAGATCTTCCAAACTAGAACTTTCACTTTCACTTTTCAAACACGATAACGAAAGAGTAAATGAAATCCAATTCGTCAAAGTTCACTTATGTGGTTTTTTTTCTTTTTCTTTTCAAAATGAAAAAGATAAACTTATCAGCTTCCAATCACTAAGAAATGTAATCTATGCTTGATGATAACATCAAAAATTGATTTTCCAATGCATGCAAACTAATGCAATTTTCATAAGAAATGATCAATTTTTTTAGAGAAAACTTACCAAATTCAAGATGCAATTATTTTTTTATTTCCAAAATAACTAAAATTCCTATGAAACAAAAAATTAGTAACACATGCCAGCAACAATCACTCAAAGAACCAAAGATTCACCTCAAGCTCTTTTCACTACTTAAATATGAGACAAACTTTTGCAAACCATGAAGAATCAAACAACAATAAATCAGAATGTAAAGCAAATTGAGCAGGAAAAGGACCCTAAATATCAAAACATTCTAGACTCTAAGTCAAGAAATGCTAAAATTATTTTCACTTTTAAAGATCGGCATGGGAAGACAGTGGTAACCAGGGAGTCAAGCACGGTTGTTCACAATGAAAAACACACTGAAAATGCTCTGTTTTCTAGAGATAATGTGCTAGGCAAGGAAAGCTTAGGAAAATACAATAAAAAATTAAAATAAATCCATATTTGACACTCTAAAGACCATACTACTCAGAATTCAAACTTATAAGCAATCAAAATGATGGAATATAAGGCAGTTGGCCAAACTAATCGAAGCTACCAAAAATACAAGGGGGATTGAAGGGTTAATGGTTCCCCAGTGGAGCTACCATTTTTTTGTGCAGAAAATCCCTTTTGTAGATAGAAGCCACCCCTCTAGTCCTAATGAGAGGATCTAGCAAAAATCGAGACAAATATATGCAACGTTTCCTCACTTATGCGAGAAAAACACGAAGGAGGATAGTTTTCCTACTTATTTATGATGCTATAGCTTGCCTTTGATGTCAACCTTGCTTATTTCACTTCCACACTCATGATATCCTCTCTGTTGGCGAAGAAAAATGTCTGAAAGGAATAACAAGTAGAGACAACAAACAAATACAAAGCATAACAATATCTAGTATAAGCTATGTAGCATATCAAGGAGAATTACAATAAACATGCAATAATAGACATATTTAGGGAAAGGAAACACACAATGTATTATTAATAGAATGATAAAGCGATAAATACAACCAAAAGCCTTGAATTTGGACACATCCTTCAGGTGAGACTCCAAGTCCTAGCCTCAACTCTTCAGACAACTTCCTCCTTCACAGATGGGTAACAATTGGGCATGCTTCAGCTCATAGGATGGAAATAAACCAAGAGTGGATGGTAGGGCTTTCATTTATAGGGAAGGAGAGGTAGTTGAGGATCCATAAAAGTTAGAGGAGTTCCTTCTCTTAAGGGAAATATTCATGGAAATAGGATCCATGGCCATGAATGGGAGGTCTCGCTCCTATCATCAACAACCTGAAACCACGTCATCATTCTCGAGGCTTCTAGTAAGGGAAGCTTATCCTCCATTTTTGACAGAATTTCCTAAAGAGGATCAACACATATTTTCCAGAAAAAGGTCACACTTCCAGCACTAGACACATGTTTTGCAAAAGGTGACAAGCTTTCCAGAATATTTTTAAATAAAGTCTTCTTTCACTTATTTAGGGATGTCCTAGGAATGTTTGATGGAGAACATATTTTGTGATATTGGTGGCATGATGACACATAAGGGAGTGTGACAAAATACTGTATAACACAATCGTGCTGCTAGGGAAGGCAGTGAATATATAGGGTAAGAGTGGTAGTTTTGGATTTACCAATCTAAGCTTGAAATCCAAATATGATGGGAGGATGAGAGATAAGACCACTAGAGTAGGATTAGATATAAATTTGAGATCTCTACCGATGGTAAATAGCTAAAACCACCTTGGAATCTTCTGGAAGAGGAAGATTTCTAATTTTTTTTTTTTTCCCGAATATCTAGAATCAACGCACATGTAGAAGGGAGAAACGTGTATTGATAAATGTTGGTGCTTAGGTATGCAACCTATTCCCAACATAGGTGTCCAATCATTCAAGGTGCACAAGGGCTAAAACACTATTTTTGAGCTAAATGTCGTAGAAACTTAGACTTTCTGGAGAACTGATGCTTAGGGATTTGTGAAGGGAAAATGAAAAAATTTCCAAGGATGTTGAATGATCCAGATTTCAGGCCTTTTGAGTGGATGTGAAAAAATGGCCTATAATAGATTCCCCCTCAAAGTATAAATTTAGAAGTACTGGTTGAGGAATGAAGTAATTTACCTTGTGATAAGTCTGGATCAAGAGTCAATTGGTCGATATCATCATCTGTTACAATACATATTATCATCATTATATCATTGTTGAGGGATACATACCCATACTCAGAATGTAAGCCATATTACATGTAAAATGATAAAAAATTATCATTCACTGATGACAAAGCATGGACCCATGCTTGGATGACTGCAGAATGATCATAGCCATCATACTTTGTGATATTGGTATGAATCCTGAAAACACAACCCAGATGGATGAATCTGGATCTAGGTTCTTCTACCTCGTTCACTTGATAGTTCGAGTCTAACCATGTGATTAAATGAGTTGGATTCTAACATGGTAGACACCATCTTATTATCGACCAATGATGAAAAACGTTAACAAATGTGAGAGAAACCACTTATAATGATAATGGATCTCAAGGTATTGTAGTAAAACATATGTGGTGTGAATGGATGAGTTGAATTCGAACACCACACGGAATCTCCCGATCAAAGGCCAATGATGAGAACCCGTCACTGAAAGCAAGGAAACTTGCCATTAATGTATGCAAGTTCCAAGGAACTAAAGGGAATTTCTAAGTCAACTTCTTTAATAATTATCTAATGTCAATAGGAAGCGACCCATCACATGAGGGCTTTGAGGTATCCCCCAACAACGACATGAAATAGGTATGAAGATTTGAGACATAATGTAATCATGCAAAGCTGGTTCAAGAGCAACATACATGAAATGCGGCTTAAGGCTATTGTAGTATATGTTAACTGAAGGACTTGTCTTCAACATATCAACGACACTGTATGGAGTTGGCAGCATTGACCCAAAAAAGATTATGAAGGCTTTTGATATGGTGTGATTAACCAAATAGGAAAGAATATTTCCCAACCCAACAGTCATGAAGATGAAGTGAAAGAGTGTCATGTTCAAGAGTGACTTGCTTCCATTAAAAGGTAAAAACACCCAATTTTCCCAATTTCCCAACCATTTCTGGCCAATACCTCTTTATTTTTTATAAGCTTGAGGAGGATAACATATTCTTGATATATAAGTTCATACTTTAGATGAATCCTTCTGAGTATTTTTAACGAACCATGAGGAGTGGTTCAGTCTCATCATATTTAACGATTCCATTGTTGTTTGATGATTTTACCAGTCTATTGAAGTCATAACTTGACTTCTTTTTCATGTTTAGAGAGTTTGAAAAAGAGGTGAAGAAGAAAAATCCATAAGTTTCTTTTCGTAAATTTGTCTCTTGGGCCTGAAAAGAAGGGAAAATTTTAGGGGCTAATATTCATAGGTGGGCTAATATTCCATGATTTTTCCAAAAAAAAAAAGATTCGCAACTTTCCATTTTTCTAAAAAATAATTCGCCCAAATTTTATAGTATACAATTAATTTGCATTAAAAAACACCAATATTATATATTTTCTAATCTTAAATAATTAGAAATATAAACATTTTTACAAAATTATCATCAAACATTCTAAAATTTGGATATTAGGGACTAGTAAGATTCGCCAAGGTTGCTAAAATTTAAGATAAACTTCCATCATTAAAATTCTCCTTGCCGAAAAGGCATGAAAAAATACCTACGAGAATGTTTTAGTCATGTTTGACTAAAGTATTCATTTTTTTTAAATAGTTTATCCTAGTCCGGAAAAGGGTTAAACATTTTATAATGGGCAGACATCTTTTCATTTACTTTAATGAGTTCGAAAAGGAAAGTGCTCGACAATATTTTCATGTTTTGGGAATCTGAAAAGAGCTGAAAGAGGATTCCAGGGGGTTCCTTTTTTGTAGATTTACAAAGCTTGAAAAAGTGATAAAAGTATTCTCTTCCATCAAAATGACTTGTTTTCAACTTAAAATTGTCATTAAATCCTTCAATCATCTTTTAACCTACTCACAACACCACAAAAATATTAAAAATATATGACATAGGCTAAAATTAGGTCAAAATATATTAAAAAATATTAAAATGATGATTAAACTGACCATAAATAGGAAAAAAGTGAAGCCATTTTTACCATTTTTATTTTACCTCTTGTGAGTGAGTTCTGAGAACATTTTACCCTCAATCTTCAATAATTTATTGCAACCAATCCAGTGGAGTCAGTTCTAGATAGGATATCTTTCTTTTATCTCGCTTTTCACAATTTCCATTTTCATTTCATGCATTTTTTTTAGTTTTAAGTGCATTTTAGGCTTTATATTTTCCTCTTAGGTCAAACACACCATTTCTAAATCAAAATTTGCACTGGGATTGCCTGATTAACACTAGGAAGAGAGATTCATTACACCTGTTATTGCCCAAATCCACCTTAGGCTGAAGGAAGGCGGGATTCAGGGTAACACCAAGCCACGCTCAGTCTGGTAGCTAGCCCTACCAGAACAGGAGAGGGCTCTCTCCGGGTCAATCTCAGGAAAAATGTATCAATAGGGCTTGAGATGACTGAAATGAGTGCTAATTTTAGGCTAGGTATATTAATCAAGGAGTTTGGAATGATTTTTAGGGGCTTTTTTGTTGGAAAAATGGAAAGGCAATTTTGGGCTTGGGGATGAGGCCAAATTCTTACAGAGTTCAAGTTGGGGCTGGGAAGGAAATGGCTTTGATGTCTTATATTCAGTGAATGGATAGAAAATACTGCTGAGGAGCTGAAGAGGGCAGGAAGATGCAAGGATCCTCTTCAAACGGAGGAAAACATATAAAACTAAACAAAAGTTTAAGGCAGAGCACCAGCAAACTAATGAATTCTACCTTAGTTACTCATTTGTTTAATTCAGAAGCAAAGAGAAGGGAAATGGCATACATAAAAATTAACGAAACTTACAGATAAATGGAGAAAAAAATCATCAAAACTCAGAGCCACAAGGATCCCAACAAGTGCTGCAAAACCCTGGTCTTTCCTTTGCCAAAAATGCAGAAGTGTATGTACAATGAAGTGCCAAAATATTCCCAAGTATTCAACCCTGAAAATGTCTCAGAAAATACAATATATAGACCATCCTAACCCCTTCCCATGCCTCTAGGGGTCGAGCTCATCCTTCTAGGAGCTGTTTCAACCAATTCTAAACAAGGAACTGAAATCTAGGTAATCAAACAACTTGCCTCTATATGGAAGGAAACTGATTCATTCATTTAATTTTCACTTTTTAGTGAATGAATCCTCTAGAAAAAGTAAATATGAGCCAAAATTACATCATAATCATAAAATTACATCAAGATAGATCAATAGTTATATCAAAAAGTAAAACTAGTCAAAACTGGGCGAATTTTTGAGCTAAAGAGTCAAAATGAGGCCAAATTTCTCTATGCGCCGCGCCAGAAAACTCAATGCGTCATGCCACTTTGGAGGTGATTTTGAGGCACTTTATGAAGTCAAAATTGAGCTCATGATAGCTCGTTGGAAATCCCTACCTGTCTACTATCCAACCCAAGTGGAATGTTTCAATTTGGAGTTCATTTGCCCCTTCAAAACTGCAATCTCCCAAGACTGGTTTCTGCTGGTGCAAAAGGTGGCAGAAAGGCCATTTTCAAGGTGTTTTTGACACTTTAAACCACCCAGAACTTGATGAAATCTCTCAGCCATTCCTGAGTATGCATAATTTATCATAAAAAACCCAAAAATATCAATTTTTCCTCCAGAAGATCTCTCAAACGTAAGCGCGCGCCAAGTGGCGCGACGCGTCGGGCGGAAAAATCTGTTTTGCGACCAAAATTTAAAAAATGACAAAATTTACTCCAAATTTGCTGAAATTTGGAGTGAAGGTCCCCCATCAAGTATCATGCTCATCCAAAGAAGGTTCGGCCAAGATTTGGAGTGGATCATGCCTTTTGCGCCTCCTTAGTTCCCTTCTCAGCCTCGCTTTCAGGATCTTCATTTTCGCTTTGCAAACATGTGTGCGGGCCCAATAGTGGTTCTTCATATGTCTGAGCATGTCTTTGTCCCTATTGGCCTTCACCAATAGTTTCTCAAGATGAATTTTGACTCTCGTAAGGCAAATCTCCCGCTCAAATGGTGTCATGTCACCTGGTCTTTTTCGAGCCAATTCACGGTCTTCACGAATTTTCTGTAGCTCCATGAGTGTCTGCTGATCCTCCAATTGTTTATTCCGCTGCTCCAAGTAATTTATAACCCACTGAGCTCTCTGAAATTTCTCGGTCAATGTGTCAATCTCATCTTTCTACTCCTGGATGATTTCTTTCAGCTTTGAGCTGGGAGAGCTTGAATCAACATCGATCAATATAAAATCAGTATCTTGGCCTCCTGAGGGGCCCTCATCCTGCATAGGCTTCTTGCCTCTGTCCTGTACCTGTGCTGATGTAGAAGGCAAGACCCCTTCCACGCCATGTGGAGATAGTACCCGCGCTGCTGACGAAGGTAACGAGACCCCTTCCACCCCGGGTGGAGATAGTACTCGTCGTGTTGCTGCAAATAAGGCTCTGGTGCATCTCTGAAAGGTAACACACACTGGAACACTGATAGGCTCTGTCTCGGGACCCTCAAACTGATGTGAAGGCTCACCCTCATCATGAACAATCTCTGGAGGAGGCTGAGGGGTTGTAAAGAAGTCACGGGAAATGAACTCCTCCCATGCAATGCCCTGCAATCCAAGCTGATGTACCACAATCATCTTGATGAGCGCATAATGATAAATGTTGTTATGTTGCTGCTTTGGAGTCTTCTTCTGCACAAGAATAGTCATCCTCTCTATGTTTCGCCACATAAAATATGGAATTTTCATCATCCTCACTCTCGTGAAATGCATCAAAAGTATGATGTGGGATGCATAAAGGCGTGAGAACCGGCCCTCACAGCTGAAGTATCTGATGATGAGTTTCATTAATGGCACATAGGACTCCTTCAAGAATCTGAAAGGAAACACCTTGCTGAGCTGCCTCATATAACCAGGCCTGATGTAAGGTTCATAATATGCTCTATCCAGCTGTTTTCTCTTGTTCCACTCTTCACCTATGTTCGGTATCCCTGTTGCCTGAGAAATGGTTTCTGGTGTCAAGGTGAAGTTCACTCCAGCAAGGTTTACATGACCATCACGCAAATGTAGGAAAAATAAGCGAACCAACTCCTGATGATGCTGAATCTGAGAAATCATCTCACAATACTGAAAACATGAATGTTGCTGAAAGCATGCCATTGCAAGCGGGCAGGCCTGCAACTGAGTCAAGGAAGTGGGCTCTTCTTTGACGTGCTTACCACTTTTATGAGGCCTTCTCAGTACATTAAGCTCGGTGGTTGAGTCACTGTCCTGCTCATATTCTTGCTCATATGACGAATCTGTCTCTGTCATGGTGCTGAAAGCAAGGTGTATGTTTGGTGTGTTGAAAATGAGAAATTGGACTTAGTGTCTTTGTTTTCAATGCCAAATGTGCTAAATAGGAATAAGGAACTGTGAGGAAAATGGGACAGTGGGAAAAGTGGATTGGGAGTTTGTCAAGTGATTTTTGAAATATGTTAACAGTCACTTGACTGTATTTAGGACTCTGAGATTTGGGTATTTGTTGCAAATAATATAGGAAGGGGGGAAAATGATAGGGGATGGTAGGTTTTAGGATAAGGAAAATATGATTTAGGCACAAGTGATATGAGTAATAAATGGGATTATGAGGGAATAGAAAAGGGATATAAATGGTTTGGGAGGTTAGGGCATAAGGGATTTGACTATAATGATAGGATTATGAAAGGGAAAGGGATCACAGGTGGGAAATGGTAATATGACAGTGAGTATTCAGCATGAAAATGATTTTTAAAACACCATTTGAAACCCTAAGGAGCAGATTCTGATATGGAAATAGGGTTTATATTTCACCAATCAAAACTCTCATGTCTTTGCCTCCAAACAACACCAAACACGATCTAAAATCAATGTGCAACAGTTTTAAAACTTACTTGGAGAAAACGAGATGGAATTGTTTTGAAATTTGATAAAGCCGTGATGAATTTCTGCGTGGAGGCTCTGTGCGCCGTGCACAAACCCAGTGTGCCGTGCCTCCTGGATGCACCGCGGCAGTGCAATTTAACACAGTCAGACTTGACCCAATGCGTCGCGCCTCGTGGATGCGCCGCACGCACTCCAAACACACAGTCTTGGCTTTCAAAACACAGCTTTGATCTCTCACCACTTAAGTTGACTTCAATAGATCCCTTGGCATACCAATGGATTTTTGAAACAATCAAAATATCTTATAGTGATGGATTCAATTTTTGTTTCTTACAAACCCATTTTTGTAATGTTTGGCATTGGCACTTTTTCACATTTTAATACAACTCTGTTCTTTTGGTTTCCTCTTTGATTTTTTGGCTGAAATGATGGCTTCTTGGTTGATTTTTTGCAGGGATGGTGGCATTGGATTTCGGCAAAGGATGACCAGGGCTGCATCTGAATTCTTCATGACGGAAAACTTTTAAAAATTACATATTTATTACAAACAATAAATTTTGACGATTTATTCTTCAAAACACTGTTTTTAAGAAGAAACATCCTTGAGCATTATTGATGATGAAAATCTTAAAATGAAAACTTATTAAGAACCTCCCCATGGTCTGCTGGTATTATTTGACATTCTGAAGACCAAACCCTAGACCTAAATGTCTCTTGTTCGACCAAAATACCATTTATGACTGTAAATGACTGAAATCAACTTTGATGAATTTTGATAAATTTTGACCAACCAGCAGGTACAAACATGAGGGAGAATGAGAGACAAAGCCCTTCCGTCAGATAATGGCATGCCCCTAACGGAATGCAGATGAATAAGCCGAATGAGACACCTAAAAATGAAATGCAATAAGAGAAATGATCTCTGACGGAGGGATGTAAAGACCAACTCTAACATTGGTTCCAATGGGGATGGTGGCTCCTTGGATGTGCCAAGAACGGTAGATCTCTGGGAGAGATAGACAGTGCCTTCTTCCATTGGGCTATGGAGTCCATTATTTTGACTGAATTTATTTATTTGAAACTTTATTTATTTATTTATTGGGCTATTGACTGAATTTATTTGATTGAAACTTTGACTCAAACTGACTCAACATTTAAAACTGAAATGACTGAACCAAACCGACTAGACAGACTCAAACCAAAACTGAAATCCTTCTTCAGAATTATAGCCTTCACTTCGGGCCCCAAACTGAAGAAAAGACCACAGTGCACACTTGTGATGAAATTGAAATAAATGGTATGTACAATGACAATGTGATCAGCAGAAAACAACTTAGAAATGGTACCGCTTGAGCAGTCGACCATTGACCGGCCCTCCTGGACAGTCTTCACCGTTCATCTCCTTCAAAAGAAAGGCGTTCTGACCTCGATATGCTGCAATCTTAAATGGACCTTTCCAGAGATTTTCAAACTTACCGTGTTTACCTTTGTCTTCATTCCTAGCATCCCACTTCAGCACCACTTCCTCCAATTGGAATTTATCCGCCTTCGCTTTCCTGTCATAGATTTTCTTGATTCTCTCTTGCAACTTAAATGTGTTCTGGAAAACCTCTTCTCTCGTTTGCTGCAAATGAATCATCTGATTTATCCTTCTCTTCATATGGTTTTCTTCACTGCCAGCTTCCTGAAGAAGCTTGACCACCAGAACAGCAAGAGAGGTAGGAAACACTGTATCCACTCCATAAACTAACTCAAAGGGGGACATACCAATGGATTTCTTTTGACTCACCCGATTAGCCCATAGCGCATTGACCAGCTTCTTATGCCAACTCTTCTTATTTATGTCCAGCAACTTTTTAATGATGTTGACTAAAGATTTATTGGAAGATTCCGCCAATCCATTGCCTTGCGGATGATAGGCGGTTGAATGCCCCAAAATGATTTTATACTTGGTACAAAACTCAATCATCTTTCTTGATTTAAAAGCTGCGGCATTATCAGTGATCAATTTATTCGGGCAACCAAAACGAGACAAAATGTTGTTCTCAAGGAAATAAATGATTACTGAATCGGTAGCTTGCCTGGTGGGAACTGCTTCGATCCATTTCGTGAAGTAATCAGTCGCTGTTAGGATCCATATATGTTGTCCTGAAGAAGGAGGATGGATCTCCCCAATGAAATCCAAACCCCACTGCTGAAAAGGGGTGCTTACCTCAATAGGTTTAAGTGGCAAAGGCTGTAATTTCTGTCTTCCTTCGAAAATCTGGCACTCATGGCAGCCTTTGACAGTCTTATACACATCAACAAACAATGTTGGCCAATAGTATCCCGCTCTCAAAATCTTATTGGCTGTTGTTTTCCAAAAAAGGTGACCCCCGCAGTCTCCTTTATGGAAATTCTCCATTACCTTCTTCTCTTCTTCTTCCACCAAAAAATTCAACAAAACACCACCCAGATCTTTCCAATAAAGTGCAGAATTCAAAATACAAAATTTTTCAGCCTTCAGTTTCAGATTTCTACCTTTGTTTCTAGTCATGCCGGGTGGTGGTGACAAATTTTGAAGAACATACACGATATCTAAATACCACAGAGAAGCAACAAAAATTTCTGATACCTGAAGTGGCGAATTCTCCTCATCCTCATCAGACATAGCATCAATCAGATTTATGTCTAATGCATGCAAATTCGATTCAGCCATAAGGTTCGCCAGCCCCTGTCCCTTAATAAGCTTCGTGGGCCTTATCTCCACATCATACTCTAGCAAAGCTTCAATCCACTTGCCTCGTCTTCCTTCCGGATCAATTTGTACTAAAACATCTTTCACGGCAGTGTTAGGAACATAAGCCAAAATATGAGAATGCAAAATGTATACCCGGAAATCCTTTAATGCTTTCACAAGTGCCAGAGCTTGCTTCTCAATGATGTTATACTTCAAGGCTGCGTATCTTATAGTTCAACTGAAAAAAGCTATTGGCTTCTCATGCCCATATCTTTTCTGCATTAACACAGCTGCCATGGTATGCTCCGAAGCAAAGGAAAATAAAATAAAATCTTGGGTGTAATCTGGGTTGTTTAACACTGGAGCTGAAGATAGTGCCAACTTCACTAAATTAAAGGACTTTACCGCCTCTTCAGTCCACTTCACTTGGTTGTCCTTTTTAATCATATTTTTTATCTCTCTTAGATGTTCAGCAAGGTTCGGCACAAAACGGTGTAAAAAGTTCATCTTACCGTTAAAAGACTGAATCTCCTTCTTGTTCCTGGGAGGGTCAATTTGCTGAATTGCTTCAACACATGTGTTACACCATTTTTTGGTCATCTAACCTATTACCATTAGATGGACCCAAGTACACCATGTAAGACCAATTTTACCCTAAGTAAAATTGCCTTCACTATGTTAAATAACTTAATAAACCACATTTATTAGGTTATTTATGGTCTAAACAGGAAACCCCAAAAGGAAATATTAAACAAACCTATATTTGTTTGATTTTCCTCATGGAATAATTAATTAAACCACAATTTAATTATTATTCCCAGTCATGTTTAACCCAAAAACAAAGAAATTAATTAGATAAACCTTTATTTATCTTATTATTTTCTATGAATAATTATTTAAATCTTATTTAGATAATATTCCTTGTTAAATATGACCAAATCACCCACAAATAATTAAATAAATCATTATTTATTTGATTATCTTTCAACCACTTCCTTAAATAATTAAATAAATCATTATTTATTTGATTATCTTTCAACCATTTCCTTAAAAAGATAAATAAATCATTTATTTATTTATTTTTGACAAATAAAGGGATTTGATCCAAGTCAAATACTTTTTCCCTCCAACAAATATAATAAAATATTCCATAAAAGGTGGATCTAGATTTGGTTAACATTATTTTAATCATGCACCAAGATCTAGAATGACCCAATATTTGTTATAAATAGGAGGGTTTTTCCTACCATTCTTCACCTTTTGTTGCCTATTAGATCACTCTGGATCTATACACTTGGTCACATTTTTCTACATTATTTGTTGTGTGAGCTCCCTTTGAGTTCTATCTTTGTGTGGGTTTTCTACACCAACAAGAGAGAGAGATTCTAGATCTGAAGTGCTGAGGACTTCCAAGAACCCATCCCATTGAGGAGAATTGGATACGCCTTCTTGTTTTTCTCCCAGGTTCCCTTAATACAAAAATTCTTTCAAAAATTGTTCTTGTCTTGTCTATTACATATGCAAAAAACCCTGTTTTTTCTCATTAATGTACTTCTGCTTACAGATCTCAGGTTTTTGTAAATTTCTTTATAATTCAACTAACCAATGATTCTAAGAAATTGGCAGCCACTCTTGTTGTTACGGCTATTAGTTATGCATAGCTAAAGTGGTCCTTTTTCGTACACTTCGACAAAGGATTCATACTAACAAATGGCGACTCCACACGGGTTTTAAATTACGACCGCTGTCGTTTTTCATATTCCTGCATATCCAGCTACTTCAAACCCTAGGGCTTCTTTTCAGCTGTTTATTTTTCCTATTTATGTGTTGCTTTTCTCACATAAAACCTAAACATTAAATTTCTGAATTTTCGTGTGTTTCTGGTCTTTTGCCATAGGGACATGATGCACCGCACTGAGACGACATTTTTTTTCTCAACCGGGCCCCCAGAGTGCTGAGGTGGCAGGTCGCACTTTTTGCCTGAAAAACGCGCACCTGAGCTTCTTGTGTCGGTAAAACAAAATTTCCAAAAAGAGACACTCCGGGAATAAAAAAAACAAAGCCAAAATCGCGACTGACATTTTTTTTTTGGTTGCTCCAAATTTTATGGGTTTTTTCTCTGCTTTCGGTTTGTGGTTTTTCAGCCTTCCGTCTGCACTCTCCTTCGTTTCTCACCAAGCTTTGATTTTCTCATCTAAGTGGGAACCTAGCCCCTAGGGCTTCAGTACCCTCCACTTTTGGTGGAAGAGTTTTAGCTGTTTCAGGTGTCTGATTTTTCAGAGTTTCAGCCTTCCCTTTTTCAGATCTGATCCCTCATTCTCAGATCCCTTTAAATCAGCTCTTCTTCCTTTCAAACCACCTCTTGTAGTTTTTTTTGGACCTCCCTTTAGGACCTCCTCCCTGTCCTTTCTACTTTTTGCTGATTTCCTCCTTTTTTCCAGACACCTTGCCTATGCCTCTTGGCTATGATCTGCACCTCTTTTCAGCAGCTTTCTCCTTTAGATCCCTGTCCCTTTCGACCCTAGATCTATTGGCCTCTTTTTAGTGTGTTTTGACTAGATTTTTTCCCTCTTTTAGATTAGTTTTGAGAGACCCGCTTTTTTGGGTTGAATCGATGCAATAGTAGCTGTTAATTTTCTGTTATTTCAGCATTATATACTGTTCTCTGCAGATTTATTTTCAGTTACGCAGCACACTTTTTCTCTTTCTCTCAAAACGAAAAGGGTTTAAAAATTAAAATTAATGCATGCCACACACTCACCCTAAGCGAAGAAGAGTCTGGTTTACACCGCCAGGCAAAGACTTTAAAATCAATTGACACTGCACCTATCTGCCCTTGTTTCGACATTTTAATCACTTGATTCTGCCCCTCCGTGCCCTTGTGGTCACTCTTCTTCCCCTTGTCCCGTGTTTGTGTTGTCATCATTATGCCCCCACGACGCACTTCCCGGAGACTTCTTGGCCTTCACCCTCAGTTTCCGGTCGATCGACCTGCTCCGTCCCGCCGTCGTCGAGCCAATCCTCCTCCGAGTCTGCACTTAAACTCCTCTTATGATTCTTTGGGTTCTCCTTTTCCTTCTGGTTCTCCCCCGTCACCTCCACTGCATCCGTCCTGTGCCCCACCACAGCGGGAATCCCGCCCCCAATGCCTAGACTACTACTGGCTTGGAATCCACCACAAAGAACTACCCGAAGATGCTTCCTGCTCCCCGCGTGCCCTCACCTGATTTGGACCCATGGATAAATGACCATACACCTATGACGTTAGTTGGGCCTGCTATGGGCCACAAAGTTCTCTTCCGAACATCCCAAAGTTTGAAGGCCTTGCTGGAGAATATCCTTCAAATCATGTTTGATCTTTCCACATGGTGTTCATCTAACTCCATTACCGATGACTCTGTCAATCTTCAGTTGTTCCAATGAATGCTTACAGGTGAAGCTTCTAAGTGGTATGTTGATCAGGCCACTTCCTCTCATACCACCTTTGTGACTCGTGCCCAGGATTTTTTATCTTACTTCCAGCTTCCCCTTCGTTATGACACTGGTATCGAACTTTTGACTTCTTTCCGTCAATCATCTGCGACCCGCCTATCCGATCATGTCTAGGAATGGTGGAGAAGAAAGAGCCTATGTCAATCTCCTACCTTCGAAGACCGTGTCTACATGGACTGGTTCCTTAGATCTCTCTTGTCCCCTATCGGGAAAGATGTTGCATCACATTTTCCTCAAACCGAAGAAGATGCCCTCCAAATGGCGTTAAAATATGACCTGATCTACGCTCAGACAGGTTATGATCCTACTGTCCTACCTGATCTCCCCAAACCCGGTGATGCCCATACACCAGGGGTACCTCATGCCGCTGACCGTATCGTTGGATCTATCTCTCATCCATCCGCCCAACCTCTCATGAGCTATGGTTTTCCTGGGGGAGGGGGCACCACTTCTTGCACTTCTCCCCCTCCCAGTAGCACGCATCCAGGATACGGCATGCCTCATCCTTTTGCCCAACCTCCTGCTTACCTCAATGTTACCCAACCTAACCATTACCCTTATCCGCAGCCTGGTGCGCCAGCTCCTCCAGCATATGCGTTTTCGCCTCCCCTGCCTTCTCAACCCCTGCAACAGCAGTCACCGCCCCCTCAAGAGCAGGTGAATGCACAGCAGGGATTCATGGCTACCCAACCACCTGACGGACAGGTGGCCCCTCAACCTTCCCATTCTAGTTCCTCCAATTACCAGATCCTCATGATGAACTCGATTCACTCAACCGCGACTTTAATTTTTCAAACTCTGCCCTAACATCCTACACCTTCCGCCGCCTTCCTATCTCAGTCCCCTTTCTTTGTGTTTCATGCAGCTCTTTCGACATCCAATGGTCCCCAGACATCCCCTACCAAAGCTTTCAGGTTCATACCAAGATCCTTAAGGGACCATTACGCCTTGAAATGCTGCCTGTCAGAGCTGCTGGCTCGTGATAGCATAGAGAGATGACGGGCTATCACGCGCATTTCTACATTGAACTCTCTCCACCTCATTTCCTTCCCAAAGAAGGCTTGCTATCACTATGTGTAGATCCTGCTGATGACCAAATGATTTTTTTCGACGCCCATCAATCAGAACATCCTCCTCTTCCTGCTTCCGTCGCCTTCCAAATCCCAGTCAAAATCCAGAACGCTAACGTTTCCCGGTGTATAATTGATGAGGGGGAATCCACCCGCGTTATGTCTGCTTCGGTTTGGAAGCAACCTGGATCTCCTGAGTTGGCCCCTTCCACGATCACCCTTCGAGCGTGGGATGGCCACGCCTCCCAGCCCATTGGCCTCTTCCGTAATTGTCCTATCACTCTTGCGGGCAAGACTGGTTATGCCACGCGTGTCACGCCCTATAGATTACAACATTTTCGGGCCGAGCTAACACCTATGCTATGTCTGCTGTCCATCCGTGTCTGCACGCTCAAAGATGTCTTTCCTCTACAATGGAAAGATAGTCACCATTGACCAATACTTGCCATCATGAGCCAAAATCTCAGACCTCACCTGAGACGACCATCTCTTCTGTAGCCAACAAGCAAACCGTTGATTCCTTGACCAGTGTCTCTCCTGGCATCTACAAAGACTCCTCTTTGCTCGGAACCTTCCCCGGTCTTCCTCCTCCTCCTATCTCTGACCCCAACTCATCGAATGTTTGCATGATGCAATCGTCTCGGGCTGCTCTCAAGCAACCTGCTTCAGCTAGTCAGCAACCGTGCTCTCTGCAACCTGCTCCTAGCCCTTCACCTGCAGCTGGTAGTCATGAGCCTCTTTATCCTCTTGGAATGGTTCCTCCAAGCATTAGCCATTTAGGAGCCGTCCCACCTGGCCATTACCCCTCTGGTCAGATACCGTTCCTAGCTCCCCCACCAGGAGTGTCCACGGTACCTGTCATGGCCACCCTCTCTCTTCCTAACCTGAACCTTGGGATTCCCGTATGGTACCTTGATCCTCCAGCCCCCACCTTGCCTGATCAACCCAAACCTTATATTGCTTTGACCCCGGTTCAACCGGTCCCCATGACTTCTCCCGCTGCAACAGTGCCTCAGTCACCTCAACAGGAACCACCTCCTGTTGCAACCGCTTCGGGTAAGAAGGGCAAAGCTCGCAAGGGGGCATCAAAGGACAAGGCTGCCCCGACAAACCCTACCCCTCCTCGGCCTCCAAAGCATACCATCCAGTGTGCTTTGTGTGATCTTGTCGGTCATGCCACCCATACCTGTCCTGAATTGCTTAATCTCAAGCCCATGGTTAATGTCGCGTTCCCTGCGTCCATGGTCCCGGAAGCCTCTGTTCCTTCCGCGACCACAGCCAAGAACCCCACGACTATTCACACCAACCACCCCTGTGCTTTTTGTGATCTCCATGGCCATTACACCCACCTTTGTCCCCACCTCGAGGACTTCCGCACCTCTCTAGCCGCGGTCCGCCAATTCGAGGCCAAGCGCAGTGACTCCACCTCTCCCCTATTTGCGCATTTTGCTTCAGCAGAACTACCAGATATGACTGCTCCCATTGACATTGCCCCTCCTAATGTCGAGATGACGGAGCCTTCGTCCAGCGTTTTCTACCTATCATCATCCATGAGACCCTCGGGGAACATTCCATCTGAATCCTCCCCTATTGTTTCGCTTGACCTTCCTTCAGCGATCACCTTGGGCTCAACATCGGTAGATCCTTTATCTACTTATTCTTCTGTCACCCCTTGTGACAATGCACATGTGAACCTGTCTTCTCATGATGATGATTCCGGTCGCTTCGCCACATCAGGTGGTCTTTCTTCCACCAGTCACCCCATCTTCTATCACGATGACGACATTATGGAAAAAATCCCCACCCCTGACTTTCTCTATTCCCCCTTACATCAAACCCACGCGTTCACACCACATCCACCTTGTGGCCATTTCATTGAAACCCAATGTTTGGGTAAGGGGGCACCCACATTTGAGAGACCAAGAGAAGCAATTCTCCACAACTCTCCTAGTGTATCTGGTCGTGTTGACTTTAGTCCCAGTATTCTTCCACATTTAGAAGAACCTCTAGAGTCCCATATCCCTTCAGATCACTCTAGGGATGATACCCCTTATCGTTCCCCCATCTTACCTCATCAACCCAGTCTCTTAGAAATTATTGTTGACAAACCTATAGCTTTTCTACGAGAGCATCAGTTCATTACCTCCAAATCCTCTTTTTGGGATAGTGACACCAGGTATGCCAACTCGGAAACTTAAAGTCCATTTGATCCCTATATGCAGTACCAAAAGAGATTGGTAATCCTCCATTTCCTTTCTCAAACTGCATAACCATAACGAGAACAAATGGCACACCACACCATTAAAATGTGTTTAGATTCCCCTTTTTCTAAATACATTTTGGCATGAACACACCATGCTCGGGGGCACCTATGCCCCTCAACCATAACCCTCCTCACCTCGTTTTTGGAGAGGAGGTTGTCTTACGGATCGAGTGTGAAACCCCTTCCCTTCATCTGGCTGTTGAACTTCTCCCTGACACCCAACCTCTAGAACAACGACTTATCATGCTTGAGCGTGCCTTTGAAGGCCGCCGTGTTGCATTGCAAACCATGGAAGCGGCCAAGAAACGCACCAAAACTCAATATGACCGAAAAGTCCAGCCTCGTCCTTTTCACGAAGGCAACCTTGTTCTAGTATATAACTAGGCCCATGATGTCCTTGGTCACGGGAAGTTCGACTCATTATGGCTGGGCCCTTACGTCATCAGTAAGGATCTTGGTAAGGGGGCATACCTTTTAAAGGACTTCGAAGGCCATCCTCTTCCTAATCCTCGCAATGCACTCTATCTAAAGAAATATTACCCTTAGCATTTCCCTTCTGAGATGCGTGTTTTATTTTATGTTAGATAGCCAGCATATTTTTTTTACTTTCATCCTTCACCAGGTCCTATTTTGTCCAAGAAGGATCACTTCACCTCTCCTTAAAATCGAACTTCCTCACTTATAACACTTGTACTTGGGGCACCATTTTGCCTCCTTACTTGTCTTTGTTCGTGTCGATTTTCGTCATGATTTACCCTCTTGTACTCATGTTTTCATGGTCCCCATTGGGCCTTTACTGTGTGGCAGCACCATCGAGTCGCCCTTGTTTAGAGCATCCAAGTTGAGTCATCATCGCATTCATGGAGTCTATCCTGAGTCTCTTTGTACCCCGCTATAGCCCTCCATCCTTGCTTGCTTGGTCTCTCTCTTGTGTCGCACATTATGACCTTCAGACCCACTGTCCCCTATCCCTTATGATATTGTGTCAGTCGCTGCCATGTCATTCATGCCCTTTATACTCTAACAAGGGAAGTCGTCCATTCGCTACTCAGTCCCCTCCATTCCATCATCATCATTAGTGCCTACCGTTCGTCGCTTCTACCATTTTCTGCCGAGTTTTCGAGGATCTCTCATCGTCTTCACCCATGGCGGACCTCCTTCCGTCGACACTCGCCTCATTCCATCCGTGTTGCACGAGGGCGGTGTACCTTGGTTCCAGCTTCCACTCTTGTTCGGTGCCTCGGATCAGGCAACGGGATATCTCATTTCCCTTTGACTTGATTGTTTCTCCACTCCAGCTCCTTTCAGCATGACCAAGATCCGTATACTCGATGGTTCAGTGATACAGCAGTAGCTCTTGATGATTCTCGGGTGTGTGTGTGAGATGTCTCAACCCTCATGAGGGGGTAGCCCTGCAGGTAGCCCCCCACATGCTCGGATGACCTCCTCCTTGCAGCCTTCGATGCAGCTCCAGATATTTGATGATGTTGGCCTTAGCCACTTGCAGTTCCTCTTTGATTTGCATGTATCCGTCAGATTTTGTGAGCCCTTCCCCATTTACAGGGAGCATTTGGGTTGTATTTGTATCTCATGTACTCAGATATTATTGTATCAGTCCTGGCTGTTATTCCAAGCACAGCATGTATGTGGGATTCCTCATTGTATTTTTATCTGGCTCATGATTATGCCGGCTGTACTTTATGGTTCGGTCCCTTGTTTACTGGACACACTATTCTTTTGTACTTTGTCTCGGCGGGCATAGGTATGCCTCCCCTGCCGCCTTCAGCATAGGTACCCTCTCATAAAAAGAGACTTGTTGCACCTGCGAGTCTCGTCTCCTCCGGGTCTAGTCCTTCAGCACACTATCTACCTCACCTTTCTCTCTCTGACTTCCCTTTTGTTGTCTAGTGATCGAGTTCTTACAACGTACTTCGGTCATACGATTTGCTCCTGACACTCGCACGCTGGGGGGCAATCTGTTACACCATTTTTTGGTCATCTAACCTATTACCATTAGATGGACCCAAGTACACCATGTAAGACCAATTTTACCCTAAGTAAAATTGCCTTCACTATGTTATATAACTTAATAAACCACATTTATTAGGTTATTTATGGTCTAAACAGGAAACCCCAAAAGGAAATATTAAACAAACCTATATTTGTTTGATTTTCCTCATGGAATAATTAATTAAACCATAATTTAATTATTATTCCCAGTCATGTTTATCCCAAAATCAAAGAAATTAATTAGATAAACCTTTATTTATCTTATTACTTTCTAGGAATAATTATTTAAACCTTATTTAGATAATATTCCTTGTTAAATATGACCAAATCACCCACAAATAATTAAATAAATCACTATTTATTTAATTATCTTTCAACCACTTCCTTAAATAATTAAATAAATCATTATTTATTTGATTATCTTCTAACCGCTTTCTTAAAAAGATAAATAAATCATTTATTTATTTATTTTTGACAAATTAAGGGATTTGACCCAAGTCAAATACCTTTTCCCTCCAACAAATATAATAAAATATTCCATAAAAAGTGGATCTAGATCTGGTTAACCCATGCACCAAGATCTAGAATGACTCAATATTTTGTTATAAATAGGAGGGTTTTTCCTACCATTCTTCACCTTTTGTTTCCTATTAGATCACTCTCGATCTATACACTTGGTCACTCTTTTCTACCATTTGCTATGTGAGCTCCCTTTGAGTTCTATTCTTTGTGTGGGTTTTCTACACCAACAAGAGAGAGAAATCTTAGATCTGAAGTGCTGAGGACTTCCAAGAACCCATCCCACCGAGGAGAATTGGATACGCCTTCTTGTTTTCCTCCCAGGTGCCCAATTAATATAAAAATTCTTTCAAAAATTGTTCTTGTCTTGTCTATTGGTATATGGAGCAAACCCTTGTTTTTTCTGCTTAATGTCTTTCCATGCATAGATCTGGTTTTTGCAACTCTTTTATGTTCAACTAACCGTAGATCTGAAGATATTGGCAGCCACTTTTGTTGTTAGGGCTATTAGTTATGCGTAGCTAAAGTGGTCCTTTTTCGTACACTTCGACAAAGGATTCATACTAACAACATGCTGGATCAATACGAATGCCATATTTTGAAATAATGTGACCGAGTAATTTTCCCTCATCCATGGCAAACAAGCTCTTTTTCGGATTAAGCGAGACACCATATTTTCTGCAATTTTGAAAGACAACTTTCAAGTGATACATATGCTCTTCATCTGAATTGGAAAATACCGTCAAATCATCAAGGTATATAACAAGGAAAACATCCTTCTCATTCACAAAAGCCATGTCCATTGCCCGCTGAGGTGTGAATCTAGCAGCCATTTCTCTTGGTGGATTTATGATCTGTCTTGGAGAAACGGGTGGAGTAGGAGCAGTAGATGTACGAGGTGTATGTGGTGGAGATGGAGGAGGAACTACTGCAGATTGCTGATCAGATATAGATGGTTGCACAGGAATGGTAGGAATGAAGGGAAGCTCGGTGTGAACTTGTGAATCAAAATTAACTGCTGATGGACCAAGAGTTTCAGATGCAGATTCGATAAACTCAGGAATATTCGTTGCCACAATAGAGTTTTGAATGTTCAAGATGTAACTATCAATGGATCTATTAGCTTGTTCAATCTCAAGATACTTGATAAACTCAGGATTTATGAAAGTAGAACTAGTAGCACTTTCAGACTTAGTTTCAAACAACGACAACTCGAATTGATCATCAAACTCAATATCTTCAAGGAATTCAAATACAGTAGGGCATGAATGAGATTTAAACAAAGGGATCACGGGACTTTCTCGACGGAGGATTCTTGAAATCAGATTGGGATTCTCATACACTGGAGGCAGATCAGGATCGGGATTAGCTCTAGTATGTCTTCTGGAAGCCAGTGTGTTGATCTATTCAAAAATCAAAGGACAAAACCGATCTATTTCAGCCTATCAAATTCTAGACTCAATCACCCAAAAGTCCAGAACGATCTGATATACTGGGGTAATTCACAAGTCAAGTGTCACGTTCACAAGCTAAACCGGAGATTGACTGAAGCAGCGTTTATCTACTTCCGCTAATGCAAAGCAAAAGCATTTCGAAAGCTACCTGGCATAACTTCAGGCTCCATCTGTAACTTATGAAACAAATAACACCAACAAGCAAACCATTTTCTCCCCAGTATGGTCGCCACTATGTTATTGCCCAAATCCACCTCAGGCTGAAAGAAGGCAGGATTCAGGGTAACACCAAACCACGCTCAGTCTGGTAGCTAGCCCTACCAGAACAGGAGAGGGCTCTCTCTGGGTCAATCTCAGGAAAAATGTATCAATAGGCCTTGAGATGACTGAAATGAGTGCTAATTTTAGGCTAGGTATATTAATCAAGGAGTTTGGAATGATTTTTAGGGGTTTTTTTGTTGGAAAAAGGGAAAGGCAATTTTGGGCTTGGGGATGAGGCCAAATTCTTGCAGAGTTCAAGTTGGGGCAGGGAAGGCAATGGCTTTGATGTCTTAGATTCAATGAATGGATAGAAAATATTGCTGAGGAGCTGAAGAGGGCAGGAAGATGCAAGGATCCTCTTCAAACGGAGGAAAACATATAAAACTAAACAAAAGTTTAAGGCAGAGCACCAGCAAACTAATGAATTCTACCTTAGTTACTCATTTGTTTAATTCAGAAGCAAAGAGAAGGGAAATGGCATACATAAACATTAATGCAACTTACAGATACATGGAGAAAAAAATCATCAAAACTCAGAGCCACAAGGATCCCAACAAGTGTTGCAAAACCCTGGTCTTTCCTTTGCCAAAAATGCAGAAGTGTATGTACAAGGAAGTGCCAAACTATTCCCAAGTATCCAACCCTGAAAATGTCTCAGAAAATACAATATATAGACCATCCTAACCCCTTCCCATGCCTCTAGGGGTCGAGCTCATCCTTCTAGGCGCTGTTTCAACCAATTCTAAACAAGGAACTGAAATCTAGGCAATCAAACAACTTGCCTCTATATGGAAGGAAACTGATTCATTCATTTAATTTTCACTTTTTAGTGAATGAATCCTCTAGAAAAAGTAAATATGAGCCAAAATTACATCAAGATAGATCAATAGTTACATCAAAAAGTAAAACTAGTCAAAACTAGGCGAATTTCTGAGCTGAAGAGTCAAAATGAGGCCAAATTTCTCTATGCGCCGCGCCATAAAACTCAATGCGTTGCGCCACTTTAGAGGTGATTTTGAGGCTCTTCCTGAAGTCCAAATTGAGCTCATTATAGCTCGTTGGAAAGCCCTGCCTGTCTACTATCCAACCCAAGTGGAATTTTTCAATTTGGAGTTCATTTTCCCATTCAAAACTGCAATATCCCAAGACTGGTTCCTGCTGGTGCAAAAGGTGGCAGAAAGGCCATTTTCAAGGTGTTTTTCACCCTTTAAACCACCCAGAACTTGATAAAATATCTCAGCCATTTTTTAGCATGCATAATTTATTATAAAAAACCCAAAAATATCAATTTTTCCTCCAGAAGTTCTCTCAAACGTAAGCGCGCGCCAAGTGGCGCGACGCGTCGGGCGGAAAAATCTGTTTTGCGACCAAAATTTCAAAAATGACAAAATTTACTCCAAATTTTATGAAATTTGGAGTGAAGGTCCCCCATCAAGTATCATGCTCAACCAAAGAAGTTTCGGCCAATATTTGGAGTGGATCAGGCCTTTTGCGCCTCCTTAGTGCCCTTCTCAGCCTCGCTTTCAGGATCTTCATTTTCGCTGTGCAAACATGTGTGCGGGCCCAATAGTGGTTCTTCATATGTCTAAGCATGTATTTGTCCCTATTGGCCTTTTCCAATAGTTTCTCAAGATGAATTTTGACTCTCGTAAGGCAAATCTCCCGCTCAAACGGTGTCATGTCACCTGGTCTTTTTCATGCCAATTCACGGTCTTCACGAATTTTCTGTAGCTCCATGAGTGTCTGTTGATCCTCCAATTTTTTATTCCACTGCTCCAAGTAATTTATAACCCACTAATCTCTCTGAAATTTCTTGGTCAATGTGTCGATCTCAGCTTTCTGCTCCTGGATGATTTCTTTCAGCTTTGAGCTAGGAGAGCTCGAATCAACATCGATCAATATAAAATCAGTATCTTGGCCTCCTGAGGGGCCCTCATCCTATATAGGCTTCTTGCTTTGTCTTATACCCGTGCTGATGTAGAAGGCGAGATCCCTTCCATGCCATGTGGAGATAGTACTCGCGCTGCTGACGAAGGGAACGAGACCCCTTCCACCCCGGGTGGAGATAGTACTCGTCGTGCTGCTGCAAATAAGGCTATGGTGCCTCTCTAATAGGTAACACACACTTGAACACTGATAGGCTCTATCTCGGGACCCTCAAACTAATGTGAAGGCTCACCCTCATCATGAACAATCTATGGAGGAGGCTGAAGGGCTGTAAAGAAGTCACGGGAAATGAACTCCTCCCATGCAATGCTCTGTAATCCAAGTTGATGTACCACAATCATCTTGATGAGCGCATAATGATAAATGATGTTATGCTACTGCTCTGGAGTCTTCTTCTGCACAAGAATAATCATCCTCTCTATGTTTTGGCACATAAAATATGGAATTTTCATCATCCTCACTCTCGTGAAATGCATCAAAAGTCTGATGTGGTATGCATAAAGGCGTGAGAACCGGCCCTCACAGCTGAAGTATCTGATGATGAGGTTCATTAATGGCGCATAGGACTCCTTCAAGAATCTGAAAGGAAACACCCTGCTGAGCTGCCTCATATAACCAGGCCTGATGTAAGGTTCATAATATGCTCTATCCAGATGTTGTCTCTTGTTCCACTCTCACCTATGTTCGGTATCCCTGTTGCCTGAGAAATGGTTTCTGGTGTCAAGGTGAAGTTCACTCTAGCAAGGTTTACATGACCATCACGCAAATGTAGGACAAATAATCGAACCAACTCCTGATGATGTTGAATCTGAGCAATCATCTCACAATACTGAAAACATGAATGTTGCTGAAAGCATGCCATTGCAAGCGGGCAGGCCTGCAACTGAGTCAAGGAAGTGGGCTCTTCTCTGACGTGCTTACCACTTTTATGAGGCCTTCTCGGTACATTAAGCTCGGTGGTTGATTCACTGTCCTGCTCATATTCTTTCTCATATGACGAATCTATCTCTGTCATGGTGCTGAAAGCAAGGTGTATGTTTGGTGTGTTGAAAATGAGAAATTGGAGTTAGTGTCTTTGTTTTCAATGCCAAATGTGCTAAATAGGAATAAGGAACTGTGAGGAAAATGGGACAGTGGGAAAAGTGGATTGGGAGTTTTTCAAGTGAGTTTTGAAATATGTTAACAGTCACTTGACTGTATTTAGGACTCTGAGATTTGGGTATTTGTTGCAAATAATATAGGAAGGGGGAAAATGATAGGGGATGGTAGGTTTTAGGATAGGGAAAATATGATTTAGGCACAAGTGATATGAGTAATAAATGGGATTATGAGGGAATAGGAAAGGGATATAAATGGTTTGGGAGGTTAGGGCATAAGGGATTTGACTATAATGATAGGATTATGAAAGGGAAAGGGATCACAGGTGGGAAATGGTAATATGACAGTGAGTATTCAGCATGAAAATGATTTTTAAAACACCATTTGAAACCCTAAGGAGCAGATTCTGATATGGACATAGGGTTTATATTTCACCAATAAAAACTCTCATTTCTTTGCCTCCAAACAACACCAAACACGATCTAAAATCAATGTGAAACAGCTTTCAAACTTACTTGGAGCAAACGAGATGGAATTATTTTGAAATTTGATGAAGCCTTGATGAATTTCTGCGTGGAGGCTCTGTGCGTCGCGCACAAACCCAGTGTGCCATGCCTCCTGGATGCGCCGCGGCAGTGCAATTTAACACAGTCAGACTTGGCCCAATGTGCCGCGCCTCGTGGATGCGCCGCGCGCACTCCAAACACACAGTCTTGGCTTTCAAAACACAGCTTTGATCTCTCACCACTTAAGTTGACTTCAATTGATCCCTTGGCATACCAATGGATGTTTGAAACAATGAAAATATCTTATAGTGATGGATTCAATTTTTGTTTCTTACAAACCCATTTTTGTAATGTTTGGCATTGGCACTTTTTCACATTTTAATACAACTCTGTTCTTTTTGTTTCCTCTTTGATTTTTTGGCTGAAATGATGGCTTCTTGGTTGATTTTTTGCAGGGATGGTGGCATTGGATTTCGGAAAAGGATGACTAGGGCTGCATCTGAATTCTTCATAACGGAAAACTTTTAAAAATTACATATTTATTACAAACAATAAATTTTGACGATTTCTTCTTCAAAACACTGTTTTGAAGAAGAAACATCCTTGAGCATTATTGATGATGAAAATCTTGAAATGAAAACTTATTAAGAACCTCCCCATGGTCTGTTGGTATTATTTGACATTCTGAAGACCAAACCCTAGACCTAAACTGAAATGACTCTTGTTCGGCCAAAATACCATTTATGACTGTAAATGACTGAAATCAACTTTGATGAATTTTGATAAATTTTGACCAACCAAAAGGTACAAACATGAGGGAGAATGAGAGACAAAGCCCTTCCGTCAGATAATGGCATGCCCCTAATGGAATGTAGATGAATTTTCCTAATGAGACACCTAAAAGTGAAATGCAATAAGAGAAATGATCTCTGACGGAGGGATGTAAAGACCGACTCTAACAACACCTACCAAGGAAGGGAGGGTGTGCTGCAACGCTCTATCTCCTTAAGGTCAAGTGCGCTAGATGTGATCCAAAAAAGGGATTCATGTTTTTCACTTGCATTTATCTCAAATTTTTGAATTAGATTTGTTCTAAATGTTCTTCTCACGATATTACAACTATCTACTTGAGAAAAAATGGTTTTAATTTGTAGAGAAATAGAACATGAGTCCCATGATTTGGATGTTACCAATGACCCGACAACTAATAAAGCTTTAAGAAATTGTGGACTTTTGTTGGGTTAGGGTGAAGTTTTGGGTACAATTTTGGCTAATTTTTGTTAAAACGCATTGTGCGCAGAAAAGTCAAGGAACTTTGGGTCAGGTCAAAGTTCATTTATCATTGTAGTGGGTTAAAAGGAAAATATGGGGCTCAAACCATGGTTTGAGACCATGGTATTTTCGCATATTAGTCCTATAAATATTTATGAGTCAAGTCGAGTACAAATATTGAATAATATTAGATCTTATATCGTAATGAACTATCGTATGTGATCTAATTTTGGGAAAGTTGCGTTAGTCTGGGTTGGATAAGCTCTTGCTAGCTCTGTGTGCGGAGACCTAATCTTGAGCTGTGTGCAAGGACCCTACTGTTGTGTGCGCAGGAAAAGATTTATGTACTGACTAAAGATATATCAATAAAGAGAAGCGTTTTGATGAATTGTGATGCACCTATATTATGTTTATGCTTATGTGTTAATGCTTGGATTTACTTATATATCGCTTGCTATTAATGAATGCACATTTATCTAAAGTTACACATATGATGGTATATTCTTGTCTTCGTCCAGGTATTGCATGATCTATTATGATCTATGTTAAGGGATAGATATCTGTAGTTGTGAAATATTTATTCTTGTTTCTGTAAGTATATCTGAATAATGATAATTTCCTGCTTCCCACACGATTGTATTACAGTTAAGGGTTTTCCTGTGTTAGATCTGAATTAGGTTAAGGAAGTCATTGCGTAGAGAAGTAACCATTATATATGTTAATAAGGGCTAATATCCACATCAATCACTCCCTCAGAGTGTGAAAAATAGTTCCAAAACTCTTCCCATACTACTTCGGATGAGACTTTGGTCTGCGCAAGCAAATCACTACCGAAAGGGCCAGTAATTGGAAAGTTTTGTTGGTTGCAAACCTGGGTCAAGACCCCTAAAGACAAAAAATGGTTCCTTTGCAAGGACCAGGATCTATTTGAGAAAATTTTGATGTGGCATCCGACAAAGAATGAATTGCAAGAGTGGCTTGATACAAGGGTGCACAAATTCATGATCCAAGAAAATTGAAATCTGAAGTTATCTGCTAAGATTGGGAGAAAAAGTATATCTATACAAAATTCCATGATATTTTCTTTACTTCATTCGCTAAAGAGTTACAAGAGTGGTTATCTTGGCTTGTTGAGTTTCAGACCTATTGGAAGGATGATGTGATTACCAAGTGGACACCTGAATTGATCCAGCAATTAGATAAATCTAGCAATAAGATTACCCACACAATAGATTATTGGATCGATAGCATTTTGGGAAATTTTGTTACTGAATTTTTTGTTGACACGTTTGTGTCACATTATGAAGATGAAAGGACATTTTTCAAAGGCCCTAGAGGTAAGTTCCTACGCTCTTTAAATTGTGGATTAAAATGATATTTTGTGAAAGGGTACTATGTGCAACCACAACGAGTGAATCTTCAGAAGAGGTCCACCCAGCTCTACACGTAGCATAAAAACTTACAGAGAAAACATAAAGGAATATTTTGTTTATAGTCCCCTTAAAGGTAGATCTAACAATGACAACGAGTCTGAAACAAGTATTTCTAGTGAATCAACGCATTTAGAATAAAATATCCAGAGCGCAATTCAAATCCCATCCACTCCACTTCCACATTCATCTCACGCTATCAGCTCATCCATCCCACCTCCACCTCCACCACTAATTTCTGACATGGATAACTCTATGAAGCTACACAACTTTAGGGGCATTGGAAATTAAGATACTAAACAACTGTGGTTTGTTGGAGAGGCTGTGTGGAAAGAAAAAAAGGTCAATAATAATAATGCTAAGAAAGCGTAGCCTGCTACCACATTTTAGGAACACACACTGGACTAGTATATGAGGTATGAAGCAAAAAACACTAATGCGACGATTGATGAGCTCAAAGATGCATTGAAGGAACAGTTCAGAAAGCTGAAATAATATGCGCAGTGTGTTACTGAATTAAATTACATCCATCAAAAAGTAAATGATACCATATGGGAGGAAGATCATCTATTGAAACGTACTATTATAGAAGGAGCTTTTGCTATTGATGATCTACAACACAAAGAATCGTTCATTTCCATGTTGTTTCCACATATGTGCATGCCTCTATCCTAGCAGAAGATCATGATGCAAGACAAAGTTATGGAAATCTAAATGAAGTTAGAAGCCTCGCCGATACAGAATACGCAGGTCAAATTTCAACAAATCTGGAGCTAGTTGACTACCTTGAATTTAGAACTACAACTTTTATGGAAGGAAAAATAAAAGTTTGTGCACGCAGAAGTATGGTGTGTATGCTGCAATATAGAAGGAAACTACAAGGAGAAATGTTGTCTGTTTGGTGAGTGTATGGAAATTGGAGGACCAAGTCCACTTAAGATGGCGGTAGGCCTAAGTGAGAACCCCACGATGTGGTACGGGATATCTTAAGTAACTGGACAACACATAACTAATTTATGTCTCAGAATTGGTAAATATATGTTGGGTCTCCAAAAATTGTATTGCAAATTTTGTCGATCTGTGGGGCATGATGAAAAGAAATTTCACAACTTCGAACTCATGGTTGAACAAGATTCTTCGTATAGACTGCAGGCCGAAGGTAGAAGGTTGGATTCACCATCATCTCCATCTAATCGAGGTGGATTTGAAATCAGGGGACGAGGAAGAGGAGGAGGAGCTGGTCATGGAAGGGGACAACTCATTTTTTATAAATGTGGAGAGGTTGGCCAAAATGCACGCGATTTTCTGAACCCGACACAATAATCATGAAGCTATTTTAGACAGTTTAATCATTTTATTGAATATTGGGATGTATTGTTTGCAAAAATGTAGGAAAAGAAAACATATACACCCACGTATAATGTTCAGATGATGATGGTATAAACACATGATGAAGAACCTAGTGTGAATATTGTAACCAAAAGTGGCACAAAAACTGGTGAAGAAAAAGCAGAAGGTAAGAAACCTGCTACCGATGTTTGGATCCGAAAGGCTCCTAAGAAAAAGGATGGGTTTAGCTTACAAAGGGAGAAGGATACCTTCCTTTAATCATAGAAGGAATTCACAGATCCTGACGCAAAGACATCTGAGGGACCAAGCAAACCTGCCATAAATACCATCGAAGGAGTCGATGCCGAGTTAAAACCATTGCTATAGGCTTGTATTAAGATCCTGTGTAATAAAAAGGCAGTTGAGAATCTTCAAGATTTGATCGATAGTTGCACCGAGAAAGAGTAGCCTCAGATGGAGAAAAAGGTTGTTAGTAAAATTCACAAGAACAAGAGAAGGATTGGCCAAGAAATGTGTTTGACTGCTCAAATAAGTGAGTTTGAAATGTGTCAGGTCATTTTGGATCTAGGTTCTGATGCAAATGTACTACCAAAGAAAACATGGCAGAAAATGGGAGAACCTAAGCTGGAATGGTCCACAATTCAACTACACATGGAAAATCAGTAGAATATTATCCCAATGGGTAGAATTTCTGGGGTGGTAGTTGATATTGAAGGAGTAAAGGCACTTGCTGATTTTGAAGTTATTCAAATTGTTGATGATATGGACCCATACCCTGCGTTGGTGGATTTGGATTGGGCTATTAAAATGGATGCTATTATCAACCTCAAGCACAAAAGTATGGTATTTGAAAATAATGGGACACGGGTTGTGGTCCCTATGGACCCTACAAAAGGAACAAGATACACAGAGCCAGTGTAGGAAGGATATGCAGATGAAGATGTTGATCATAGCTATAAGCTAATTGTGGGGGATGACGATTGGATCAACCCTATGGAAGATGGGAGACTTAGCTGGAAGAAAGACAGTTCATGTTTTTCTAATTCAGATGAAGAATTGGAGAATTGGAAGAACTGGTTGCATGAACTCTCTGCACCAGGATGTAATCGAGTAAATAGATCTCTACGCTTTATATCTTCTAAGGTACATGAATTACCCTACTATGATGACATAGGCAGTGTCAATTAATTCTTAGAAGAAATTGAAAAGGTTGTTCCAAAGGCATAGTGGTTCCACGTTCTTGATCTATTTCTGCTCTCAACCCAAGCACGCGAGTGGGGGATGCACAAGGAGAATTTGGCTAACTGGGAAGAATGTAACCAAATGATGCGAATATGATTCAGAAACCCTAATACCTAGATGGAAGTAACCTATATAGGCAAGGAGGATCTTCACATTCATTTAGCCAAGTAGGCTGCAGCTTGGGAGAAGAGCCGAAGTGGGAATGGGTGCATATATTCATTCATACGTTAAGCAGGATACCCACAAATTGGTACCTGGAGGCTGATTTGCGACAAGGCACTATTGAATGGGTTGCACTGAAATAACGCTTTATATTAACCTTCAGCTTGGAAAGTGGATTCCAAGGCCTTGATGAGGCTCTACTAGCAATTCAAGATGTTATCTTTGATATTCAAAAAGTGCTAGAAGAACAAGCCGAACCAACATGGGACGTGCAGATGAAGGATATAGTAGAGTGTCAGAATGTGACAACGGAAGATGTTGAGGAAGACCCAAGAAACATAAATATTCCTGAGTCTCAAGGAAATCACATAGTCGCTGGACCTGAGATCAAATTACCAGATGTGACTGAACCTCTGAAGACTAGGCAAGTCAATATTGGTGTTATAGGTCAATTTGGGCACCATTCCCAATGACCTAGTTAACTGGGCATCATCTCCAGGACCGATGATCAAGGGTCTATAATTCCCTATCATATCAGTTGCTACATTCCCTAATATAGGAAACAACACGAATCAAACAAGACTTTCATCAAGCAAGGGTTTCCATGGTTTGAAGCTTATTATTTAACATATGAGAGCTCACCAACGCAGGCTCTAAGAGGCCTAAGTGTGTTGCATATGAAAGTAGCCCCATTCATTAGGGGAATTTTGAGGTCTAAAATGGGCCTCCTAAGGAAAATGTACAATCAAAATTCACTTTATGAGAACCAATCACATTTTAGGGGATGACATCATCCCTAATGGTTGAGGTGGCATTGCTTGAGTTAAAGGTACTTACTTGTCACATTATCAATGGTGGATAAAAACTCATCGTTAACTATGGTAGTGCTCCAAGTACTTTTAAAGTCAAAGTAAAGTACTCATAATAAATGTCATTTCACACTTTTTGAATAAAAATATATTATTGTCATTTCATATTTCTTGGAAGAAACAATGCATATCCCTAAACATTTATTATATTATATTATATTATATTATTTTTATATAGTATATTAATTACATGTTATTATACAATTTAAATAATATAAATTTCGATTAATAGCATATAATATAATTAAGAATTTATAAATTTTTATTTTTATTTTATTTTATGTTATTTAAGTACAAAGGACAAATGCATTAGTTGTTCAATGATAATGAATTTTTCTTGAAAAGCTCATTCTTATTTATAGTCACATCAATACAATTTTTTTATTAATTTTTGGTACAAATTTTGAATTGAATTTAACTATGGTTACATGGATTGTGGTGCAAAAAGTGAATTGCAAATTCATAAATATTATTTTATTGGTTTAGCTATTATTTCATTATTTCCTTAGGAGGCCCATTTTAGGTCTCAAAATTCCCCTAATGCAAGGTTGCTCTGCAGAGCACTTCCCAACATTCAAAGGTGCATTGGTCACATTGGGAGTGAAATTCTCATTGTTCTGGAATCTCCACTTGGCTAGTGTCTTCTAGAAGGGTTCACATGTGTCAAGCTTCGGATCCAAGTTTCCATTTGACATCTACATGACTGGAAACATGTCTTGCCGATTTTTGGAATGTTATTGATTGCAAAACAACCTACAGTTCATCTATAAATTGAACACAGATCTAAGTGTTTGAGGAAGAAGAATTTGAGTAGAGAAATGCTGGAGAATTTTCAATTGAGAGTTTGATTTGTGGAGCTACTGCTAGAGATATTTATGTTGTGATGAGACTTGGGAACTTTGCTAGAAGGTTACTTCAAATCAGTCACTAGGTTGTAACCTCTCTTTCTATCATCAATAAAGAGTACTTCTTGTTTTTCCCTACATGCATCTATGTTAAATTTGATTTTCCATATTGTAAGATCTTGGTTGATGAATGTAGTTTATGCTTAACTGATTTAGATAACTAGCTTGAATAGATATCTATATTATTGCATCTTCTGTTGTTTCAGTGTTCTTTCTTGCAGGAAGCATTCAGCTCACAAACCGCTTGAATTTGAAGTTGTAGTGGAAGCGATTGAAACAAGTAAGCCTCCAATCCTCTCTGTGTATCTGTTCTGAGTTAGGAGAAATGGTAGTATAGTATTTCACCTATTGTTCTAGACTAACAACTGTCTAGGGAAGCGTAATTTATTTGTAGATTACAATTCTAGCCCAACAAACTGGCGACTCCATTGGGGATCATATTTCTCTTAGTTCTAGGTGTTTTAGTCTCTGATTTTCTTTCTAAATCCACCCAGTAGCTCTTTCACATAAATATTAGACTTTTTCAAAGCTTAATTTGCAAAGTTAGTGAGCCAAAAAGTAGCTTTTTCTTTGTTTACTGTGCCCAACACACCCTTAGTCAGGGCACAGTGCTTTGCAGAGCACTGTCTCCCTTCCAAGCCTGCGTTGCAGAGCACTGTCTATATTTGGAGATTGCGTTGGCTCCTGAAAGGGACCAAATTCCCTTGAATCTGGCTTTGTACTTTGCTTCAGTTTTGTTTGCTACTGTGTTCTAAAAATTTTGATGCTCAATTGACCACTAACTCTATATACTTCTTCTCCTTTGACTGAAAATTTGTTCAATGTTGTTTTAAAAAGTTTTTCATTATCATTGAAAATTTGATTTCAAAGTATTTTTTATGGTTGCATTAAGAATCGTTTGCTTTCGAAATAGGAAATTGTCGTAAAATCTTCATTTCCTTGATAGGAGAAATTGTTGTTGAAATCCTCATTTTTCCTTCAAAAGAGAAATTATTTTTTGTATTCTTCATTTCTTGAAAGTAAAAAGCATTTTGATTATTGATCTAGTGCACCTAGTTTCTTTTCTGCATTCATAGCATTAAGGAAACTGAAAAGAAAAACTTGCATTTGCATGTAGGATTGTGTGTTTTTTGCAAAAGTAACATTAGGAAATCTACATTTAGTTTGTGATTCATTGATTTTGTTTTTTTTCATTGATTTGTTTGCTCACAAATTATTTTCTCTCTTTCTAAAAAAATAGTGTTCTCTTACCTTAGTAGCTATGTTCTTCATTGAAAAAGCTGAAAGTGAAAGTTTGTTTATTATTCTTAGCTGCATTTTAGGAATTTCATATACATCATTGTGGTGAACCTGAAAGGAAAATTTTTAAGCAAGATCAACATAAAATAAATCTCAATTTACTTAACAACGTTTTGGAACATTAACGATAACATTTAGAAGGTCTAGGCTAGAGACGTGTTCCGACGTCGTAAAAAATAGCAGTTGTCGTTAACTTGTCTGCAATACATTCCAAGTGTGATACCTCACTCCATGTACGTAAGTATATCATAGCTCTTCCATGTAATTTTGGGTATATCGGGCGGTGTTATAGTACGATAAGTATAAAGGGGTGCTCTCACTGTGCGGTTTCGCATCAGACAACACTAATATGGACTTGGGCCTCCACGTACTTTCGGGTATATTTGGGAGGACAACGTTTAGGTGCTATCCATCCATAGTGAACCGAGTCGGCCACCCTAAAACTGTGATACACCAAACACAGCATTCAGAGAGATTACTAGCCCGTACTTCTTGGTTCTCCAGGAGGTATTCTGCAGTTCACAGTTTCTTGGTAAACCCTTTTTCCTAGCATTACCCTCTTTTTGTTTATTTGTTTTTGGATAAAATAAATCAGTAATCGTGGAAAAACACAATCCTACCCCCCGTCGTTCGCGTAGATTAGCTTTAAAACCACCTTTACCACCAAAAGTTACTTCTGGTAGGCGAAGGCGATCATGATCTGCCGAATCAAGTACAATTTGTACCTTTGGCGAAACATTATCATTTAAACCAAAGTTAGCTCAAATTGTTTCCACACATCCCGGTTCATCTACTGTTGTCGAAACGGAGTCTTCACAACTACCCGTGGTCACAATCCATTCAATCATTGAGATCATACCTTTTGGACCCAACGTTGTTCAATCACAAATTGATCCAGATACTATCTCTTCTTTGCCAGAAAATCTAAATCTTGAACAACCGGAAGTTGTTCCTACCTTAGTCACTCCACAAATATCTATAGCCACTAGAACTCCTATATCACATAGTCAGCCATTTGAAATATATTTTGGGGCTGACGGTGAAGTTCTTCCTCCTAGTTTAATCGTGATTGAAGAAATCCCACAACCTAATACACCTTTAAGTCAAATCCATTTTTGGGGAGACCTTTACCTGTACCAGTGTTTTCCTCAATCGTTTCCATCTTCTTTTGTTGATCCTATTGCCATTCAATCTCCCGTTGATTTCGGAGAGTATAAATTTGGTTATACAACCATGCATGAACCAATATCTTCGGTTGGGTCTGCTATTCCAATTACGTCAACTCTTACCCTCGCTACTCTGTCGATGTTCACAACCTCACCAGAGTCATATTTGCACAGTGGCCCTTCTATCCCAATAGGCTACAAATCATTATTTGGCACTTTCTCTGGTCAATATTCAAGACCATGGTCATTACCAATGTCATCATATGGTGTTTTAACTGGTATTCCTATAGTTAGTATTGAACGACTTGAATCATTACGTCCATCATCAGGGCAAAATCAAGTCAGTTCTTATGGGTCAATTCCTTTAAGTACCATATCAACTGGACTCCTAGAATTCAGAGAACAATATTTTTTGTCTTATTATCCTCCTTATGCTAGGGGGAAACCTATGGTCACCCAATACGACAGTACTTAGTCACATTTTGGTCAAACTAATGTTGACATGAATTTTTTTCAATGGCATCCCACTCTATCTATCCAACCAAAAATGGTTTTCCAATCGTATCAACCAATTCAACCTGTTACACCCACTTCATTACCACTTGTTAACACATCTATACCCCTGTTATAGAATCAAAATATTGTACATAAACCTTATCAGGAAAGCTCTTCAACTCAATATCATCAAATGTTGGGTCCACAGACTCAAAATCCTTTGGTTAATTTAGAACAACCTATATCAGGAATTATTTATTCACAAGCTGGTGTACCATTTTATGGGGTGTTACAAACACAATCTGGTTATACATATCAACCGAATCCAACTTACACTAATTTGGGTTATAACATTGGTGGACAGAATCCTTGGCAGCCACAAGCGCAAATTCCTCAAACTTCATATCAACAAGTACCATATCCAGGTTTTGGTCAACAGAACTCTCAAGCGTTTGCTATGCAAAACAACCCCTATCTGGGTTACCAGCATCAAATCCCATATGATGGTGCTCAAAGACCTGTTTCCCAAGCAATTCCATCTTATCCTATCTATGCTCAACGTGACCTTAATAGACAGTTGCCTTTTGTTGCAACCTTGGAATTACCAAATTTAAACTGGTTAACCAATGATCCTATCAATTATGCTCTTTGGTGGCCGGTGATACCACATAAGTCACCCTCTAACATTCCTAAATTCAATGGAAACCCTGAAGAAGATACATCAACTCATGTTATGACTTATGATTTATGGTGTTCATCAAATTCCTTAAATGATGGTTCTGTTCGATTACGTCTTTTCCAGTGAATGCTCATAAGTCCGGCAGCTAAATGGTACATTGAATTACCTAGAGCTTCTTTCAACAATTTAACTGCCTTAGCTACTGTCTTTTTGACCCATTTCTAGTTATCGATCAAATACGAAACTGGAACAGAACTATTGACCAATTTCAAACATACTAATGCAACTCACATCTCAAATCATATTCATGAGTGGCGTCGCCGTCGACGAATGGTAAAGACATTTGTTCCTTATCAGCTCCTTACTGAATGGTTCATAAAATCCATGTTACCATCTATAACAGAGGATGTGGCTAAATGTGGCGTCGTCACAGAAGAGCAAGTCATCACTCGTGCCCAGTATTTAGACTTGATTTACACTCAGTCTGGGACGCTCTATGAGAAAATCCCAAATGCGCCGCAATCTAATTTCAATTTTCCTCTTCAAATAAAGGACTCTCATGCCGGAGATGGCTTGATAGGCACTGCAAAAACACATTACACTACTGCATCTGATCCTGCTCCTACTTCTGAAATTAATGCCGTGTCCTTTGACAAATGAAAAAGTGACAAGCAACCAAGAAGTAAGAAAAAGGGGGAATCAAAGAAAAAGCAAACTTCTAACCCGCAGGAACGATCATCTGATCAAACGTCAGGACCACAGAAACCTCGTTATCCATGCATAATCTGTAATGAGGAACACTTTTTTAGGGATTTTCCTCACTGTGTTGAAGTCTCAAAAATCATCAAGACTTCCAATGCATCAGCTGTGTTGATAGACCCATTTCCAAATCCAGACACAAATTTGGTTTCTACGGATCCAGCTCCTAGTTCCCAAGTGTTAATGTTATCCACTACAAAACCTTCACAAGATATTTTGGTGTCGACGCAGAATAAATACTATGGTATTCTGGCCACTAATCAACCTACTACCTCGACAACGAATCCATCTAATGAATCAGTACCACCTCCTGTTATTCCTGAATTGATGATTAAGCCACCAAAGGGAGTAATTCATAAATCGACATATAATCCTCAAGCAAGAGCTGCACAAAATTATAATATACTTGAATATTTGGCTCAATCCCCTTCAGTTATGTCTACTCTTTAGGTATTACAAAATTGTCCCTCCCAGAAGCAGGCTTCGTTGTCGGCCATTGGTGAAATTTATCTGACTAATTATAATCTTGTCGTCTTTAATCATACGGGCTATGTGCCGCAATTACCAGCAGAATTGTCATTATCCATCCAAGTAGATGTTCTCAATCACCTTGTTCATGGCACCATTATTGATGAGGGAGCATCCACGTGCATTATGTCTCTAAACTGTTGGAAATAACTTGGCTCGATGTGATTATCACAATCATCAATGACGTTGAAGGCTTTTGATGGAAGAATATATAAACCTTGTGGTATTATAAATAACGTGCAAGTTGAATTAGGGGGGAAAACAGTAAGTATTGATGTTGAGGTTGTTGACGAACCCCTTGAATATAATATTTTTCTTGGAAGACCATGGGTATATGTGATGACTGCCATTATTTCTACATACTTTATAATGATTTCCTTTCCACATAAAGGTACAATCACAGTCATTAATCAGTTATCCTTCTTTGCCTCCACTTCACAGATAACTAGAAGCATTCCATATATTCACTTACCACAACTAGAAATCTAGAACATTAGTGTAGGACTCTTAAAGGATTCCACTCTTATGGGAACCTTTGCATTACCGCCGCCCGCGACATCGGTAGAAATTGCAAGCATAGAGACCTGCTACATGATCTCTTCCACTCTATCTAGCTTAAGGGAGAGTATGGGTGTTTCTGAAATTTCTACGTTGGATGATGTTTTACCGCTCAGCCCTCTTGAGATACAATAGCAATCAATCTATTTGGCTTGGGCGTCAAATCCAAAATTAGCATCGCCAAGTGTTTGGGTTGATCATTCATTAGATTTTGGCACTCCATCTGATCCATTTTCCTCAAAATTTTGACAGATGAAAATATTTTGGAAGCTATGATGTCATAAGGAGAACCATGGGAAGATTATCATCATCGTTCCCATCTTCCATATTATGAAGAAAACAATCTCAGTGAACTATATCACCCATCCATTCAAATTCTTTTCCGATTAATGCAATTGAATCTGAGAAAAATTTATCTAATATTGAAGAAACGATTTCTATCGATATTTCGACCAAACCTGGCATTGTAGAAAATATTCATGTCGGTGTATCTTGTTCTCCATCAGAACTTGATTCATATCGCTCTCTTTTTTGTGAATTTTGTGACGTATTCACTTGGTCTTATGAGGAAATTCTAGGCATAAATACTAGTATAGTTGAACACACTATTAATATGTATCCTGATGTCAAACTGGTGCATCAACGTCTTTGTCCTGTTCATCTGAAGAAAGCCGCTACCATCAAAGCAGAAGTTGAAAAAATTTTGCGTGCTGGTTTCATTTACCCTGTTCCGCTAACTGAGTGGGTTTCCAATATCGTTCTCGTTATGAAAAAACAAGGAAAAATTAGAATGTGCGTCGATTATCGAGATGTTAATCATGCTTGTCCAAAAGACAACTATCCTACTCCCTTTATCGACCAGATTATTAATGATTGTGCTGGATGTGAAACATTTTCTTTCATGGATGGATTTTATGGCTACAATCAATCAATATCCGCCCAGAGGACCAATATAAGACAGCATTCATCTATCCTTGGGGCACATTCACATATCAGAAACTTCCGTTTGGTTTAAAGAACATTGGGGCAACTTTTCAGAGAGTAATGGATTATGCTTTCAACGACATCAAGCACATTTTTCAACCATATCTAGATGATTTACCAGCGCATTCACGAAAACGGACTGATCACCTGATGCATTTGAGAGCCATTTTCTTACGCTACCGACGCTACAAGATACGCTTCAATCCACATAAATGTGTGTTTTGTGTTGGTTCTGGTCGATTACTCAGATTCGTAGTCTCAAAAGAAGGAATTCGAATAGACCCACTGAAGGTTCAGGCCATTCTTTATTTTCCTGCACCATCAAACTTACTTCAGATACAGAAACTTCAAGGAAAGGCTAACTTCCTGAGAAGGTTCATTCCAAACTACGCCGAAATGGCTAAAGTATTTACTCGATTATTGAAAAAGGGGGTTCCCTTCCATTGGGACCAAGTTGCGCAAGCTTCTTTTGATGCTGTCAAGGACCATCTTGTCTGAGCGTTATTAATGTATCCTCCAAATTATCAAAATGATTATTTCCTATATATCTTCGCGGCTGAAACGAGCATTGCTATGGTTTTGGTCCAAGTAGAAGATGGAATTGAACATCCAATCTATTATTTGAGTTGTAATCTCAATGATACGGAAGTTAAGTACTCATACATGGAAAACCTTGCCTTGGCAGTTTTTCAAGTTGTCCAAAGATTTCGCCATTATATCTTGCTCCGAAAAACAACAATAGTTTCAGATTGCAACCCCATGACTTACATATTATCACGTCAATTGCTGGGGGGAAAATATTCAAAATGGATTGTCATTTTGCGGGAATTTGATTTGGAATTCATCAAATCCAAGTCAAAGAAGTCTTTAGTTTTGGCTAAGCTTCTCTGTAACCTTCCCTCTAATAGTAATGCAACTACGTCGGAACAATCTATTCCAGACGAGTCTCTTTTTTTGATCGGATCATCTGATCCCTGGTATGGAGATTTCATCATTTATCTCCAAACCCAAACTTTTTGACCTAATACCTCTCGCTCTGATCAGCGACGTATTCGATACCAAGCCAAATATTATCTGATTGTCGGTGATACACTTTTTCGTCGTCATGTCGATACCATTTTAAGGAGGTGCCTCACTCATGAGGAGGCTGAAAAAGTGTTAAATGATTTCCATGCTGGGGCTTGTGGTGGACATTTATCTGGATTTTCTACCACGCAGAAGATACTCCGCGCTGGTTACTTTTGGCCTACTATTTTTCGAGATTGTATCCTCGCAGTCAAAAGTTGTCATGCATGCCAGATTTTTTACCGTAAAATCTGCAAACCGCCAGCACCAATGCATCCTGTTGTCTCTGCTGGACCATTTATGAAATGGGGTATCGATTTCATGACCTGTAACCCTCCTTCGTCCGGGGGGCATGGTTATATTATTGTCACAGTCGACTATTTTACCAAATGGACCGAAGCGATGCCTACATTTAATAACACACGACAAACAGCTGCATTGTTTTTCTTCAACCATGTTATTGCATGGTTTGGGGTCCCGCAGGCTATAGTTATGGATCATGGGAAGTATTTTTGCAACCATATGATGTCTGAATTGACAGCCAAGTTAGGATTGTCACATGATAATTCTACTCCTTATTATCCACAATCAAATGGACAAGATGAGCTTATTAACAAAATTATTAAACGAATGCTTCAACGAATGATAGGAGTCTGTAAAAGGAACTGGCACTTGATCCTGTACTCTGCCTCGTGGGCGTATTGAACCTTGGTGAGAAACGCAACCAGATTTACTCCTTTTCAATTGGTGTATGGTCTGGAAGCTATCTTACCAATCCAATGCGAAATATCATCATTAAAACTCGTGATAGACTTGTTACCTGACACCTCAGAAGAAGAAGTGCGTCTTATTAACCTCATCCATATAGATGAAATGTGTCGTGAATCCCAATTGGCCAACGAAGCGCATAAGAGACGTATAAAGGTGCAATAAAACAAAATTTTCTAGCCTCGCATCTTCTTAGAGGGCGACTTGGTCCTTCTTTACGACCAAGAAGATGATGTAATAGGTACAGGGAAATTGATGCCATTATGGCATGGCCCCTGTATTGTCAAAAGAGTTCTTGCTAAGGGTGCCTATGAGTTAGTTGATTACGATGGAATTCCATTGGAACAACCTAGAAATGGGTTGTATTTGAAACGTTACTATGCTTAATCATGAGCGTAGTAATTTTTTGTATTATATTGTTTATATGCTATTGATTTTCATTCACTATATTAATTTGTTTTTTTAGATTTTTCTTGATGTTAGTAATCCACTTTAAATTTCATCGCAGATGACTAAATCTTCAGAACCATCTGTTGGATATGCTGATGGTGCTAGTTGTAGTACGCAGAATCTATCCTCTGCAGCGTGGGCCATTTTCGCTCCAAACGATGAGTTAGTGAGTTTTCAAGGGATTTGTATCGGTAGATCGACGAATAATATCACTGAGCATAGTGTTTTGATCGAACTTTTCTTTGATGCCATTTCATTTGGTATTAACCGCATAATCATAAGGTTAGACTCACAACTTGTGGTACTACAACTTACTAGTATTTATACTGTTAGAAATCCAACACTTCTTAGATTTTTCCTAAGAGTTCGACTTTTGGAGAGACATTTTGATTTCATTCAATATCAACACATTTCCAGAAATCTGAACACTTTAACTGATTCATTAGCTAATCAAGTTTTAGACATACATTTGCGACATAGGTAAAGAAAAAATTCAGATCATTGAATAGGATTGCGCATTAAACATAGGAAAAACTCTGAAAACATATAGATAGATAGTTATAGGTTTTTTACAAAATTTGTGCCCAAGACACGTTGGTCATCTGACCTCAAAATGTATGCAAAAATCACAAGTAAACTAGTGGTGCTCATGATATCACACTATAGATCTAGCAATCCTACAGAGCAACCGCATCCAACGGCTAAGAACCCCAATTATGTGTCGTTGCAGTTGCATGGGAAGATCTTCGATCCGGCAATCCAAAATCTTGAAATTCAACACCTCTATGTGCTATTGGAGCTCAGCAAGAGTCTCGGCCATATCAAGGTCCTAAAGGACTACTCTCCCGACAGCCCTCTCTGTTGGCGCATCCGCTTCATGCTCTGGTTCCTCTACTGGTTGAACGCGACCAATATCTACATTACTTAAACATCTATTTTAGTCTTGGAAATAAATAAAAACAAAAAAAAAAATTGTATAAACCTTATAAAAATAAAAATAAAAATTCAAATCATTCTTACCTATTGCACCCCACTGAGCGCCTTCTAGTAAAACTAGGTCTGGATCTCCTCGGAAGTCGACGCCTGCATATGAATACTCATCAATGGCTACGATCTGTCACCGAAACCAGGTGAAGAATGCAGTCAATAACACAATGGTCAATTGGCCTGCAAGCCGACCCATGAGTTCTACCCATCTATGCATTCGAGGGTCTCTAGGACTAGCTATATCCAATGTTACATGTTGTGGCTGCATCAGTGAAATCCGTTCCAAAGCGAAGGAGATAAGGATGGAACCATAACTAAAAAATTTCTTCCTTCCTCCCTTTGCTTTATTCATTTGTTCATTTATCTGAGATAGAATAGCTTCAGACCAGTTGAATACTATTGGCTCTAAGCATTCTAGCGCATACTGCATATACGATCCATTCTCTACATGGAGTGTAACGGTGCTAGCTAGTTTAGCGATCGTGAATAGGATGGTTCTCAAAGGCAAATCCCTGACATCATGGATTTTTATTTTTCCATATTTGCTAGGTTCTAACCCTGGATAGAAATACTGCATAACATAATCCCTCACTGTTTCTCCTCCAACGGTAGATCCTGTGAGTGAAATGGGCAAACCTCTCCTCGACAAACCTATGAGAAAATACACATCCTCAACTTTTATGGAAAACACTTGATTTTTTAAGTGAAATTCCTCTATCACCGGATCCCATAATCGAACAAGGAATTCTAGAAATTCTATTTGTTGCCTCATTCCCGAAAATTTGAAGTACTTAAGTAGCCCGCAATCTCTTAAAGCTCTTACAATACCCGAATCATTCAAGGAAATCATATCTTGTTCTTCATGTTCTCTTTCTCTCCATGTAATCATCATTATTATCCGATGGAAACCTGAAAATCAACCACAAGATCCATTAGATACCATTCATTGCAAAAAACTAGGCAAATTTTGGACACATCATGAAAATCAAAAACTTGAACTGCGCCCAACGCACTCCCTAGGTTGAGACAATGCGTTGCATATGTAGGTACCCTTCACTGTACCTACTATGCAATGCAGGTTTCAATGTACAAGGGTGCATTGCCCTCAATTTGGGCAGAATTTACCCTAGGGGCCTTAAAACCCTAAAAGTTTGCAAGGAATGGGAATGAAATGAATACTGAAAGAAAGAGGAGGTTCATGATACTAACCTGGATCAAACAGTGATGAAATCCATCCATAGAAATGACCGCAATCAATGACTAAAGTTTGGGGGAAAAATCAAGTTCAGAGCTCCAAAATGCAAATGGTAAATATGGAATGGTAAAAATGAATAGTGAAACTACTTTATATAGTCATTTAATTGATTGCAAGTTAAATTTATTGCTATGACTATAGTTTTATTATGTTTTTATCATGAAACGGGTATTTTTAATCCATTTGATGTTATTCTGAACAAGAAATACAACTGATGAACAAATTAGTCATGCAGATTTATTTCAAAGAAAGACTTGACCACAAAGAATACTTTTTCTCCTTATTTTTCGAGCTTTGATAAAAACGAAAAAGGATTTGAAGTGCACTTCTATCTCTTTTTCGAGCTTTGATAACAGCGAAAAAGGAACCCCTGGAGTCTTCTTTCAGCTCTTTTCAGACTCCAATAATGTGAAAATCTTGTCGAGCACTTGTCATTTTGAGCTCGTTAAAGTAAATGAATTGATATCTACTCAGTATAAGTTTAACCCTTTTCCGGATTGAGATGGATTATTTACGAAAAAGGAATACCTTGGTTAAACATGACCAAAGAGGTTCTTTCAGATATTATTTTACATTTTTTCAGATCTGAGAGACAAATTTACGAAAAAGTACTTTTGGAGTTCTCTTTCGTCCTCTTTTTTAGACTCTAAATATGAAAAAGGACTAGGCTATCACTCTCGTTAAGCTCGTTAAAACACAAAATAGTGACAGGCTTGTCAATCATGGCAAGAATTGAGTTTAATTCATCGCTAGACTCATTAAATTATTAAATAGTGATACTTTATTCGCCCGAAGGGTTGAATTATAGATCAAGCAAATGTTATCCTCCTCAAGCTTGTTAAAAAATAAAGAGGTACTGGTCGACAAATGACTAGGGAAAATTTGGGAAAAGCAAGTAAAGTTTCTTTTTGGTAGCAAGTCACTCTTGAACATGATACTTCTTTTACTCCATGTCCGTGACTGTTTGGGATGGGTAATCATCTTGATGGTTCATTCACACCTATTGTTCATCATACCTTCACTCGATTTTGGGTCAATGTTGCCAACTCATCACAGTGTCACTGATATGTTCAAGAGAAGTCATCCAGTGATTAAGAACTCATCCATCTGCAATACTCATAAACCTTCAGTTTCATGACCGTCATCCCTGAAAATTGCTATATCAAGTCATACCCTTGTCTCCGAAATCAGTAACTCTTGTTTTGCAATAAGGTGACTTCCTGTCGACAACAAATCAATATCTAGGAAGTTCACTTAGAAACATCAAATTCCAGTACCAGGAGGCTTGTTACTTCCGAACCTTTGACCGAAAGATTTTGTTTGCCATTCGACATCAAATCATCTATTCAGGCCTTACGAAATGTACTACAATACCTTGAGGGCCATTTACATTAATGGTGGTTCTCTCGCGTTTGTTAACAACTCACGTCATTGGCTGGTAATCAAACGATGTCTTTCCATGTTTAACAACAAATCATATATTCGCATGGCTAGACTTGTACCCAAATGATCGAGTGAACGAGATAAGAAGACCCCGGATCTAGTTTCAACCATCCGGGCTGCGATTTCAGGATTGTTGTACACATCATCTGTATGGTGACCTTACATACAGATTTCCATACAAACATAGGCCTATATCTGTAGGCATGTCTGCATCCGGGAAACATTCCAATGTAGACGACTTTCTGAATTATGTACATGTTATTAGATTGTTTTATGTGCTGACTATGGGAATGCCTACCCTAAGCAATTATGATCAATAGAGGATATATCATGATGTAATGTATTGTAATATTGATGCAAGTGACCACTCCGCTTTGTTTCCAGCCTCATCACAGTGTAAAGCATCTCAATCAAATGTTCTTATTATTTGGATCTCATGCTTTAGGGGGCAATTGTTATAGGTCAATTTGGGCACCATTACCAATGACCTGGTTAACCGAGCATCATCTCCAAGACCGATGATCAAGGGTCTATCATTCCCTATCATCTCAGTTGCTACATGCCCTAAGACAGGAAACAACATGAATCAAACAAGACTTTCATCAAGTAAGGATTTTCATGGTTTGAAGCTTATTATTTAACATATGAGAGCTCACCAATGCAGGATCTAAGGGGCCTAAGCGCATTGCATATGCAGGTAGCCCCATTCAAGTTTGCTCTGCAAAGAACTTCCCGACATTCAAAGGTGCATTGGTCACATTGGGAGTGAAATTCTCATTGTTCTGGAATCTCCACTTGGCCAGTGTCTTCTAGAAGGGTTCACATGTGTCAAGCTTCGGATCCAAGTTTCCATTTGACATCTACATGACTGGAAACATGTCTTGCCTATTTTTGGAATTCTATTGATTGCAAAACAACCTATATTTCATCTATAAATTAGACACGGATCTAAGTGTTTGAGGAGGAAGAATTTGAATAAAGAAATGCTGGAGAATTTTCAATTGAGAGTTTGATTTGTGGAGCTGCTGCTAGAGAGATTTATGCTGTGATGAGACTTGGGAACTCTACTGTAAGGTTACTTCAAATCAGTCACTAGGTTGTAACCTCTCCTTCTATCATCAATAAAGAGTACTTCTTGTTTTTCCCTACATGCATCTATGTTAACTTTGATTTTCCATGTTGTAAGATATTGGTTGATGAATGTAGTTTATGCTGAAATGATTTAGCTAACTAGCTTGAATAGATATCTATATTATTGCATATTCTATTGTTTCAGTGTTCTTTCTTGTAGGAAGCATTCATCTCACAAACCTCTTGAATTTGAAGCTATAGTGGAAGCGACAGAAAGTAGCCATTTGGAAGCGACTGAAACAAGTAAGCCTCAAATCCTCTCTGTGTATTTGTTTTGAGTTAGGAGAAATGGTATTATAGTCTTTCACCTATTTTTCTAGACTAACAATTGTCTAGGGAAGCGTAATTTATCCGTAGATTACAATTCTGGCCCAACAATTGGAACAAACGAAGAACCTAGTCTTAGAAAATAGAAGATTATTGGAATGAAGATACTATGTGTAAGGTTGTAGAGCTACTCAATGAATATCAGGTTTTGTTTCCTACAAATTTCTCAGAGTTGAAAGGGATTGTTGGAGATCTTATTGTGATGAAGATCAGTTTGAAGCTAGATGCACGACGTGTGAAACAAAACCCTTACAGATTGAATCCAAGATATAACAAGAAGGTAAAAGAGGACCTCGAAAATATGGTTGATGCAGTGGTTATTGAACCGGTGGAAGAATCAAATTGGATAATCCCTATGGTGGTCCAAGAAAAAAAAGACTAAAGGTGAAATCAAGATTTGCCTTGATTTGTGAAAATTAAATAATACTTGTGTACATGATCCTTTTCCAACTCCATTCGTAGATGAGGTCTTGGACAATGTCGGAGGGTAGGAGGCCTACTCATTAACCGATGGATTCTCAGGGTATCATTAGATAAGGATTGCATCTAAAGACCAAAGTAGTAAAACCCTTTGTGACATAGTGGGGACCATTCGAATACATGGTGATGCCATTCAGGTTGAAGAATGCGCCTGCTATATTTTCTCGCGTAGTAGTTGCTAATTTTAAAGACTATATCCATAAGTTATTAGAAGTATATTTTGATGATTGGAATATCTTTGGGTTAGTAAAGAAACATGTTTCTAGTCTGCGCTTAATGCTGGATACTTGTCGCAAGTATTAGATCTCATTGAATTTGAAGAAATGTGTGTTTTGTGTTCCTTTTGGTAATTTTTTGGGCCATATTTTATGTCAACAGGGATTGATTGTTGATCCTGCCAGATTTGTAGTCGTTTTAGCATTTATGAAGCTGCATCAATGGAAATAAGGTTGTTTGGGTGATGCCATCGCTATAAATATGACATGTAGCACCACATTCGATCCTCTTACTTCCTGAGTGTCTTGATAATATTGAAGTTGTTTCTCTTGCGCCCTATGTTGATTTTTATGTCTGGGCCATTTGAAACGTTTGAAGAAACACTGAGAAAGCAAGGGTTAGGTGATTTAGTTCGTAAAGATATGATTGCGATAGAACCTACTCCATTTGTGCCGCTAGCTGATGAAACTCCACAACAACCGACACAGAAGAAGGGACAGACATCAGGGACCAAAAAATCCGCAAAAACCAAATCCAATTCCCAATCCCTCCCATGCAGAGCGTCAGAAGCACCCAATGGCTGAAGAGCCAAAAATAGTGGAAGAAGATATTATTGAATAAATTGACCCAATCTCGTTGTTTCCCAGGTACATGGCACCGTGAAAGCCCACATTCAAGGTGACCAAGGACCTGGATAACGTCAAGTCGCACATCAACACGCCATTGCTTCCATATAATATGACCTTTGAGAGTGAGATGTTGGAAAATCACCTCGCGCTAAAGATGGAATATTTTGGACCTGGGGGATCACATAAAGTTCCCAGATCTTGCGCCATCAGAAAAATTGGAGAGGTATCGTATGAGGGCAGATTTGTTAGGTAGATCTAATGAAATTGGCCTTGGGATATCAGTAGTTGGGGCCACTGAACCTTTTGACAATCCCACACTTCAGGCACAACCCTATTAATGATATTTGTGTGTGCTAGCTGCTGGCTCTCGTGCGCAACGATTTCCTCTGGTTGGGGATGCCCATTCCCATCAATGAAACCCTCATTCACCAAATTACCAATTTTACCTACTAAGGATAAAATCCTACAATGGCCTTTAAGTAAAGGGTCAAGATAAAAAGGTCCCAAACAATGTGAAGAAGAAATATGGGGTAAACAGAAACACATGGGGATTCGTTGTTAGTGAAATAAATGACCCTGCAGTCAAGTTTGACACCTTGATCCTAGCTTGCAAAATGATGAGGAAGTGTCGTGCCAAGGAAGTACTACCATCACCTATTGCACTGGCTGTGAAATGCGTAAATGGAATTTAATATAACTGGGCCAAATAGCTTTGCGAGGAGTTTTTAGAAAACATTTGAGAAGCCCAAGAATATGGAAAAATTTTCCACTATGCCTGGCTACTGTTGCAGGTCACATTAATCAGATGGAGGCCACAAGTGCAGTCTCAACTACCATATATTGAGCCTAAATTGTGTGAGGCCATGTGATACACATCGTTATGGGCAACTAAGATACCAACAAAGGTGATAGAGAACACGATTTTTTGGGTTCTTTTTGAAGAAGAGTTGTATTAGGAGGTTTAGTCCAAACCGCACTCATCACCAACCTTGTACAATCAATACAAGCACATTGCATATTTCAAGGCGATGTTCCACAACATCCACATTCGTGCAAAGGTGGACATGGTCAGAGTCTGGTATGATCTGCCATACCTAGTGACAGAAGAGGATTTTGCACAAATAATGACACCATGCCCCATTATTTGGTTAACCGTAGTGATAGATGCGGGTGTGACCTCATCTGCCCTGCCGCAGTGATCTAAATCTAAGTCACATACAAATAAATACCAGCAGGAATACAATAAGAAGGACACGCAAGAACCAAATACTACAACAGAGACAGAGAACCCACTCATAGATACGGTGGATGTGCCAAGTGACGTGGAAATGGAGAACCATGAAGGAAACAACGCATACATGGCCTCGACAGACACACGTAGAGGCACCAAGAGAGGACTTCAATCCTTGCCAGGTCCACGCCCAAAAAGGAAAGCATATAAGAATACCAGGGTTGAGCCATTGACCCTCAAAGATGGAGATCTAGATGAAATAGGAAACACAGTGAAGACAATAATAGAAGATGTATGGAGCAACATGGAGGCGCAATACAAATCGGTCCTTGAAGATGTGTAGTAATGAGTTAATTAGCTAAGAGTGCAAGCAAGTGTAGTTCAATCGAGCGTAGGACAAGCGAGCGAGTTTTCTATTCGACCTCCATTGACTTTAGAAAGCCAATTGTATCTACTTCCAGGCGCAACACTTCACATTTTTTATCTAGAGCTATTCACATCCATTCATGTAGGGCTCGGGGTCATAATTCACTTGACCATATTTCCTAGTGGCAAACTCCATGCCATGCATACCATGATTATAGAAGAGTTATGTTATAGGCAGTACAAGGCTCTATAGGACACCTTTGAGGCTGAGAACCAGGTTGAGGCATTGCCACTGTGCGTGTGGATTTATATCAAAAGATTGCAAATTTACATGAACAATTTCATCCATAGATGCCCCCAGATGTCAAATCATAGTGCGCCACCATTGTCCAGGAAGCCATTGCAAGTATCACAATGGTTGTAGAATCATGCAACACACTTTTTGAGGATTCCATGGGCATATTGACCTCTATCCAAGATGACCCCATGGTTCAACAGGTAAGGATGGATTTACGCGTGAAGGAACAATAGTTCAATGACATCATATTAGCTGCACCGACCCTGGTACCAACTCAGATATTAGCTTGATTACAAGAAGGCCATGCCATTCAGACTGATATTGATTTGTTGCGCTAATGGGAGAAGCTATTAGAAGCTAGAATGTAGCCATGGGCCGAGGAAGCGCTACAACTATCGCAAAAAATTGATAGTGTGTTGAAGGGGATCCAGCAGACACAATGAAGCATCAGCCTCGCAGTAGAAGGGTCAACTACAGAGAAGCTCGTGGGGGAAGCTCAGAGCACCGCAGAAAAAATCACTGGGATCATTTAGCCACTCAAAGAATCCATTCAAGTGTTGCGGGCCAATATGTAGGAACTTGGACCAGAGTGACTCGAGGACAAGTCACTAGATTGTGTTGGGGGCCTGTTGGGTTAGGGTCCCTTAGGGTCAAGTTTTGGGTACAATTTTGGCTAAGTTTTGTTAAAACACACTGCATGTAGAAAAATCAAGGAACTTTGGGGCGGGTCAAAGTTCCTTTATCATCATAGCAGTTTAAAGGGAAAACATGGGGCTCAAACCATAGTTTGATACCATGGTATTTGCGCATATTAGTCCTATATATGTGTAAGAGTCAAGTGGAGTAGAAATATCGAATCATCTTAGATCTTCTTTGGTAATGAACTATCTTATGTGATATGATTTTGGGAAAGCTATGTTAGTCTAGGTTCGATAGGCTCTTGTTGGCTGTGTGTGCGGAGACCTAGTCCTGAGTTGTATCCAAGGACCCTGCTGATGTGTGGGCAGGAAAATACTTATGTATTGATTAAAGATATATCAATAAAGAGAAGAGTTTTGATGAATTTCGTTCTACCTATATGATGTTTATGCTTATGTGTTAATGCTTAGATTTACTTATATATCTATTGTTGTTATTGAATGCGCATTTATCTAAAGTTACACATATGATGGTAGGTTATTGTCTACACACAAGTATTGCATGATTGATTATGATATTTGTTAAAGGATTTTTATTCCTGTTTCTGTTAGTATATATGAATAAGGATAATTTTGTAGGAAATACTGAGAGGGGGGTGAATTAGTATTCCTTTCAATTAGAGCACTAGTTAATCTTCAATTATTATTAGTGTATGTATAATGATAGCAGTAAAAAAAAGGAACAAAAATGCACATATTTTTTAAGGTGGAAACCCACTCCGGGACAAAAACCACCTAATGCTTTTCTAATAATTCTTTAATATTCAACTCCAATTGAAAATAAAGCTCCAACTTCCTAGAATATAGAAAAGCATTCTTCTCCAGCTCCCACTGGATGGATGTTCCAATGCCCGAGATTCTTCAGTAGTCAATTGAACGGATGCCCCAACACCCAATGAGCTGCAACTCACCCTAGCACCACCCTACCACCCTGTAGAAGAATAAAAGAAGAATGGACTCCCGTACCAGGGAAAATGGTCCACTTTACAATGATATAAAATCATGTAGAAGAAGAAGACACACTAGAACATAACCCAAACTATGACACAACCACCTAATGATGATCCTAGACCACCCGACACTTCCTCTTCAACTCTTGGCAGATAGACACTAGTACAATTTTTACAATAATGTATTTACAATGACTTAGTACAATGATACCTTTACAATGACTGTATGCAGTGGTACCCACTTGAAGACTTAATGTGATGAACTTCTTGTTGTTTTTATGCACCTTGGTTGCTTCTCTTGTCATGCTACCCTCTGTTGCACCTTGCTTTTCTTTTCTGCCCTAGAAATTCTGGTCCTTTGCAGCCCTTGACAACACATGATCTAGCATTTTATTACCTTCTAGGAGCTCGATATTAACACTGGTGTAACTCTATTGTTTCATATCCCCAATATGTGATTTTTGGTCCTTTATTATTCCTCTAATTCATCTTTCCAATGCCAAAGTTCTGACCTAATTTGGATTATTCAAGGGAGATTTATGCCCAATCTCTCACAATTCCCTAATTATGGATTGTTTCAGTAGAGCGAACATGTACGGTGTGCCACGTGCCACTATTTCTTCATTTGGCTCTCAAATTTATAGATCGAAAAATACAGTTTGTGCACTATCTGTCACATTTTACAAAATTCTAATCTGATACTCAGAGAGAGCGTTATGACGATTTTCCCAAGGTCACTTCTTTGAGATGAATTTCAAGAGCCTGTAAAAACACTGACTTCCACAGATCATACATCCGAAAATATTTCACACCTTGATCTGAAATTTTCACAGGAACTTTCTTAGGATTTCAGATTATCCTCATAAAAATTTTAGCTTCTGAACCTTCATAGAAAAAAACTTAGAGTGAAAATTCCACTATGACTTGTTTCCAATGGCTAAATCCCTTGCATAAGGAGAATATGAGGATCACAATTTATATAAATTCTCAGGTTGACAGGGGCTTCAACAAGTGAATGTCAGAGGGATTTTAGGAGCTTAAAAAATATTAATTATGGCTTCTCAATGACCCATGCCACAACCCTATGGGGTTTTAGCCCACTAACTAGGGGTATAAACTCCAAACATGAATATCTCTCAAACCGTGAAGAATTACGTGGCGTGCCATATATCAACGGAAACATATCAACAAGTAGAAACCATTAAAAGAATTATTGAACCAGAATATAGTTATTTGGTAGGTCAAAATTCCCATGCAATATTGGGTTAGCCCCTGGTGCTGCTTGGGTTGACATCAATGACAACCATTGATCAACAAATTTTCTGCTTCACGCATGACTATATTAAAATAAAGGGTTTCCTATGTTAGATCTGAATTGGGTTAAGGAAGTAATTGCATAGAATAGTAACCATTAGATCTGTTAAGAAGGGATAAGATCCAAATCACTCGCTCCCTCAGAGTTTGGAAACCTGGTTCCAACACTCACCCCATATTGCTTCGGGTGAGACTTTGAACTGCGCAAGTAGATAACTATTGAAAGGGCCAATAGATGGAGGGTGTTGTTGTTTTCATAGAACACTCTCAACCTGGGTCAGGACCCCTCAAGAAAACAAATTCTGAAGTTCTTCATGATTTTGGGCATGAGAACCCAATTTTAGTTACTAGAGTATCTTTTCAGGTCATGGGATATCTAGGCATAATTATTCAGTATTGGAGCACATACCCTTAGCATACGGGTGGAGGAAATTTATTTTCTGATGGGATTTTCAAGGAGAGGGGCCCCTATCTCTTTATTTGGTACAAGGGGTAGTGAGACTGTAAAATATTACATTTCTCCACACTGAAGACCCCATTATAAACCTACAAAAGAAGAGAATATATATATATATATATATATATATATATATATATATATATATATATGTTAGTATGAATCTTTATTAAAGTGTCCGAAAAGAACCAGCACAGCTCACAGCAACTATTAGCCTAACATCAAAATGGTCTAATATCTTAGTCTATGCAGTTAGTTGATCAAGAAAAGAGCTGCAAAAAACCAGATCTATGCATAGAAGACATTAAGTATTAAAAACAAGGGTTTGCTCCATATATCCAATAGACAAGACGAACAATTTTTGAAATAATTTTTTGTATTAAGGGCACCTGGGAGGAAAACAAGAAGATGTTTCCAATTCTCCTCAATGGGATGGGTTCTTGGAAGTCCTCAGCACTTCAGATCTAAAATCTCTCTCTCTTGTTGGTGTAGAAAACCCAGACAAAGATAGAACTCAAAGGGAGCTCACACAACAAATAATGTAGAAAAATGTGACCAAGTGTATAGATCCAGAGTGATCTAATAGGCAACAAAAGGTGAAGAATGGTAGGAAAAACCCTCCTATTTATAACAAAATATTGGGTCATTCTAGATCTTGGTGCATGATTAAAATAATGTTAAACAAATCTAGATCCACCTTTTATGGAATATTTTATTATATTTGTTGGAGGGAAAAAGTATTTGACTTGGGTCAAATCCCTTTATTTGTTAATAATAAAGAAATAAATGATTTATTTATCTTTTTAAGGAAGTGGTTGAAGGATAATTAAATAAATAATGATTTATTTAATTATTTGTGGGTGATTTGGTCATATTTAACAAGGATTATTATCTAAATAAGATTTAAATAATTATTCCTAGAAAATAATAAGATAAATAAAGGTTTATCTAATTAATTTCTTTGTTTTTGGGTTAAACATGACTCGGAATAATAATTAAATTATGGTTTAATTAATTATTCCATGAGGAAAATTAAACAAAATAGGTTTTTTTAATATTTCCTTTTGGGGTTTCCTGTTTAGACCATAAACAACCTAATAAATGTAGTTTATTAAGTTATTTTACATAGTGAAAGCAATTTTACTTAGGGTAAAATTGGTCTTACATGGTGTACTTGGGTCCATCTAATGATAATAGGTTAGATGACCAAAAAATGGTGTAACAGATTGCCCCAGGTATGTGAGTGTTAGAAGACAATCATTATGGCTGAAATCTACATGGGTGTAAGAACTCAATCACCGGACATCAAAGAGGTAAGTCGGAGAGAAATGTAGACAGAGCAGAGTGTGATGGAATAACTAGACCACGAGGAGATGAGGGCTTCAGCGAGTGCAACAGAGTCCTCTTTTTATGAGAGAGATACACATGCTTTAGCTTGTGGGAGAGCATACCTATACCACTTGAGACAAAATTTTCAAAGAATAGTGTATCTGATAAACAAAAATTTGAATATAAATCTGTAGAGCATAAACATAGGCAGAATAATAATACAATGAGGATTGAATGAGTCATGCGGTGCAGGATGCAGGACATGCTTATACAATAATATCTGAGTACATGAGATACAAATACAATCCAAATGCCCCCTATAAGCGGGGAAGGGCTCACAAAATCTGACTGATACATGCAAATCAAAGAGGCGCTGCAAGCGGCTAAGGCCGACATCATCAAATATATGGAGCTGCATCGAAGGCTACAATGAAGAGGTCATCCGGGCATGTGGGGGGCTACCTGCAGGGCCACCCCCTCATGAGGGCTGAGACATCTCACACACACCCGGGAATCACCAATAGCTGTTGCTGCATCACTGAACCATCAAGCATACGGATCTCGATCATGCTGAAAGGAGCTGGAGTGGAGAAACAATCAAGTCAAAGGGTAATGAGAGATCCCTTTGCCTGATCCGAGGCACCGAACAAGAGTGGAAGATGGAACCAAGGTACACTGCCCTCTAGACCTAGCTTCTGGAATGAATGAGCTGATGTCGACAGAAGGAGGTCCGCCATAGGTGAGGCAATGAGAGATCCTCAACTAAGGCACGAGAGAAAATAGTAGAGCGACGGACAGACTAACACTAATGATGATGGTGAAATGGAAGGGACTGAGTAGCGAATGGACGACTTCCCTTGGTAGAGCATAAAGGGCATGAATGACCTGGCAGTGACTGACGCAATATCATAAGGGATAGGGTACAGTGGGACTGAAGGCCATAATGTGTGACACAAGAGAGAGACCAAGCAATGAATGGTGGAGGGCTATAGCGGGGTACAAAGGGACTCGGGATAGACTCCATGAATGCGATGATGACTCAACTTGGATGCTCTAAACAAGAGCGAATTTATGGTGCTGCCACACAGTAAAAGCCCAATGGGGGACCATGAAAACATGAGTACAAGATGGTAACTCATGACAAAAATCGACACGAACAAAGACAAGTAAGGAGGCAAAATGGTGCCCCAAGTACAAGTGTTGTAAGTGAGGAAGTTCGATTTGAAGGAGAGGTGAAGTGATCCTTCTTGGACAAAATAGGTCTTGGCGAAGGATGAAATTACAAAAAAGATGTTGGCTATCTAACAAAACATAAAACACGCATCTTAGAAGGGAAATGCTAAGGGTAATATTTCTTAAGATAGAGTGCATTGCGAGGATTAGGAAGAGGATTGCCTTCAAAGTCCTCTAAAAGGTATGCCCCCTTACCAAGATCTTTACTGATGACATAAGGACCTAGCCATAATGAGTCAAACTTCCCGTGACCAAGGACATCATGGGCTTGGTCATATATTAGAACAAGGTCGCCTTTGTGAAAAGGACGAGGCTGGACTTTTCGGTCATATTAAGCTTTGGTGCGTTTCTTGGCCGCTTCCATGGTTTGCAATGCAACACGGCGGTCTTCAGAGGCACGCTCAGGCATGATAAGTCGTTGTTCTAGAGGTTGGGTGTCAGGGAGAAGTTCAACAGCCAAATGAAGGGAAGGGATTTCACACTCGATTGGTAAGATAGCCTCCTCTCCAAAAACGAGGTGAGGAGGGTTATGGTTGAGGGGCATAGGTGCCCCCGAGCATGGTGTGGTCATGCCAAAATGTATTTAGAAAAAGGGGAATCTAAACACATTTAAATGATGTGGTGTGCCATTTTTTCTCGTTATGGTTATGCAGTTTGAGAAAGGAAATGGAGGATTACCAATCTCTTTTGGTACTGCATATAGGGATCAAATGGACTCTAAGTTTCCGAGTTGGCATACCTGGTGGCACTATCCCAAAAAGAGGATTTCGAGATAATGAACTGATGCTCTCGTAGAAAAGCTATAGGTTGGTCAACAATAATGTCTAAGAGACTGGGTTGCTGATGTAAGATGAGGGAACGATAAGGGGTATCATCCCTAGAGTGATCTGAAGTGATATGGGACTCTAGAGGTTCTTCTAAATGTGGAAGAATACTGGGACTAAAGTCAACACGACCAAATACACTAGGAGAGTTGTGGAGAATTGCTTCTCTTGGTCTCTCAAATGTGGGTGCCCCCTTACCCAAACATTGGGTTTCAATGTAATGGCCACAAGGTGTATGTGGTGTGAACACATGGGTTCGATGTAAGGGGGAATAAATAAAGTCAGGGGTAGGGATTTGTTCCATAATGTCTTCATCGTGATAGAAGATGGGGTGACTGGTGGAAGAAATACCACCTGACGTGGCGAAGCGACCTGAATCATCATCATGAGAAGAGAGGTTCACATGCGTATCGTCACAAGGGGTGACAGAAGAGTAAGTAGATAAAGGATCTACCGATGTTGAGCCCAAGGTGATCGCTGAAGTAACAACAGGGGAGGGTTCAGAGGGAATGTTCCTCGAGGGTCTCATGGATGATGATATGTAGAAAATGCTAGACGAAGGCTCCGTCATCTTGACATCAGGAGGGGGGATGTCAATGGGAGCAGTCATGTCTGGTAGTTTTGCCGAAGAAAAACGCGCAAATAGGGGAGAGGTGGACTCATTGCGCTTGGCCTCGAATTGGTGGACTGCAGCTAGAGAGGTGCATAAATCCTCAAGGTGGGGACAAAGATGGGTGTAATGGCCATGGAGATCACACAAAGCACAGGGGTGTTTGGTGTGAATAGTCTTTGGGTTCTGGATTGCGGTCGTGGAAGGAATAGAGGCTTCCGGGACCGTGGACTCAGGGAACACGACATTAACCATGGGCTTGAGATGAAGCAACTCAGGACAGGTATGGGTGGCGTGGCCGACAACATCACACAAAGCACACTGGATGGTATTCTTTGGAGGCTGAGGAGGGGCAGGGTTTGTCGGGGCAGCCTTGTCCTTTGATGCTCCCTTGCGAGCTTTGCCCTTCTTACCCAAAGTGGTCGCAACAGGAGGTGGTTCCTGTTGAGGTGACTGAGGCACTGTTGCAGCGGGAGAAGTTATGGGGACTGGTTGAACCGGGGTCAAAGCAATATAAGGTTTGGGTTGACCAAGTAGGGATGCGGCTGGAGGATCATGGTACCAGACAGGAATCCCAAGGGTCAGGTTAGGAAGAGAGAGGGTGGCCATGACCGGTACCGTGTACGCTCCTGGTGGGGGAGCTAGGAACGGTATCTGACCAGAGGGGTAATTGCCAGGTGGGATGGCTCCTAAATGGCTAAGGCTTGGAGGAACCATGCCAAGAGGATAAAGAGGCTCATGACTACCAGCTGCAGGTGAAGGGCTAGGAGCAGGTTGCAGAGAGCGTGGTTGCTGACTAGCAGAAGCAGGTTGCTTGAGAGCAGCCCGAGACGATTGCATCATGCAAACATTCGATGAGCTGGGGTCAGAGATAGGAGGAGGAGGAAGACCAGGGAAGGTTCCAAGCAAAGAGGAGTCTTTGTAGACGCCAGGAGAGACACTGGTCAAGGAATCGACGGTTTGCTTGTTGGCTACAGAAGAGATGGTCGTCTCAGGTGAGGTCTGAGATTTTGGCTCATGATATGTCAACTGGTCAATGGTGACTATCTTTCCATTATGAGGGAAAGACATCTTGCGGAAAACCGCGGATGGGACAGCAGACATAGCATAGGTGTAGCTCCGCCCCAAGAGAATGTTGTAATCTAGAGGGGCGTCGATGACTTCGACGTCAACGCAAATAGTCTTGCCCGCAAGAGTGATAGGACAATTACGGAAGAGGCCAATGGGCTGGGAGGCGTGGCCATCCCACACTCGAAGGGTGATCGTGGAAGGGGCCAACTCAGGAGATCCGAGTTGCTTCCAAACCGAAGCGGACATCACACAGGTGGATGCCCCCTCATCAATTATACACCGAGAAATGTTAGCGTTCCGGATTTTGACTGGGATTTGGAAGGCTATGGAAGCAGGAAGGGGAGGATGTTCTGATTGATGGGCGTCAAAAACAATCATTTGGTCATCAGCAGGATCCACAGCGCCCATGGCAGATAGTAGAGCCTTCTTTTGGGAAGGGCACGATTGGAGGAGTTCCAATGTGGAAATGGCAGCAGGAGACTGCGCCAAATCATCTACTATGCTATACGAATGAGCAGCTCGACCAGAAGCAGCATTTCGGCGTAATGGTCCCTTAGGAATCTTGGTATGAACCTCAACTTTGGGCTGAGGGATATGCAAGGGACCATTGGATGTCGAAAGAGGCTCTGTAGAACCTGAAGAAGGGGACTCGGGGGCAGACTGAGCGGAAGGTGTGGGGTACTGCCGAGACCGACTTTGAAGGTTAAGGTCGACGGTTAGAGGTGGATCAGAGTTCATCATGAGGATCTGGTAATTGGAGGAACCAGAAGGGGAAGGTTGAGTGGCTACCTGTCCGTCAGGTGGTTGGGTAGCCACGAATCTCTGTTGTGCATCCACCTGCGCTTGAGGGGGCGGTGACTGCTGTTGCAGGGGTTGAGAAGGCAAGGGAGGCGAAGGTGCTGATGTTGGAGGAGCTGGAGCACCAAACTGCGGATACAAATAATAAGGGGGTTGGGTAACAGTATGGTGAGCAGGAGGTTGGGCCAAAAGAGGAGGTATGTTGTATCCTGGATACGTGCTACCAGGAGGGGGACAAGTGCGGGAGGTGTTGCCCCCTCCCCCAGGAAAACCATAACCCATGGGAGGTTGGGCATATGGATGAGAGAGAGCTCCAACGATACCGTCGGCGGCATGAGGTGCCCCCTGTGCATTGACACCACCGGGTCTGGGGAGGTCAGGTAGAATGGTATAAACATAACCTGTCTGAGCGTAGATCAAGTCATATTTTAACGCCAGTTGCAGGGCGGCTTCTTCGGTTTGGGGAAAATGCAATGCGACATCTTTCCTGATAGGAGGCAAGAGAGATCTAAGGAACCAGTCCATGTATACACGGTCTTCGAAAGTAGGGGATTGACATAGGCTCTTTCTTCTCCGCCATTCCTGGACATGATCGGATAGGCGGGTCGCAGATGATTGACAGAAAGAAGTCAAAATTTCGATACCAGTGTCATAACGAAGGGGAAGCTAGAAGTAAGATAAAAAAGCCCGGGCAAGAGTCGCAAAGGTGGTATGAGAGGAAGGGGGTTGATCAACATACCACTTAGAAGCCGCGCCTGTAAGCGTTCGTTGGAACAACCGAAGACGGACAGAGTCATCGGTAATGGAGGTAGATGAACACCACATGTGGAAAGATCGGACATGATTGGAAGGATCTTCTCCAGCAAGGCCTTCAAACTTTGGGATGTCAGAAGGGAGCTTTGTCGGCATAGCGGGCCAACTAGCGTCATGGTGTATAGGGTCATTTTTCAACCGGTCCAAATCAGGAAGGCTGAGGCCTACCATGAAGGGGAGCAAGGGCACAGCCGAGGTAGTTCCTATGGCGGTTCTGCTAGTAGCAGTCCCGGCATTAGGGTCGGGATTACCGCTAGCATTAGGCCCTGGACCAGACATAGTGAAGGTGACAGGGGGAGAACCGGAAGTAAATGGAGAACCCTATGAATCAGAAGAGGAGTCGGAATGTGGACTCGGAGGAAGACTGGCTCGACGACAGCGGGACGGAGCAGGTCGATCGACCGGAAACTGAGGGTGAAGGCCAAGAAGTCTCCGGGATGTGCGCTTTGGGGGCGCAATGGTGACAACACAAACACGGCACGAGGGGAAGAAGAACGACCGACAAAGGCAGGGAGGTGCAGAATCAAGTGAATACAATGTCGAAACAAGGGCAGAAAGGTGCAGTGTCAATTGATTTTAAAGTCTTTGCCTGGCGGTGTAAACCAGGCTCTTCTTCGCTTAGGGTGAGTGTGTGGTGTGCGTTAATTTTAATTTTTAAACCCTTTTCGTTTTGAGAGCAAGAGAAAAAGTGTGTTGCGTAACTGAAAATAATGCTGCAAAAAACAGTATATAATGCTGAAATAACAGAACATTAACAGCTACTAGTGCATCGATCCAACCCAAGAAGGTGGGTCTCTCAAAACTAATCTAAAAGAGGGAAAAAATCTAGTCAAAACACTCATGCCCAGAGATAATCCAGCTCAGGGATTGTATAAGATCCAAGAGAAGTCTCATCCCTCATGGCTGGTGCAGGGATCATCACCAAAAGGGGAGGTATGTGGCCTGGAAAAAGATGAAACTGTGAACACTGAAGACTGTGAGAGGTCCTTTGTGTCCAAACAAACTTAAGAGGTGATTCTCAAAGGAAGAAGAGTCATTTAAAGGGATCTGAAAAGGAGGGATCAGATCTGAAAAAGAAATGGCTGAAAACTCTGAAAATTTAGAAAACTTACAGTAGCTAAAACTCTTCGACAAAAAGTGGAGGGTACTGAGGCCCTAGGGGGCTAGATTCCCACTTAGTTGAGTAAAGAAGAGCAAGAATAGGTCTAAACAAGTGGAGACGGAGGTCAGACAACCCAGACAGAGGTTCAGACAAAACCCAGAAAATTTTCAGAAAAATTCCAGAAAAAAAGTCCAGGTCGCATTTTTTGACCTGTTTTTCGCTCAAGTAGTAGTTTTTGGGCTGTTTTCCGCTACCTAGGTCGTAGTTAATGGGCTAAAAAGTGCGACCTGGAATCTAGGTCGTAGTTTATGGGCTGAAAAGTCCGACCTGAAGCTCCGGGTGTCCCGGCAGCAGATTTCCGAAAAAGTTGTCGCCTCAGTTGCGGCTGATGTCTGTCACCTGCGCAATAGGGCCAGAAACACGTGGAAGTTAGAAATTTTAATGTTTTAGGGTTTTAGAGAGTTTTAAAGGTGAAAGGCACCATAAAAATAGGAAAAATAAAAAGCTGAAGAGAAACCCTAGGGTTTGAAGTAGTTGGATATGTAGGAATATGAAAAACGACAGTGGTTGTAATTGAAAACCCGTGTGGAGTCGCCAATTGTTAGTATGAATCCTTTGTCGAAGTGTACGAAAAAAGACCACTTTAGCTACGCATAACTAATAGCCCTAACATCAAAAGTGGCTGCCAATATCTTTAGATCTGCAGTTAGTTGATCAAGAAAAGAGCTGCAAAAAACCAGATCTATGCATAGAAAGACATTAAGCAATAAAAAGAAGGGTTTGCTCCATATATCCAATAGACAAGACAAGAACAATTTTTGAAAGAATTTTTGTATTAAGGGCACCTGGGAGAAAAACAAGAAGGCGTATCCAATTCTCCTCAATGGGATGGGTTCTTGGAAGTCCTCAGCACTTCAGATCTAGAATCTCTCTCTCTTGTTGGTGTAAAAAACCCAGACAAAGATAGAACTCAAAGGGAGCTCACACAGCAAATAATGTAGAAAAATGTGACCAAGTGTATAGATTCAGAGTGATCTAATAGGCAACAAAAGGTGAAGAATGGTAGGAAAAACCCTCCTATTTATAACAAAATATCGGGTCATTCTAGATCTTGGTGCATGATTCAAATAATGTTAACCAAATCTAGATCCACCTTTTATGGAATATTTTATTATATTTGTTGGAGGGAAAAAGTATTTGACTTGGGTCAAATCCCTTTATTTGTCAATAATAAATAAATAAATGATTTATTTATCTTTTAAGGAAGTGGTTGAAGGATAATCAAATAAATAATGATTTATTTAATTATTTGTGGATGATTTGGTCATATTTAACAAGGAATATTATCTAAATAAGATTTAAATAATTATTCCTAGAAAATAATAAGATAAATAAAGGTTTATCTAATTAATTTCTTTGTTTTTGGGTTAAACATGACTGGGAATAATAATTAAATTATGGCTTAATTAATTATTCCATGAGGAAAATTAAACAAAATGGGTTTGTTTAATATTTCCTTTTGGGGTTTCCTGTTTTGACCATAAACAACCTAATAAATGTGGTTTATTAAGTTGTTTTACATAGTGAAAGCAATTTTACTTAGGGTAAAATTGGTCTTACATGGTGTACTTGGGTCCATCTAATGATAATAGGTTAGATGACCAAAAAATGGTGTAACAATATATATATATTAAGGATGTGGTTCAATGACCTCTGAGGAAGATCCTTTTCATCATTGCTAGATTGGTTAACATTGCTACTCTATATTTAGCTAACATGTCCCAAATGCAATATGTGTTGTGTTAGCACTCCACCAGTTCTTCGAAGGCTGTAATATTCCAAAATTTTCACATGTTTATTGGAATATTAGAGTTCTTAATAAAATTAATTAATTAAGTAAATAAAAGGGTGGAGGGACCCATAATCCTCAAATATGAATAAGATCCACTTTTGATGTGTGAATGTGGAAAAATTATACATAGATCTAGATAATGGAGTAGTGGAGTAGCTAATTTATGATAGAGTAGTGGATATCATGTCTCATTTATGAGAAATATCATGGAGGTTAAAGCAGTCAACTAAGATCATGGATGGAATCAAATGTAAGATAATAGAGCATCCATGCTGAGATGATGGAGGAAGTGGTGCATTAATGCACACATGATGGAGAGAGTGGCCATTTAATGCAAACTTGATGGAGGACATGGAGATACAGCGCAGTCAACAATGGAGACTTATGTCCACATGCACAGTTCAATTTAGAGGTGGGCCAGGGCTTGGGAAGGCTCACTTTTCATATAAGGAAGATGAAGGCATAATAGAAGGAAGATTGGATTATTCATTTTTTTTATCTGTTTAGATCTAGATCTGTCTTAGGACATTTCTGTGCACTCTTATGTTTTTTATCTAAGTCTGCAGTGTTGTTTAGCACAGGGTGTTTCCAAACAGAAATCCCACCCTTACCCATGGGGGACTTCGAGTGCCTACTCTAGGAAGTTATTTTGAGCTTCTATTCATCATCAGAAATTGGTGCCACACTATTCCTTCTCTTTTCAGAGCACATACATTCAGAAATTATGCATTTCTAAAGAAGGGTTTGAGAGGAGGAGGTTGTCTTCAGTATTTCAGTTGAGGAACCGGTGAAGGATTTTTCCTATCACCTTTTACTTAAATATGAGCATTCCCGGAGTATCATTTTAGATCTAGAATCAGGCCAAACATTATTCACCTCCTATCGATAGCAGTCCCATCAAGGATTGCGTAATCCATCATTGTAGATCTAGAAGAGGAAGGAAGTTTCTAGCACTTCAGCTAGGAATCCTATGAGGGATCATCCCCTCACCTTGCCATCACTATTTTCATCAACCTGGAGCTTATTTGTAGCATATTTCAGTAGTCTTGAGTCTCTCCTTCTTGTACAACACAATTTTTCTAGAAGTTGCATATTCAGTTGCTGCATTTTGAGGAGGAGGAAGAAGAGACAAGATCTCAAGCTTCTCATTCTTGAAGATCTGGAGAATGGATCAACCCTTCAAACTTAGATCTGTATACATCAAATATTGCAGCCATCTTTGGATCATATCTAGCTTCAAATCTACATAATCTAGTAGTCAAGGGATCAAACCTTAGGAGGGTAAATTTCCAATCTCATAGATCTGGAATTTCCTTTGTGGGTTATCTTGGGTTTCCATCATAGTGCCCAGACCTTGAATCTTGGCATCATCAGAGCTCCTGAGCTCCATAGATCTGCATTTCCCTTTCAACCACCAACCATAAGATCATCATCAGCTAAAGGGACAATGCAGTATTGCTCCAGCAGCTCTCCAGTTACACAATGCCTGCCTTGGCATGTTTTCGGGGTCATTCTAGGCCACTTCTTTGGCTAGAGTACCTCTATTTTGTACATTGTTGTAACTGAATCCATCTCCTATGAATAAAATGGCTCAGCTATTCTATATATTTTTGTACTGTTAAATCCTTTATGTATACTTGTTGTAGTTTCGAATATTTTATTTGTGTATCAATGCATTATTCCATTTTGGGATATTACAGTGGTATCAAAGGATGATCTTTGGCTTAGCTTGTGGAAATTATTGACAAAATATGAAAAGAAGATAGTAGAGATCTACTATTATGGAGGGATTAAGTTTTGCCTCATATTTCTTTAGAGATATGAAGGATCTCTCTAAAGAGAGCAATGAAACAAGAAGATAAAGGCAAAGAGAAACCTCAATAAGGTTTCAGAATGAATAAGGTCCCAGTACTTCTTATCAGTAGCAAAGAAGACCCGAGAATCATAGATCTCCTCAAAGATATACTATTGCCACTTTACTTGAAGAAGGTGAATGGTATATAGATGAAGAAAGAAGAAACATGGAACCTGAAACTCATGAGACTCTCAGTTTATATCTTGAAGAGTACAAAGCATAGTCTAGAGCATTCAAGGAGAATCTAACTCTCCAACAATTCTTCAAACTCAAAGAAGAAATAAGATCCTATAGCAGCAACAGAAGAAAGAGGCACAACAAATTCTATTTTCCTACATTTTATGGATCTTCCTCAAGCACTGTAAAGGCTTGGAGGAAAGAGTTAGATACATTTTTCATGCTACATCTTGTAGCTGAAAAAGAGGTTGTTCAGATTGCAGCACTTCATCTTCATGGTGAAGCTAATGATTGGTGGTTTGGTCACATGGAGCATGCAAAGGTGACTAAATATTCAGATTTCTTTTCAAAGTTAAGAAATAAGTTTGATAGGAGAAGAGAAAAGATATTTCACAAAGAGAACTTTCTTGAGAAGTCAAAGGAGGATGTCATTCTTGTCATTCTGGACAAAGAGTCACTACATTCACCACCAACCATAGAAGTGTTTGTATCCGGAGGAGAGACACTTGCATCTTTGCAATATAGTCTTAAGCTATTGACATATAGAGTCCCATGCATGATTCAGGAGATGCATGAGGAAGAGGAGGAATATTCCAGCGCTATTATATTGATAGAAGAGCAGCCATCACTCCTACCAGCAGTTGGAGAGACCATTTTCCCAGTTGGAGGAACTCTTGTGGTCTTGCAAGAGGTTCCCACACATCATTTGATCCAAGGTATGGATCCACTTTCATCTCATATTGTTTCAGTACATCTTATTGAAACTTATGGGAACATGCCATCAAGGCCATTGCATGACCAAGGATTATAACAACATGTTGATATTAAGCATCAACATATCACTGCGTAGAGGAACCTTGATTTAATAAAGGAAGAGATGAAGAACCATCCTAGTTTTTCACTGATGAACTACATTCGACCATTTGAGTTGAAATGTGGAGTTTTGGAAGATGGGATGAGTATGATCCTATGTACAATGGTTTTTTATGAGTTCATCATTCTTCCTTGCTTTGAGACAACAGATACATCATTATGGAGATTAGCAGCGATGTCCATGAGCAATAGTGAGAAGAAGAGGAGCCATTCCTTATGGTATCAATCCAATGGAAGCTTCATTCATGAATCCATGGAGAAGAAGGTGATAGATGGTAGACATCATGAGATGGGAAATATTTTCCCCTTTAAAGATGACTCTTTCTCAATGAGCATCTCATAGCTCAAAGAGAAACTTCTACCTGCAGCAGATCCAGAACCTTATTGGTTTTGGAGGGTCATTGATGAGAAGAATATCTCATAGAGAGATCTCATTGGAGGTGCACTTCAACATATCATGGAGTGCAAAGTTCTTCATCAGTTTGAGGAGGATGGTATTCTACATTGGGAGGATACCATGTTTATGAAAAAAATCATTCATCATCCACACTAGGATGAGTGGGTGAGGATGATAAGCTAGGGGTTGTAGGACCACTTGCAGATATATGACATGGGCTAGCAAGAAGCTTGGCTACTCTAGTTGCTATTGGGCGAGTATGGTTACTACCCAAAAGCTCATATTTCTTTAAACCATACCTTGAATAGCACTCATATAATGAAGAAGGGGGCATGGCTATGCTGGCTTCTCGTGGGTGAGTATGGTTACCACCCAATGGTTCATACTTTTCTCATTCATGCCTTGCACATCACTAAAAGAATGGAGAAGAAAAAGGCATGGTTACTTTGGTTATTTCTAAGAGAGTTTAGCCATCACATGACATCTCTATGTCTATGTGTTTTGTATTGTGTAGAACTTGGCATGGTACTCTCATGATGTGTATTGATGGTGTTTGATTTTATTTGGTTTATGTGACATTCCAAATATCTACCAGTATGCTTTTACTGCATGATGCACATGAGAAGGTGAAGAGGCAAAAAAATCTATTGTTGATTTGGTTGCTTTTGGGAGAGTTTGGCTTGACCATCTTGCATAATGGAGATGGAGGATGACAACAAGAGGCCTTACTCTGGTGGCTACTATTGGGAGAATATGTTTTGACAACTTTTTCTACCCATATGTCTCTATGTCTTCTATTACACAATGTTGGAATGATGCTTGGATCAGACAAGGCCAACAGGGATAAGGATGAAGGCATGTCAATGCTCAATCTACTTCATGAAGCATGGGATGAAGAGATGTTTTGTGAGATGGTACTTTTCCTTTGTGGGGAGAACCACTTTATTTAATGTATCTCATGTATTTATGATGATTTTGGGCAGCTTATGGTTGTCACTTAGTACTTCTTGAAGAATGAGGGACATATAACTACACAGTTAGAGGTCACTCTATGCATTCTTGAGAGACAACTTTGAAACAAAACATGCATAACACATTGCAGTAGATGGGGGAGGCCTTCCTTATGTGGATGCCATTTTGAGGGGGATAAATGGCTTTGCATATACTTTTGCAGTTTCTTGAGGACAAGAAATTTTTTTCCGGAGAGGACTGTAATATTCCAAAATTTTCACATGTTTATTGGAATATTAGAGTTATTAATAAACTTAATTAATTAAGTAAATAAAAGGGTGGAGGGACCCATAATCCTCAAAGATTAATAAGATCCTGACAAATTAGACATAGATCTACATAATGGAGTAGTGGAGAAGCTCATTTATGATAGAGGAGTGGATATCATGTCTCGTTTATGAGAAAGATCATGGAGGGAATCAAATGTAATATCATATAGCATTCATGATGGGATGATGGAGGAAGTGGTGCATTAATGCACACATGATGGAGAGAGTGGCCATTTAATGCAAACATGATGGAGGACATGGAGATACAATGCAGTCAATCATGGAGACTTATGTTCACATGCACAGCGTAGTTTAGAGGTGGCCCAGGGCTTGGGAAGACTCAATTTGCATATAAGGAAGATGAAAGTAGAATAGAAAGTATTTTGGATTATTCATTTCTTTGATATGTTTATATCTATATCTGTCTTAGGACATTTCTATGCACTCTTATGTTGTTTAGCTAAGTCTGCAGTGACATTTAGCATAGGGTGCTTTCTGAGCGAAAATCCCCTCACCTTTCCATCACTATTTCCATAATCCTGGAGCTTATTTGTAGCATATTTCAGCGGGTTTGAGTCTCTCCCTCTTGTACAGCGCATTTTTTCCAGCAGCTGCATATTCAGTTGTTGCATTTTGAGGAGGAAGAAGAGACAAGATCTCAAGCTTCTATCTTGAAGATTTGGTGAAGGGATCAACCCTTCAAGCTTAGATCTATATACATTAGATATTGTAGCCATATTTGGATCAGATCTAGCTTCAGATATGCATAACCCAATACTCAAGGGATCAAAACTTAAGAGGGTAAGTTTCCAATCTCGTAGATCTGGAATTTCCTTTCTGGGTTATCCTGGGTTTCCATCATAGTGCCCATATCTTGAATCTTGGCATCATTAGAGCTCCTGAGCTCCATAGATCTTCATTTCCCTTTTAGCCAGTAGTTGTAATATCATCATTCGCTGAAGGGACACCACAATATTGCTTCCAACAACTCTCCAATTATGCAATGCCTGCCTTGGAATGTTTTCAGGGTCATTCTGGGCCACTTCTTTGGCTAGAGTACCTCTATTTTGTACACTGTTGTAACTGAATCCATATCCTATGAATAAAATGGCTCAGCTATTCTACATATTTTTGTGTTGTTAAATCATTTATGTATACTTGTTATAGTTTCAAATATTGTGTTTGTGTATCAATGATCCGGATTTATGCAGGAACGCAAAAAAATAAACATATAACCATAAATACAGAGATGCAGTGGAAATAACACTTCATTTCATTAATATCAAGAACTGAAATTTGCTTACAGACAAAATGTAAATAAAACTAGCTAGGGCGCTGGTAGCTATCTCTGAGAAGAGATGTGGCGGCTACAGGCCTCTGAACTGAGTTACAATGAGGCTCGAGGGCCTATTTATTATTGAGAAACAATGGAGAACCCTCAACATCCCAAAAACCTAACCCTAGGAGATGAAGCGCCAAAACTATGGGCCCCGTTTTGGGTAAATTGGTGTTTCAACTTCCCAGGGACGTAACTTTGGCATACTATCTCCGTTTGACGCACATGATACATCATTAGAAAGCTCTATCCGAGGACTACAACTTTCGCCATGAATATCATTCCAGAAAAGAATGATATTTGCTGGAGGTGCGATGCCCAAAAAACGTCGTTTAGGGCCTCAAAACGGCTCCGGAAGTTCAGGACCCGAAAAACTGCTAAAAATAGTAAATTATGCCAAAACTGAAAAACTGAAAGAGACAATGGTGGGGGCCCAAGTGGAATAGGCGGGTGGCCACCAATATCCACCTGGATCATTCCTCCCCCCTTAGGAAGCAATGGTCCCTATTGCGTTAAGTTCCTCCATGAGATGAGGAAATTTCTGCTGAACTTGGTCCCTGGTGAACCACTTTCCTTGGTGCAGGAGTTGGCCATCTTTGACAACCCGATATAGTTGGATCTTCTGCTGGCGAGTGTTCTTGATTTGCATGTCCATGATGCAATCTGTGGTGGCCTGTTCCATGCAGTCTAGATTTAACTCAGTTGGTGTGAGTTGTTCTACAATGTCTGAGGTGTCCAGTAGAGGTGGGAAGTAAGGACGAAGGCGATCCACATTGAAGACTGGGTGCAGACCAAGGAATGGAGGAATACTAAGCTCAAAGGCATTGTTCCCTACAGCCTTGGTGATGGTATACGACCCATATCGGAGTGGGCGAAGCTTGGGGTGGGGTCCAGTGAGGCACTCCTTCTGCAAATGTAGCCATACTTTGTCGCCCACCTGGAAATTGTGTGGCACCCGGTGTTGATCATGGCGCTGCTTGTACTTCGCATTGGCTCTGTCCAATATATCATGAACCTATTGGTGGATGTGTTGAATGCGCTCGATGAAGCTACTTGCTTTATCAACTTCAAACTGGACGTGCGCTGAATCGGCCTGAGCAGCTGCAAATGGCATGGCTACGTCAATGGGACATAGTGGCTGGAATCCCAAGCCCACCTGAAAGGGGCTATGGCCAATTGAACTGTGGAGAGCCCGGTTATAACTATGTTGTACATAAGGGAGGCTCTCATCCCATGTGCGTGGATGCTTTGAATTGTACATACGTAGAATGTGTACAATCATTCTGTTGACGACCTCTGTCTGGCCATTTGTTTGGGGATGGAAAGCTGTGGACTTGGTGAGCTTTGTGTCCATCATTGACCAGAGGCTGGACCAAAATGTGCTGAGGAACCTGCTATCTCGATCTGATATGATAGACTGTGGGATTCCAAAGTGCACCCATACTCGTTCAAAGAAGAGTTTAGCAGTGGCTTCTGTTGTGATATTCTTCTTACAGGCCGCCATAATGGCCATCTTCGAGAATCTGTCAACGACCACGAAAACACAGTCATTGCCATTCTTAGTAGAGGGCAGGCCCGACATGTAATCCATGGAGATGGATTCCCACGGTCGACTAGGGGTAGGTAGTAGAGTATATAGGCCTTGCTTCTTGATGGTCGGTTTGGCAATGGCACAAGCAGTGCAGGATCTGATGTGCTTCTCGACATCCTTTCGAAGGTTCGGCCAATAGAAATACTTCTATAGTATTGCTACTGTTTTCTCGACCCTGAAATGCCCAGCGACTCGACTGTAGTGTGCTTCCCATATCATCTTAGCACGCTCGCTTGAAGGAACACAAAGGTGTCCCAGGTGACATAAAAGTGCATCTTGGAGGTGAAAATTTGGAACTTGCGTGCCCCCCAAGAGTGCCTTGTAAGTGTGGCCGAATTCTGGATCACTCTCATAGAGAAGCGGCCAATCAGAAGTCTCGTGCCCACAAGAGTTGAGCACGGTGGTGAGCGCCACGATCGGTGGTCGGCTGAGGCAGTCTGCAACATTATTAGTGCTACCCTTCTTGTACTTGATGTTCAAATGAAACTGTTGCAGATATGTGGACCACTTCTGATGGCGATCATTCTGCAACTTCCCTTGTGTCTGTATGAACTGCAGGGGCCGGTGGTCCGTGTGGATGATTGTTTCCTTCCCCAAAATGTAATGCTTCCATTTTCGACAGGCTTGCACAATGGAATACATTTCTTTGTCATAGGTGGGATACTTGTGAACTGTCTCAGACAATGTCTCACTGTGATATGCCACTGGATGTCCCTGTTGAGTAAGAACTGCCCCAATAGCATAGTCAAAGGCATCTGTCTCGATCTCAAATGGCTGTTGCAAGTCTGGTAATGTGAGCACTGGGGCAGAATAGAGGCGATTTTTCAATTCTGTGAACGCCTTCTGTTGAGGTTCCGACCAAAAGAATTTTTCTCTCACTCCTCCCTTGGTGACTTGACTCAAGGGCCAAGTGATATGAGAGAATCCCAACACGAATCTATGGTAGAAATTAGCAAGACCGAGAAAGCTGCGAAGCTCTGTTATAGTGGTTGGGGCTGGCCAATCCCGAATGACTTGGATCTTGGCTGGATCCACATGCACCCCCCTTTCATCAATAATTTATCCCAGATATTGAACCTGGGTCATGCCAAACGTGCACTTCTCCAAATTGGCACACAACTTGTGTTGCCGCAGTGTTTGGAGGACTTGTCGGATGTGATGAAGGTGCTCTTCCCAAGTGTTGCTGAAGATCAGAATGTCATCCAAGTACACCACTACGAATGAGTTGGTGAATGGCCGCAAGATGTCTTCCATCATCCTCATGAAGGTTGCGGGAGCATTCGTCAACCCGAAAGGCATGACCAGCCATTCAAAAAGGCCTTCCTTGGCTTTGAAGGCAGTCTTCCACACATCAGAGGGTTCAATTGGTACCTGGTGATACCCAGACTTCAGGTCGATCTTGTTGAAATATTTTGCACCTTTGAGTTGGTCCAGAAGGTCATCAATCCGTGGGATTGGGTACCTATTCCAGACAGTGATCTTGTTCAGTGCCCGATAGTCAATACAGAGTCTCCACGTCCCATCCTTCTTCTGTACCAACACGATCGGGCTCCCACGAGGCGATGAACTTGGTCTGATATGACCTTTCTGCAACAGCTCCTGAATCTGCCTCTTGATTTCATCATTCTCCATAACAGAGCGCCGATAGATCGGTCCATTAGGTAGCAGCGCACCGGGGGTCAGATCAATCGGGTGCTTGACCTGACAATGCAGAGGAACCCCTGTGGGTGAGGTGAATATGTCCCCGTACTCCTCCACAACCTTATCCATTTGTTGTTGTTGTGCAGAGGAGCCCTGTCTGGAGGTCGTGGCCACAGTATTCTTCTTGCCCTGGGGGCAGATCATCAGGAAAACGAATTTCCTGGTTTGGGAAATGAGCTTACTGCATTGTTTTGCAGTAACCAAAGAGATAGCCGCAGGAGGTGGTACCTCTGGTATCCTGTACAAATTATTTCCAAAAGTAACAATGACAGCACAAGGTCGAGACTCATACACAGCATGGCGCTTCCATAAGTATGGTTTTCCTAATAATACATCAGAAACATCAATAGGAGCAACATCACATAATACCTCATCCGTGAAGGGCTTGATGCTATAGGGAAGGCGGCACTGCTGGCTGATGCAGAGATCTAGTCCTTGGTGAAGCCACCCGATGGTGTATGGATGTGGGTGAGCTGTGGTCGGAAAACCCAACCGCTTCACAGCGTCTACTGAAATGAGGTTCTTTTGGCTCCCATTGTCAAAAATGAACTGTACAGGGGAGCTCTTTACCCACATCTGGGAGTGGAAGAGACGTTCCTCCTCCTCTGGATCTTCCGGTTCCTCCTTCTGGATCTTTGTAGTGGCAACAGTGGCATTGGGCTCCGCATCAATAATTTGTTTCCATTTTTCATTCCCCTTTTCAGGTTCTGATTCTTTCCCTTGCTTTTGATTCGCAGATCCAAAGTCTCGCTTCTTCTGTTTGAATTTCTGCTCAATCTTGGCAGCATACCGGTATGCCGTACCAAGCGAGGAGATGTCGAGGAACTCCATTTCCTCCTGAATGTATCTGTGTAGACAGCCGCGATACTTTAGCACCAAATGTTTCTCAGAATCTTTGATACCCAACTTTGTGCGCAGGGTATGGAACAGATTCGTCAGCTCATGCACATCTTGATCCCTTTGTTGTCGTAGTGTGGTCCATTGTATGTACTTGTCCTCATAGCTCCCCACGGGATAGTACTGTTCCTTGACGGCGTCTCGGAAAGAATTCCAAGTTGGTACAACTGAGAACAGAGAGGGTTCTGTCTGGTCCTTGTTCTCACAGTAGGTTTCCCACCAGTCCTTAACATGGGGGGTAGCTTTGAGGAGTGCAAAAATAATCTTCTCCCGGTCTGAAAAGTCATGAACCGAGAAATATCCTTCTAACAGATTCAACCATTTATCTACAGCATCTGCGTCTATTTGACCCTCAAATATGGGAATGTCAAAATTTACTTGTACCTTAAAAGGAGTCGCGCCTCCAGAGTGGCTGCTAGATGCAGATGCGCCGCCGGTGGGTAGCCGTTGAAGGATCTGAACAAAGTTATCCATCATCACGTTCCTTTGTTTTTCGAGGGCCTCCTCGAGCAATATTTTGATAGGATCTCCTGCTCCCTCATCTTTCTTTTCGTCCCCCATGGGTGTCCGTCGAGGTTTGCGAGGCTGATCTTGCAAAGGTTCCACCAGATCAAGCCCTAGCTCCTTATACCCTGACCTCGTTGGGGACATGCAAAGAAGGATCGAGAAAAAGCAGACCGCTCTGATACCACTGATCCAGATTTATGCAGGAATGCAACAGAATAAACATATAACCATAAATACAAAGATGCAACGGAAATAACACTTCATTTCATTAATATCAAGAACTGAAATTTGCTTACAGACAGAATGGAAATAAAACTAGCTAGGGCGCTGGTAGCTATCTCTGAGAAGAGATGTGGCGGCTACAGGCCTCTGAACTGAGTTACAATGAGGCTCGAGGGCCTATTGATTATTGAGAAACAATGGAGAATCCTAAACATCCAAAAACCTAACCCTAGGAGATGAAGCGCCAAAACTATGGGCCCCGTTTGGGTAAATTGGTGTTTCAACTTCCCAGGGACGTAACTTTGGCATACTATCTCCGTTTGACACACATGATACATCATTAGAAAGCTCTATCCGATAACTACAACTTTCGCCATGAATATCATTCTAAAATGGAATTATATTCACTAGAGGCGCGATGCCCAAAAAACGTCGTTTAGGGCCTCAAAACGGCTCTGAAAGTTCAGGACCCGAAGTGGAATAGGCGGGTGGCCACCAATATCCACCTAGATTAATCAATGCATTATTCCATTTTGGGATATTACAAAGGCTGAAAAGAAGGCTAACAAAGGTAACCACATACCACTTTGACCTAGTAGCTCGCCATACCGGGCTTAGAGGGCTCTCTCGATGAGATCACAATCAAGGATTGGCTGTGCTATGAAGGATATGAGGCAATATATGATAGGCTCAGGTAGGTTTTGAGTGTTTTAGGGTTTGATGCTAGGTCAGGGTGAAACCAAGTAGCTAGGTCTAAATATCAAAATGGTTTACAACTGCAAAGATATAAAGTAGCAAGGTAGTAGTGGATTTGTAATGGCTTTAGGGTTCTGTAGGCATGGTGGAGGGTCTGAAAAAGTAGAGGGATTTAATGAGCATGTTTAACCATGAATTCATTAAACTTGAAGCATGAAACACAAAATTCCATTCCCATATAAACATAGCATTAGGGTAATTTTGAGGTCTAAAATGGGCCTCCTAAGGAAATTATAAAATAATAGTGGAAATAATAAAATAAGATTTGATTACATCATCAAATTTTAGAGGGAAAAAAGAAAAAACTACTTTTTCAACTCGTATTTTCAACTTATCTCCAAAAAAATTTACTCAAATTTCGAGCGGGAGTACTCGTTGGATGCAAAATTTAATTACTCATCCAAGGAGTAGCCATGTTGCATACTTTCAATGGATCCTACTACACGAAAACTGAGAAATACATGAAAAACGTGATTCCAATAATACTTTTTATGTATTTCTCATTTTTCGTGTAGCAAGGTCCATAAAAAGTATGCAACATGGGTACTCCTTGGATGAAGAATTAAATTTTGCATCCAATGAGTACTCTCGCTCGAAATTTGAGTAAAAACTTTGGGAGATAAGTTGAAAATACGAGTTGAAAAATTAGTTTTATTATTTTTTAATATTTTTACCCTTTTACTTAAAAAATGTTGAATCATCCCCCATGGTTGACATCATCATCTTGAATCCTATTGGTTCTTATAAAGTTTATTTTGGTTGTACATTTTTCTTAAGAGGCCCATTTTAGACCTCAAAATTCCCTTAATGCTAAATGAAAATAATTCTACCTATGAACTGTAAGGAGAGCCACTAAAAATACAATATATAGAAAGAGGAGCTATACATCATTCATAAAATACTATAACAAAGAAAAAACATGATCATAAACTCATTGCACATAAATTCCTAGATAATAGTTGGAACTGCATCCTTCGATTTTTTAGTATGAAAGTGAAAGTACAAACTACACGAGATACAATCCTCTTATGACCAACCAGTCAAATGACTGTTAAAATGATAGATATATACCAAAAAAGCCTGTTACACAGTAATTTTTCACCGTCCCTACAATCCCCATCTCGCCCATTGGAGGGTCGTTTCTGTGACCAATAAGCAGTGTCATGCCTTGCAAATACCATCATTGCATCCCTTTCCATGAGGACAACATTCCTTCTCTTGATCATTTCCTGAGCAGAGCCCTAAAAACACCTGTTTTTGCATTGGCGCTGGTAGCCCGTTATGTACCCGCGCCAATGGGGGAAAATTAACACTGAGCCCGCGCCAATTGGCGCTCTGTCCCAGTGTTGTACCCGCGCCACTCTGTTTATGGAAAGTTTTTTAAAAAAGAGGCGAAGTTTCGATTACAACAACTTCGTGGATGAGTCATCAAGAGTGGTTTCGCCTGAATAACCACGGCCTTCCTCCTTTGGCCTCTTGTTTCCACCTTATGGGGAACCTCCCAAGGGATAAGGCCTCCCTTCCACTATTGTAGGGATCCCAACCTCCTCCTCTCCTCTATAAATATAGCCTTCATCCATTGATGAAGGGGATGAAGGGCTGAAGGGCTGAATGGCTGAATAGCTAGTTCCCAAGAGCCTAATGCTGCAAGAGCTTTAATCCATTCCCTTAAGGAAAAATTTAAGTAAGGAGACTATTGTCAAGATCCGAAGAGAGAGGTTTGTACCATCCTTGATAGGCTTTTCGAGACGTGTTCTGCTGGCAACCCGCCGAAGAAGAATTCAGCGTCAGAACTATGGTTGTATTCTTCCTTTGATTGATTAATAATAAGCGACTATTGGTTATGGTTCCACTCTTGTTATTGTTTATGATGATGAGTTATGTCCTTTCTGACTGACATATAGTTGCATCTACTGGATTTTACGCTTGCGTTTGTTTTTTTTCTTGCGTGTGCAGGTGTCCATCATGGAGATCGTGGGGATCGTGATCTGCTAGAGCTAAGGAACGGGAGCACTACCTCTTCTACAAGCAACAGCGTTGGATTCCAGGTAAGCCTACATCACTAGTTGGTTTATTTGCAATTAGGAACCTGCACTATAGCGTAAACGATTGTTGCTAGACCCGGTCTGGGCTAGTAGGGATCGCCTCTATCCGCAGAGGGGATTTACCTCCACAACAAATTGGCGACTCTGCTGGGGATCATTGGCTTGTTGTTGTTTTCTTTATGAGCTATAGACGGAGCCTGAAGTTAGCCAGATAGCCTTCGAAACTCTTTTTCTCTGCAATTGCGTAGTAGATCAAAGCTGCTTCAGTCAATCTCCGGTTTAGTTTATGAACTGAACACTTGGAGTATTGTCTTGTCTTTTCGGTTGTTTCTCGATTCTGCTTGCTTGATCGGCTCTTTTGGCTGGCTCTTTTTGTGATTTTGGCTTTTGGTTCAGCCCCAGAGGATCAGATCTGACTTCTGTGTTTCTGAATTTTCATCTTTTCATGGTTGGCTTCATTGGCGCGATTTCTTCCCTGACAGTCGCGCCAATTGGCACGGGTTGCCAGTTCATCACTCGCGCCATCCCCTGTCTAGCATGGATTACAGCCAGACGGTCACACCATTTCCTGTAGGTGCTAGGGTTTACCCTTGTTCGGAAGTTTCTTTGGGTCAGTACTTTGCTTCTGGGTTTGTTTTAGATTCCGCTTGAAGTGGTGATTTTGGTCTTGGTTGGGAAAAATTCTTTGTTTTTTCATTTTCAGGCGTTGGTGCTTGTTGTCAGTTAGCAACCCGTGCCAATTGGGCATTGGCGCTAGTTTTCAGTGAGCAAGTTGCGCCAGTTGGCGCTAGTTGTCAATGACAAAGTCGGGCCAATTTCAGGGTGTGTGAAAATAGAGACTTTTTCCCTGAATCCTTCACCAGTGTGTCTTTCCCTTCCTGCCTTTCCTCTATATGAGCATAGATTACATTGCTTATTGTTTAGAATGTCTTCTTTCCATGATTGTTTGATGTAAAAAGGGAATGAATGCCTTGTTTTGATCTCATGCTTTGGAAGTCCTCTTTGTGTTTTGTCACCTTTTGAGGAATTTCGTTATAAAGTGTTTGAAACAACGATTGCATTCTTAGTGTGGTTTTGCATCCCTTTTGCCTTCATCTTTCATTAAGAATATTTTTGTTTATTTAGTTTTCGTCTCCAAGTATTTTTTTTTTTTAATGCATTAGATCACATTGCATTGAAAATTATTTTTGAGATTTATCATTGAACTTAGATCACATTGTTTAATGATTGAAAGCTAAAAATCGCTTTGAGTGCATTCTCTTTCATTGAAAGCATGCATTAAGTAGATTCTCATTTCATCGAAAAATGCATTGAGTTCATTCTTATTATTTGAAAAGGAAAAAGGAAATTTTTCATAGATTACAATTGCATAGTTTTCGAAAAACAGGATTTTGCATAGATTACATTGCATTATTTGCATCGTTGAATGTTTGAAATTACTTTTGGATAGTGAAAGTCATCTAGTTTGGAAAAATTTTGTTTACAGTGTTGTTGTTTGTTGCATCATTGTTTGAAAATCTTCCCTTAACTAGATAGCATTCATCGAATTGAAAAGTTTTCTTTTCTCATATAGCTGCATACAGGAGATTGTCAGATGACATACGGTAGGGCCTTGAAACCGAGACATAATTGAAGATCAACCATAAAATTTACTCAATTTACACTAAGGCAGCATTGAAACATTAACGAAATATTTAGAGGTCTAGGCTAGAGACGTGTTCCGGCGTATTTAAACCTAGTAGCTGTCGTTCGCCTCTTGGCTTTAGACAGCACTAGTACGGACTTCTGCTCCCCGTACCATCGCGTATATAAAGGGAGACCCCACTAGGTTTTTATCCTTTATCTATAGGAAGCCGAGTCTGCAGCCCTATACCTATGATACAATGAACACAGCATTCGAGGAGATTGCCTGCACATACGTTAAGTCCTTGGTTGATTTCTCTTTCATTTTGAAACCAAGGTGTATATTGCAGTTCACGGTTATTTGGTACACCCTTTGCCTAGCATTCCTGAGCAGTCATTTTGATCTTATCTGACTCCTTAAATTTTAAAATATCATCAAGCGCTTGTCCTTTCACGCTTGTTTCCAATCTGAAAGTGATAGAGTCACCTTTTGCCTGTTTCTCGACTCTTAAAAGATGAAACAGTAGAGTTTTGTTTCAATGTTTTAAAAATTAACTGCCCACGAAATATTCCTGGTTAAAGTTAGTTTCCTTAGGGTGTTGTTCTGAAGATTGTTTCTAATGGCAACTTTTCCAGAGTTCACCAACCAAGGAATCCCCTCCGATGGGAATCCTGGTAATTTTCCTCCTTTTGGGAATGTTGGTGCTCCTTACATGGCAACGTTGTCCCTTCCTGGGTTAACTATTGGATTGCCTGTTTGGTTGTTTTCAACCTCTGTGGTCCCGAATGTCTCGGCTATTGTTCAATTAGTTCCTCCACCTGAACAACATCATGTTGATTCAAAGGTGGACCTCTCCCCTTCTTCGCCTGTTTCTGCGTCCTCATCTTCTACTTCGCCTGGTGAAAGTCTGGATTCGAGTAACCAGGTGGCTAAGAAGAAGAAGAAGAAGTCTGATAAGAGAGAGGCTAAGGTTGCAGGTACTTCTTTTGAAGCACCTCCTCTTGATAAACCTTCCAACCCTCCGTGGAAAGTCAAGTTCCCTTGCATGTTGTGCACAGGAGATCATCTTCTTCGAGATTTCCCTGGCATTCCCAAGGTACTCGAAGTATGGTCCAACGGTAGTCCGTCGCTGCCTTTGGCTTCTGGGAGTCAGGTTGGTGGCACGTCTTCAACTGGTGCTAGTAAGGCTCCTAAGAAGCAGGGTAAGATCACAAATCCCTGTAATTTGTGTGGGGGGCACCATGCCATTCACCTTTGTCCGTATATGGATGAAGCCAAGCAAGCTTTGGAAAACTTGATTGCTTCTGCACCATGCCTTCCGACTGGTTACAAGCAGCTTTCTTTCATTCCTCCACCAACTGATCCTATGATTGGTCAAGAGTCATCCTTGGTCGATCCCACTCCCTCGAAAATTCAAATTCAGGAATCCATCCCTGACCAACCATTGGTTGTGGGATCGGTTGAGCTGGCCCCGTCTACGATGCACTAGGTCTTTTCCGTTGAGAGTGGACCTCACATCCATCAGGTTCTTCTTGTTTATTCAGATTCCTCGAATTTGGAGAAATATTCTCCTATCCCCATATCTCAAGAAGTTGCTCCTCCACCTCCCGTGATGGAGGTCCCGGAGGATACTCCTCCCGCCTTCGAGATGGAGGTCGTAGAGGATGCTCCTTCTTCTTCCATAACACCAGGGGAAGACCATCTCGATTCGATGGTAGCCCCTCCAAGTATTTTGGTCGCTTTCTTCAATTGGATTCTATTTACAGGATACCGCCTTCTGTCTTATGTGCCTTTCGAGATCACAGTATAGGCTTTTGGTCTGGTCGTACCCAGCACCATTATAGACGAAGGCGCGTCTGTCAGTATTTTATCCTCAACTACTTGGCAAGCTTTCGGTTCACCACCGCTTGCGCCTATTACGCAGAATCTGTTGGCATTTAACAAAAGAAATAATCAACCATTGGGGATCCTTCCAAGGTTACCTGTTACTTTGGGAGGTAAAATCGTCCATATGGATGTGATGGTTGTTCCAGGCCCCTTGGATTTCAATCTGCTCTTGGGGCGTGATTATACCTATGCCATGGGAGCACTTTTCTCCTCCCTTTTTCATGTGGTCTGTTTTCCACATGAAGGACGGATCGTGACCATTGATCAGCTTTCGTTCTTTGGTCCTGATGTGGCAGCTAGCCCGCCATCATCCCTTCCTAGTTTTTATCCACCCGTTGTATCTGCCCCACCGCAGGTCAACTATGTGGCTACCTACCCCATGCCTGTACCCAGTGATAGTGCCATTTTTCATCAAGTGCTGGGGGCATTGGATCCTGACTTCCAGGATGTTTTCCTTCCATCAAGAGTGGAAATCTTGGAAGCGATGACTTCTTGTTCATTATGATGAAGTCGTTCAGAGCATGGTTCCCTTCCTGTGTCAAGCTCTTTAAAAAATGAAACCAGGTTGTTGGAGCATGGTTCTTTTTCTGTGTCAAGCTCCTTAAAAAATGAAACCAGGTCTGGTCATAGCAGAGTTCCTTGTCTTGTGTCAAGCTCCTTAAAAAATGAAACAAGGTTGTCGAAGCAGAGTTCCTTGTCTTGTGTCAAGCTCCTTAAACCATGAAACAAGGTGTCCTGAGGATAGTTATTTTAATGTGTCAACCTCGTTAAAATAATGAAACACGTTTTTGTTCAATTCGAGTCTTTGATCAGATCTTGTAAAATCCCAGTCGAGTCTTTCTTAGATCTCGTAACTTGAACCTTCACTCCCTCCATCTGTTTACTCAGGTGCATGGACTGAAGATTGGGGGGCATGTACCTCGAATTGAGTCACCATGCTGGGGGCATGCTTACTTTTTCAAGCATAGTTTGTTTCCGTTTCAAGCTTGTGTAAAAATGAAATTGGTTTCAAGCATAGTTTATCGTTGTTTCAAGCTTGTGTAAAAATGAAACCAACTTCAAGCAGAGTTTCTTGATTTCAAGCTTGTGTAAAAATGAAACCATTCCCATTTTACCTCTTTTGATTGTCATTTTATCATCTTATTCTTTCCATATGAGCCTTGGTTTTCTCATTCCATCGTCACTATCTGCTTGGCCGATCATATGCCTTCACTTGGTTGTTTTACCCGTTCCTGAGGAACCGCTGCGATGAGTGGTATTTTTAGCCAGCCTCTTGACCTTTATTTTTTTCGAGCAGTTCCACCATTACCAGAACCAGTTGCTACCCTTTATACCACTCGTTCCTCCAAGTGGAGTCATCTTTTAGCTCTTTTCTGACTCTCTAAACATGAAAAGATTGTCAAGTTACTTGTCGTTTTGATCTCGTTAAAGTGGCTACGAAACGACATCTACCCAGTATACATTTACCCCTTTTTCGGGCTGGGATAGATCATTTACGAAAAAGGAATACCCTAGCCTATCGCGACTAGGAGGTTTTCTCAGACATAGTTTTCTACCTTTTCGAATCTGAGGAACTATTTACGAAAAGGGACCGTTGGAGTTTAATTTTCAGTTGTCTTTTCAAACTCTCTAAATATGAAAAGACGCCGAGTTCTTCCTTTTTCAGACTCGTTAAACCCTGATCACATCGGATTCAGTCGCAATGACGTTATTCGAGTCGCTCCTTCCTAGGGCTCGTTAAATGTACTAGGATGGATTCGTCCAAAGGATGAACTTACATTACAAGCATATGATATCCCCTTCAAGCTTGTTATCAAAAATAATTGGGGTACTCGCCAGAAATGGTGGGGAAAAAATGGAACCAGCATCATTGTCGTGTCGGTAGTATGTCGCTCTTGAACATGGCACTTTTCTGCATTCGTGTCGGGTTGGGGACATCTCATCTCGTCTCTCAATTGCCTCCATGGGTTTGGGTGATCCCTTTTGACCTCTCATCTGCTCTTTGCCTCGTCACTATGACCTCTGATCTTTTGATGTCAAATACTGCCAAACTCACTATCGTGCCGTTTATATGTTCAAGAGAAGTTGACCTCTGAAAATACCAACCTTCCTCTGATTCTCATCTTATCCTAATTCACAAGACATTATATTCCTCTGTCTCGTGTCGATGATGTGGGAAACATTATGGCCCACCTTCGGTCAAGGTCACTTCCTGTCCACTTTAGCTCATTATCCCAGAAGTTTATCTAGAGACTCCCTTCTGGTACCTTGGAGCCTGCATGCCTCAATGGCAGGTTCTTCGCATTCGACGTGAGGTTTTCATCATTGGCCTCTGATCGAGTGATTCTGTGGGTGTTCGACATCAGCTCATTGTTCACATGTTGTAGATTGTACCTGTAGTACCTTGAGGACCATTGGCGTTAATGGTGGTACCTCTCACGTCTGTTAACAACTTTCATCATTGGCTGGTAATCAGACGGTGTTCTTGCATGTTCGACTTCATCTCACGTATTCGCATGCTTGAACTTGTACTTTGTTCGGGTCGAGATGGAGCGCAAGACCCTGGATTCTTGTCTGTTATAATCCAGGCTGCGATTTTGTGGATTTTTCTGATTAGTTACATGACTCACTGATTGGATGGCTGCGACCATACCTGAGTCTATTTATCGATCCTCACTGGATGGATGTGTCCATGCCTTGGATCTAGATTATTACATACTCTGTTATGGATGGCTCGCCCATACCACATATATATCATGTATTTGAGATATCAGTTGTAATTCTCTACGCAAGTTTTCCGACAGCGGTGTTTTTAGTTGGACACGTTCTCGTAAAGCATTTCACCCCTCTCTCTCTTTCGGGCCTCATGCTTTAGGGGGCATCTGTTACACAGTAATTTGTCACCGTCCCTGCAATCCCCATCTCGCCCATTGGAGGGTCATTTCTGTGACTAATAATTTGTGTCATGCCTTGCAAATACCATCATTGCATCCCTTTCCATGAGGACAACATTCCTTCTGTTGATCATTTCCTCAGCAGACCCCTAAAAACACCTGTTTTTGCCTTGGCACTGGTAGCCCGTTATGTACTCGCGCCAATGAGGAAAATTAACACTGTGCCCGCCCCAATTGGCACTCTTTCCCAGTTAAGCACCTGCACCAATCTGATTTTGGAAATTTTTTTAAAAAAGGAGGCGAAGTTTCGATTACAACAACTTCATGGATGAGTCATCAGGAGTGGTTTCGACTGAATAACCACGGCCTTCCTCCTTTGGCCTCTTGTTTCCACCATATGGGGAATCTCCAAAAGGATAAGGCCTCCCTTCCACTATTGTAGGGATCCCAACCTCCTCCTCTCCTCTATAAATATAGCCTTCATCCATTGTTGAATGGCTGAATGGTTGAATGGTTGAATAGCTAGTCTCCAAGTTCCCAAGAGCCTAATGCTGCAAGAGCCTTGATTCATTCCCTTAAGGCAAAATCCAAGCAAGGAGATTATTTTCGAGACATCTGAAGAGAGAGGCTTGTCCCATCCCCGACAGGCTTTGTCAAGACGTGTTCTGCTAGCGACCCTCCGAAGGAGAATTTAGCGTCAGAGCAATGGTTTTAGTCCTCCTTTGATTGATTAATAATAAGAGACTATTGGTTATGGTTCCACTCTTGTTATTGTTTATGATGATGAGTTATGTCCTTTCTAACTGACATATAGTTGCATCTACTGGATTTTACGCTTGCATTTGTTTTGTTTCTTGTGTGTGCAGGTGTCCATCACGAAGATCGTGGGGATCGTGATCTACCAGAGCTAAGGAACGGGAGCGCTACCTCTTCTACAAGCAACAGTCTTGGATTCCAGGTAAGCCTACATCGGTAGTTGGTTTATTTGCAATTAGGAACCTGCACTATAGTGTAAACGATTGTTTCTAGACCCGGTCTGGGCTAGTAGGGATCGCCTCTGTCCGCAGAGGGGATTTACCTGCACAACAAAGCCTCTCCCCTCTCTTAGGGGTTGAATCCATGAGTTTTTGGAGCTTATTACATGATATGCTCAACAAAACCCTAATTTCTAGGGAGGTCAACCAATTCACCTCATCATAGGAAACTAGATACGTTTGAAAAAAAATTACATCAATAAGTATGTATCTACCCTATTTTACTATTCACCTACTCAATTACAATTCATGACATCATAAAATCATCATCATACATCAATTACATAGGTAAAAATTTAAACTGTTTCAAACCTCCTGTGAAAAATGTCTGCTAGAGAAAACACAGTGAATTCTGGAGAAAACACAACGTGCCTAGAGAAAGCGCAACGTGCTGGCGAAAAAGGAAATTTGAAGTCCTTTCAGGTGTCCCAATTTTGATATGAAAGTTTCTATGGATAGCCCTAGATGTCTACTACATGATAGGTGTTTCAAGAACTTCAAAAAGGTGGCTTCTATCCCTCCAAATATTCATTCTCCCAAGAATACTCAGAAAATATAGTGTGGCCTCCAAAACGAGGGCAGAAAGGACATATTTTGCTATTTTTGGGGCATTTTAACCCTCCAAAAGTGGCTGACATGGATCCAACATTGACTAGTATTTAAGTACACATCAAGAGGAATCCACCAATGCTGAGAATGCATCAATTGGACCTCCCCAACAAAAGCGTAGCCTGGCCCACGATGTGTTTTTGCCAGTAGGACCAGTTTTCAAAATTGCCAATTTTGACCAAAAACTCATAAAAATAAAAAAAATTCTCCAAAAAAAACCCAATTTGGTCTAGATATGCCTGACAAGGTATTTTATACTACTAAGGAAGCATCATAAAGTAGCTTCAAGTTACCCTTCTCCTTTTGACTAATTAGGGTTTCCTTCAGTTTTGCTTGCAATTATTTGACTTTGACTTTGTAAATTTGATTACTAGTGTAGTAGTGGTTAGCCATGTGTTTTTGTAACTTTTTGTCTCTTTTGGCCTTGTCAAGGAGATTTTCCAAGTGAATATTGACTTTATTAAGACAAAACTCCCTATTTTCATTGATTTCCATGGCTATCCTTTCTTCAAATGTCAACTCTTCCTCTAGTGGATTTTTCTCTCCTTCTTTTTGAAGTGCCCTTCGCAGACCCATGTTCCTTGGCCTTTTCCTTGTCACCTGATATTCATGCTTATCTAAATCTTCATTTTCGACCACTGGTTTTCCTTTCACATATTGCATACCAGCTTGAAATTTATTCTTATCTAAATATAGTTGTTTTACCTTCAACTGATTATTCTCTTTCTCTAAGAAGGAAATTATGAAATTAGCCCTTGCCAAATTTTCCTTAAGTTATTCAATCTGAGCATCATTCTCCTTGATGATATTCTCTAGGTTTTCGTGCTCTTCACTGGCCTCCAATTCTACTATATCAATTTCATGATGGATGAGCTCCTTATCAAGCAAATATGTCTCATCATGTGATGGAAATCCCTGCTCTGTTGATGTGGGCTTGGCCTCTTCCTCAATCTGAGGAGAAAATGCAATCCTTCTTCCTCTCTGGTATGTGTGAGTGACCTCAATATTCCTCCTCACTGAAACTATTCTAGGTGAGCCAACCTCCACATGTCTAGAGGGTGCTGATGGTGAACTAGGGCCAGTAGGCTAGCTACTTGAAGGAAAAAATATATATGCTTGCATGAAGGTTTTGCAAGAGAATATCTTCTTTTAAATATGGTGTAAAATAATGATTTTGATCAAAGCATGGTGGAAGAGGCTGGCTTCAAGACCACTCTGCCTATGTTGAACTTTTTTTTCCATCTTTTCCAGACTTCTGTAGAGGTAGTAGGGAAAATTGAGTGGATTTACCCCTATGAAATGTATGAGTATTCTAATATGATACCTGTATATTCTAGAAAATCTTCCCTCACAAGTGAAATAATTCATGATGATCTTCATCAGTGGTGTATACTTCTCAAGGAGGTGTCCAACAAGAAAAACCTTCTTCATGTGTTGTTGATAGTGCCTTTTGAGGTAGGGTTTGTAGTTTTTAATGTCTAGGTCTTGGTTTTTGAACCATTTCTCACCATGATTGGGTGTCCCTATGGCCTCTACTACTACATCAGTTGATATAGTTAATTTAACCCCTCCAATCATGACCTTGTCCTTTTTTAGCTGAGTGGAAAACAATTTAGTCAATGTGGCATGGTATTTTACTCTCTCAACTTGCTCACAAAAAGGAAGACATCCTATCTTTCAAAAACACTTCTTGGATAATGGTGAAGACAACAATTCATGATTGGTTAAGGGCTCATATCTTAACAGTTGGCCTATGGTCCACATCTATCAACTACCAGATTTACCCATGATCTTTTATTTCTTTGATGCTGTTAGAATTTCATTTTAAAAGAGCATAAATGAACATATATGCATGATGTAAAGAAGAGGAAACAATATAACCATCAACAACATAATAACATGAGATGTTTTTTGGGCCAGAATTGTAATCTATGGATAAATTATGCTTCCTTAGACAGGTGTTAGTCTAGAACAACAGGTTAAAGACTATACTACCATTTCTCCTAACCCAAAACAGATACACAGAGAGGATTGGAGGCTTACTTGTTTTAGTCGCTTCCAAATGGCTCCTTTCTGTCACTTCCACTACAGCTTCAAATTCAAGCAGTTTGTGAGCTGAATGCTTCCTGCAAGAAAGAACACTGAAACAACAGAAGATGCAGTAAAATAGATATCAATTCAAGCTAGTTAGCTAAATCAGTTAAGCATAAACTACATTCATCAACCAAGATCTTACAACATGGAAAATCAAAGTTAACATAGATGCATGTAGGGAAAAACAAGAAGTACTCTTTATTGATAATAGAAGGAGAGGTTACAACCTAGTTACTGATTTGAAGTGACCTTCCAGCATAGTTCCCAAGTCTCATCACAGCATAAATCTCTCCAGTAGCAACTCCACAAATCAAACTCTCAATTGAAAATTCTCCAGCATTTCTCTACTCAAATTCTTCCTCTTCAAACACTTAGATCTGTGTTCAATTTATAGATGAACTGTAGGTTGTTTTGCAATCAATAGCTTTCCAAAAATAGGCAATACATGTTTCCAGTCATGTAGATGTCAAATGGACACTTGGATCTGAAGCTTGACACATGTGAACTCTTCTAGAAGGCACTGGCCAAGTGGAGATTCCGGAACAATGACAATTTCGCTCCCAATGTGACCAACACACCTTTTAATTTCGGGAAGTGCTCTGCAGAGCAGCCTTGCATGGGGCTACTTGCATATACAACGCACTTAGGCCCCTTAGAGCCTGCATTGGTGAGCTCTCATATGCTAAATAATAAGCTTCAAACCATGGAAACTCTTGCTTGATGAAAGTCATTGTTTGATTTATGTTGTTTCTTGTCTTAGGGAATATAGCAACTGAGATGATAGGGAATGATAGACCCTTGATCATCGGTCCCGGAGATAATGCCCAGTTAACCAGGTCTGTAGTGTACCTAGAGGGGATAATATAGGGTACAGAGGGAGGTACCCAAGGGAATAATATGATGTATTAATATAAGAATGATAAATAAATGGGTGATAGTTAATAAATAAAGTGGTTAACCCACATTATGTAAGGGACCACATGTAGCTAGGGAATAAAGTGATAAGCCCATTGTATTGGATGTATGGTATTGAGAGACCCATGGTAACTACCCATGGTATTGCATGTATGAAACTTATATAGAGGTTAGAGACTCTCCATTGAGAGATGTCAAGGATTATTGTATTGGCAAGCATATGGCTTGTGGAGTGATCTCCTTCCTTAAGGAGTGAATGTATGGTGTTGCCCTACCTTAAGGGTTTTGATATTAATTAAGATCTGAAGTTTTGTCTTATATGATTTATTGGGTATATTTTCTATTTCTATATATTTTCTTGCCAGATCTACTACAAGTGGTATCGGAGCACTTTCTTGGGCAGAGTTTGGAGATTTGTTTTTTCATTTTTTCTGCAGGAAATTTTTGGGCGGCGCGTTTGTAGAGCAGATATGAAAATTTTGGCAAAAAAATTTCAGAAATAAATATCATATCTGGATTCCTTATCGAAAAATACCCAATTTCAAAAAAAAAATCAGTCGAATCGGAGTCCGGATGAGGGTGATATCACTGATTTAAATTCAGTTATGTTGCAGAAATGTTTCTGACGGCAATTTGTGTACGGCGGCTCTCCTGAAATTTTTATTAGATTATTGTGCACAATTTCATAAAACTAATTACATATCTGATCTCCCCTTGAAAAATCACCCGATTTCAAAAAAAAAATTGGTCAAATCGGAGTCCGGATGAGGGAGTTATCACTGATTTAAAATCAGTGATTTTTTTCAGAAATTTTGTGACGGCGAGACAGTTGCAGCGCAAATTTGTGTTTCCAGAGCGCCTAGATCAGGATTTCAATAACATGGTTAGATGCAGAATGGATATTCCATTTTCAAAAATGGGTTATAATAAGGATTCTGAGTTATATTGACCGAGTAATGTCCATTTTAAATTTTTGCCAAAGTAAGTGATTTTCTTTAAAACCCTTACTTTATTTTATGGATTCTCGCAAGATGAAGTTTACAGGAAAAGATGATGGCCCCACTATTGAAGATTTTTTACAATATCACAAGGCTCACTACCGAAAAGCTTGGATATGCTCCATAGGGCTTCAAATGAAAGATGAGGCTAATAAATGGTGGACCTCACTTGACAGCTCAATGAGGAAACTTCCCGAGAAAAAACTTGAAAAAGTCCTTTTGGACAAGTGGTCTCAAGCGGGAAAGAAGGATAGTAAGAGCCATAAAGACTTATTTTCTACTAATATTTCCATATTACGGGTTCATGGAAGTATTCAGAAAGAGAACATCATTGTGTCTATCATTCCTAGTTGCAAGCATAATTGTATCAATGTGAATTTGGCTAAAAAATTGCAAGTTCCAGCAAAGCATATTGAAAACACACAGGTTGATAATGAAGATGTTCAAATTTATAAAGATTTGAAGATTTCTATGGATAAGTATGTGTTGCATTATGATTTTTATGCTTCAGATATGGCTGTTGTGGATGTTGTTTTGGGACATCCTTGGATGGAATCCGTTGGTACTGTCAATTTTAATGTGCAAAAGAAATTCATGAAGCTCTGGTATAAAAAGAAGAAAATTACATTGCACGATATTTGCATTAGGAACCATGCAGAGATCGAGGAGGAAGAAGAAAAAATATCTAACGACACAGACACATCAGATGATGAGCCTTTGATGGTAGACAACCAAACACATACATCAAAGCAAGTACCAACAAAAGAACCAGACACCACTCCACCAATAATGGAGGAATTAAGGAAAGATATTACATTAGTTAAAGCTTCAACTTATCACCACCCGCATCACCCAGAAAGACAACCAGCAAGGTGGCAACGAATTAGCAACAAGGACAACAACCCCTGGATGACACATAGAGAGGTGCGACGATCCACTAACAACACATCAACAATGAAAAACCACCAGAACTCGCTTCCATCTCAAGCGAGCGAGGCACCGACTAGATCAAGTGTTCACTTTTCCCTTGGATGGCTAGATGCACATGAATGGTACCAGTGGAATACTCTTTTGATTAGATCTTATTATTTGTGTTATTCTCATGTTTCGGGGATGAAACATGTTTAAGGGGGGTGTAATGTAGTGTACCTAGAGGGGATAATATAGGGTACAGAGGGAGGTACCCAAGGGAATAATATGATGTATTAATATAAGAATGATAAATAAATGGGCCATAGTTAATAAATAAAGTGGTTAATCCACATTATGTAAGGGACCACATGTAGCTAGGGAATAAAGTGATAAGCCCATTGTATTGGATGTATGGTATTGAGAGACCCATGGTAACTACCCATGGTATTTCATGTATGAAACCTATATAGAGGTTAGAGACTCTCCATTGAGAGATGTCAAGGATTATTGTATTGGCAAGCATATGGCTTGTGGAGTGATCTCCTTCCTTAAGGAGTGAATGTATGGTGTTGCCCTACCTTAAGGGTTTTGATATTAATGAAGATCTGAAGTTTTGTCTTCTATGATTTATTGGGTATATTTTCTATTTCTATATATTTTCTTGCCAGATCTACTACAAGGTCATTGGGAATGGCGCCCAAATTGACCTATAACAATTTCCCCCTAAAGCATGAGATCCAAATAATAAGAACATTTGATTGAGATGCTTTACATTGTGATGAGCCTGGAAACAAAGTGGAATGGTCACCTGCATCAATCTTATAATACATTACATCATGATATATCCTCTATTGATCATAATTGCTCAGGGTAGGCATTCCCATAGTCAGCACATAAAACAATCTAATAACATGTACATAATTCAGAAAGTCGTCTACATTGGAATGTTGCCCAGATGCAGACATGCCTACAAATATAGGCCCATGTTTGGATGACAATCTGTATGTAAAGTCACTGTACATATGATGTGTACAACAATCCTGAAATGGCAGCCTGGATGTCTGAAAATAGATCCAGGGTATTCTTATCTTGTTCACTCGATCATTCGGGTATAAGTCTAGCCATGCGAATATATGATTTGTCATCGAACATGGAAAGACATCATTTGATTACCAGCCAATAATGTGAGTTGTTAAAAAATGTGAGAGAACCACCATTAATGTCAATGGCCCTCAAGGTACTGCAGTACATTTCGTAAGGCGTGAATAGATGATTTGATGTCGAATGCCAAACAAAATCTTTCAATCAAAAATCTAGAAGCGAGGATCTTGTCGTTCCTATAACAAGCCTCATGGTACTGGAATCTTATGTTTCTAAGTGAACTTCCTGGATATTGATTTGTTGTTGACAGGAAGTCACCTTATTGAAAAACAAGAGTTACTGATTTCGGAGACAAGGGTATGACTTGATATAGCAATTTTCAGGGATGACAATAATGAAAATGAAGGTTAACGAGTATTGCAAATGGATGAGTTCTTAATCACTGGATGACTTCTCTTGAACATATCAGTGACACTGTGATGAGTTGGCAGCATTGACCCAAAACCGAAGTGAAGGTATGATGAACCATAGGCGTGAATGAACCGTCAATATGATTACCCAACCCAAACAGTCACTAACATGGAGTGAAAGAAGTGTCATGTTCAAGAGCGACTTGCTACGAAAAAGAAACTTTACTTACTTTTCCCAAATTTTCCCTGGTCATTTGTCGACCAGTACCTCTTTATTTTTTAACAAGCTTGAGGAGGATAACATTTACTTGATCTATAAATCAACCCTTCAAGCGAATAAAGTATCACTATTTAATAATTTAATGAGTCTAGCGATGAATGAAACTCGATTCTTGCCATGATTAACAAGCCCATCGCTATTTTATGTTTTAACGAGCTTAACGACAGTGATAGCCCAATCTTTTTTCATATTTAGAGAGTCTGAAAAAATAGGACAAAAGAGAACTCCGAAAGTACTTTTTTGTAAATTTGTCTCTCAAATCCAAAAAAGTGTAAAATAATATCTGAAAGAACCTCTTTGTTCATGTTTAACCAAGGTATACATTTTTCGTAAATAATCCATCTCAGTCCGGAAAAGGGTTAAACTTACACTGAGTAGATATCAATTCATTTACTTTAACGAACTTGAAATGACAAGTGCTCGGCAATCTTTTCAGTGTTGGGAAAAATACTGAGAGGGGGGGGTGAATCAGTATTTACTGCATAATCAAATCGTTTTACTTTTCATTCCTTAAAAACCCATACGCTACTTTACTTCAGTAAACCAACGTATATACGCGGATCCCCTTTATGAAACTAGCGTATACACAGAGATTTAGATATGTCATTAAATCTTCACTTAAATCATTCCATCATGTATTCTTCAGATATTCAATAAGCAGTAAACAGGTGCAGTAAGAACATAATAAACCATCACACAAAGCATCACACATGAACACCAGGATTTTTAGGTGGAAACCCAAATCGGGAGAAAACCACCGCTGCAGTTGCTCAGCCTTCAATATATTATTATAGAGAAAACATCTTACAACATATGTGCTGGCGCAGACTTGACCAGCACGCAGGCACCCACTTGCGCTCGTTTACCAGCCTCTCCTGGAAGGGAGCTACGACCCCCTGACTCGTTTACCAGCCTCTCCTGGAAGGGAGCTACGACCCCCCGACTCGTTTACCAGCCTCTCCTGGAAGGGAGCTACGACCCCCCGACTCGTTTACCAGCCTCTCCTGGAAGGGAGCTACGACCCCCCGATCTCGTTTACCAGCCTCACCTGGAAGGGAGCTACAACCCCCTGACTGAAGGCTACAACCTTCAGCACCACCTTGGACCACGTTTCATCAATTTTCACACTGGATCCAACCACTTCAATAGAACACAACTTGCAGACTGCAATTCATCATATTTCCAGACGGAACCCTTTCCATATTTTTAAGCACGAACATACATCATCAACAGATACATATCAACACAGATCAGATAGCAGAAAGACAGCAGAACAGATCAGATATTTCATACCCCTTGCTTCAGCAAGCCCTAGTTTGCATACGCGCTTTCCCTTCACTGATGTCGCGTATATACGCGCTTCCGTCCACACAAACCAGCGTATACCTCAGTGTATATTTTATTGCGCATACGCTCTTTCTCTTCGCTGAAGCTGCGTATATACGCGCTTCCTCCGCGTCGAAGTAGCGTATAGATCTTCAATTATTACAGAGCAGCATACTTCTTCAGATCAGATATTCAGTTCAGATTTACCCTTTCACTTCAGACAGATGTTCGCCTAGATGTTCGCCCCATCACAGATCTAAGCCTTCCATACGCAGATCTAGTAGATACATTTCAGATCTAGATCCCTTTCTTCATCATTGGTGCATCATCCATTCAGATTTATCTTCAAGTGTAACCCTTTCATTCAGATCTACTTCAGAGAGAAGTATTCATTCAAGCTCAGACATCTTGCACTCACCTCATGTTGTGCACAATGAATTTCTTCTCCTTTTATATGATTATCCTTTTTCAATACCATGAGCCCCTTTTTCAATACCATGGACCAAAACAATACCATAAGCTCAAAACTACCTGGACGGGGTCAATTAGGCGGATCATTACCCAATACAATGGGTCAATACCATGGTGGTTACCCTTGGTTTTTCACTTTTTGAGCGCTTTAGCCCATACGCGACTTGGAACGTTCTTTTCCGCGTGCATACGCGACTTCACCTAGGAATATCCACGTATACATAGAGACATACTCTTTTCATCATTCTTTGAGCACATTCTGAATTCCTTTCTTCATTGCCTTCTGTACACACTGTAGAAACATCATATTTTCTTCATCAGGAACATATTCTCTCAAGCACAACTTCATCAAGTAAGTTGTCATCATCTTCATCAGGTGGGTTTCCTTTCAAGTACAACACTCAACATCATATCATCAACAATCATCATATCACTTCAGATTTACATCATTTAACAAGTCCATCAAGTCAAGCATAACTTCATCAGGTGGAGTGCCATCAAGGACAATACATGTCAACAATCGCACGTCTTCATCTTCATTCAGTGGGTTGCCATCAAGGACAACACTCTGCATCATATTTCCAACAATCTCCCCCTTTGGACTTGATGGCAACCACGATGGTGTTTGGTTACCACAGCAGATAGATACCATGTCACTCTCCCAAATATGTCACATCATTACCTTCTCTTTATTCAAACACCATGTCACTCTCCCCCTTTGACATCAAGGGCAAAGGGCGGATCAAAAACCAACATTCTCCTCCTTTTCTCCTCATGTGGAAGAAACAGTCTGCAGATCTGATATGTGCTGAAGTGGCCAAGCTCCCCCTGAGTCCATGCTGAATCTCCAAACATATTTGTCAATGAAGTACATGACTCTATGAACTTCCTATCACCAAAGACTCATACTTACATCAAATATCCAACCAAGTGGATTTACATAATTTGACTCAGCTACCCAACCAAGTGGGTTTACAAAATTTGACTCAGCTACCCAACCAAGTGGGTTTACAAAAATGACAGGTCCTTACATGACTGAATATTACAATTTTACATCATGGGTCTCTATCAGACCTTGTCATCAAAATACAAATATGACCATTTATGACCACCCGTAAAGTCCTCAAGAAAGAGGACATATTTCGTAACCATAATAATGCCAACACCGCATTATAGTCGCAGTGCCACGTTCCCCCGAACTGCAAACCATGCATCCATAATATTCAACACAAGAACCCATGCATCATTTCATTATCATGAGTATAATCATAATGATGCTAACAGCAATCATGGCCAATGATCGATGTTCCTCGACCTCTGCCTTATCTTCGGCCGCGCTCACCTCCTCTGCCTTCTAATGCATATTATCGCTATTTTCTGAACTTCAAACTTCGCGTGTATACGCGACTTTGTTTTATAGAACCCGCGTATGGAAAGTGAAGCATATAAAATTTTTCATCTTCCTTCATTTCTTCCTGAGCTTGTTCCTCCTGTACCTGTCCTTTCCACATCAGATGCGCTGTCAGAAGTAAACATAACCAGTATAATCAAATCAACCATGAGAGTCATCATGCATTGCTCCTCTTGTGACCATACATTACTAGATCTCATAATGTATCTCACATCATTCCTGCAGTCAACAAGAAAAGTCAGCTTCAGAAGCGGATGACTGCAGTAGGGTCATAATTCCCTACGTTTCTGATCGTTCCTTCATCTTGAATTGAGTGTTTTCTTCAAGAAAATCATTGTTTTCTAGAGCATCAACAAAAACATCCTTTTCTTTTCTAGATTGTTTCTTATTCCATCCCTCCATCTTCTTCCAGATTTGTTTTCTATTTGTGTGCTGAAATTTCTCATATCTATTCGACCTGCATTCCTTTCTTATATGTCCATACTTGTTACAAGAATAACATCTCATGTGTCCAGAAAAATAAGCATAAGAATCATAATGAGTATTTCTATTCTTCCTCCTTTTACAATCAACTGCTTTGTGTCCATACTTGTTACATGAAAAACAATATCCCTTGAAGAAACCAGAGTACCTTTCTATGTAGGAACTGTTTGTTTGAGGCTGAAATGATCTGCTCCTGCAATTTGCTGCAACATGCCCATAATTATGACATTTAAAACATTCAATGTTCTTGAATGAATTCCTTTGAGAATTCATGATTGTTGGTTGATCTTTTGTCTCTTTCAACACTTCAGGTTTAGTATTGACATCCTCTGAATTTTTAGCACTTCCTTGTGAGCTAGATTCTCCTTTAACAGCTTCATGGAAACCAAGACCAAGTTTGATAGCAGGAGACCTTTGATTACTCAGAATATTGTCCAAAATATTAGTACTATCATGAAACCTCAAAAGTTTAACTTTTTCTTCTAATTTACCTTTGAGAATGTTTACCTCAACCTCCAAGGCTTGACATTGCTTTGTCATGCTTTCTTCTTTTCTTCTTCCATCTTCAACTTGATCCTTCAGATTTAGAATCTCTTCTTTCAACCAATCTTCATTTCCTTCACATGTTTGTTGCAGCTCTTCATTCTTCCTTTTTGATTTTTCAAGATCTTCTTTGAGAGAGATGATTTCTGCTTCAAGGCCTTCCTTTTCAAATGATTGTAGAGGTTCCTTATTTTTCTTACTTGATGCTTCCAAATCTTCCTGAAGACAAATGATTGCAGCTTCAAGTCCTTCATTCTTTTTGCTTGATTTTTCAAGATCTGCTTCTAGATCTTTAATTCGATTGGATGCATAAGTATGAAACCTTTGATACTTGTCCACCTGTTCATTCAGCATTTCTATTTGATCTTTCATTTGTGAGATCATCTCTTTATAGATAGTTTCTTGCTTATTGTATGAACTTTGTAGTTCTTCTCCTTTAATCTTGAGAGCTTCTTCTAGATCCACAACTTTACTTTCACTATCTTTACTATTGTTTGCACAAAGAAGAGTATTACAAGTGGCCTTCTCCTTTTTCTTCTTTGCCATGAGTGCTTGTAGATCTTCATCAGAATCTGTTTCATCTTCTTCAATTTTTTCTATACATGATTTCTGAGGTATCTCCTTTCCTTGAGTAACCTTCTTCTTTTGCTTCTTAGCCATGAGCACTTTCAGATCTTGGTCAGAATCTTCTTCATCTTCACTGGACACTTCATCATCATCTTCTTTTGCATAATAACTCTTTCTCTTTTCAAATTGTTTCCCTTTACCATGCTTTTATCTATAAGGACATTTAGCAGCATAATGACCAACTTTTCCACACTCAAAACATTTGAAGGGAAGCTTACCTTTGAATCTTCCAGTACCTAGTTGGAGCTTTCTCACGAAATTCGCTTCTTCTTCATCGGATATATAGCTGGAATCTTTGACAACTTCCTTTTCCTTTCCTTTTGTAGATGCCTTAAAAGCAGCTTCTCTTATTTGAGAAGGACCTCCTTGTCTCATTTCAAAAGCAGTCAGAGCACCATGTAATTGAACAATAGTAAGCGTTTGCAGATCTTGCCTTTCTTCAATAGCTGAAACTTTAGAGTCAAATTTTGAAGTCAAGGATCTTAAGACCTTTTCCACCAGAGTAGTATCAGTTATGGTTTCACCCAAATTTCTCATTCGATTTACAATATCATCCAGACGAAGAAAGAAACCGGCAACACTCTCATCACTATGCATCTTCAAATTTTCATATTCAATTCTAAGAGTTTGGAGTTTTGCACTTTTTACCTTTGTGTCTCCTTCATAGCTTAGAATGATTTTGTCCCATATGTCTTTTGCCGAATGTAGCTGCATTACTTTAGCAAATTCTGATTCAGACATGCTTCCCAATAAGACATTCACCGCTTTGGCATTGATTTCATACTTCTTTCTTTCAGCTGCATCAGTAGGAATACTTGCCGGGTATTGATAACCTTCTTCCACGATTGCCCATACATCTGCACCAAGACTTTGCAGATATGCTTTTGTACGTACCTTCCAGAATATCATATTGCTTCCATTGAATAGAGGTGGCTTTATAGACATTACTCCTTCTTGACTTCCCATTGCGACGGATCTCCTTCAAGCGATCAAGCTTCTGCAGAAGGACCCGCTCTGATACCAATTGTTGGGAAAAATACTGAGAGGGGGGGGGGGTGAATCAATATTTACTGCATATTCAAAACTTTTTACTTTTTCATTCCTTAAAAACCCATACGCTACTTTTCTGAAGCCAAGTAGCGTATACACGCGGATATCCTTCATAAAACTCGCGTATTCACAGAGGTCTAATTATGCCATTAGTTCTTCACTTATTTCATTCCATCATTCATTTATTAGATGTTCTATAAACAGTAAACATGTGCAGTAAGAATAGAATAAGCCATCACACAAAGCATCACACATGAACACCAGGATTTTTAGGTGGAAACCCAAGTCGGGAGAAAACCACCGCTGCAGTTGCTCAGCCTTCAATATTTTATTATAGAGGAAAACATCTTACAACATATGTGCTGGCGCAGACTTGACCAGCACGCAGGCACCCACCTGCGCTCGTTTACCAGCCTCTCCTGGAAGGGAGCTACGACCCGCTGACTCGTTTACCAGCCTCTCCTGGAAGGGAGCTACGACCCCCCGATCTCGTTTACCAGCCTCACCTGGAAGGGAGCTACGACCCCCTGCTCTCGTTTACCAGCCTCACCTGGAAGGGAGCTACGACCCCCAATCAAGGCTACAACCCGAAGACCACCTTGGACCACGTTTCATCAATTTTCACACCGGATCCAACCACTTCAATAACACACCCACCGTAATCGCAATTCATCATATTTCCGTACTCGAACCCTTTTCCATATTTTTACACGAACATACATCATCAACATATACATATCAACACAGATCAGATAGCAGAAACACAGCAGAACAGATCAGATATTTCATACCCCTTGCTTCAGCAAGCCCTAGTTTGCATACGCGCTTTCCCTTCACTGATGTCGCGTGTATACGCGCTTCCGTCCATACAAACCAGCGTATAACTCAGTGTATATTTTACTGCGCATACGCGCTTTCTCTTCGCTGAAGCTGCGTATATACGCGCTTCCTCCGCGTTGAAGTAGCGTATAGATCTTCAATTATTATAGAGCAGGATACTCCTTCAGATCAGATATTCAGTTCAGATTTACCCTTTCACTTCAAACAGATGTTCGCCTAGATGTTCGCCTCATCATAGATCTAAGCCTTCCATAAGCAGATCTAGTAGATACATTTCAGATCTAGATCCCTTTCTTCATCATTGGTGCATCATCCATTCAGATTTATCTTCAAGTGTAACCCTTTCATTCAGATCTCCTTCAGAGAGAAGTATTCATTTAAGATCAGACATCTTGCTCTCACACCCATCTTGTGCACAATGAATTTCTTCTCCTTTTATATGATTATCCTTTTTCAATACCATGAGCCCCTTTTTCAATACCATGGACCAAAACAATACCATAAGCCCAAAACTACCTCGACGGGGTCAATTAGGCGGATCATTACCCAATACTATGGGTCAATACCATGGTGGTTACCCTTGGATTTGCACTTTTTGAGCGCTTTAGCCCATACGCGACTTGTAACGTTCTTTTCCGCGTGCATACGCGACTTCCCCTAGGCCAATCCGCGTATACCAAGAGACATGCTCTTTTTCATCATTCTCTGAGTACATTCTGAAATCCTTTCTTCATTGCCTTCTGTAAATACTGTAGATACATCAGATTTCCTTCATCAAGGACATATTCTATCAAACACAACTTCATCAAGTAAGTTGTCATCATCTTCATCAAGTGGGCTTCCTTTCAAGTACAACACTCAACATCATATCATCAACAATCATCATATCACTTCAGATTTACATCATTTAACAAGTCCATCAAGTCAAGCATAACTTCATCAGGTGGAGTGCCATCAAGGACAATACATGTCAACAGCCGCACGTCTTCATCTTCATTCAGTGGGTTGCCATCAAGGACAACACTCTGCATCATATTTCCAACAATCTCCCCCTTTGGACTTGATGGCAACCACGATGGTGTTTGGTTACCACAGCAGATAGATACCATGTCACTCTCCCAAATATGTCGCATCATTACCTTCTCTTTATTCAAACACCATGTCACTCTCCCCCTTTGACATCAAGGGCAAAGGGCGGATCAAAAACCAACATTCTCCCCCTTTTCTCCTCATGTGGAAGAAACAGTCTGCAGATCTGATATGTGCTGAAGTGGCCAAGCTCCCCCTGAGTCCATGCCGAATCTCCAAACATATTTGTCAATGAAGTACATGACTCTATGAACTTCCTATCACCAAAGACTCATACTTACATCAAATATCCAACCAAGTGGATTTACATATAAGACTCAAGTACCCAACCAAGTGGGTTTACAAAATTTGACTCAGCTACCCAACCAAGTGGGTTTACAAAAATGACAAGTCCTTACATGACTGAATATTACAATTTTTATATCATGGGTCTCAACAAGACCTTTTCACCAAAATATAAATATGACCATTTATGACCAACACCAGAAAGTCCTCAAGAAAGAGGACATATTTCAGAACCATAATAATGCCAACACTGCATTATAGTCAGCAAAGCTAATGCTCCCCCTGAATCTGTGCAACCATGCATCCATAATATTCAACACAAGAACCCATGCATCATTTCATTATCATGAGTATAACTAGAATGATGCTAACAGTGCAATCATCAGCAGTCAGACTGATGCTCCCCCTGGACCTCTGCTTCAGATCTTCAGCTATCAGATAAGTTTTCTTATCATCAATGCATACGCGACTGCGTCTTCTGGAACTCGCGTGTATACGCGACTTTAGTTAATGGAACCTGCGTATGGAAAGTGAAGCATAGAAAATTTCCATCTTCCTTCATTTCTTCCCGAGCTTGTACCTCCTGTACCTGTCCTTTCCACATCAGATGCGCTGTCAGAAGTAAACATAACCAGTATAATCAAATCAACCATGAGAGTCATCATGCATTGCTCCTCTTGTGACGATACATTACTAGATCTCATAATGTATCTCACATCATTCCTGCAGTCAACAAGAAAAGTCGGCTTCAGAAGCGGATGACTGCAGTAGGGTCATAATTCCCTACGTTTCTGATCGGTCCTTCATCTTGAATTGAGTGTTTTCTTCAAGAAAATCATTGTTTTCTAGAGCATCAACAAAAACATCCTTTTCTTTTCTAGATTGTTTCTTATTCCATCCCTCCATCTTCTTCCAGATTTGTTTTCTATTTGTGTGCTGAAATTTCTCATATCTGTTCGACCTGCATTCCTTTCTTATATGTCCATACTTGTTACAAGAATAACATCTCATGTGTCCGGAAAAATAAGCATAAGAATCATAATGAGTATTTCTATTCTTCCTCCTTTTACAATCAGCTGCTTTGTGTCCATACTTGTTACATGAAAAACAATATCCCTTGAAGAAACCAGAGTACCTTTCTGTGTAGGAACTGGTTGTTTGAGGCTGAAATGATCTGCTCCTGCAATTTGCTGCAACATGTCCATAATTATGACATTTAAAACATTCAACATTCTTGAATGAATTCCTTTGAGAATTCATGATTGTTGGTTGAGCTTTTGTCTCTTTCAACACTTCGGGTTTTGCATTGACATCCTCTGAATTTTTGGCACTTCCTTGTGAGCTAGATTCTCCTTTAACAGTTTCATGGAAACCAAGACCATGTTTGATAGCAGGAGACCTTTGATTACTCAGAATATTGTCCAAAATGTTAGTACTATCATGAAACCTCAAAAGTTTAACCTTTTCTTCTAATTTACCTTTGAGAATATTCACCTCAACCTCCAAGGCTTGACATTGCTTTGTCATGCTTTCTTCTTTTCTTCTTCCATCTTCAACTTGATCCTTCAGATTTAGAATCTCTTCTTTCAACCAATCTTCATTTCCTTCACATGTTTGTTGCAGCTCTTCATTCTTCTTATTTGATTTTTCAATATCTTTTTTGAGAGAGATGATTTCTGCTTCAAGGCCTTCCTTTTCAAATGATTGTAGAGGTTCCTTATTTTTCTTACTTGATGCTTCTAAATCTTCCTGAAGACAAATGATTGCAGCTTCAAGTCCTTCATTCTTCTTGCTTGATTTTTCAAAATCTGCTTCTAGATCTTTAATTCGACTGGATGCATAAGTGTGAAACCTTTGATACTTGTCCATCTGTTCATTCAGCATTTCTATTTGATCTTTCATTTGTGAGATCATCTCTTTATAGATAGTTTCTTGCTTATTGTATGAACTTTGTAGTTCTTCTTCTTTAATCTTGAGAGCTTCTTCTAGATCCACAACTTTACTTTCACTATCTTTACTATTGTTTGCACAAAGAAGAGTAGTACAAGTGGCCTTCTCCTTTTTCTTCTTTGCCATGAGTGCTTGTAGATCTTCGTCGGAATCTGTTTCATCTTCTTCAATTTTTGCTATACATGATTTCTAAGGTATCTCCTTTCCTTGAGTAACCTTCTTCTTTTGCTTCTTAGCCATGAGCACTTTCAGATCTTGGTCAGAATCTTCTTCATCTTCACTGGACACTTCTTCATCATCTTCTTTTGCATAATAACTCTTTCTCTTTTCAAATTGTTTCCCTTTACCATGCTTTTCTCTATAAGGACATTTAGCAGCATAATGACCAACTTTTCCACACTCAAAACATTTGAAGGCAAGCTTACCTTTGAATCTTCCAGTACCTAGTTGGAGCTTTCTCACGAAATTTGCTTCTTCTTCATCAGATATATAGCTGGAATCTTTGACAACTTCCTTTTCCTTCCCTTTAGTAGATGCCTTAAAAGCAGCTTCTCTTACTTGAGAAGGGCCTCCTTGTCTCATTTCAAAAGCAGTCAGAGTACCATGTAATTGAACAATAGTAAGAGTTTGCAAATCTTGCCTTTCTTCAATTGCTGAAACTTTAGAGTCAAATTTTGAAGTCAATGATCTTAAGACCTTTTCCACCAGAGTAGTATCAGCCATGGTTTCACCCAAATTTCTCATTCGATTTACAATATCATCCAGACGAAGAAAGAAACTGGCAACACTCTCATCACTATGCATCTTCAAATTTTCATATTCAATTCTAAGAGTTTGGAGTTTTGCACTTTTTACCTTTGTGTCTCCTTCATAGCTTAGAATGATTTTGTCCCATATGTCCTTTGCCGAATGTAGCTGCATCACTTTAGCAAATTCTGATTCAGACATGCTTCCCAATAAGACATTCACTGCTTTGGCATTGATTTCATACTTCTTTCTTTAAGCTGCATCAGTAGGAATACTTGCCGGGTATTGATAACCTTCTTCCACGATTGCCCATACATCTGCACCAAGACTTTGCAGATATGCTTTTGTTCGTACCTTCCAGAATATCAGATTGCTTCCATTGAATAGAAGTGGCTTTATAGACATTACTCCTTCTTGACTTCCCATTGCGACGGATCTCCTTTAAGCGATCAAGCTTCTGCACAAGGACCCGCTCTGATACCAATTGTTGGGAAAAATACTGAGAGGGGGGGGTGAATCAGTATTTACTGCATAATCAAATCGTTTTACTTTTCATTCCTTAAAAACCCATACGCTACTTTACTTCAGTAAACCAGCGTATATACGCGGATCCCCTTTATGAAACTAGCGTATACACAGAGAGTTAGATATGTCATTAAATCTTCACTTAAATCATTCCATCATGTATTCTTCAGATATTCAATAAGCAGCAGTAAACAGGTGCAGTAAGAACAGAATAAATCATCACACAAAGCATCACACATGAACACCAGGATTTTTAGGTGGAGACCCAAATCGGGAGAAAACCACCGCTGCAGTTGCTCAGCCTTCAATATTTTATTATAGAGAAAACATATTACAACATATGTGCTGGCGCAGACTTGACCAGCACGCAGGCACCCACCTGCGCTCGTTTACCAGCCTCTCTGGAAGGGAGCTACGACTGACTCGTTTACCGGCCTCACACAGAAGGCCCGCTCAACCCCACGACTGGTTTACAACCCCCTCACGGAAGGGGGAGCTACGACCCCGATCTCGTTTACCGGCCTCACACGGAAGGGGAGCTCGACCCCACGGCCCGAAGGCTACAACCTTCAGCACCACCTTGGACCACGTTTCATCAATTTTCACACTGGATCCAACCACTTCAATAGAACACAACTTGCGGACCGCAATTCATCATATTTCCAGACGGAACCCTTTCCATATTTTTAAGCACGAACATACATCATCAACAGATACATATCAACACAGATCAGATAGCAGAAACACAGCAGAACAGATCAGATATTTCATACCCCTTGCTTCAGCAAGCCCTAGTTTGCATACGCGCTTTCCCTTCACTGATGTCGCGTGTATACGCGCTTCCGTCCATACAAACCGGCGTATAACTCAGTGTATATTTTATTGCGCATACGCGCTTTCTCTTCGCTGAAGCTGCGTATATACGCGCTTCCTCCGCGTTGAAGTAGCGTATAGATCTTCAATTATTATAGAGCAGGATACTTCTTCAGATCAGATATTCAGTTCGGATTTACCCTTTCACTTCAAACAGATGTTCGCCTAGATGTTCGCCTCATCATAGATCTAAGCCTTCCATAAGCAGATCTAGTAGATACATTTCAGATCTAGATCCCTTTCTTCATCATTGGTGCATCATCCATTCAGATTTATCTTCAAGTGTAACCCTTTCATTCAGATCTACTTCAGAGAGAAGTATTCATTCAAGCTCAGATATCTTGCACCCACACTCATGTTGTGCACAATGAATTTCTTCTCCTTTTATATGATTATCCTTTTTCAATACCATGAGCCCCTTTTTCAATACCATGGACAAAAACAATACCATAAGCCCAAAACTACCTGGACGGGGTCAATTAGGCGGATCATTACCCAATACTATGGGTCAATACCATGGTGGTTACCCTTGGATTTGCACTTTTTGAGCGCTTTAGCCCATACGCGACTTGTAACGTTCTTTTCCGCGTGCATACGCGACTTCCCCTAGGCCAATCCGCGTATACCAAGAGCCATGCTCTTTTTCATCATTCTCTGAGTACATTCTGAAATCCTTTCTTCATTGCCTTCTGTAAATACTGTAGATACATCAGATTTCCTTCATCAAGGACATATTCTATCAAACACAACTTCATCAAGTAAGTTGTCATCATCTTCATCAAGTGGGTTTCCTTTCAAGTACAACACTCAACATCATATCATCAACAATCATCATATCACATCAGATTTACATCATTTAACAAGTCCATCAAGTCAAGCATAACTTCATCAGGTGGATTGCCATCAAGGACAATACATGTCAACAGTCGCACGTCTTCATCTTCATTCAGTGGGTTGCCATCAAGGACAACACTCTGCATCATATTTCCAACATTCATATTATCGAAGTCTAAAAAGAGCTTAAAGAAGACTCCAGGGATTCCTTTTTCGTTGTTATCGAAGCTTGAAAAAGAGATAAAAGTGCACTTCAAATCCTTTTTCATTTTTAACAAAGCTCGAAAAATAAGGAGAAAAATTATGCTTTGTGGTCAAATCATTCTTGAAATAAATCTGCACAACTAATCTGTTCATCAGTCGTAAGACCTGTTCAGAACAACATCAAATGGATTAAAAATACCTGTTTCATGATAAAAATATAATAAAACTATAGTCATAGCAATAAATTTAACTTGCAAATGATTAAATGACTATTAAAATTAGTTCCACTATTCATTTTTACCATTCCATAGTTACCATTAGCATTTTGGAGCTCTGAACCTGATTTCCCCCCGAACTTCGGCGGTCGATTGCGTGAAATTGGTAAGAATGTTTTGAATGCCCCCTACAAGAGCACATGTTGAATTCCCCCTGCAAGAGTAGGTGCCCCCCAAGCTTCATTTCATACATATAAGTAGATTAATGGTTACTAATAGTTGGATGGAATGAAGCTTCATTATAGGGGAGGATTTGTTTCATTTTAACGAGCTTGACACTGGAAAAGAACTATGCTCCTAACCTGTTTCATTTTTTAACGAGGTTGACATAGTAAAAGAACTATCCTCATATGCACTTGTTTCATTTTTTAACGAGGTTGACACAATAAAAAATAATTATCCTCAAAGGTACTTGTTTCATTTTTTAACGAGGTTGACACAAGAAAAAAGAACTATCCTCATAACTCTAGTTCATTTTTTAATGAGGTTGACAAAGAAAAAGAACCATCCTCGTGGGAACCTATTTCATTTATCGAGGTTGACACAGGAAAAGAACTATCCTCAACACATCTTTCATTTTTTTAACGAGGTTGACACAGGAAAAAATAACCATCCTCATAAATTAGTTGGAGTAGTGAGTGTGCTTTGGAAAAGACGTAGTCTAACGGAGTCATCATTTAAGGAGTTTGATGAGCACCATAAATGATAAGTTATAACATGCGTTGACGGGTCTTCTCTAGGGTTTTCATTGAATTTAGGAATGTCCAAGGGTAACATATGTTGTATCACCAACCACCAAGCAGAGGAACCAGATAGGATTCTAGATGATGACAAGGGTGAAGTCAATGGACAAAACATCAAAGATGAAGCAACAATAGATGCTATCGCAGATGAAATAGATGGTTAAGTCTAGGATGTAATCTCAGCCATGGTCAAATGACCCAGTGTATACCCTATAGAATCTATGGGAACTGAAAGTGAAACAGGATCAACAAAATCAGAGGAAGGTGATTGAAGAAAAGACTCGTACAGGTAAAGCTCCTACCGAAAATGAGTTGGAGTTAAAGGTGTCTCGTCTTGTATATTTCTTCAATTGAAAACAAACCAGGTGGAAGAAATTCATCGTCAGGCCCAAATTATATTTCAGTTGGTTGACTCGCGATATGGGAGACTCAATGACTACAATAGATTGTGGGATGACCAATTCAGGAACAACTTCCGGTTGTTCGACTTCGAGATCAATATTTTCTCCATTTAGAGAATATAGCAACTGAAATATAAGGGGATGATAGACCATTTTTCATTGGTCCTAGGGATGATTTCCAGTTTTACTAATAACAGTTGCCCCCTAAAGCACAATGGGATCCGGATCAACTTCCAGTTGAACAACTTTGGGTTTGGGAGGTATGGTCTCACAGACTGAATGGATCGTGACCACGGGTAGCTATGAATACTCTGTTTCGACAACAGTAAATGAACTGGGATGTGTGGAAACAATTTGATCTAACTCTGGTTTATGGGAATATGATGCCTCACCAGAGGTACTGATGGTACTGGTTTCGATAGAGCGATGTCTACGCGAACGACGGGGGAAAGGATTTTTTTCTTCCACAATGACTGATTTATTTTAACCAAAAACAAATAAACAAAAAGAGGGTAATGCTAGGCAAAAGGGTTTACCAAGAAACTATGAACTGCAAAATACCTCTTGGTAAACCAAGAAGTACGGGTAGGTAATCTCCCCGAATGTTGTGTTCGGTGTATGGATGGATAGAACCGACTCAGTTCACTATGGATGGATAGAACCTAAAATTTGTCCTCCCAAATATACCCGAAGGTATGTGGAGGCCCAAGTCCATATTAGCGTTGTCTAATGCGAAATTGCACAGTGAGAGCATCCCCTTATACTTATCGTACTGTAACAACGCTCGATATACCTGAAATTACATGGATGAGCTAAGATATACTTATGTACGTGAAGTGAGGTATCACACTCAGAATATATTGCAGACAAGTTAACGACAACTGCTATGTTTTACGACACCGGAACACTTCTCTAACCTAGACCTTCTAAATGTTATCGTTAATGTTCCAAAGCGTTGTTAAGTAAATTGAGATTTATTTTCTGTTGATCTTGCTTAACAATTTTCCTTTCAGGTTCACCGCGATGATGTACATGAAATTCCTAAAATGCAGCTAAGAATGATAAACAAACTTTCACTTTCAACTTTTTCAATGAAGAACCTAGCTAATAAGGGAAGAGAGCAAATAATTTGAGAGCAAACAAATCAATGACCAAAAACAAAATCAATGAATCTCAAACTAAATGCAGATTTCCTAATGTTCCTTTTGCAAAAAACACACAATCCTACATGCAAATGCAAGTTTTTCTTTTCAGTTTCCTTAATGTTATGAATGCAGAAAAGAAACTAGGTGCACTAGATCAATAATCTAAATGCTTTTTACTTTTGAGAAATGAAGAATACAAACAACAATTTATCTTTTGAAGGAAAAACGAGGATTTCAACAACAATTTCTCGTATCAAAAAAATGAATATTTTATGACAATTTCCTATTTCGAAAGCAAATGATTCTTAATGCGACCATAAAAATACTTTGAAATCAACTTGTCAATGATAAATAAAAACTTTTCTAGCCAAACATTGAACAAATTTTCAGCCAAAGGAGGAAGAAGTATATAGAGTCACTGATCAATTGAGCATCAAAATTTTCAGAACACAACAACAAAAATAACTGAAGAAAAGTACAAAGTTAGATTCAAGGGAATTTGGTTCCTTTCAGGAGCCAACGCAGTCTCCAAAGGGAGACAATGCTCTGCAACATAGGCTTGGAAGGGAGACAGTGCTCTACAAAGCACTGTGCCCTGACTAAGGGTGCATTGGGCGCAGTAAACAAAGAAAAAGCTACTATTTTTCTCACTAAATTTGAAAATTAAGCTCCGAAAAAGTCTAATATTTATGTGAAATAGCTACTTGGTGGATTTAGAAAGCAAATCAGAGACTATAACATCTAAAACTAAGAGAAATTATCCCCAGTGGAGTCGCTAGTTTGTTGGGCCAGAATTGTAATCTACAAATAAATTACGCTTCCCTAGACAGGTGTTAGTCTATAACAATAGGTGAAAGACTATACTACCATTTCTCCTAACTCAGAACAGATACACGGAGAGGATTGGAGTCTTACTTGTTTCAGTCGTTTTCAAATGGCTCCTTTCTGTCGCTTCCACTATAGCTTCAAGTTCAAGCGGTTTGTGAGCTGAATGCTTCCTGCAAGAAAGAACACTGAAACAACAGAAGATGCAATAATATAGATATCTATTCAAGCTAGTTAGCTAAATCAGTTAAGTATAAACTACATTCATCAACCAAGATCTTACAACATGGAAAATCAAAGTTAACATAGATGCATGTAGGGAAAAACAAGAAGTACTATTTATTAATGATAGAAGGAGAGGTTACAACCTAGTGACTGATTTGCATAGTTCCCAAGTCTCATAACAGCATAAATCTCTCCAGCAACAGCTCCACAAATCAAACTCTCAACTGAAAATTCTCCAGAATTTCTCTACTCAAATTCTTCCTCTTCAAACAATTAGATATGTGTTCAATTTATAGATGAACTGTAGGTTGTTTTGCAATCAGTAGATTTCCAAAAATAGGCAAGACATGTTTCCAGTCATGTATATGTCAAATGGACACTTGGATCCGAAGCTTGACACATGTGAACTCTTCTAGAAGGCACTGGCCAAGTGGAGATTCCAGAACAATGATAATTTCGCTCCCAATGTGACCAACGCACCTTTGTATTTCAGGAATTGCTCTGCAGAGCAGCCTTGCATGGGGCTACCTGCATATGCAACGCACTTAGGCCCCTTAGAGCCTGCGTTGGTGAGCTCTCATATGCTAAATAATAAGCTTCAAACCATGGAAACTCTTGCTTGATGAAATTCACTGTTTGATTTATTTTTTTTCTTGTCTTAGGGCATATAGAAACTGAGATGATAGGGAATGATAGACCCTTGATCATCGGTCCCAGAGATGATGCCCAGTTAACCAGGTCATTGGGAATGGCACCCAAATTGACCTATAACAATGTTGATAATGGATTTGACCTAGTGTGGGCTACATCTCTGGGCCTAATTTCAAAATGGGGTAGGTCGATTCATATAGTGCTAGAAATGGGAAGATGTACATGGATGATGTTCTCTATAATACAAGGATGTGCCCTCAACATGAGTGGCTTGTCTCTCCATGAGACGTTCCGCTATAAGAACTCTCACTCACAATGGACCTCCTATCAGCATGACATAATCTCACATGAAGAAAAAACAATATCCTGCAACATGCATCAAGCAAGGATCTAGAAATCATAATACATCTCACAACAAAAAGAGGCACATGATCAAATTGAATAAACCTCAACCCCTGAAGTTGGTTGAAGAAGAGGATGCTCAGTGGCTGAATCTGGCTGCACCATTTAATTCATGGTGTCGAGGGGCATATAATCTATTTTACACACTTGATAATCTGACACCATCACTCCAATATGGAAAATGGACGAAAAATGGGAAGCCTTTCTACTGAAATGGATATCTCCATCGGATTCCTGTCACCAAGAGGTGTAAATTCGACTTAAAGTTTGTTGAAAATGGGCTCTAGAAAGTTTTTGGCCTTAAGGAATATTTTTTTTGCCCTCAAGATTCCCTAAGATTATTTCCTGTCGGGAATATGCAAATCTGCTACTCATATGGCCATTCTAACTTTACCATTGCGCTCCATGTGAAATTCTGGTTAAAATGACTGTAAACACCATATCATTCTTACAAAATGAAAATTTACCTCCTCATGGAATATTTCAGGCATCAAAGAATATTCTATACAAAATATTCTCTGCCTTGAAAATCATGCCTACACATGGTTTCACCTTGGCCTGGTTCGTGGTTCCACACCTGCAAATAAAAAAATATATTCCTCGAACTCCATGCTAGTATGTTCTCTGTTTTCTTGGCACTCCCCCTTCCTCCGTGGTTAAACAAATGGTTTTATAATGAAGGTGGGTGGTGAACTCTACAAATTCTTCACCAAGGGCGGAGTGGTTAAGTAGAGGAGTTGAAGGCGGGAGGTCAGGGGTCCTAACCCCACCGACCCCCACCCGAATGGCACGTTATGTGTTTTTTTAGCCTAGCAGTTTCATTGTTCGATTGAATGTAGTTTGGTTTTGATATAGTTGGGGCTGCTCGCTTAGGGGCCGACCATGTGGGCTGGGTGGGTTCGACCCCCGTCGGTCCCATACTCCCCTGCCTCCTGTAGTGGGTTAAATATATTACAAGTTCATTTCATATAGATGGTCGGTTTGTAAAGGTTTGGGTGGGCAGGGTCTGCTCCATGTGGGCCCAACCCGACCCACTTTAATTTTAACGTGTGTGTATATATATATACGATGTCTGTTGAATGGTAGTTCCGAGGTGGCAGGGTTGACAACCCATCCCCCAACCACTTATGTTTTTAACACATAATAGTTATGGATCCATGCGGGGGTGGCAGCCTACCACCCTTATTTTCATTTTTATTTTTAAACAATAATGGTCATTTTTGTATTTTCCAAAAATAAGGGTTATTGGGAAAATTAAAGAGGGCACAATTTTGCCCATTTTAGAGAGCTAAGTTCCCCACCGGTTGATAGGAACCCCACCGACCCCCACCCGAATGGCGCGTTATGTGTTTTTTTAGCCTAGCAGTTTCACTGTTCAGTTGAATGTAGTTTGGTTTTGATATAGTTGGGGCCGCCCACTTAGGGGCGAACCACATGGGTTGGGTGTGTTCGACCCCCATCGGTCCCCTACTCCCCTACCTCCTGTAGTGGGTTAAATATATTACTGGTTCATTTCATATAGATGGTCAGTTTGTAAAGGTTTGGGTGGGTGGGGTCTGCTCCATGCGGGCCCAACCCGGCCCACTTTTCTATTAACATGTGTGTGTATATATATATATATATATACACACAATGTTCATTGAATGGTAGTTCCGAGGCAGCAGGGTTGACAACCCATCCCCCAATCACTTATGTTTTTAATACATAATAGTTATGGATCCATGCGGGGGTGGAGGGGGTGGCAGCTTGCAACCACTATTTTCATTTTTATTTTTAAACAATAATGGTCGTTTTTATATTTTCCGAAAATAAGGGTTATTGGGAAAATTAAAGAGGGCACAATTTTTCCCATTTTCAAGAGCTAAGTTCCCCACCAGTTGACGGTGAATTTATGGGACACTTAAACCTGGCCCACTGCCCAACTTTGAACACAAATTTTACTCGCTCTAAATTCTCCATACGTGCTCGGATTGGAGATCTGTTTGCGCCATTGGAATCAGGTAAACAAGAACTTCGGTCTAAACCTGGTTCTAGATTAATCCGACCACTTTGAATTTTGACCATTTATTAGCCCTCTTGATCTCTTGAGGGTGTCTAGAGCCACCTGGATCAAGCCTCCCCACTAAGGAGTATTTTTTCCACCAAAAGCATGAACATAATATGCAGCTACTTTGTACATTGTCTGCACCACACCTATCCTGAAATATCACCCTTCATTCTACTTCACCTTTGTCCTTCGGAGCCATAAGTGATGAGCCGACACTTACATACTCTGCAAACCTGTAGTACAATATTTTGAAAATTACATGCTTAAATAAGTGACCAATATATGACCCAAGAATTCCCCACACTTTCCACGATTTTATAACACATACTTGGTGGTCAAGTTTACATTAAAATGGAATCAATACCCTAGCTATTAGTACAAGGCCAAATTATCATTGTCGTTGAACAAGTAATAGAAAACACATCATCACTTTTACATTTTAAATTGTAATATATGATTTACAAACTAACGCCATGACACACTACCACACCTAGAAAAACCATCTCTCACTTATCAAACTGAATGGGTCATCTCTCTGTGGCGCATTTTCTTGTCAAATAATTGTTTCAACTAGTTCCTACAATGATGCTTTGTCAATAAGGCACTACTCTGGATGGAGCCTCCAACACGTGGCTCTTTGATGGCCACTTCTGTCGCAATGACTACAATGAGTCTTCTTACTCCAGACGTTCTTTACCTTATTCTTTTCCTATAGTGGAAAATGCTTTTCATGCCTCACCCTCTTTTGTGCTTCCATTCTTCTCCAACACTTAGCAAAGACATGGTAATGTAATCCATAAAAACTACATCTTTTCTGATTCCATGATCTATGTTCATTATTAGCGACATTTTTGTAATCAAAATGAACATTAGTATTCGAGATTTGTTATACCTTTCTTGTTGGTCTCTAGTGCAATCATGGTGACAATATCTTGCCTCAGCTCTTTCACTTCCATGTGCACTGTCATAGGATGATGGTGAAGTGTTCCCATCATTCTATCTCCCCAATAGTTTCAACCATGCATTGGAAGCTTTTGACATGTTCAAGAATTGTCCTTTGGTGTATCCCAAACCTAAAAATCGAGGACTCTGCACAACCTCCATTGAATGAGTTATGCCTTGGCCATTCACACTAATTCCTCCTCCTTTTTATCCCATTTTGGTAAGGAGTCTCATGCCAGTTCCTATAATGGGTATCTCCAAGTTTCCAATAGAAATAATAGCATGTGAAGATGATACTAAAGATAAATCAACATTTTTTACCTCAACTGTTGATTTAGACACATGTGATAATGGCTTCTTTAAGCCTTCATTGTGCTTCAACTTCTCTAAGTCCTCTTCCGTGACTCGTAGTTGAAGCTATAGTCTGTGCTTATCATTTTTCCATTCTTGTATAAGCCTCCTTAATTCAACATCCTTTACTTGAAGACTCTAATCGTTGCGCTTCAGATCTTCCAAGGATACCTTTGTGGCTTGCAACTGAAGCTACACTCTTTTCTTATCCTCTTTCTCCTCTCGTAGAAAATTTTTTAATTCATTGTTATCTTCTTGAAGGCTATGGTTGATCTCCTCATTTGAATGATGAGAATATGATGAGGGTGATTAATATTCACTGCAAGATGTGGATGATGCATCGCTTTCTACTTCTTATTTCCTTCGTCTTTCATGAGCTTCATACATCATGTCCACCATTTTGGACATTCGGAGCATGGCCTCACAAAATGTCTTTTCCATCCTCCATTGCTACATGTTCAATTGTTGTTCATGCTCATAATTTGCACTAGAAAGAATACTGCTCTTATATCACTTGATACGGGTCCGTCAACTACCAGATTTACCCATGATATTTTATTTTTGTGATGTTGTTATAATTTCATTTTAAAAGAGAAAAAATGAACATATATGCATGTTGTAAAGAAGATGAAACAAGACAACCATCAAAAACATAAGAACATGAGATGTTAATAACGGAGTTCACCCAGTGTGGGCTATGTCTCTGGGCTCAGTGTCAAAATGGGGTAGGTTGTTTCATATACTGCTAGAAATGGGAAGATGTACATGGATGATGTTCTCTGTCATACAAGGATGTGCCCTCAACATGAGTGGCTTGTCTCTCCGTGAGACGTTTTGCTACAGGAACTCTCACTCACAATGGACATCCTATCAGCATGACATAATCTCACATGAAGCAAAAACAAGATCCCACAACATGCATCAATAAATAATCTAGAATTAATCATAATACATGTCAAAACAAAAAGAGACACATGATCAAACTACATATACCTGAACCCCTAAAGTTGGCAGAAGAAGCGAATGTTCAGTGGCTGAATTTGGTTGCACCATCGAATTCATGGTGTCGAGGGGCATAGAATCGGTTGTCCATGGTTGAGAATCTGAAACTATCACTCCAATATGGAAAATGGCTGAAAAATGGGAAGCTTTGTTGCTGAAACAGACATCGCCATCGGATTCTTGTCACCGAGAGGTGTAAAATTGACATAAATTATGTCGAAAATGGACTCCGGCAAGTTTTGGGCCTAAGGGAATATTTTTGATTCCCTCAGGACTCCCTAAAATTTTGTTCTGTCAGGAATCTGCAAACCTGCTGCTCAGATGACCATTTTGACTTTACCATCGCGTTCCCTGCGAAATTTTGGTTAAAATTATTGTAAAATTCATATAATTTCGACAAAATGAAATTGACCTCCCCATGGAATCTTTCAGGCATCAAATAATATTCTCTGCAAAAGATTCTCTACCTCTAAAAGCATGTCTGCACATGGTTCCACCTTGGCCTAGTTTTCGGTTCCACACCTGCAAATAAAAAACTATATTCCTCGAACTCTGCATTAGTCTATTCTCTATTTTCTTGGTGCTCCCCCTTCCTCCGTGGTTAAACAAATGGTTTTATAATGAAGGTGGGTGGTGCACTTTACAAAGCCACCACCAAAGGCAGAGTGGTTAGGTGGAGGATTTGAAGGTGGGAGTTCGGGGGTTCCAACCCCACCGACCCCCACCTGAATGGCGCATTATGTGTTTTTTTAGCCTGGCAGTTTTGTCTTTCAGTTCAATGTACTTTGGTTTTGATTTATTTGGGGTCGCCCGCTTGGGGGCCAGCCACATGGGTCGGGCGGGTTCGACCCCCGTCGGTCCCCTACTCCCCTACCTCTGGTAGCAGGTTAAATATATTACGGGACCATTGCATTTAGATGGTCGGTTTGTAAAGGTTTGGGTGGGCGGGATCCGCTCCTCGCAGCACTGATCCGACCCATTGAATGGTAGTTTCAGGGCGGTGAGGTTGACAACCTGGCCCCCAACAACTTGTATTTTTAATACATAATAGTTATGGATCCATGCGGGGGTGGCAACCCACCACCCCTATTTTCATTTTTTTTAACAATAATGGTCATTTTTGTATTTTCCGAAAATAAGGATTGTTGGGAAAATTAAAGAGGCCACAATTTCACCCATTTTTGGGAGCTAAGTTCTGTTCCGGTTGATGGAGAATCTGTGGGACACTTAAACATAGCCCACTGTCCAACTTTGTCCAAAAATTTTACTTGCTCTAACTTCTCCATACGGGCTCGAATTGGAGATCCTTTTGCACCATTGGAATCAGGGCGACAAGAACTTCAGTTTGATCCTAGTTCGAGAGTAATCTAACCACTTTGAATTTTGACCATTTCTGAGCCCTCTTGATCTCCTGAGGCTTTCTGGAGCCACCTGGATCAACCTCCCTTGTTGTAAGTCCTCTTCTCCTCCATTTTATAGTTTTCAAGGGGAAAAACCCTAATGGGACAAAACAGGGAAAGGGAGTGAATGGATAGGATGAAGGGGTTAGGGAAGAGATATGGGAGTAGAAACATTTAGGGAAGTGGACAGGGGTCTTAGGGAACTATAGGAAGTGGAATGAAGTGAAATGGGTATGGGAATTAGGCTAGGGAATTTTTACACGGTCCTAGCTAGTAAAACTTCCAAAATTGCAGTATTAGTCTAGGGTTTAGGTTTTGGGGATTAGGAATTGGGTATGAGGGGGTGTGAAGGCTATGGGAGATGGTTTTGAGTATGAGGGAGGGTAAAAAGTCTATGGGAAGGTGTGTTATCTTGTAAATTTTGAAAATATGGGCCAGCCACTAAAACGCAACGTAGGGGCCATTGGAGGGTTTACACTCTAAAACAATGAAATTGAGCTGCAAGGAGGGGTTACTGAGGTATAAATTACTTGTGCAATGATGCTAGACACCTTTATAGCCTTCAAAAACCTTCAGAGAATGATTTTATGCCTTTGAGAGAGAAAACACAATGTGTAGAAGAAAACTCAACATTTAGCCTAGAAAAACATAGCGTGGCTGCTTTGGCATCAAATTTTGGATTGTCTTTGACTTGAATTTGCTGAGATTTCCTTGGTAGGTGAGAGATAACTCTTATTTAATGAGGTTAATGAGAAAATTAACTTGAAATGGTCTTTAATAGCTTGTGATGGTCACTTTTCTTCATAGTAGTGGTATGGACAACTACATTTCATTTTTCTTTGAAATCTTATGTAACTTTGAAAATTTCTTATGAAAATTTGGAATTTGAAACTTATTACATAATATGAAACATAAATTACATTTGAAACCAAATTCATAGAACAACTTTACCTATTACCACTCCTCATTTTCCAGATTTATGAATGGAATGACAATTTTTGGATGATTGAAACCCTAATGACCTAATGGTGACACTGAAATAAATGAAATCATGATGATGTTGATTGAAATGATGATGATGACCTTTCAATTATGGTACACTCAACTGAGTGATGACAAGGACTGACATGTAATTTTTTTGAAAGGAGTTGAAACAGCCCTAGACACACTATCCAGTGACCAAATTTTTATTTGAAAACCTAATGAAATGACAAAAAATTGACTTTGAAAACCTAACAAGACATTGTATGAGCACATTTGATCATTGGTGACAATCTAAATAGACTAACACTAACACGTTGGAATGCATAGAGCCTACAATGTTCAATTGGAGTGAGGTGGTGTTGGAAAATTTGAAGGAACAACTCAATAAAGCAAAGGATGGATGATTGAATAATTTGGGATTCGGTTCTATCCTGATATCATTTTTTTTAGAGAGGATAGCACTACTTTTTCCTCAACACATCGTGCTCGAGCTTCTAGATCCTAGAGCTCCACGGATGAGGTGACGGGTAGATCTTATGTCTCGTCATATGGGTGCTTTGTCTAAGAGTTTCACTCCCATTTTCTTCTATTGGTCGTGAATGTAGCTCATTATGATAAAGGACTACCCATATGCCAAAGCATATTTTCGAGGATATCTAGAACTCATTCTACCTGAAGGCGAGAAATGGGGTGATATAGGTAAAACAAAATAATTTTGAATGTTTTATTTTTTATTTTTTGGTTTTACAATTTTTATGTTGTTTTAATGCATCAGAGACTAACTATTAATTTCACATGCATATGTTGGAATTGTTCGACAAGCGGGCACATCCTATATCGAAATATGGGGAGAGACACTACTTACATAGATTGGAGTGCAGTTTGGAGTAGCTGCAAGATCAGAGGAGAAGATACAAGACCTCAACAAAACTAAGACTCTTGCGGAGTTTGAGTGCCACGTTGAGGGATCGACCCACATCATACCAGAAACCAGGGTCAATGAGATCCCTATGAGACTGTAATGATACACCATTGGAGTACCTAAGTGTATTAGCCAGCTATTGTGCAAAATTTCTTGTGTGGTTGTCTATTATTGTTATCAACATCAGGACTAATCTACTATGAGGCCTTAGAGCGATATTTTTTCTACATGTATTTTTGATATGATAGGTCGTATGGCCATATGTGTCTCAAACACAACTTTTCTAAAACCAAACTTTATATATGGTTATCTATCTAACGATGTTTCTTAATTACTCTATTATGTTGCCAATGTGTGATGTTAATTGAAATTTATTTACATTTGTTGAAAATGTCTATCTAAAACATAATTCACTAATGCATCAGCTAATGTATTTAGACTTCTAGGAATGCATTGTTATTGGATGTAATCAAAATTTAGACTTCATACTGAATAAACGTTGTTCAAGTGTAGTACTATGAGCTATGAGTCACGTTTGACTATTATATGGCAGATGCCATGAGAAATAGCATCAAATGGAAGTTTGATCACTACACTATACTCAACGATAATATTGGTTGAGCGACCGATACAAATCCCTTGAAAACTCACCAAATTTACATTAAAAGCATAAATAGCCCATGCCACAGAGGAAATATTATGAATACTACAGACTAGCACCATCAACATAAACAACATATGGTCAATGGAAAATCGACATTTTCAAACCAAATGCAATGAAATATTAACAAATATGGTAGGAAACTCTGAAGAGAACACACTGCAAACACACTTAACACACCTATAGACAATATGTACACAAAGACCATGCAGAGAACCATATCACCTTCCAAGAAGGTAGGAGGATTAAAATTGTTTTCATATTCTTCTTTGACACATTTCTTGTGGTCCTCATGGGCCATTGAAACATCACCTTGGGTTTCATATAAATGAGCTAGATGCAAGAGACGCTCTTCTTCTACAGAAGTTGCAGGAAGGAGATCAACGCCAGGATTTAGAGATGGAATCTCACATTCTATTGGCGGAAGTGATTCAAAAACATACACCAACTAAAAATGTGTGAATCTGGTTGTAGTACAGATAGAGGTTCAGTATGCCCACAAAAAAAAAAAAAAAAAAATTAGATGTCAATTCATCTTGTGAATCCCTATCATGCGTTGAAGAATTTTTTTCAAAACCTTGTAAATAGTTTCTACTTTCTCATTAGCTTGTGGGTAATCGGGATTTGAGCTATCATGTTGAAGGCCCAACTTGGCGATAACCTCAGACATCATGTAGTCCATGGTCTGTAAAAATGGCTTGCGATACACCAAACCTAGAAATAACATAATTGAAAAGAAATAACACAATTGTTTCATCGTTGTTGGTATATGTGTGCATCACTTCGACCCATTTAGTGAAATAGTCCATGGTCACGATAATGTAACAATTCCCCTCAATTGGAGGGTTACAAGTCATGAATTCAATGGCCCATTTTACAAATGGTCCAAAAACGATAAAAGGATGCATAGGAGTGGGTGGATCACGGGTTTTGCGGTTATATATCTAGCAAGCATGGCACTTCTATACTACTAGAATACAATCTCAAAACACGGTGGGCCAAAAATAGCTAGCTTGAAAAACAAATTGGGAAATGGTGTAGCCAAAAAAATTTCCACCACATGCTCCAGCGTGGCATTCATTAAGATATTTCTTAGCCTCCTCATGAGTGAGGCACCGTCAAAAAATCACATCGACACCACAATGATATAAAGTGTTAGCAACTATAATGTAAATTTTGGCCTGGTATCGAATACATCGCTGATCAGATAGAGTGGTGTTGGGCAGGAAAGTTTGGGTCTGGATATAAATCAGAATATCTCCATACCAAGGATCATATGAATCGATTACAAATAACTACTTATCAGGTATAGAATCATCAGAGGTTATCTCAGTTTCAAATGATGGAAGGTCGCATATTAGTTCGAAAAACACTAGGGATTTCTTGGATTTGGATTTAACAAATTCCAATTCAAATTCATGGAGAATAACAATCCATTTGCATTACTTTCCCCATATAAATTTACATGATAGAATGTAATTCACCGAGTTGCAATCAAAACCAACCATAGTCTTCTGAGCAAAATGTAGTGGCAGAATATTTGTACAAGAAAGAAGAAAGGGGGACAAGAAAGAAAGCACAAATAATGAACAATATCCTTATACCAATCCGAGCAGAGAAATTTATACTTAATTGCTATATTTGACTGATTATCACCTGTTTCTCCATCGACTTCATCCACAGGGGCCAACAAATTAATTCCCAATGCTTGGAAATTTGACTCTGTCAATAATTTGGCCAATCCCAATCCTTTGACAAGTTTGGTTGGTTTTACATCCAGGTCATATTCCTGGATTTTAGCACTCCATTTTCCTCTTTTTCCTTCCACATCGCTCTGTACTAGGACATCCATTACAGCTGAATTAGGAACATATGCTAAGATTTGAGAATGAAGGATATAAGTTCTGAAAGCTTTCAATGCTTTCACCAGAGCATAAACTTGTTTCTCCAATATATTATATTTCAATTCTGCATCTTAGAGAACTTTACTAAAATATGCTACAGGTTGTTCGTGCTTTTCTTCATTTCTCTGTAATAACACAGCTGCAATCGTCGAGGGAGATGCAAAGGAGAAAATTTGAAATGGATTCAAATAATCCGGACTGATGAGAACAGGCGCTTCCTTTAAAGCTTCTTTAATCCTTTGGAAAGATTCTCGCGCCTCTTTGTCCCACTTCACTTCGGCATCCTTTTTCAACATGTCCGTTATCTTTTTGACGATTTCTGCGTAATTAGGAACGAATCTTCTTAGAAAATTAATTTTTCCAAGAAATCTCTGAATATCTTTTTTGCTTCGAGGCAGTGGAATGGACTGTATTGCTTCAACCCTCGCTGGATCTATTTTCACAACTTGTTTTGAAACAATATGACCCAACAGTTTACCTTCTTCCAGGGCAAACAGAGATTTTTTAGGGTTCAATGATAACCCATACTTTCTACACTTCAGGAAAGCTTTCAGCAAATGTTGCAAGTGTTCTTCATCAGAATTTGAAAAAATTGTGACATCATCCAAATAAATAACTACAAACTGATCTCCAACAAATGCAATATCCATCGCTCTTTGGAATGTAGCTCCTGCATTCATTTGTCCAAAAGGCATCCTAGCATACATGAATGTTCCCCATGGCGTAGTGAAAGCAGTTTTCTTCTGATCTTCTTTCTCCACAGCCACCTGGTTATACCCTGAAAAGCCATCCACCATAGATAATCTATAAGCTCCAGTCACCTTCTGTAAAACAAAATCCATCTTCGGCAAAGGGTAATTATCTTTCAATGAAGCCCTATTCAAATTTCTGAAATCTACACACAGCCTTATCTCTCCATTTTTCTTTCGGACTGGTACAAGATTGGAAACCCAATCTGAATATCTAAGCGGAACAATTATTTTGGCCTGCAGCAATTTTTTTACCTCCTTTTCGATCAGAGCCAACAACAATGGATTGATTTGCCGGAGCTTCTGTTTATGCGGCTTGACTCCATCCTTCAGTGGGATTTTATGTTGTATGATACTCTTATCATATGTCTTCAAATCATCATAAGACCACGCAAATACATCTTGGAATTGTTTGAACAAATCTACGTACCTTTATTTGTAGTCCTTCGAGACCCCTTTGAACAATTTGATCATTTTAAGCTCCTGTTGAGTCCCTAAATTGCAATATTCCACCTGCTCATCTTGGTTTGCTTTCTTCTAATTTACTGCAACGTCGTTTGCATCAAACAGTCTTTCCAGAGGCACTAAGCCTCTTGGAAAAGCATTGTCTTTCAACTGAATGATTTCCTGACCACCAATCTTCTTTTTAAGAGTCTTACCATCCAATTCATCTTCATCAGTTTCCAAATCAATCTGATGATCTTCAAAATCCTCAATCATCAACAGGAAGTGCTTAATCTGTTCATCATTCTCAAAGACCTGCCAGTGTTTAATATTGTCAGGAATTGAAGGTCTATGTCTCATCTCAATTTCATACCTTAGTCTCGGACTGATCGGAGGCTTGAATGTACTTGCTGCAACCGCCAAAGAATTAGCCATTCTATTTTCTTCCCTTGGAACAAATTGTAAGTTGAAGGCTTCAAAGTAATTTTCGATCAGATCCCAGACCTCATTCCGATATGCTCTTAACCTGGGATGTTTAGTTTGACATAAATTCTTGATCTGTCTTATAATTAATTCTGAATCCCCAAACACAGTCATAGACTGAATTCCCATTTTCTTAGCTGTCTGCAAACTAATGATTAATGCTTCATATTCTGCAACATTATTAGTGGACTCAAACTCCAATTTGAAAGAAAAAGGCACAAGGTTGCCTTCAGGAGGAACAAAAATGAAACCAGCTCCAGTGCCTTCTTTGGAAAACGCACCATCAAAATAACACTTCCATAGCTTGTTTGAATACAGCTCCTTATGTACAATTGCTAAAGGAAGCTACCCTTGTGATTCTTCAGCAAATTCTGCATCTTCATGCAGCATGAAGCAAGAGAGGTCATCCTTCTCTTGGCCATAAATTGGTGAATTACCTGCATCTTTCTTGGTAGTATTTTTTTGAAATCTAGTCTCTCTATACAACCTCCTTTCTTCACCATTGAAAACGGGAATGATAGCATATGTAAAATCTAGCTTCAAAACTCCTCCAAGCTTTGCCCCCCATGATCTAGATAGTAACATACCAAACCTGGCAAGAATATCTGCCACTACAACATCCATCATAATGCTTTTGGCTGGGATTTGAGCCAATGTAACAACCATATCCTTAATCAGACCCACACACTTTACCCTTTTTTATTCAAAAGAATAAAGATCTCGATTTGGCTTGGTGATTTGCAAATTCAACTCTTTCATCACAAACAATGGCATCAGATTGTGGGACGCACCAGAATCTAGCATGCAGTTATGTAGAACAAAATCATGTAACAGAAGTGATATATAAAAGGAGGGATATATGAATATACCTCTTCAACATGAGGTTCAAATGTAACCACTGGTTTCTCTTCCTGCAGATTTACTATATCACCTACTTCATCAGACTGAGATAAATTGATAAACTCGGAAATCTCTTTCTTATAGCCAGGTGTTTTCATTAACTCAAGAAGAGGTACTTGAATCTTCACTTTCTCCAACTCTTTCGACAAACTGAAAGTTTGATTTAATTTTGTCAACTTTTCAGGTTCTTCTTGATCTTTCTTGGAATTTGAGTTTCGATTAGAAATAGTAACCACTTTCTCCAAAATATTAGAATCTCTAACTTTTGTTTGAGAAGCTTCTGCTTGCTGCTTTTCCTTCTCTTTTTCTTCGTTCATGGGCTTTTTCCCCTTATCTGTTTTATTAGTTTGATCTTTCTGGAATGGAGTCGCCATTGGAGCAGGTGCTGCTTCTGATTCTTTTTCTTCATTGTCTTGAGTCCTTAGTCTCTTCTTTGACCTCAAATCGTACTTTTTATGCAACTCGGATTGCATGAAGTCTGTGAACCGTCTGCAGTAATCATCCATCTCTTCTTGATCAAATGAAAGATCATTTTCTTCCACTTCTTCTTCTTCAGCTTCTTCTTCTGTTTCATCATCTTCCATATACACAGCATAAATTCGAGCATCATCCTCTCTCTCATCATCATCATCTGCTGAATGGGACGGGGCTGCCTCTATGTACAAAGGTTCTTGCACCTGATCTTGATCTTTTTTTTCTCTTTGTAGAATCTGCAGGGGCTGTTTTTTAAATTGGGGATTAAAAACCCCTCTATTCTTTCTTGCAGGCTTACTATCTATTTCCAACTTTACCAATTTATTTGAAAGATTTTTTATGACCTTAGTCATATCGTCAATTATCTGATCTTGAGCTGAGGCTTCTTCTTTAGCCTTTCCTTTATCTGAAACTTTACCAGCAGCGGACATATTAGCCTCAATCTCTAGAGCATCAGTTTGAATCTGCTCCAACGTAGGGGACCTTCTTTCCCTCAATGTGAAACTGAATTCTGGTTCAAATGCACCAGCAAAAACGACCCTAGCTCCAATAGGAGGAGGCTTCATCACTGCAGGCAAACTATTATACAATTTGTTAAATCTCTTCACAAAATCACTCATATTTTCATCAGATTTCTTCTTGATTGCATTAAATTCTGTCAAAGAATAGCCGTGGTCCCTCTTTTCACCCCACCTTTCAATGAAACGTCTTTCTAGGGCATCCCAATCGTTAATGGAACCATTAGGTAATCCTTTGAACCATTTCCTTGCCTCTCCACTTAGATATTGAACAAAGAGTCTCATAACAACATCTAAATGTTCAACATTTAAATTCTCTGCAAATGTGCAAAACAGGGGCAAGTGTTGTTCTGCGGTTATTTCATCTTCACCAGTAAATCTAGGGAGCAACTTGAGGTACTCCTGAGGCATATCATGCAATGGTTGGGATATATTTAATGGTGCATATCTATTCATCAAGAAAGCAGGGGCTGCAGGGACTGCCATATTTACGCCCAGGTTAACTGCTTCTTGAGCGGGGGTAAAATGAATACCAGTTGTAGGTAGGGATGAATGAGGTGAAACAACTGATATAGGAGTTGGAGTATGAATGATTGCAGAAGAGCTGGCAGCTGTATGGGGCTGAGTTTCTATAAAAGGAAAAGACACAAACTCCAAAGATTGCTCTTCTAATGTGGGTTCTTGAAAACGAACGGGTGATGGTGATGATTCTTCTTCCGAGAAAATGAGTTTCTTGGAAGCTTTCTTGGATGAGAAAATGTGTGAACTGCTGCCTGGTGCGAGCAGTGTAGTTTCAGGTGTATCTAATATTTTTGGTTTCTGGCCCTTCTTTGAAACAAGCTTCTCAGGATCAGACAAAACAGGAACTTTTTAATGAGAGGTATCTGAACTCGTGTGAGGTTTCTTGGGAGCCAGAGCTATTTTCAAACAAACACAACGTACTATTTCCTCCTCTCTGAACAACCAGAGGAAATGTAAAACAAAACCCAGGGAAAATCTTCAAATCTTCGGTCCCCGGAAACGGCGCCAATTAATGTTGTTCCTTGAGAAACAATTTCTTGTTGTGTAAAGAAATCCGTGCTCAAGAAATTAAAGATTATGTCACAAACAAAAGTATATCTTTCCCTGTTCTATAAACCTTCAAACATTAATTATATAATCTTCAAATATTAAACCCATGGAAGGTTCTGCAATGCCATATCCTCCTTATGCTGAAATGAAAGGATGGAAGAAACAAGAAAGAAAGGATTTCAATTTGATATGCTGCTTGAAATAGAATCTATCAGTGTAAAATCCTGAAGGAATGAGTAATGATAACGTTAAAATAGAGGAGCGCCCATTAAGGTTTATTTAACTCCTAAATACACATGTATCTAGAGACTTGCAGCTCAAATTACTCTATTTTACTCACAGATATGGAAAACATAATGAAAACTGAGAAACTATTCAGCATAAACAGAATGAAGGAAACTTGCAAAAAAAATTCATTAATTCAGTATTCTTCAGTACAAAATTTTAGCTTCAAGGTCCAAAACTCGGAACCTTCATCTTTCTTCAAATTGTCTTTTTATACATTATCACGAAACAGTTTCCAGTAATGAAACTGATTCTAACTATTCTAACTAACTTTAACTGCCTAAACTATTAACTGTTATAGAGGTACATGCCTTGAAAAAGTCTTATTACATTTGCATAATCCTGAGAAATGACATAATGAGAATTTTTATAACTTCTAATCTAAAGGAACAACTGGTCCTGAAGTGGCTGCGGAATCGACGGCTACTTTTGATTTATCCATTGGGATCTTTTTTGCTATGTCAATGGAGAAGATTTTGCATTTTTTCCAAAGTTCACTTTGAGTTGTAGGAGCATTCCTGTAACTGAGGTATTCCAATCTAAATGCAACTGCTTGATTGTGAGTGAGTCTTTCTGTGAAGAGTGCCTTTACCATCCATAGCAAATTGAAGTGCCTCTGTAAAAAGTTAAACACTGTCTCTCCCTTTAAAATTTGTGTCTTTTCGTGTCTGCTATCTGCTCTTCTCTTTGCCAGTGTTAATGCATCTTCATAAAACTTCCATGTCAAAATATTTCCCTTTTCTGTCCAGCATGAAGGCAAACCTGTTTGGATCAATTTATCAAAAGTTATATCAAACTTCTTTACCGCCTCCTTAATTGTCAGTAACCTTTTCTCTGCAAATTTTCGTAGATCATTCTTAATTATCATTTCATTAACTTCTTCAGCATAAAAGTATATGTCTTGTATCTCAATTTCTTCTAGCTCTTCATCTGATTTGGAATTGATAAAATTTAAAAACCTCCTAGCCCAATTTGCTCTTTTAATGAGTGTTTGTTTTTCTGATGATATCTCCTCTTCATGGTCTGAGATGAGGCGTTTCTCTGTAGCAATTATACTTAGGGAATCCCAATTTGACTTCATTTCAGATATAATTTCAGTCCAAATAATATCTTTAGCTCTTAAAAGTGAGATGTTACCTTTTAGCTTCTCCTTGAGCTCCTTAATTTCATCCTCAGCCTTTTGTAATTGCTGCTTATTTTCATTTGCTTTATCTTCCCATCCTCTCATAATCTTAGTAGTTGTTTCCAAATCTAACTGAACCCGCTTAAGATCACCTTCAGCTATCTTCAGTTCTGTGCTGAGCTGAACAATTTGGGTTTGAGGATCCGCATCTCTGTCACCTATAGGAACAACAAAAGTGCAAGTATGGTTTTGAATTTGATTCTGCAGAGATATAGCAGTCTGCTTCACTTTGGAAAACTCTTCATCTTTTTGTAACAATTGCAGACGTAACTCTTCCTTTTATTTTTCCACCTCAGCTACTTCTGCGGCCATTGAGTGCTCTGTAGCTGGTAATTTTAGCTTTTTCCTCAATGAGGATATTTCTACTTCTGCGCTTTTCATGAGTTTTTGAATTGCATCTTTATCATGAGGATCCACACCAATTTTCATAATGATCTTCTTCAACTCTTCATTTTGTGTTGACAATGCCCTTGAATTAGCTTTCTCCATTTTGCATTGTTTAATCAATTTCGCAAGCATGTTTTCAGCCTTAACTGTTGTAGCATTCGTCTTACTCAAATCATTTACAATTAGCTGCCCGGTCTGCATATGAAGATTCATTTTATCCCATAGTGGGATTTTTTTAACATCCATAGTTATGTTTACCTCATTAAAGCTGCTCGAGGATCCAAGGGACATTCCTGTTGGATGTGACAAAGCCATCCTAAATTGATCCTTTTCAAGACCCATTACAGTCAATAATCTGGTATGATCAGTAGCTATGTGATGTTCTGCTTGCACTCCTACATTGGTTTTAATCCTCTGGTTTCTTTCTTCAATCTGTGAAAATATTTGTTTTATTGACGACATCTTTTCTGAATAAAGTTCATGTCCTATAGGAGAAGAGGGGACATTTTTTTCTTCATTGACATGGAGAGTAAAACCTAGTGAATTGGAAGAGTGATCTTCTGCTAATTTGGTTCTCTTCTCCTCTCTGGGCTCCTCATCATCTATTTCAACAACATTTTCTCTACCTCTTTTGCTTGTCTTTTCCATAATAACAGGCGTTTGAATGCTGGTTTTCGATGCACTTGTTTCACCTGGATTTGCAAGCTTCCCCTGATCAGGTTTGCTTACATGGGAAAATGCAATGTATCCATTTTCAATTCTTCTCTGAGAGATTATTGCATGCGGATCATAAGACCATTTTTCTCCTAGCAGCAACTGTGTCTCCACCAACATTTTAGAAACTTCATCAAAAGCTTGTCTCAAATTGACCACAAAAGGCCCCACACTCATAGGCAATTTATACATAACACCTTTCTTCATTGGAAGAAAGTGTATCTGATCCACATTAAGGCTCTGTCTTATGAATTCCAATGCGAAAATCCGCATGGGTACAAAAGTTGGGAGCCTATAGGGCTCAATGCTAGCTCCATACAACCTTATCTCTGAATACTCTTCAAATACAAACCAATCTCCAAATCTGAAATTTGGTCCCAACTGCAGGAACTCTCAGGCTTTTGGTAAAAAACATGGAGGAGGTACTCCATTCAAAATTCTATGAGCAATGGACATGTAATGACTAGAAAACTCAAATAGCCCTGCTTCATTTCCTTCCTTTCTAATCATATCAGTCCAAAAGAAAACTGATTGTTTATTTTTATTGACATCAACTATATTCAATCCCAGACTCATGAATTCTTCGACATTTTGATATAAAAACAGGTAAACAATCAATGACGGGAATCTGAAAAAACATGTAAGAGGAAAGGCCATTAATTGTGAATTTACAATTTCCTGCCAAAAAGACGGAATGTCGAGAACCACCCCTGGTTTCATCATCAGCGCGAACATTCCCAAGACTGATTTATCAACTGTTTGGTCACTGTCTCTGCCCAAAATCTTCGCGATGCAACTCAGAATTGGTCTATACTCAACATTGAATGTTTCCAGGCTAAATTCTTCTCCTTCTAGCTGAGCTTCCTTTGAATTTGGTCTCAAGTATGACATGCACAGACTGAATTCTTCATTTGAAATTTCTTCAAAATATCGAGCCAATGAATCTTTAGAAAATTGCAGTGATGACTCATTTTCGGGAAAACACAAAGCTTGGCGGATTAATTGCGTTGATACCTGCAAAACATTTTCTCCCTGCGAATTCATTATAAAACATTTACCAGGGTACATTGAAGAGACAAGCCATGAAATGAACTCAGGAAACAAGTGGGTTTTTGGAATACAAGCGGACAAGACACCAGAACTCTTCATGGCGGAAAACACTGGGGATTTTTCAGCGTTTAAGGTTACTTGGTGATATAACAGGGAATGATTGACAGATGACATGGTATCTAGGATATCCTTTTCACTGTCCATAAGAGAGCTGAAGCTTGAGGAACCGGACAGAGAAGCTCGTTTTGCCATGGCTGACGGATTAATGAAAATAATTTGTGGGGTATTTGGACAACGGAACGATGGCGGGAGCACGATTCAAAGGAAAAAGAACCACAGACAGATTAGAATGAGACAATGGGCCATTTAATGGTTACGAAGATCTGCAATAAATGCCAAAATGACATGTATAAAACGCGTACATCTCCACTCACGATGATGTCACGGGAGGTCACAGATGCAGTTGGAAAACCGACCCGTACCGAAGTAATGAATCAGACGTTGATCACGGCTTCCCGCGAGATTTGACCCGGTCAACTGCGGGGTGAATTTGACCAACTACTTGAGCTATTCCCCCCCCCCCGCATTAACTTGTTTGAAAGCACTTTTCCGCGATCATCACTTCCGCTCGGGCAGTTGCTCGAAGCTTAAGCTCGAAAGTATACATATCAAAACAAAGCTTTATGACTACTTTTATGTACATCGATCTTTATAAAAACATTCATTTGTTTTTTATGCTACAATATTAAAACTTCATACTATAGCATATTTTTTCGAATTTCCAGATTTATATATATATATATATATATATTTTCAAAATAAAATATAAAAAATGATATGCAGATGATGATCCACAACATCTGGCTCCACCTGGGGATAGTGTTTTTACCACGAAACACTAAGAACCTGCAGATTAGTGCCTTCACCTCGGGCATGGAGTCAAACATTGCTTGATGGAAATGTACAATGATCACACCGGATATATACAATGATGATCAAACAGTTGCTTAATGCCGAAAATAATGCTTGCGATATTGCCCATTCACAGGCATATCCAGCACTTCTCCTTCAAGATTCTCCATCATGAAAGTATTATTTCCTCTGACTTCATTAATTTTGAATGGGCCATACCACAAGGGATCAAATTTGTCGTGTTTCCCTTTGTCTTCCCTTCGTACATCCCATCTCAATACTAAGTCTCCCTTCTGAAACATGATTTCTTTTGCTTTCCTGTCAAATATTGTCTTCATCTTCTGCTGATAAGTGAGCAAGTTGTCCCGAACTTTATTTCTGTTTTCACTTAGTTCCATCACATTGTTCATTCTTCTGACCATAGCATTCGGTTCTGCTTGAGCATCTTGGAGGAAGGAAATCACAAGTTTCACCAACTGGGTGGGAAACAATTCTTGAGTACCGTATATGAGCTCATAAGGAGACTTGCCAGTAGACCTCCTAGTAGTCATCCTTGTTGCCCATAGAGCAAAAACTAACTTTGTATCCCAATTCTTCTGATTTTCATTGATTGTTTTCTTCAGAATTCTTACCAATGTTTTGTTGGAAGATTCGGCCAATCCATTTCCCTGCGGATAATAAGCTGTAGAATGAGACAATATCACACTATAAGTCTGACAAAAATTAATAAACCTGAGTGAACTGAAAACTTGGGCATTATCTGTCACAATCTTCATTGGACATCCAAACCTGCTAAAGATGTTCTCTTCTAGAAACTTCATAACAACCAAATCATTTGCCTTCCTGGTGGGAATTGCCTCCACCCATTTTGTAAAATAATCTGTAGCAGTAAGGATCCACTTAAACTGCCCACTGGATGGTGGATTTATTTCTCCAATGAAATCCAACCCCCATTGTCTAAAAGGTTCTTCAACAAAAATAGAGAGAAGAGGTAATAGAGCTAGTTTTTTCTTTTCTGCAAATACCTGGCATTTTTGACAACTTTTGACTGCTTTATAAACATCAACAAACACAGATGGCCAATAGAAACCTGATTTAAATATCTTATGAGCAGTTACCTTCCAGCAGTAATGACCTCCGCACAGGTATTCATGATATTCTTTGATTACTTCTGAAACTTCTTCCTCTGTCAAACATAACAACAACACACCAGCAGGATCCTTCCAATACAATTTTTCTTCAATTATGACATAAGGCTGAGCCTGAAGTTTTAAAGCCCTGTATTTAGTTCTATTAATTGAAGGGGGGCAAGAAAGGAAGCACAAATAATGAACAATATCCTTATACCAATCTGTGCAGAGAAATTTATGCTTAATTGCTATCTTTGACTGATTATCACCTGTTTCTCCATCGACTTCATCCACAGGGGCCAACAAATTAATTCCCAATGCTTGGAAATTTGACTCTGTCAATAATTTGGCCAATCCCAATCCTTTGACCAGTTTGGTTGGTTTTACATCCAGGTCATATTCCTAGATTTTAGCAATCCATTTTCCTCTTTTTCCTTCCACATCGCTCTGTACTAGGACATCCTTTACAGCTGAATTGGGAACATATGCTAAGATTTGAGAATGAAGGATATAAGTTCTGAAAGCTTTCAATTCTTTCACCAGAGCGTAAACTTGTTTCTCCAATATATTATATTTCAATTCTGCATCTCGGAGAACTTTACTAAAATATGCTACAGGTTGTTCGTGCTTTTCTTCATTTCTTTGTAATAACACAGCTGCAATCGTCGAGGGAGATGCAAAGGAGAAAATTTGAAATGGCTTCAAATAATCCGGACTGATGAGAACAGGCGCTTCCTTTAAATCTTCTTTAATCCTTTGGAAATATTATCACGCCTCTTTGTCCCACTTCACTTCGGCATCCTTTTTCAACATGTCCGTTATCTTTTTGACGATTTCTGCGTAATTGGGAACGAATCTTCTTAGAAAATTAATTTTTCCAAGAAATCTCTGAATATCTTTTTTGCTTCAGGGCAATGGAATGGACTGTATTGCTTCAACCCTCGCTGGATCTATTTTCACACCTTGTTTTGAAACAATATGACCCAACAGTTTACCTTCTTCCAGGGCAAACAGAGATTTTTTAGGGTTCAATGATAACCCATACTTTCTACACTTCAGGAAAGCTTTCTACAAATGCTGCAAGTGTTCTTCATCAGAATTTGAAAAAATTGTGACATCATCCAAATAAATAACTACAAACTGATCTCCAACAAATGCAATATCCATCGCTCTTTGGAATGTAGCTCCTGCATTCATTAGTCCAAAAGGCATCCTAGCATACATGAATGTTCCCCATGGTGTAGTGAAAGTAGTTTTCTTCTGATCTTCTTTCTCCACAGCCACCTGGTTATACCCTGAAAAGCCATCCACCATAGATAATCTATAAGCTCCAGTCACCTTCTGTAAAAAAAAATCCATCTTCGATAAAGGGTAATTATCTTTCAATGAAGCCCTATTCAAATTTCTGAAATCTACGTTTCTTTCGAACTGGTACAAGATTGGAAACCCAATCTGAATATCTAAGCGGAACAATTATTTTGGCCTGCAGCAATTTCTTTACCTCCTTTTCGATCGGAGCCAACAACAATGGATTGATTTTCCGGAGCTTCTGTTTATGCGGCTTGATTCCATCCTTCAGTGGGATTTTATGTTGTATGATACTCCTATCATATGTCTTCAAATCATCATAAGACCAAGAAAATACATCTTGGAATTTTTTGAACAAATCTACGTACCTTTCTTTGTAGTCCTTCGAGACCCCTTTGAACAATTTGATCATTTTAGGCTCCTGTTGAGTCCCTAAATTGCAATCTTCCACCTGCTCATCTTGGTTTGATTTCTTCTGATTTACTGCAACGTCGTTTGCATCAAACAGTCTTTCAAGAGGCACTAAGCCTCTTGGCAAAGCATTGTCTTTAAACTGAATGATTTCCTGACCACCAATCTTCTTTTTAAGAGTCTTACCAGCCAATTCATCTTCATCAGTTTCCAAATCAATCTGATGATCTTCAAAATCTTCAATCATCAACAGAAACTGCTTAATCTGTTCATCGTCCTCAAAGACCTGCCAGTTTTTAATATTGTCAGGAATTGAAGGTCTATGTCTCATCTCAATTTCATACCTTAGTCTCGGACTGATCGGAGGCTTGAATGTACTTGCTGCAACCGCCAAAGAATCAGCCATTCTATTTTCTTCCCTTGGAACAAACTGTAAGTTGAAGGCTTCAAAATAATTTTCGATCAGATCCCAGACCTCATTCTGATATGCTCTTAACCTGGGATGTTTAGTTTGACATAAATTTTTGAACTGTCTTATAATTAATTCTGAATCCCCAAACACAGTCATAGACTGAATTCCCATTTGCTTAGCTGTCTGCAAACTAATGATTAATGCTTCATATTCTGCAACATTATTAGTGGACTCAAACTCCAATTTGAAAGAAAAAGGCACAAGGTTTCCTTCACGAGAAACAAAAATGAAACCAGCTCCAGTGCCTTCTTTGGAAAATGCACCATCAAAATAACACTTCCATAGCTTGTTCGAATGCAGCTCCTTATGTACAATTGCTGAAGGAAGCTGCCCTTGCGATTCTTCAGCAAATTCTGCATCTTCATGCAACATGAAGCAAGAGAGGTCATCCTTCTCTTGGCCATAAATTGGTGAATTACCTGCATCTTTCTTGGTAGTAGTTTTTTGAAATCTAGTCTCTCTATACAACCTCCTTTCTTCACCATTGAAAACGGGAATGATAGCATATGCAAAATCTAGCTTCAAAACTCCTCCAAGCTTTGCCCCCCATGATCTAGATAGTAACATACCAAACTTGGCAGGAATATCTGCCACTACAACATCGATCATAATGCTTTTGGCTGGGATTTGAGCCAATGTAACAACCATATCCTTAATCAGACCCACACACTTTACCCTTTTTGAGTCAAAAGAATAAAGATCTCGATATGGCTTGGTGATTTGCAAATTCAACTCTTTCATCACACACAATGGCATCAGATTGTGGGACGCACCAAAATCTAGCATGCAGTTATGTAGAACAAAATCATGTAACAGAAGTGATATATAAAAAGGAGGGACAGATGAATCTACCTCTTCAACATAAGGTCCAAATGTAACCACTGGTTTCTCTTCCTGCAGATTTACTATATCACCTACTTAATCAGACTGAGATAAATTGATAAACTCGGCAATCTCTTTCTTATAGCCAGGTGTTTTCATTAACTCAAGAAGAGGTACTTAAATCTTCACTTTCTCCAACTCTTTCGACAAACTGAAAGTTTGATTTAATTTTTTCAACTTTTCAGGTTCTTCTTGATCTTTATTGGAATTTGAGTTTTGATTAGAAACGGTAACCACTTTCTCCAAAATATTAGAATCTCTAACTTTTTTTTGAGAAGCTTCTGCTTGCTGCTTTTCCTTCTCTTTTTCTTCGTTCATGGGCTTTTTCCCCTTATCTGTTTTCTTAGTTTGATCTTTCTGGAATGGAGTCGCCATTGGAGCAGGTGCTGCTTCTGATTCTTTTTCTTCATTGTCTTGAGTCCTTAGTCTCTTCTTTGACCTCAAATCGTACTTTTTATGCAACTCGGATTGCATGAAGTCTGTGAACCGTCTGCAGTAATCATCCATCTCTTCTTGATCAAATGAAAGATCATTTTCTTCCACTTCTTCTTCTTCAGCTTCTTCTTCTGTTTCATCATCTTCCATATACACAGCATAAATTCGAGCATCATCCTCTCTCTCATCATCATCATCTGCTGAATGGGACGGGGCTGCCTCTATGTACAAAGGTTCTTGCACCTGATCTTGATCTTTTTTTTCTCTTTGTAGAATCTGCAGGGGCTGTTTTTTAAATTGGGGATTAAAAACCCCTCTATTCTTTCTTGCAGGCTTACTATCTATTTCCAACTTTACCAATTTATTTGACATATTTTTTATGACCTTAGTCATATCGTCAATTCTCTGATCTTGAGCTGAGGCTTCTTCTTTAGCCTTTCCTTTATCTGAAACTTTACCAGCAGTGGACATATTAGCCTCAATATCCAGAGCATCAGTTTGAATCTGCTCCAACGTAGGGGACCTTCTTTCCCTCAATGTGAAACTTAATTCTGGTTCAAATGCACCAGCAAAAACGAACCTAGCTCCAATAGGAGGAGGCTTCATCTCTGCAGGCAAACTGTTATACAATTTGTTAAATCTCTTCACAAAATCACTCATATTTTCATCAAATTTCTTCTTGATTGCATTAAATTCTGTCAAAGAATAGCCGTGGTCCCTCTTTTCGCCCCACCTTTCAATGAAACGTCTTTCTAGGGCATCCCAATCGTTAATGGAACCATTAGGTAATCCTTTGAACCATTTCCTTGCCTCTCCACTTAGAGACTGAACAAAGAGTCTCATAACAACATCTAAATGTTCAACATTTAAATTCTCTACAAATGTGCAAAACAGGGGCAAGTGCTGTTCTGCGGTTATTTCATCTTCACCAGTAAATCTAGGGAGAAACTTGAGGTACTCCTGAGGCATATCATGTAATGGTTGGGCTATATTTAATGGTGCATATCTATTCATCAAGAAAGCAGGGGCTGCAGGGACTGCCATATTTACGCCCGGGTTAACTGCTCCTTGAGCGGGGGTAAAATGAATACCAGTTGTAGGTAGGGATGAATGAGGTGAAACAACTGATATAGGAGTTGGAGTATGAACTATTACAGAAGAGCTAGCAGCTATATGGGGCTGAGTTTCTATAAAAGGAAAAGACACAAACTCCAAAGATTTCTCTTCTAATGTGGGTTCTTGAAAACGAACGGGTGATGGTGATGATTCTTCTTCCGAGAAAATGAGTTTCTTGGAAGCTTTCTTGGATGAGAAAATGTGTGAACTGCTACCTGGTGCGAGCAGTGTAGTTTCAGGTGTATCTAATATTTTTGGTTTCTGGCCCTTCTTTGAAACAAGCTTCTCAGGATCAGACAAAACAGGAACTTTTTGTTGAGAGGTATCTGACCTCGTGTGAGGTTTCTTGGGAGCCAGAGCTATTTTCAAAAAAACACAGCGTACTATTTCCTCCTCTCTGAACAACCAAAGGAAATGTAAAACAAAACCCAAGGAAAATCTTCGAATCTTCGGTCCCCGGAAACGGCGCCAATTAATGTTGTTCCTTGAGAAACAATTTCTTGCTGTGTAAAGAAATCCGTGCTCAAGACATTAAAGATTATGTCACAAACAAAAGTATATTTGTCCCTGTTCTATAAACCTTCAAACATTAATTATATAATCTTCAAATATTAAACCCATGGAAGGTTCTGCAATGCCATATCCTCCTTATGCTGAAATGAAAGGATGGAAGAAACAAGAAAAAAAGGATTTCAATTTGATATGTTGCTTGAAACAGAATCTATCAGTGTAAAATCCTGAAGGAATGAGTAATGATAACGTTAAAATAGAGGAGCGCCCATTAAGGTTTATTTAACTCTTAAATACACATGTATCTAGAGACCTGCAGCTCAAATTACTCTATTTTACTCACAGATATGGAAAACATAATGAAAACTGAGAAACTATTCAACATAAACAGAATGAAGGAAAATTGCAAAAACTTTTCATTAATTCATTATTCTTCAGTACAAAATTTTAGCTTCAAGGTCCAAAACTCGGAACCTTCATCTTTCTTCAAATTGTCTTTTTATACATTATCACGAAACAGTTTCCAGTAATGAAACTGATTCTAACTATTCTAACTAACTTTAACTACCTAAACTATTAACTGTTATAGAGGTACATGCCTCGAAAAAGTCTTATTACATTTGCATAATCCTGAGAAATGACATAATGAGAATTTTTATAACTTCTAATCTAAAGGAACAACTGGTCCTGAAGTGGCTGCGGAATCGACGGCTACTTTTGATTTATCCGTTGGCATCTTTTTTGTTGTGTCAATGGAGAAGATTTTGCATTTTTTCCAAAGTTCACTTTGAGTTGTAGGAGCATTCATGTAGCTGAGGTATTCCAATCTAAATGCAACTGCTTGATTGTGAGTGAGTCTGTCTGTGAAGAGTGCCTTTACCATCCATAGCAAATTGAAGTGCCTCTGTAAAAAGTTAAACACTGTCTCTCCCTTTAAAACTTGTGTCTTTTCGTGTCTGCTATCTGCTCTTCTCTTTGCCAGTGTTAATGCATCTTCATAAAACTTCCATGTCAAAATATTTCCCTTTTCTGTCCAGCATGAAGGCAAACCTGTTCGGATCAATTTATCAAAAGTTATATCAAACTTTTTTACCGCCTCCTTAATTCTCAGTAACCTTTTCTCTGCAACTTTCCATAGATCATTCTTAATTATCATTTTATTAACTTCTTCAGCATAAAAGTATTTGTCTTGCATCTTAATATCTTCTAACTCTTCATCTGATTTGGAATTGATAAAATTTAAAAACCTCCTAGCCCAATTTGCTCTTTTAATGACCATTTGTTTTTCAGATGATATCTCCTCTTCATGGTCTGAGAAGAGGCGTTTCTCTGTAGCAATTATACTTAGGGAATCCCAATTTGACTTCATTTCAGATATAATTTCATTCCAAATAATATCTTTAGCTCTTAAAAGTGAGATGTTACCTTTTAGCTTCTCCTTGAGCTCCTTAATTTCATCTTCAGCCTTTTGTAATTGCTGCTTATTTTCATTTGCTTTATCTTCCCATCCTCTCATAATCTTAATAGTTGTTTCCAAATCTAACTGAACCCGCTTAAGATCACCTTTAGCTATCTTCAGTTCTGTGCTGAGCTGAACAATTTGGGTTTGAGGATCCGCATCTCTGTCACCTGTAGGAACAACAAAAGTGCAAGTATGGTTTTGAATTTGATTCTGCAGAGATATAGCAGTCTGCTTCACTTTGGACAACTCTTCATCTTTTTGTAACAATTGCAGACGTAACTCTTCCTTTTATTTTTCCACCTCAGCTACTTCTGCGGCCATTGAGTGCTCTATAGCTGGTAATTTTAGCTTTTTCCTCAATGAGGATATTTCTACTTCTGCGCTTTTCATGAGTTTTTGAATTGCAGCTTTATCATCAGGATCCACACCAATTTTCATAATGATCTTCTTCAACTCTTCATTTTGTGTTGACAATGCCCTTGAATTAGCTTTCTCCATTTTGCATTGTTTAATCACTTTCGCAAGCATGTTTCCAGCCTTAACTGCTGTAGCATTCGTCTTACTCAAATCATTTACAATTAGCTGCCCGGTTTGCATATGAAGATTCATTTTATCCCATAGTGGGATTTTTTTAACTTCCATAGTTATGTTTACCTCATTAAAGATGCTCGAGGATCCAAGGGACATTCCTGTTGGATGTGACAGAGCCATCCTAAATTGATCCTTTTCAAGATCCATTACAGTCAATAATCTGTTCTGATCAGCAGCTATGTGATGTTCTTCTTGCACTCCTACATTGGTTTTAATCCTCTGGTTTCTTTCTTCAATCTGTGAAAATATTTGTTTTACTGACGACATCTTTTCTGAATAAAGTTCATGTCCTCTAGGAGAAGAGGGGACATTTTGTTCTTCATTGACATGGAGAGTAAAACCTGGCGAATTGGAAGAGTGATCTTCTGCTAATTTGGTTCTCTTTTCCTCTCTGGGCTCCTCATCATCTATTTCAACGACATTTTCTCTACCTCTTTTGCTTGTCTTTTCCATAATAGCAGGCGTTTGAATGTTGGTTTTTGATGCACTTGTTTCACCTGGATTTGCAAGCTTCTCCTGATCAGTTTTTCTTACATGGGAAAATGCAGCGTATCCATTTTCAATTCTTCTCTGAGAGATTATTGCATGTGGATCATAAGACCATTTTTCTCCTAGCAGCAACTGTGTCTCCTCCAACATTTTAGAAACTTCATCAAAATCTTGTCTCGAATTGACCACAAAAGGCCCCACACTCATAGGCAATTTATACATAACACCTTTCTTCATGGGAAGAAAGTGTATCTAATCCACATTAAGGCTCTGTCTTATGAATTCCAATGCGAAAAGCCGCATGGGTACAAAAGTTGGGAGCCTATAGGGCTCAATGCTAGCTCCATACAACCTTATCTCTGAATACTCTTCAAATACAAACCAATCTCCAAATCTGCAATTTGGTCCCAACTGCAGGAACTCTCGGGCTTTTGGTAAAAAACATGGAGGGGGTACTCCATTCAAAATTATATAAGCAATGGACATGTAATGACTAGCAAACTCAAATAGCCCTGCTTCATTTCCTTCCTTTCTAATCATATCAGTCCAAAAGAAAACTGATTGTTTATTTTTATTGACATCAACTATATTCAATCCCAGACTCATGAATTCTTCGACATTTTGATATAAAAGCAGGTAAACAATCAATGATGGGAATCTGAAAAAACATGTAAGAGGAAAGGCCATTAATTGTGAATTTACAATTTCCTGCCAAAAAGACGAAATGTCGAGAACCACCCCTGGTTTCATCATCAGCGCGAACATTCCCAAGACTGATTTATCAACTGTCTGGTCACTGTCTCTGCCCAAAATCTTCGCGATGCAACTCAGAATTGGTCTATACTCAACATTGAACGTTTCCAGTCTAAATTCTTCTCCTTCTAGCTAAGCTTCCTTTGAATTTGGTCTCAAGTATGACATGCACAGACTGAATTCTTCATTTGAAAGTTCTTCAAAATATCGAGCCAATGAATCTTCAGAAAATTTCAGTGATGACTCATTTTCGGGAAAACACAAAGCTTGGCGGATTAATTGAGTTGATACCTGCAAAACATTTTCTCCCTGCGAATTCATTATAAAACATTTACCAGGGTACATTGAAGAGACAAGCCATGAAATGAACTCAAGAAACAAGTGGGCTTTTGGAATACAAGCGGACAAGACACCAGAACTCTTCATGGCGGAAAACACTGGGGATTTTTCAGCGTTTAAGGTTACTTGGTGATATAACAGGGAATGATTGACAGATGACAGGGTATCTAGGATATCCTTTTCACTGTCCATAAGAGAGCTGAAGCTTGAGGAACTGGACAGAGAAGCTCGTTTTGCCATGGCTGACGGATTAATGAAAATAATTCGTGGGGTATTTGGACAACGGAAAGATGGCGGGAGCACGACTCAAAGGAAAAATAACCACAGACAGATGATAATGAGACAATGGGCTATTTAACGGTTACGAAGATCTGCAATAAATTCCAAAATGACGTGTATAAAACTTGACAGCTGTCTCCCTCTTTCCTGATGACGTCACTGCGGGGGGTCCTGGAGTACGTCGGAAAACTTCGACCGATACCCCCCGTAATGAATCCAGGCCGTTGATCACGGCTTCCACTGAGATTTGACCAGTCAACTACGGGGGGTCCGAATTTGATAACTAACGAGCTATTTTCCCCCCCGCATTAACTTGTTTGAAAGCATTTTTCCACGATCATCACTTCCTCTCGAGCAGTTGCTCGGAGCTTAAGCTCGAAAGTATACATATCAAAACAAAGCTTTATGACTAATTTTATGTACATCGATCTTTATAAAAAAAATTCGTTTGTTTTTTATGCTACAGTATTAAAACTTCACACTATAGCATATTTTTTCGAATTTCCATATTTTTATATTTTTTTTTTTTTTTTCAAAATAAAATATAAAAAAGGATATGTAGATGATGATCCACAACATGTACTAAGGAAATTGAACTACTTATTTTTATTTGGTACTCATAATGTTGAAAGTGTGTTGTATTTTCTTTAATGATTGTTGTTCCTATGTGAACTATTTCACTAGATAACTAACGACTCTTTATTTTCTCTTGTGTGTTTATCCTAGGTTAGTAGTATTACTTCCTTCCAAAGACTCACCCTTGTCTCCCTCTCATGAAGGTATCCTTTTACACATTCCATTTGGTTCTACATAATGTCAACTTACTTGCTTGTTCAAGGGTTATGTATATAATATCTTATGTTATCCATTGAAACCAAGGTGAAACTTAAGTTAGGTGGCCGAGTCGATACTCTGAATGGGGCTCCTACTCTAAATGGTGAGAGGTAAAATTGGGACTTCACATCAGGGAGACCCCCTATATGTTGGCGATATCCAACACCATCAACAGGCTCAAGTACTAAATCTTCAACCATTCAATCTTCCAAGAAATATTCAGGAAATGGTAAAATAAAATCAAAGAGGAGAATGTATAAGGCAATGTTTATTACAATATTATTGAAGACAAGAAGAAGGATCAAGTGAACATATATTTTTATTAGTTAGCCAAGTTTCCTAGCCAACAATATTTGATTATCGATACTTTTACATTAATTTCTCGATCAAACAAATCAACAATTTCTTCCAAAGGTTCATCATTTTTTGCACCGTGCACTCCGCTCCTTCAATTGCAGAGTCCTTTTCCAAAAAATATACCATGTTGGGTTGTGCCCAATAGTGCCAACCATAAGCTTAAGCTTGTCTCGTATAGAAAAAATACCTCAATATAAGAAGGTAACTCATTCTCAACTATATGCAGGATTATCTTCCAACCATATCCCACTCTTTTTCATCGCAATGTATCCATGTCATATTCATAGCTTGTTCATACGATTCTTTAAGGATCTTCTTCAACCTTCCTCATAGCTAGTTATGCTAGCAACTGTTAGGAAAAAAGACTGAGAGGGGGGGGGGTGAATTAGTATTTAGAGCTTACTAAAATATTTTACTTTTTCTTTGCTGAATTCCATATGCGGATTTTATAAAACCAACTCACGTATACACGCGCATATACTAAAAGAAACTAGCGTATACTGATAACACTTTTTAGAAACAATCTTTAACTCATTTTATCAGTCATGCATCTATTAGATAATCTAGAAAATATGTGCAATAATAGTAGAATAAAAAATCACACAATAGAAACACACATGAACATCAAGATTGAAGGTGGAAACCCAAGTCGGGAGAAAACCACCACTTTTGTCGTCTCCGTCTTCAATATTTATTATATGGAAAACTGATTACAATTTTGTACTGATGTAGACTCATATCAGTATGCAGGCATCTACATGTAGAAGGCTGCAACCTTCTCTCATTTTCTATATGCTACTGGAAGGGAGCTACAACCCCCTGAACTCGTTTAGCAGCCACTATTGGAAGGGAGCTCCAACCCCCTGATCAGAACACCAACTTCTACTGGCAGGGAGCTGCTACTTTCCTCATAATCACTGCAGACCACGTTTCATCAATTTTCATACTGGATCCCACAGCTTCAACTCAACTCATCATAAAGATCATTAATAATAAACTTAACCCAAACTTCAATCAGTATAGTGAGAACACTATAACCAGAACACAGAAATAACCCATAATTCAGAATAAGTATGCAGAATCAAACTCAACCATGAACATTCATCATCTTAAAATGCATACGCTACTTCCCTTCACTGAACTCGTCTGTATACACGCTTTCCTTCACACCAACCTGCGTATAGATATGTGAATATTGTTTTTCAGAATATGATCTGTCTCAGATCCAGATCTAAGGCTTTCAGTCAGACATCTTTTCAGAAATACATTTCCTTTAAACAGTTAGTCACCATTAACCATGTTTACTCACTTATTCATCAGATTTGGACATATTCAACTTAGCAGCATGTACAATATTCAATCAACCCAGATCTACATGAAGATTTCATTGACAGATAGCATAAAAATAGTAGCAATAACATAAAACCTCTGCAATAAGATTCATAAAACCCTAACTTCCATACACACCTTTTCTGAAGCAAAGCCGCGTATATATGCGCTTTTACTGAGATGAAATAGCGTATAGATCTGTAAATATTAATTCAGCAAAATGTTTTCAGATCTATAGAGCTTACCCAGATTTCTTCACTCCACTTCAAAAAACATGCGCCAGGTCTTAGATCTAATCATCTCTTCAATGGATCATGCAATGAAATAATCATTTCAGATCTAGAGATCTTGATCCATCAGTATATCCAAGGGTGCATCATAACTTCAGATTTATCAATAAAACAGATTTCATCATGTGCAGATATACTTCAGAGAGAAATATTAGTGATAGCCCTTACCCATGCACACCTTTGCACTATGATCTTCTTCTCCTTATATAGATTTAGCCTTTACCAATACCATGAGTGAAAACCACACAACTGTTGATGGTATTCTTGGATGGAATCAATACAACTCTCAATATTGTGGGCTAATACCATGGTAATTCCCCTTGGTATCATAATTTTAGAGCGCAAAAGGCATAAGCGACTTGGATCATTCTTATCCGCGTGTATACGTGACTTTTCTTCATAAAAACTGTGTATATACTAATTCTAAATGTATACGCGGGTTTCCTTCATAAAATTAGCGTATACATTGCATCCATACACGGGTTTCCTTCATAAAACCTGTGTATACATTGATAAATATTTTCTATTTCATCTCTCTGGCACTTACTGGAATTTCTTTTTATGTCACATCTGAACTGACCTGTAGAAACATCATTTTTACATCTTTAACACATAGGTTTCTTATCATAGGAAACTCATCAAGTAGGTTTCCATCAAGAACAACTTCATCAAGTAGGTTGCATCAAGGAAAACATATTACATCATATTGCCAACAATCTCCCCCTTTGGACTTGATGGAAACCATGATGGTGTTTGATCACCACAACAGATAAATACATTAATCATAACCATTATTCAAACACCAACATAATCTCCCCCTTTGTCATCAAGGGCAAAGAGTGGATTAACACCAAAACAAGGTTTCTCTTTCCTTGTATAAAGAAGAGCTCTGCAGATGTGATGTGCACTATATTGACCATGCTCCCCCTGAGTTCATGTTGAATCTTCAAAAATATTTTTCAATGAAGTACATGTCTCATAGCTCAACTGAGTATGACATTTCCTATCACCAAGGACTCATACTTACATCAATGATCCAACCAAATGGAATTACATATTTGACTGAACTACCCAACCAAGTGGGTTTACAAATTTTGACTGAAATACCCAACCAAGTGGGTTTACAATTTTCCAAAGTCCTTACATGACTTAATATAACAATTTACATCATGAGTATCAACATTTCCTTTTGCATTAAATTACAGAAATGGATTTTCATAATGAGGACCAAAAATATCTCAAGAGAGAAATCATAAACCAGAAACCAAATCAGAATGCCAACAATGCATCTTCTTCAACAAGGCAGGTGCTCCCCCTAATCTTGTGCATCCTGAACAGTTTCAAAAACCAATTCATCAAAGCATCTATATCAAGCAAAAAAATATCATAGAATGATATAGAAAGATGAATACTGGATCAAAATTGAGATTACCCAACAACACCACATCTGGTTTGAATGCTGACCCAGAGAATATCTATCAGAAAAACCCATATGCGGTTTTATGCACAGAAACTCGCATATATACACAATTCGCCTTTATGAAACTAGCATATCTAATTTAATCTTCTGAATTTGAGCATATTTTATTAGATAGGCAGAGACAACTGTCAGCTTCTGTTTGAGATATTCGAATGCTTCCCTGGGCAAAGGTTTAGTAAATATATCAGCAACTTTTTCTTTGGAGGGAACATACTCCAATTTGACCTTTTGTTCAAGCACTTGTTCATGTAGGAAGTGATACTTGATAGGAATGTGCTTAGTCTTGTAATTCATAACAGGATCCTTTGAGATACTAATAGCACTTGTATTATCACATAAAATGGAGATGGGAGGTGAAAATTTGATTTGAATGTCTTGTAGAGTTTGCATCATCCAAAGGAGTTGTGTGCAACATGATGCGACAGCCACATATTCTGTTTCTGTTGTAGATAAGGCAATAGAACTTTGTTTCTTACTGAACCAAGATACTAATCGGGGCCCCATATAGAATGCACCACCACTAGTGCTTTTTTAATCATCAACATTTCCAACCCATTCTGCATATGTATAAGCATGAAGAGTGAGATCAAAATTCTTTGGATACCATATACCAAAGTCTTGAGTCCCTTGTAGATATTTGAATATTATTTTTACAGCCTGAAGGTGTGACTCTTTTGGATTAGCTTGGAATCATCCAAAAATCCCAACTGCATGCATAATGTCAGGTCATGTCCCGATTAGATAAAGTAGACTTCCAATCATGGATCTATATTCTGGTTGATTCACCGTGGGAGAATCATCATGAGAACTGAGGTTACACCCAGTTACCATTGGTGTACTTATAGGTTTGCAATCTTCCATCCCATACTTCTTCAGAATTTTCTTAAGATATTTTTCTTGTGATAAAAATATGCCATATGTTTCTTATTGCACTTGTAAGCCAAGAAAAAAATTTAGTTCCCCAAGTAAAGACATTTCAAATTCTTGTTGCATAACAGAAGAAAATTTCTGACTCATGGACTCTTCATTACTCCCAAAAATGATGTCATCAACATATACAACTACTATCAATAGTTTATCATTTTCATTTTTTGTGTATAAGTTGTTATCAACGGATCCCTTTGAAAAACCTTGTTGATGAAGATATTTGTCAAGACGATAGTACCATGCCCTTGGAGCTTGTTTGAGACCATATAAAGCCTTTTTAAGTTTACAAACAAGTTTTTCATCATTTCCTAAAATGAATCCTTCTAGTTGTTCTATATAAACTTCTTCTTCTAGATCACCATTGAGGAAAGCAGATTTAACATCCATTTGATAAACTTTGAATTGTTGAAAGCTTGAAAAGGCAAGAAACATTCTTATGGATTCAAGTCTAGCTACATGAGAAAATATTTCTTCAAATTCTATACCTTCTTGTTGAACATACCCTTTACAAACAAGTCTAGCTTTGTTCCTAATAACATCTCCATTTTCATTTAACTTGTTTTTGAATATCCATTTTGTTCCAATAAAATTTTTATCATGAGGTCTTGGAACTAATTCCCAAGTGTGATTCTTTTCAATCTGATCAAGTTCTTCATTCATGGCTTGAATCCAACATTCATATTTGCTAGCTTGATTGAAATTTTGTGGTTCAATAGTGGATAGAAATGTCAGATAGCTAGGAGATCCTACAAGAGTTCTTCTTGTTTGGACACCTGATCCCTTTTCTCCCAAAATTTGATATTCTGGATGGTTCTTTTGAACATACCTGGATGGAGCTTTTTCAGATAGATCATCTGTTGTTGCTTCATAGGGTTCCCCTTCCATGTTGTTGATGTTTGATGTAGGAGGATATACATCATCATCATCTTCATATGTTGTTGGTATTTCCCTTTTAGGAGCTGAGAGAGACTCATCAATTACAACATCAATGCATTCAACAATATTCTAAAGTCTTTTATTGTAACATTTATATGCTTTACTTCTATAAGAATAGCCAAGAAATATTCCTTCATCTGCTCTAGGTTTAAACTTACCAAGTTTTTCATCATTGTTCTTGATAAAACATTTGCTTCCAAAAAATCTAAAATGCTTTACAGTTGAAAGATTACCATACCAGAGCCCATAAGGAGTTTTATCATTGTTCACACGAACATGGGCCTTGTTGAGAATATTTACTGCGGCATGTGCTGCTTCTCCCCAAAAGGTATCAAGTGTTATAGAATCATCAAGCATAAAACAAGCCATTTTTTGAACTTTTATATTCGTTATTTCTGCCACGCCATTTTGTTATGGGGTTCTAGCTACAAAAAATTGTCTTTTTATGCAATGTTGTTCACAGAAATCAAAGAATTCATCTGATATATATTCCCCTCCTTAGTCAGATCTAAGAAACTTTATTTTTAGATCTAATTCATTTTCAACCAGGGCTTTAAAGATCTAAAAATTTTCAAATGCTTCATCTTTGTGTTTTAGTAAACCAATCCAACACATTCTAGAGAAGCCATCAATAAAAAGAATATAGTATTGTTCTCCACGGGGTGAATTTTCTCTCATAGGTCCACATAATTTAGTATGTATGAGTTCAAGAGGCTTACTTGCTAATCCTTCTTTGGCATTGAATTGTACTCTAGTTTTCTTACTGAATTGGAAAGATTTACGTATCGTACTTTCAGGCAAAGTGATGCTGGGAAGATCATGAACCGCTTTGAGTCTGCTAGATTTGTTGATTTGAAAGAAACTCAAATGCCCCATTATTTTGTGCCATAACCAATTTTCTGAAGATTTACCCAAGTAAAATTGTTCTTTGCAACCTTTCAATTCATACAGATTGCTTGGTGTTATAGTTCCTTTTAATACAGTTTTTCATGTGTCAAGTTCACGTACCACACATTCTTTTGAACTAAAGACAACTTCATTTCCTTGATCACACATTTGACTCACACTTAACAGGTTATGTTTTAATCCATCCACATATATAACATTGTTAGCTTTTACCTTTTCTTTTAGAAAAACAGAACCTTTTCCTTTAATGACAGCAGGAGTATCATTTCCAAAGGTAACATTATTTTCTCTTTCTAGAGCATTGTATGCAAGTAGTTTATTTCTATCACCTGTCATCTGCTTTGAGCATCCGCTATCAATGTACCATTGATTTTCTTCCCCTTATGCAAATAATTCTATGCCACAGTTCTCAACCTGTAAGTCCTTCTTTCTCCATACCTTGGAATTTGAAGGTACATGCTCTTTTGATTGAAGTTTGCTCCTGCATTTAGCTTATTCATGAAAAAATTTATAGCAATAAGCACATTTAATTTCATTTTGAAGAGGAGAAAATTTTTTATAAGTATTCTTCTTTATTCCAGTCTCATTTCTTTGCTTTCTTGCTTCTGTAGTCATGATGGTTTTGTATGCAACACATTGAACAACTTTATGACCAAAATTATGACATGAGAAACATTACCCATTAAAGAATAAATTTCTACAATTATGAAACCTTCAATTTTTGTTTACCTATTGATTGGTATTTAGCTTATTGATATTTCTATTATTGTTCTTTGTATTGAATTAGTCATGCTTTACCTGTGAAATTTCTTTGTTCTCTTGCTAAGTGATGAAATGTTGTAGGCTGGCTTTAGCTGCATTTAGATAGCCTTGTGCTGAAGACTGAGAGGATTCTCCGATATATCCAAGACCTATATTTACAAAAGGAGAGTGTTGAAGCTTGATACTTTCATCTAAGGTTTCAGTTCCTTTAGCAAATCTAAGATTTAAAGTTTTCTTTTTCTCAATTTCCTTTCTTATACTTACTATTTCACATTCTAATTTCTCATTGTGCTTCTCCTTTTCTATGAGCTGATTATTTAGAGTATCTATGGAAATTTAGTTTTATTCCAAGCATATTTTGATCTGATTAATTTCTTCAAGAAAATCATTTTCTTCTTGTGCATCCATAAAGGTATCTTTAGCCTCAGTAGAGTCTTTTTCAAAAGCCATGAGTATTCTAACATCTTGATCAGATTCTCCTTCTTCACTATTTGATAGCCCATAACTATATTCATGAGTATAATAAGTTTTTTCTATTGATAAACCGATTCTTATTTCCTTTTTCCACTTCCTTTCCTTTTTCATGTTTTTCTTTATGGGGACACTTAGCAGCATAATGACCAACTCTTCCACAAGCAAAACATTTAAAAGGAAGCTTACCTTTGAACCTTCCAGTGCCGAGTTGTAGCTTATTTACAAAACTTATCTCATATTCTTCTTAAACATACCCTAATCCTTCTTTTTCTTCTACTTATTTTCCTTTTGTAGCAGCTCTATAATATTCCCAAATCAGAAAACTCAACAATACATGCATGAAAAACGCATTCTTCAGAAATATAAGTATTAATATAAAAATACAGCCCATGGATCCACTATATCTGACATTATTACAACCAAATCTGAAAGGAAATAAAAAACAAATCATCATAGCCTAGTTAAATAGGCCTCCCATGCTCAAAATAGCTCAAAAACACTAAAAACCCCAAGATTTACTACAACACAAGTTACTACATAAAGTGACAGCGCAATTTATAGAGGGTTTATGCTTAGAAATATAGAGACAAATCAGATTTTCTATTATATTAATCAATGAGGCATAAAAACAGAGATCTAGTCTCTTTTACATAGATCCAAAATGACCCGGGAAGGGTTTCTTAACAGAAATGATATACATGAAATTTTATGCTGCAGATCTATGGCTGAATCATGTTGTATGGCTTAAGCACTACATAAATATGGCCGATCATGCAAATAAATGGCATTATACTCTCCTACTAGATTTCCAGGGAAAAGGCGGATCCTCCTCCTGGGAAACTAGCTCATAAAACAAGGGATTAAACCCCTCCACTGCAATACCTTAAGAAATAACGAAATTTATCCAAGGGACTGTGTTGTTACTGAAGGTGACTTCTTGGCCTAACACTAGAATGTGTAAAATGTAGCACAAAATTCTCTTCTCATATTTCTTAAACAAGAAAGAGTGGGGAATTCCCACATGAGAAAACCCTTGCACTAAACAGTACAAAAAACTTAGCTAAACAGCCAAAGGATGCAGAAAGTCTAAACAGACCACCTACAAAATATAATCTTAAATCATGACCCATATGGTTTCCATTCCCTTCATTATATAGTTGATGAGCTTCCTCATCAAGGGTCCCACCCAATTATGAGGTTGCTTCTATGCAAAGGCTCCTCCACCAAAATTACGTTGTCTCCATTAGTCTTGCTCATATTTTTACAACGTTGTTTGATTTAGTCCACCTTGACTAGATCAAAATTGACTGGATCTTCATGCATTATCTCTTTTCACACTCAAGGTGTCTTCATTTTGACTAGCTAGATTGATCTTCATTCACATTGAGTTGTCTTTATTTAGGATCCACTCTTAATATAATAATGTTGTTGATTTGTTCAAACTTGACTTTGTCCACACATTTTAGACCATGTTCACACATGTGGATGCTTGATCTGGTTATTAACATGATCCCTTTCTACATTATGAGGGATTTTATTCCTACTTAAGCAACTTATGGGCCTCTTTGCCCATTTATTCATCTAACTAGATTTTAAAAGAAAAATTAATATTCCTATTAGCTGCATGCTAATTTAGGAATATTACATTCTTCCCCTCCCAAATGTTGCTTGTCCTTAAGCAATTGCAAATTTGCTACAAAATCTCCCTCCTCCTCTTGGGGTCTCTTCCTCCAATAGTCTCCACCATTGCTTCAGATTTTCTGCAATAATTCTGTCTCCCAATGGTTCCTCCCAAATGTGCAAGTTGCACTTTGGTATATAAACCAAATGGCTCTCGTCATGAAATAAGGGAAGGTCTATATGGAAACCTTCTTGATGATCAATGGCCTCCTCAAGATACAAGTGATGATAATCATGGGGAATTTCATCATCAATGAAGGACTCCCATCTCCATGCTATCATCCAAATGAAATGAATCACCTCCCAGCTTGGTAATTCATAGAAAATCTCCTCCCAAATTATCATGAGAGGTATGTCCCAAGTGCTCCAAACAATCATATGGCCTACCTCATAAAGAAACAAGAGATCTAATGTGGTAGCCATATCTTTTCCCATGCTCCCCTTGAAACATGTGGTGAAAAAAGTGTGGGCAATTTCTTCCCCCAAGGACACATCCAACCAATGTGTCTCTCCTCCATCCATGTCCTCAAAAAAGATAAGAACATTTTAAGCATATCGAATCATAATTAGAGTCATGCTAGCTTCCATATATAGTAAAGGAGAAGGACAATGGTCCCTCATGTGCAACCAGCGCAATTTTACTCCTAACTACCATAGAATATGATATAACAAGTGTTATTCCCCACACTTGTTTGTTGTCCCATACTTCTTGTATGCTTGGAGAAGGTGTATGATAGTTGGTGCTAATGAAGCACACCATGAAGAATACAGCATCTCCCCAAAATCTCTTAGGGGATGGTCAACATCACCATTTTTCATGGCCCAAAGTGGCCTATGAAGCCCATAAGAAAAAGTGCCCCCTCTTGGAGCAAAGCCATGCACATGAGTGTTAAGAAAATACAAGCATATAGTAGATACATTATGATGTTCAGAAATATAAGTTTCACTATACACTTGATTCAAATCAGTGAGGTAGTGCATGGATGAGCTCCCTCTCACACCCAATGAATAAGGAGGTGATGATGATAACTCTTCCCAAGAGCTATGTTCCTCCTCAACCAACAAATGATCTATGCACTTCTTCATATGATAGTGCATTTCCTCTTTGAAGTTCTCCCACATGAATCCATATAAGATAGTAAAGTATGATTTAATGAAACCAGTAGGCTTGGAAAGAAACATCTCATAGGCTGCATTAAGTAGTTTATACTTAAGCTTGGAGTCTCTATACAAATAGATCTGATCATGAGAATAAATGACTCCATCAACTAATTTATACCTCCCATCCATCACTTGCCCATCAATAACCTTACATGTGAAGAGGTCCTTGGAGTATTCCATCAAGATTTGGGACTCCCAATAAGGATCTAGGCTCCCCAACAATGGCAGTGTTGTAGAAATCTGAAATGAAGCCCCTGTCATAACATGGCTCTCCTCTTTGACATGCTTGATGCCAAAGTCACATGTTGGAGTACTATCAACTTTATTTTGCTGCCTCTCTTGTAGCTAATCTTGCTTAAGACAAGATTGAAGTAGATGGAAGTCAACCTCCCCTTTAAAAGTCCTTATCTTCCAAAACTTCTTTAATTTGGCCCATGCATGCAAGAGTGTTGATATCCTCTTGTCATGTTCAGAAATCTTCTTTGTGTGTGAGAATATCATTGGCTACCCCAAAGATATGGAGTGGCTATTTGACATCATGCTCATGCCATCATAGATTTATGAATTCTCCTTTTCCAGCGCAATTTTTTGTGTGGGAGATGGCAATATCCATTTCAGAAAATTTCTTACCTCTCCTTGGAACTCATGAAATATTCTCTACGTTGTGCTAGCTTCTCCCAAGGCTCCCTCCTTAGCCAAATATGTAAATGCTGCCCATAGTTGAGAGAACACTTTATTCTTCCAATCAGGGGGTATCCCTAGTGGAATGCCTCCATGCAAAGAGAAATCAAGATATAGAGCAAGATGTATATGTGTGTGGATTGATTTGTCCTTGCCTTCACCACACAAATCCTCCTACCTTCTTTGTACATCAAACTTATGAAATAGAGACGGGTGTATAATCCTCATCATATGTTGCTTTCCCTCCCCTTTATCCTCTTCTATCTTCCAAATATCACCATTTGATAATGATGGCACATTCTGCACATGGATTGTGCCATGATCTCCATATGTGAGATTCTTTGGAACTCCTTGCAAGAGTGCAAGAGTTTCTCTCCTTGGAGTAAATTCTCCATCTTCCTCTTCATGAGGTACTAGATGTGCTCTTGTCATGACTGCGTTGTTATCTCCAGCCTTCTCTTCCTCCTATTCAATAGTTGAAAATGCCTCATCATCAATAAGAGACCTTAGATCTTAGTCTTGTTTTGAAGGAGGAATCTCCATGTCTTCTTTTTTAGAATAAAGCTCTTCTTACAATTGGGACTTTGCCTTTGGAAAGGCATCATACAAGTTTCCTTCCCCTTCAATGTTTTTCTGAAATGGAGTTGGATTTATGGACCCTTCCAACTCATGCAAAGGTTTTGTTTGTTTTGGTTTGATAAGCTTCATAGAAGATGTTTCACAAATTTTTTTATCAAACCTTTCCACTCTTCTTCTAATGAACTTTTCATAAGTATATGTATTTTCATTCTTTAAGGAAAAAGATTCAAACAACCACCAAGCATAAGGCTTATCCTCAAGATTCAACACTGCTACTTTGATGGCTTCCTTTTCTAAAACTTGATGTTGTTGCACATAGGTGTCTAGCTCCTTCACCCAAACCCTCACTGGACATTTAGGTGATCCATCAAAATTAGATAGAAAGAATCTACCCACACCATGCTTCTTTCTCCTTGTGCTTCTTTCCTCCTTGATCTTGCAAAACCCTTGGAATTTCAAGTGCTTTTTTAACCCCTTAGATTGAGCTTCATACTCTTGCAAATAACCACCAAGAGTCTCCTTCTTTGGCACATCTCCTTTCTCCATCTTCTTTGTCATGGACAAGTGGCTAATAGAGTGTAGTAAATCTGATGATTTGGCTAAATGCTCACACCCATAAGATGAGGAACTAGATCTTTCCTCATATATAGATCTTGTAGATCTTGTTGAGGGATCTCCGGGTTTTTCCCTCCTCATTTCTTTGATGTCCTTTTTGATTCCATGCAAAGTGTGTAGAAGAAGCTTTGAGAACTTCTTCCCTCCAAAAAATAAGGGTTTACCTTGATCCCTTCTACAAATCCTCTCCTTCTCATGAGAAGACTCCATCATGGTTGTAGAACACAGGCTGAGCCAAGATTGATGCTTTGATACCACTGTAATATTCCCAAATGGGAAAACTCAGCAATACATGCATGAAAAACACTTTTTTCAGAAATATAAGTATTAAAATAAAAATGCAGCCCATGGATCCACTATATATGACATTATTACAACCAAATTTGAAAGGAAATCAGAAACAAATCATCATAGCCTAGTTAAACATGCCTCCCATGCTCAAAACAACTCAAAAACGCTAAAACCCCAAGATTTACTGCAACACAAGTTACTGCATAAAGTGATAGCACAATTAATAGAGGGTTTATGCTCAGAAATATAGAGAAAAATCAGATCTGCTATTATATTAATCAATTAGGCATAAAAACAGAGATCTAGTCTCTTTTACATATATCCAAGATGACCCAGGAAGGGTTTCTTGACAGAAATGATATACATGAAATTTTCTGCTGCAGATCTATGGCTGAATCATGTTGTATGGCTGAAGCACTACATAAATAGGGCTGATCATGCAAATAAATGGCAGTAGACTCTCCTACTAGCTTTCCGGGGAAGGTTGATCCTCCTCTTGGGAAACTAGCTCATAAAACAAGGGATTAAACCCCTCCACTGCAATACCTTAAGAAATAATGCAGTTTCTCCAAGGGACTGCACTTTTGATGAAGGTTACTTCTTGGCCTAACACCAGATAGTGGAAAATGTAGCACAAAATTCTCTTCTCATATTTCTTAAACAAGAAAGAGTGGGGAATTCCCACATGAGAAAACCCTTGCACTAAAAAGTGCAGCAAACTTAGCTAAATAGCCAAAGGATGCAGAAAGTCTAAACATACCACATACACAATATAATCTTCAATAATGCCCCATATGGTTTCCATTCCCTTCATTATATAGTTTATGAGCTTCCTCACAAAGGGTCCCACCCAATTATGAGGTTGCTTCTATGCAAAGGCTCCTCCACCAAAATTACGTTGTCTCCATTAGTCTTGCTCATATTCTTACAACTCTATTTGATTTATTCAACCTTGACTGGATCAAACTTGACTGAATCTTCATGCATTGTCTCTTTTCACACTCAAGGTGTCTTCATTTTGACTAGCTAGATTGATCTTCATTCACATTAAGCTGTCTTTATTTAGGATCCTCTCCTCATATAATAATTTTGTTGACTTGGTCAAACTTGACTTTGTCCACACATTTTAGACCATGTTCACACATGTGGATGCTTGATCTGGTTATTAACATGATCCCTTTTTACATTATGAGGGATTTTATTCCTACTTAAGCAACTTATGAGCCTCTTTGCCCATTTATTCATCAAACTAGATTTTAAAAGAAAAATTAATTTTCCTATTAGCTTCATGCTAATTTAGGAATATTACAAGCTCTTAAGATAGCTTCTTTGACTTCATATGGACCTCCTTTTCTCATTTCACAAGAAGTCAAAATACCATGAAGTTGAACAATAGTAAGAGTTTGCAGATCCTGCTTCTCTTCAATAGCAGACACTTTTGATTCAAATTTGGGAGTTAGAGATCTTAAAACCTTTTCTACCAGAGTAGTGTCAGTTATGGTCTCACCCAAATTTCTCATATGATTTACAATATCATCTAGACGTAAAAATAAACTGGTAATTCTTTCCTCATTATGCATCCTGAGATTTTCATATTGAATTCTGAGAGTTTGGAGTTTAGCACTTTTTACCTTGGTATCACCTTCATAGCTTAGAATGATTTTGTCCCATATCTCCTTTGTTGTATTCCAATGCATGACTTTGAAAAATTATGATTCAGTCAGACTTCCCAATAATGCATTTACCGCCTTTGCATTGGTTTCATATTTCTTTCTTTTTTATGCATCTGTTGGAACTGATGCTGGATATTGATAACCTCCTTCAACTATAGCCCATACATCTACTCCAAGAGACCGAAGATAGGATCTTGTCCTTGTCTTCCAGAAGATTAAATTGTTTTCGTTGAAGAGAGGAGGCCTGGTAGATGTTGTCCCATCTTGATTGCTCATCTTAGCTGATCTTTCTTCTAGTGATTAAGTTTCTTCAGAAGAAATTTCTCTGATACCAATTGTTGGGAAAAAATACTGAGAGGGGGGGGGTGTGAATCAGTATTTAGAGCTTACTGAAATATTTTACTTTTTATTTTATGAATTCCATATGCGGCTTTTATGAACCCAACTCTCATATACACACACATATACCAAAAGAAACTAGCGTATACTGATAATACTTTTCAGAAACAAGCTTTAACTCAGTTTATCAATCATGCATTTGTTATATAATTAGCAAATATGTGCAATAACAGCAGAATAAAACATCACACATGAACACCAAGATTTAAGGTGGAAACCCAATACAAGAGAAAACCACCATTGATGTCGTCTCTGTCTTCAATATTTATTATATGGAAAACTTATTACAATTTTGTACTAATGTAAAATCATATCAGTATGCAGGCATCTACCTGCAGAAGGCTGCAACCTTCTCTCATTTTCCATCTGCTACTGGAAGGGAGCTACAACCCCCTGAACTCAATTACCAGCCACTCTTGGAAGGGAACTTCAACTCCCTGGTCAGAACACTAGCTTCTACTGGCAGGAAGCTTCTACTTTCCTTAGAATCACTGCATACCACGTTTCATCAATTTTCATACTGGATCCCACAGCTTCAACTCAACTCATCATAAATATCATCAATAATAAACTTAACCCAAACTTCAATCAGTATAGTGAGAAAACTGTAACCATAACACAGAAATAGCCCAGACTTCAGAATAAATATGCAGAATCAAACTCAACCTTGAACATTCATCATCTTAAAATGCATACGCTACTTCACTTCACTGAACCCGCATGTATACGCGCTTTCCTTCACACCAACCTTCATATAGATCTATCAATGCTATTTTTCATAATATGATCTGTCTCAGTTCCAAATCTGAGGCTTTCAGTCAGACATCTTTTCAAAAATATAGAACCTTTAAACAATTATTCATAAATAACCATGTTTACTCACTTATTGATCAGATTTGGACATATTCAACTTAGCAGCATGTACAATATTCAAGCAACCCAGATCTACATGAAGACTTAATTGACAAACAGCATAAATAATAGCAGCAATAACAAAAAACCTTTGCAATAATCTTCAGAAAACCCTAACTTCCATGCGCACCTTTTCTGAAGCAAACCCGCGTATATACGCGCTTTTACTGAGATGAACTAGCGTATAGATCTGTAAATATTAATTTAGCAGAATTTTTTTAGATCTATAGAGCTTACCCATATTTCTTCACTCCACTTCAGCAAACATGTGCTAAGTCTTAGATCTAATCATCTCTTCAATGGATCATGTAAGAATATAGTCATTTCAGATCTAGATATCTTGATCCATCAGTATATCCAATGGTGCATCATAACTTCATATTTAACAATAAAATAGAGTTCATCCTGTGCAGATATACTTAAAAGAGAAATATTAGTGATAGCCCTTACCCATGCACACCTTTGAACTATGATCTTCTTCTCCTTATATAGATTTAGACTTTACCATTACCATGAGTTAAAACCACACAACTGTTGATGGTATTCTTGGCCAGAATCAATACAGCGCTCAATAATATGGGCTAATACCATGGTAATGCCCCTTGGTATCATAATTTTAGAGCGCAAAATGAATATGCGACTTGGATCGTTCTTATCTACGTGTATACACGACTTTTCTTCATAAAAAGTGCATGTATACTAATTCTAAATGTATACGCAAGTTGCCTTCATAAAAGTGGTGTATACATTGCATCCATACATGGGTTTCCTTCATAAAACCTTTGCATTGAGAAATATTTCCTATTTCATTTCTCTGGCACTTACTGGAATTCCTTTCTCTGTCACATATGAACTGACCTATAGAAACATCATTTTTACATCTTTAACACATAGGTTGCTTATCATAGGCAACTCATCAAGCATGTTTCCATCAAGGACAACTTCATCAAGTAGGTTTCCATCAAGGACAACATATTGCATCATATTGCCAGCAACAACATCATACTTAACCTCGGTCATGCTATGGACCTCTCATCCAAGATATCATGGAAGATCTCATACTAAGGCAAAATCAAAATGTAATCTTCTCATCAATAATAATCTAATCATTATCAGTACACCCAAGTAGTCACATATCACAAGAATATTTTCCCGTGAAAGTATCTCGAAGGGTGCTCGGTGGCATTTTAATGTGTATGACGCAGCTTAATCATGAATTGACTCAGGTTATATGCACATCATATATGTATATATGAATTTATGTTCAAAATGGAACATCAATGATTCAATAAACTATCGATTTCAAATTCAAGTTCAACAATATCTCTTCAAAACTTCTTGAAATTCAATCAGAGTGTCCAAGGATTTAGTTTCCACTTCTTCAATAGCATCACAATATAGATTTTTTTTCCCAACTTCAGAAATTGATTCGTCATGCCATGATTCAATATTTCAAGCTTCAGAAGCCATCTATCTCTTACTTTGAACATCATAGGCTCATTTCTTGTCAAGAGTAGACCATCAGTATAAAACCAAATTCAAAATCAAAGTAATATCTTGGAACACTTTTGAAGTAGAGGTTTGTATTAACACATATTCTTCTTGGATTCACCAGATAACTGTTAATGCATACATATCTGGATTGGGGAGCTTTCTTCATAAAATTCTCTCTGGAACCATAACACTTTTCCAAACCAATATGCTCAATATTGTATAATCAGATCAACTAAGTCATCTTATCAAAGTTTATATGTGATATCAGAACTAATATCAAAATCATCACATTATCATAATAGCAATTATTTAAACTAGGTGACAGGTAGAGTTCTCATCAAGTCATGACTCCATCTATTATCGTGCCAACAAGTTTTCATAAGAAATATCAACCCAAAATTCATCCAAATGTCAAGTTATGAATTTATCTGTGTCAACAAGTAGTCATTTCCAAACAATATGCTCATAATATAAGTCACCTATATGCAAATGCATACACCAAGCACAAGTTATGCAGGTTCCATCCATTCATAGAGAGATTACTTCATACTAAATAGCAACTGTCAATACTTCAACCAATGTGCTAAGAACAAGGAGGCCAATGCGAAACCATTATCAAATACCAATACTAGTCACTGAAAGTCATTATTCCCATATACAATTGTTATCAAGTAAAATCATAAATAATCAAATCAAATCATTTGTCATCAATTCAAATCCAAATTTTGCTATCATAGGGAGATCTATATTCCAAGACACATCTCCACATCAAGTTAAAGATCTAAATTAGGCATCATGTCAAAACTCAAAACAATGTTCATCCATATCAATCGGCCAATCATGTCAAACTCTTGTAGCAAAAAATTCAAACATAATGAAACGTCTATATGCATGCCCCGGTCATCTTCAAACACAATTTCAGTCTATATATTCATATTATAGCAAAAATTCAAACATATTTATTCATAGAACTTTCTGCTGTCTACTCCACATCTGTAGCCTTGGCACCCTTCAAGTGAACATCTGATCTCATGCAAAAAACTTATTTTTTATCTCTTGCAGGCATAATCACATTCATAAGCCTTCCTCTATGTGGTTGGGAGACTACAGATGCACCTGTGAACCTGCTTCCATGCAACTGAGGCTTATATCATGGGAAAACTCTCTCTCCTTAGATCAGAACTTTGTTTTAGATCATCAATGTCAAATATTTGACTGTCCATGCCCATAAATCATCTTTCAACAATAATAATGAAAATGACTATAGATGAAGGGATCTTATGTAGAGGTTCTCCCTCTAAATGGGAATCCACTTTATTCATATTCATTCATGCCATAGACATGTCTAGAATATTTTCATACATCAGCAAATATATTAGATCATAAAGTCAAACATATCACATATTCATCCTGATGTTATCATCGGCTACTTCACCATGGCATTATGACATCAAAAATTTCATCAAGGGTTAGTTTTAAAGATCTAATAGGAGTAGACTTCAATAATCATGATCACATGCATAATTATTTTTCACATAACTCAATTCATCAAGTCAGGGCATTTAATTTTACCAAATTCCATAATTACTAAACACATAAAAACATAACCATGGCCAACAAAACATCATGAGTATCAATCTCATAGTTATACTTCTATTATCATGACTGCCATGCATTTCACAAACAAATAGTGTCAAGTTACCATCTACTAGAATCAAGGTTTCAAACTTCTTTATGGGATCAAGATATCCAAAATGATAGATGATATCCAAACATCAAGTATACCACTATATCAAAGATCAATACTAAGTAGCTTCATAGATTCAAGAAGTTCATTATGTAAGATACTTGTTCAACATCAAGTGCACCATTTCATCATAAGAACCATGGATCCAAATTAATTTCATATGCATGCATGAACCATTTGAGAAGGATTCATTATAATCATACCTTAAGGAATAAATTTCCATTCAATATTACAACTAAAACATAGCATTCAAACAATATACCATCCATACCTTGTAGTATTCAAATACTTGTGCATATTTTCATCAATTTCCTCTTTACCTTTTCTAGCTCTAGATTTTCTTTCCTTCATCTCAAATGATCCCTCAAGAAGGATCCTCTTATTACATCTCATAAAGGAGGTTAGAAACATCCAAATACTCAAATATGCATGTAGGAAGTATAAGTAATGACCAAAACAATAACCAAATCTATAATTTTAAACAAAACTAAAAACATAAAGGAGATTCATAAGTCAAGAAATAACTTATCTTCATTGAGAGGTGATTCTCTCCCTCTTGAACCAACGTTCGAGAGGCATCAAAATCCATTGTCCATATAACAACGTTGCCTTCAATATTTCAACCAACATCCAGTCCTACTAGATACTATCCCATCTAGGGCTTAATCAAAACTATCACAAGTGCTTCAGCATTTTCACATTGACCATGCAAGATTTCATATCTCAAATATTTTCCATAAACGAGCGTTTCTCTCAAACCCTAAACTCATAGTATCCACCAAACCCTAATACAAAAATCACGTAAGGTTTTCTTCAAACCCTAGAATTCTTTTAGGTCTCCTCCATCTTCTCTTGATTTCATCAAAGTTGTCTCCACGGGGGTGATCTCAATGAATTTTATTCAGACCAATTGTTGTACTATGAATGCATAGACAATATCCTACGCAGATCAAATCACAATGTCATGAGTGAAGTAAGATAGCGTGGGGAGCTAAACGCAAAATTAAGAAAACCGCCCCAAAGACCCCGCAAGCCCGAGAGGCCAGGACTACCTCTGGCCCTAATCCACTCATGGACTCCCAAGCCCAGCTCTATGACCCCATTTACCCTTTTAATTTAGCGAATATGCGATCTGAGCTCCTGGGGTATAAATATCGGGGTGAATATTTTTTTAGGGTTGCAAACTCAGGATTGTATACTAAATTCTCCCATAATCTCATCATTTTCTCGAATTCATAACATGGCTCACCGAGGCTTATATTGAGCAGAAGGGTTTCTTTCTCTCCGCACAGGGAACTAAGATATTTGAAATCGCGCCCAGTTAATTAGGAAATCCCTATGCTACCCTTCTTCTCAAGACTGCCTTGAGTTCACCGAGGTAACCCTCATGTGTCATTTCTCGAACATTCCTCTCGAGAAACAGAGGTCCCTCCTAGAGCTAATTACTATGTCAAATGTGTCTATTCTACCACCCATAGATAAATTCCCTCTTTCTCTCTTCCTCGATACCATATAGCCAATCCTCGCAATTATCTCAGGTATGTTGGGGGTAGAAAATGTTGGTTGGGTCACTAATTCCTTCCTAGGATTTCTTGACCTCATCATGCAGCCTGGGGTTTTTCTTGATATTCTCGCCTTCTAGGCCTCAATCATTCAAGCCCATTTCCAAGACCTATCAACTTCAAGTTATTTCAGGTACTATTCACTGGTGTTCTATTTGTTCCTGTTCACACATGTAGACAAGTTCGAAGGCTTAGTCCTGGACAACTTCTCTAAGCAAGGGGAAGAGCTAAAATTTGTGTTTTAGTGGACCCTTTCATTTATACAACATCCCAGAGGTAGGAGTTACACGAAATTCATCATAGATTTCATGTCTAGGGCCTATGCACTTATACATGGTAACCCTCCGCCCAGGATTTTTCTTGAAGAGAAAGAGATGCTTCATTTCAGTGAGACAGACTGTGTGGGGGACTAGTATTTGTTCGAGAATCACATTGAAATTAGCGTTTATGGTTCTGATATTCCTCCTTTCCATCTTCTAGCCTTCATTCCCATGATAATATTCTCCCTCAACTTCATCAGGTAATTCCTGAGCGCATACCAGACTCATTTTGTGCCTGCGAAGAAAGGTTATATCTTAAAGCTCTCGAGTGTAGTAGGGTCGTTTACCATCAATTCAAGGCAGGAATTCTCTCTAGTCGAGGATTTGCTTCAGAAGATGAAATTCTTATAGGGAGACATATGGCATTATGACCCTAAGGGAGTCATTACAAAAAGGAGGAATAATATTAAGTCGTCAACATATGAACATGAACCTAGACCTCAGGTTGAATGGAAAGCTAAGTCTGATTCATGGCCTTTGGATACAAATATGGAGGCTGACTCCCCAATTGCAAACGAAATCTCCAGAGGAGACAATGTGAAAAATGAGGAGGAGGCTCAAGACCAAGAAATCTATAGGAGGTTACAATATTTCATGGAAGTAGAAGAAGAGGGCCACATCAACAAAAATCCTATAACAGAAGGACCTGAAGGGCACGTCATGGAACAACCTGACGAGGTGGTCCTTGTGTATATAGATCGAGGTAAATAAAATCCATGGTTTCGGGTCTCTTTGGACACAAATTCTTCATAGGCGCCTTCAGCATAATCATAGATAGTCACCCCTGGTAGGGTCCTTCAAAAATAGACACATGATCAGGAATGGAGTGGCCTCTAGGTGAAAAGATCGAGGAAAAGAATCAGTCAACCAGAGATAAGATGAAGGTATAACTGGTCCAGTATGTTGATAAACACCACACTAGGCTTTTTGCAGTTCTTGACGTCGAAAATGATCAATTAGTGGTTGCAGTGCAACATTCAATCTCTCATCCCCTTCACCCCACCCCTTTTCTAAGTCCAAAGCGTTGGAGATGACACTTGATCTGGCCTCCATTATGTTACCAGAAAAGTTAAATCTCCATAAATAAATTGGGGAAATGTTACATAATGAGGTATTGAAGTAGACTATGGCACTGGAAAAGGCCCAGAATCGGTTGGATAAGATAGTAGCGACCCTAAAAAGGGAGAGGGTGAACTAAAAATCTCTCTCAAATTAGTTGGCAAGTATAAGGCCATGATGAAGGGGAAGGGAGCTGACCAAGAGACAGTCGTGCAGACTTTTCTCCAGAAGACAGAGGTGGAGGTATAAGAGTTGTGATGGAAGCTGAATATTCTCGGCTCTGAACACATTTAGATAGCCGAACTCGCCCAAGCTGAGAAAGATAAAGAAGCCCTCTCAGAGATACTCCTCTAGAAGAGTGACAAGATAATGAATCTAAAAAGTAGATTGCCCAAGTTGCAACAAGTGTAGGATAATCGTGTTTGCCTAATACCAATACTTGAGGACCCACATAATCCATCAGATAAATTGACAAAGGTTTTAGCAAAGCTGAAGGTCTTAGAATATGAAGCTTGGGAAATGGGAAGATATTTGGAGGAGGAAAAAAGTGCCTTGACTGAAAAAGGCAAGCTAATATCATCTTTACAGAAGGAGATGGATGCGGCTTGCAGGGAGTCTCAGGATATGAACAAGTCAGTAAAGGACTTGAAGGCTCAACTCAAAGGTAACATGTATTTGGTGGAGGCCAGGCAGGTGATCTAAAGTGAAATAATAAAGGAGGTAAAATATCATTGGGAATACATCACTTTGGCTAATGATAAAAAGAGCATTTTCCACGACTTCAAGGCCCAATTGGACACAGGTCTCCGCGAGGGAAATGAGAACGTGATAATCACGCAAGGCTATATTCAGTTTATCAATGAACTCCCCACTGAGGAGTTATGAATGCGCAGAGTGGTGGACCATTTTGGGACGGTGATGGAGATCATGAGAATGATCCAAAGGGAATACTCGTGAGCTATGACCATCGATTTTCTAGGGATAGTTTCTAGGGGAGTGAAGGATTTTGACATCGAATGGAATAAGGTTGTTGAGGCAGGGTTGTCAGCTTGTTGGGATCTGTTAGGCATGTTTCTCCCCTAGGAAACATATGAGAAAATAATGGTGGAGATAAAAATTAAAGTTTACTCAGCCCAGGAGAATACATCTCGACTTAAGGTTGAAACTTTGTTAGGGTCCCTTTGGAATGAATTTCTATTACTAGCAAGGTAAAAAAAAATTAATCGGCCAACCTGGATTATTTTAAATTGATTGAGCTCCACGTGTTATTCGAAATTTTCATCACTACGCCATTACCCTCAAAAATCATGTGGCAGAGGTACTACGAGCATGCACATCTGCCAGTAGGATCCACTTCATATTCGAGGATGCCCATGCCATCCCATCATTCTGGTTCATCCTCCACTCCTATGCAGCCACATACCTTAATAAATTATGCTACCCCGCGCCACCCAAGATGAATGTTTCACGATCTAGCCTGAGTGGCCTAAAAATGTTTTGTTTCTTTTACTATTATTGTTATTATGTTTATACATTGAAATCATGATTTCACTACTGGTATTTTAGTTGGTTTTTTGTTAGAGGAGTGAAGCTCAGACCATGCTCCAACTTTTGATCATGATGTTTTTTTATCACAATGTATATATAGGCATATCAAGAAGGAATATTGGGAGAAGAGCCCATATAAAACTCTATAAGAAGGAAATTCAGACAGAAACACATGGTTCTGAATTTTGTGGAAGTTTTGGGTCATACCATGTAATCTGTCATGTAAAAGCTATTTTGAGCTCTGAAATGCATATTCTAGAAAGTTGTTTTTGAAGGCTAATATAATACGAACTTTGTCTCCAACTAGATTCCAATTCAATTGATGAGCAATATGTATGTGTTTCTATTTTGTTTACTTACATCGCAATTTCTCTATTGGCTACTCTGATGACTCATGTGTGAAAGTCGTTGGATGTGATTAGTTTAATTCATGAATTTTTATATGTTCTCATAGAGTAAGGATGACACTCATGTATTAAGCTACACTGCAGCCTTAAAATCGTTCTCCATGAGACTCTACTACCACATATCTCTGAAATGCCGCCTCTTCTTCCTAATTCTTGGAGAACTAGATTTTTATAGAAATTAATCCCATCTCTCCAGAATTCCCCTGATAAATTCCACAAGTCACTGTACTTTAATCCAAAGGTATGTTCATTAGTTTGGTTTGGCCTTATTTAGGCACCATAGGCGCATACAACCTCTTGAAATCATTATGATCCAAATCTTCCTGCATGAGTTAAATACCAAGAATCCTCATCATTCCTGAACCACTGTTCCATGAATTTTCCTCAATATATTTATGGAGGATGCCGCAAATGAAGATATATAAATCTTATGATCTTAATATGTTCTAGGCATTGGTCCTTTAGCAATGAGGGGTTGTCTCTAGGAGTTACAAAATATTTTTGGCATCATTGCCAGGGAACGAAGAAGAAAATATTTTCCCTGGGATATGACATAATTTCCACCCTTAATTCAAGGAAGAAAGAAGGGTTGGGAGTTTCATAACTCTCACCTTGGCGACTCCACTGCAATCAGGTTAAAAACATTGGTAATCCTGGCTTCCACTAGGCCACATACCCAATCAGATACTACTCAGTTAAAGAATCCTTCTATATATGATCCCAAGAAAATTATCTTCAAGAGAGTTTGGAAATAAAGGGTACCTAGCTAGACTAACTTACCCCATTTCTCCCTTGAAACCTCACCCTCCTCATCTCAAAGAGCTAATATCTATGGTCAAGATTCTACAACCCGAGTGTTATAATACCCTCCTAATACCTCCCACCTCTCCAATCCATTTATAAAATATGACGCACAATCATCATATTTTTCTTTCCCTTCATTTCATCCCACCCCTGAGGCTGAAAAGGTAAAATAAGTCCGTGAGAATTATCATAACTTCCAAATCAATACCTCATCCACTCAACAGACACCCATCATCCCTCATACCTTCCATCAAAAAACTCATATCAATAACTTACCTCAACCTCATCCTCATATGGTTGTGCCTAGTTTTCTTCTGAACAAGTATGCTCCCTTGGCCCTTCTCGAGATGTTAAATGACATGCCACAAGATTATCTAAAGCTTCTCCCGCAGTTCACAGTGGAAGACAACACTCCAGCACAAAAACACATTGAGAATTTTTGTGCCTTCTCTGAGAACGTGAATGTAGAACATATTGACGTGGTATTGAGGCTCTTCATCAAATATCTAGATTGTGAGGCCCGAAAGTGGTTTAAGTCATTGAAAAACAAATATTTTCATACTTAGGATGAAATGGAGAATCTCTTCACGCAAAATGGGGAGAGGAGAGAGACCATGGATATGTCCTCACAGAGTTTAATGCTTTGAAAAAGAAACATAACGAGGATGTCATGAAGTTTATTAAAAGGTTCAAAAAGTAATATAAATCTTCCCGCAGAGATAAAACCTCCTCAAGCTACTACTAAGGTAGTTTTTTTGGGGGCTTTTTAACAAGAATTTGGATTCACCCTCAGAGAAAGAAAGTTTGTGTCTCTACATCAAATCCAGATGGATGCTCTGGAAGTAGAAGAAAACTTCGCTTCTTGGGGAAAGTTCAAGGGAAAAAAAGATCAAGAAGTAAGGAGGAAGCAACCACCTCGAATCAGGAAAGAGAGTCACAGGAGTATAGAATAGAAGAAATGAACAAGTTAATCAATTTTTTTCTAACAAGTTGGTTAAGCTTGAGTTAGAAGCCAAAGGCTCTCCTCCTTGATCAAATAAATGGATCCTAATCGAGGTTTTCACCCTCAGTACCATAAGCCTCCCCTACAGTTGTTGCAACATGATAGAAAGGAGTAGCAAGACCACATCCAACCCCCATTGTACCTAGAAGGAGAAGTAGAATGGCAGATAGAGGAGATCATAGACACTCATGAGAATCAGTTTTTGGCCTATTTTGATGACGAATAAGGTGAGAATATAGACACTCAGGAGAATCAGTTTTTGGCCTATTCTGATGACAAAGAAGGTGAGCTTACTCTAGGAGGGAAGTGTGGCATGAGATACAATTATTTTTTAGACCAAATTTCCAAACATTAGGTTAGATAGAAAATACATCCTATAAATAAATAAAGTGAAGAAATAGTTGCAAAAATTATTGGACTAGGGATTAATTCAACCAAGAATCTAACCTTGAGGGTCACCTATCATTGTGGTATCAAGAAGGATTTGATTTAGATAATTTATATTGACTATAAAGTTATAAATAATTTCAACCTAAATATTTGATACCCTCAACCCAAGATTAATTTTAGCATCCTAAGTACTTCACCATGTTGGATCTCAAATAGGGATACCACCAAGTATGAGTAAAAGAATAAGACACTTCGAAATCTCCCTTTGAGAAAATTAAAGGTTTATATGAATGGTTGTTTATTCCTTTTATTTTATTTAATTCACATTCATGTGTGTATTTGGTTTATTTTCTATTGGTGTCATGGATTTTTCTGGGTTTTGACAGTTGGTTTAGCCTTGCCTTTCCATTTCCGGATAGCCTTGGTGTGATGCGATTCATTCTTGGTTGAGATTTGGATTTTTGAAAGGTATCCGATCCGAGTGAGGTGGTCTCAGGGAAATCTCAAGGGTTCGGGGTGGATTTCTTTTTCTCTAGGAAGACCTCGACAAGTGGGTGGAGACAAAAAAAAATTCCTCAAGGGACGATGAAGGAATTATGAGGCATCCAAGTTCAGTTTGGTTTTTTGGTCTCGGGACTGGTTTATGTGAGATCATGGTATGGTGAGGGTGGAGGTGGTTTAACCTTTGTATTCCCTTTGTTTTTTATGGACTGGTTTATCCCATGAGATCCCATATTCATGCTTGTAATATGGAATGGGGATGATTGGATGAAAGAAATATTTGGTTCATCCCAATCTATGGTCGGGTGATACGTGGAAGTCCCTGACTTGGTTGGATTTTGCATTGGTTAATAAGAGTTGATTTTCTCTTGTCTGTGATGAGTAATTATACTTGTTACTATGTGGATTTAATTACTATTGTATCATTTTTATTTATTTGGTTATATGTTGGTTATGAGCATGGTTATATGACATATCTAAGTATAGCTCTTATCAAATTTTAATTGATGAATGTTTGTTTATTGAATGCATGACCTAATTGATGTTATGATAAATATTATGAGATGGAATTGATCCCTGTGGTTAAAAGCCAGATAATTTTTAGATCCTCAAACTCAGATATGCATTCATGAATAGTAAGTTTCATATACACCATGTGTTTGAAAAAATGTAAGTCTCGGTTGGAAGGGGTCAAATCAAGTCCTATTTCAAGTTTTGTCTTAGTGGATTTTTTCTATGTTATTCATCATTTCTAGAAGTTTCACTGAGTTTTGGACAGAAGCCTAAGTCTTATCCTTGAAAGCGTGGCTCATAATTTGGGGTCATTGGCATAGAACTAAGCATAAAATTCTACAGTCACTGGGAATCAGGCCTATGGGATCGAATGGATACTTACAGTCACTTGCATGCCTTGAAAAGGGAGCGATTAAGGCTTTAAGTCAGTGAAAAAGAGAGTTATCATAGGGGTTGGACACTTAGATGGGTTGGGTTTCTCCTAGAGGTTTTGTACCACCTGAGGGAAGTCAGTAAGGTCTTAAGTTGCAGACTCCATTTCCTTAAGGTCATATAGGAGTTTGAGTCTTCTCATAGTGACTGTAAACTTATGTTTACGTTGAGAAAACCAGTGAAAGTGGGTAAATGTGGGAGGAGGTGGTTACAGGGTGGTATCAAAGCAGGTCCAATTATGTTTGGGTGATATATGATACCACAAGGTGATATTAGAGCGGGTTACGCTCTCTTTGTGTAAAATTTTATATTGTCATGGTTATGATTGTTATGCGTGCAATCATGGTATACAGTTGGTATGGTCATGCATCATGTTGTTATGTTGATATGATTATTATTGTATATGTATCACGATAATGTGGAATGATCCTGTAGATGAGAGAAGCCTCCCCTAAACATCAATAATGTGTGGATTTTATTTTGGTATCTACTTGTTTTATCTGACCTGACAGACTCGTAGGAAGAAGAGAATCAAATATGATGAGAAAAATGGTAGACTACAGTACCTGTGACTCCCCCTACAAATTAGATCGGTATTAAGGAGGAGATCATTCTTCTGGTATAACAGATACATTGAAGATTTTGAGGGAATATATCAAAATTTGTAAATCAGACAATGACAGGTTGGTTGAGGCTCAGGAAATACTTGCAAGGGATTAGGAGAAACATGTAGAAATCAATGCAGGGATTCTTCAGAGCTTTTCAGAGTTGCAGATACTGGGATAGTTGAGGATAAGACAAGAGTAGGAAGAGAAAAATGATGGAGCCTATGGTAGTATGCCTCGGTCTGAATAAAGGTTGGATAGAGAGGATATAGTCAAAGGTGGTAGAACATTGGATACACCTGACAGGAGGACTGCTATGTATGGGCATAATTCTAGTCCTTATCTAGGATACATCATCACAGTCATCATCGCCATCATCCTTATAGGAGGAGTGATTACTTGCTTGAGGAGTTCAAGAAATCCAAGTCACCTACATTTGATGGAGAGATAAAGAAGTCAGAAGATGCAGAGGCATGGTTGCTTGGGATGAAGAAATTCTTCAGATTGCATAGCTACTCAGAGAACATGAAAGCCAATATAGCCACTTTAATTCTTAAAGGGAAGTGGATATTTGGTGGGAATATGTGAAGAATGTCAAAGGTATTTAGTAGAGAGTCCATACACGCTAAAAATCTTTGATAATGAATGGAATAACATGTTTATGAGTTTTTAACCCAACGTTTCAGACTACAGATGAGTCCATCTTTAGGGGAGTGCCAACTCTCATGAGAAGGTTGAAGAGTATTTAAGATCCCAGATCGTATTTAAATATAAGGGAGGGGAAATAAGTAAGAAAAATTAGGTTGGCTAATTCTATCAATTATTATTATTTATTTAATTAATTTTATTAATTTTATTTTTATTTTTTTTTAATAAGTAAAATTAAAATTAAAATTAAATATTATTGGGGATATAAATTAAATTTGAATAAGTGAATGTAAAATTATAATTAATTAATAATTTGTTTTTAAAAAACTTTAGTCTTGTATTAAGTTAATATTTTCATTATTAAATAACCATGACATTGTTGTTAATTTATTATTTGAGTATTTTAAATTATTTTTTGTTTGAAAATGAATTTAAGGTTAAAATAATAATTGTGAAATTTCAATTAAATTTTATAAATTCATTGTTCATTGAATAAAAATTATTTTAAAAAATAAGTTGTAAATGTTGATTATTTTTTATTTTTTATTTTGTATTTTTGTTTTTATTTAATTAATTTAATTATTTAATTATTTATTTATTTATTTATTTATTTATTTATTTATTTAGTTATTTATTTGTTTGTTTGTTTTTATTTTTTTTTATTTAATCAAGGGTAAAATTAATTATTTAATTGAAAGATGTGAATTATTTTTGTGATGAGCTTTGATTAATGGTTTCCAGGTGTTACTTAGTTTCAACCCATCATCCCAGTTAAATAGTGGTCTTCTCTTTTGATATGCTTAGCCTCTTCCATGCATATGTAGTGAGAGGATGAGCAGGCATGCTCTGCTAAGCTAGATTTAGCTGCTCTATTTCTTGAGATGTCGGCAGTGTGTTCTTTTAGTCTTATCTTAAGGAATCATCCAGTTTCACCTCCGTAAAAAAATAAATAAATAATAATAATAATAATTAAATTAATTAAATAAATAATAATAATTAAGAGAATTAGTCGACCTAATTTTTCTTACTTATTTCCCCTCTCTTATTTTTAAATACGATTTGGGCTCTTAAATACTCCTCAACCTTCTCATGAGAGTTAGCGCTCCCCTAAAGATGGACTCATTTCTGTAGTCCGAAACATTGGGCTAAAAACCAATCAACAAGTTATTCCATTCATTATCAATGCCAAGGGTATTAAGGAAGAAGAGTTTATTTAGGATGAGTTCGAGTGACTCTTCAAGAAGAAGTACCTATCGTAAAGGTACTATGATGACAGAGCTAATAATTTTTATCAGTTGTAGATGGTTTCTATTACAAATGATGACTATACTAGCAAGTTCCCAGAGTTGTTAAGATATGTGCCTTACCTCAAGGATGAGAAGGCCAATATTCAGAGTTTCATCAATGGGTTTATAGAAACATATAGAGACCAGATTGATTTAAGTGAGAATAGATCATTGGAGGAGGCCATCTGTAAGTTGAAGCATTTTTACGAGCAGTCAAAGTGTAAAATATGAGCCTAAGCATGACTTGAAAGGAAATGAGAAATTTAAATGGAAGTTACCACCAAAGCGGGGGAGATCTCAAGATGCAGGTGAAAAATAAAAAAAATTCTCCTTAGAAGATGTTTAATTAAGTTGAGAGGGGACATGGTTCACAGCCTTGAGAGTAGCAGAATCGAAGTGATGGTAGGGGACCTTTGAAGTGTTGGATATGTGGAAAAGATCATCACAAGAATGATTTTCCATTGTACTAGGGTGGTCGACCTCAGATATATAGTGCTCAGGATGCACAGAAAGTTGGGGATGTTGGTAATAACATTCGTAATATTTATGCAGCTGCGGAAAACAAGTAGGAAGAGCACCATGCACCCGTTATTGAGATGGAAGGTAAGCTCTTTGGTTGAGTTATTTATATTTTGATTGATCCTAGATCTAATTATAGTTATGTTAATCCTGTCCTACTGGATAAGTGTGGCTTGAGAAAATAATTGCATGCAGACTTGGTTGGTGCAGTTGGCTACAGGTAGTAAGAATCGAGTTCATCACTAGGTAAGAGCTTATGAATTCGAGCTGATTCTCACGCCTACAACAACACATCTAAATGTATTTCCATTGGGATCGTATAGTATGATTTCTAGTATTGATTTGTTTTACCTTCACAGGACGAAAGTAGACTATTATGACAAGGCTATTGAGAGCCTGGATTATAATGGGTAAAAGAGAATCTTGTAGGGAAAGAAGAATCCTACATCAGTTAGGATGGTCACAACTACACAAGCTAAGCATGGTTGCAGGAAGGGGTGTGTAATGTTTGTAGTTCATATTTCTAGTGAAAAGGGTAAGGATGTTGAGGATGCATAAATCTTTAAGAGGTACCTTGTATTACAGAAGTTTTAGGATGTGTTTCCAGTACAAATTCCAGAGTTTCCTCCTCACAGAGAAGTGGACTTTTCTATTGATTTGGTACCATGGGAAACACTAGCATCAAAGGCAACTTATAGGATGATCACACCAGAGTTAGTAGAGTTGAAGTTGCATTTGAAGGAAATGATTTTCAAGGGATAAATTAGGCCAAGTGTATCTACTTGGGGTGTAGTAGTATCGTTCATGAAGAAGAAGGATGGTAATCTCAGGTTGTGCATTGAGTAAAGGAAGTTGAACAAGGTGACGATCAAGAATAGGTACTCATTGTCAAGGATCAATGATTTGTTTGATAAGTTTAAAATAGAAACAATGTTATCAAATATTGATCAGAGATCAGGATACCATGAGGTACACATCAAAGAATAGGACATCTATAAGACTTGTTTCAAGACTAGGTATGGGCATTATGAGTTTGTTGTAGTTCCATTCAGTTTGACTAATGTTCCAATTACTTTTATGTGCTTGATGAATAGTGTGTTGTGTCCTTATTTAGACAAGTTTTTAATTGTATTCATTGTTGACATCTTGATATATTCCAAGAATGAGGAAGAACATGCCGAGAACTTATCATCAATGTTCATATTGCTAAGATAGCATCAGTTTTATGCCAAGATTAGCAACCGTAGTTTCTTTGAGACAGATGTACATTACTTGGGACATGATGTCTCTATGGAAGGCATAGTAGTGGATCCAGAAAATATAAGGGCCATCATGGAGTGGGAAGAACCTATAAATGTGGATGAAGTTAGAACATTCATGGGGTTAGTAGGTTACTGTAGGAGGTTCATTAGGAACTTATCACACATTTAATATCCTAATACATCATTGCAAAGGAAAGTTGATAAATTTTAATGGATAAAGGAATGTGAAACCAATTTTGAGCAGTTGAAGCAGTTGTTGACAAAATCTCTAGTTCTAAATATTGTAGATCTAGATAAAGAGTTCTTAGTGTGTACAGATGCTTTTAGAAGATGGCTTGGTGGAATCCTTATGCAGGAGGAAAAATTGGTGTGTTATGAGTCCAGGAAAATAAATGAGCACAAGAAGAATTATTCAACTCATGATCTTGAGTTGGCAGCTATTATTCATGCCTTGAAGATGTGGATGCACTATCTTATTGGAAGCATATTTGTATTTATGAGCGATTACAGTGGATTGAGGTATCTATTTTACCAACCAAATCTAAATTCTAGGCAAGCTGGATGGCTTTCCATGATTAATGAGTTTGAATTTGATATCAGGTACATCAAAGGTAAGGAGAAAAGGGTTGCAAGTGCTCTTAGCATAAGGGTGAAGGTGAATCATATAACAGCTATGAGTTCTTACGGGAAAGACTTACAAGATTAGGTATTACATGAAGGATAATAGGATGAAAGGTACATGGAGCTTAGGCATAGGTTACAACAGGGTACAAGTGGTCAGGATGTGGATTATCATCTTACAACATATTGATTGGCGATAGTCAGGGATAGGATCTATGTGTCGGATGACAGTGGACTCAAGAAGCTTATCTTGAGGGAGTTTCATGTCAAGCCATATTCAGATCACCCAGGATATTAGAAGATTTTTACAATAGTGAAGAATTTATACTATTGTCCAAATCTGAAAAAGGAAGTGGCAGAGTTTGTGGCTAGGTGTTTGGATTGTCACAATGTGAAAGCAGAGTGTAAGAATCCAAGTGTATTGCTTCAGTCTATTCTGATTCCAAAGTGAAAATGGGAAGTCATTTCCATGGATTTCATCATAGGTATTCTGAGGACATCGAGACAACATGATTATATCATGGTTGTGGAAGACATGTTGAGAAATATAGCTTATTATATTCCAGTAAATTCTACTTATTCAGCTAGTGAGGTAGCACATGCCTTCATTAGAGAGATAGTGCATTTGCATGGTGTTCCAAAGAAGATTGTTTCAGAAAGGAATGCTAATTTCACTTCCAAGTTTTGGAAGGAGTTTTTTTTCAAGTTTGGGTATAGAGTTGGCCTTCAGTACACCTTATCATTTGGAGAGAGATGGATAGACGTAGAGGATCAATGAGATACTGGAGGATATGCTAAGGATGTATGTTATGCATCAGCATAGGAGATGGGAGGAGTAACTTCCATTGGTTGAGTTTGTGTACAACAATGATTATCAAGGGATGAGTCCATTTGAGGTACTATTTGGGAGGATTTTTAATACTCCCATCAGTTGGAGTGATCCAGTGAACATGGTACTTATTGGGATGGATATGTTGGCAGAAATAGAATAGGAAATGCAGGTTATAAAGAAAAATATAAAGGAAATACATGACATGCATAAGATTTATGCAGACCAGCGTAGGGAATTTAAGGAGTTTCAGGTTGGGGAGCATGTGTATTTGTGCATCAAGCCTAATAAGAGCTCCTTAAGGATTGGATCATGTGCCAAGTGATGAGCTCCATCAATAGGTATAATTGGAGGGGTTAATTGTCACATTTTCAGCCTTATTAAGTCTCTCTTTCTCACATTTAAATTATATTATGGTCTTATGTTGCTAGTGTAGATGGTAATTAAGGCTTGTCATACTTCGAATGCCTAACATGAGTTAAATGTAGTATAATCATGAACATATTGCACTTTTTATGAATATTTTGCAATTAAAGCTCGGAGTAGATAGCAAGGAGAGATTCTGGGGGGGTTTCCCACCTCCTTAACTCCCAAAGGTAGCCAAGGGATCCTCGAGATTCCCTCCAACAACTCGAAATCAGAGGCAGCCAAGCAAGTGGGAGATCAAGTGCACCAAAGCTCCACTTCTCTTGAAGTCCAAGAGGACACATCACCTACTTTTTAGGGATTTTTTGGTAGCTACCCTCTTTGTTAAATAAGGTTGAGCAAGAGCTCATTAGGATTCAAACTTTGAAGGAAGTTAATAGACTCTTAGCTCTTGTAATAGGTTTTTGGAGACTTTTATGATTAGGTAATGAGACTATTTTCTGCAATAAGATGAGTATTCAGATTGTCCTTCACTCATTTAGTTTCAGAGGGCTAGGCTTGTGTTGTGAAACCAGCTCCAAAAATAGAAGAAAAGAGATATCAACGCCTTAGAAATAAGACACTTCGAGGGGGAAACCTCCAATACATTACATGAATGAAAAATTCTTGGATGATACAAATGAAAAAACCTACTTTCTATATATAGGAGTCCATGGGGCCACAATGTAATCCTAGCCGACCTAACAATAATAATGTAAGGGCACAATAATAACAATATGGGGGTTATATGGGTACAACAATAACAATAATGGGGGCTACACTAACATAATAAGGGACTACACTATTAATATAGGGACTTAACATGCCCCTCTCCTTCAAACAATTATTGTCCTCAACGCTTGATTATTTATTAATGCTTCTGTATAAAATTCTCATCCTCCCATGTGGAATCTTCTACAGGACAGATCTTCCACTTTATTAGATACTCTAAATTTGATTTTACTTGTCGATTTCTTGTTTCTGTGACTACTTCAGAACTTCTTTCGATGTGATGTTGATCTTCTTGTTGTTTCATTAGATTCTGCACCAAAGTTAGGTTATTCTTTGAGAGTTGGAGAACTTGTTGTTGATGCTCGATGTGATTTTCCACTAATTTATCATTCATATTAGCTATTATTTGATCCTTCAAACCATCCAAATGAGCCTCCATTTCTGCTTTTAAACCATCTATGTCATCATCGGTTGCTCTTTGTAACATCAAAATTTGTTGCACTTGGTACCGTAATTTTGATATCTCATACTGCAATTCTCCTCTTCATGCGTCATAGTATAGCTTTCTGAGGGCTTAATGGGTGTTGAATTATTTTTAGGAGGAATTTCAGAACCCAATACTGAAATATATGCTCAATAGGCCCTTGGAATCACTTCAAACTGGTTTTTTTTACACAAAACTTATGCAATTCTGAAACAAATACACACCTTTTTCTTGATTTTGAGGAGCTTGATATTGAAACTAAATTATCTTTGTGATTTCGGATCTTCAATATCTTAAATTTGGCTCTAAATTAACCCTCTGAATCTTCTTTCAAATGCCATAGGTCTGACCTGATTTGGATTCTTCAAAACAAAGTTATGTCCAATCTCCCACAATGACCCAATTATGGACTGATTCAGTAAAGCGAACTTATACGACTTGCCACGTGTCACTGTTTCCTCCTTTAGCTCTAAAATTGATAGACACGAAACTAAAATTTGTGTACTTGTGACCACTTTTTACGGCATTCCAATCTAATGCTCAGAGAGAGAGTTATGAATATTTTCCCACGATAACCTCTTTGAGATGAAATTCAGGAGCTTGAAAAAAACCTAACTTCCATAGATCCTATCTCCTAAAATATTGCAAACCAAGCTCTCAAATTTTGCAAAGATGTTCCTCAAGATTTCAGATTCTCTCTCTAAAAATTTTAGCTTCTAAAACTTCGTAGAAAACAAGTTATATCGCAAATTCTGCGATGACCTATTTAGGTTAAATTTATAAGCCTGCAAAAAGCCCTAACTTCCACAGATCATATCTCTAAAAATATTGCGAACCAAGCTCTGAAATTTTGCGAATATGTTCCTCATGATTTTGTCTTTGCACCCTAAATATTTCAGCTTTTGAACCTTCATAGAAAAAAATTTATAGAAAAAATTCCACGATGACCTGTTTGGAGCAGCGAAACCCTAGAATCCAAAGCTCTGATACCAAATGTTGGGAAACCAGCTCCAAAAATAGAAGAAAGGAGATATAAACGCCTTATAAATAAGCCACTTTGAGGGGGAAACCTCCAATACATTACATGAATGAACAATTCTTGGATGATACAAATGAGAAAACCTACTTTCTATATATAGGATTCCATGGGGCCACGATGTAATCCTAGTGGGGCCACAATGTAATCCTAGCCGACCTAACAATAATAATGTAAGGGCACAATAATAACAATATGGGGGTTACAGGAGTACAACAATAAAAATAAGGGGGGCTACACTAACATAATAAGGGACTACACTATTAATATAGGGACTTAACAGCTTGTGGGTTAGGGCCCAATCCATTGGATTTAGTCTCTCTTGTGTATTCATGCTCATTTTTATGTCATTGTAGCTAGTTTGCTTTATGAGTTTTTAGATAGTTTGCTTACATTACAATTCATTGTTTTTAGTTTGATTCCATTTGTATTTGTTGTAGTTAAGCTTGCATATATGTTGGTAGAATAGTTTATAAACTCAGAAAACTGTGTGTTAAGCCTCCCTCTCTCATCTCTTTCATCGAAGCTTGAGGACGACAGACCTTCCCCACAGGAAAAGTTTTCTCTTTAGTTTGTGATTTCTTGGAAAGAATAGTTAGGTTGTTGTAGTGTCATGAACATGTCTAGAATATTGAGTTATATTTATATTTGAATGTTCAAGTAGATTTGGTTGAACCAAATTCAATTCATATTTTCCATTTCCTTCATCATAAATTTGCCAATGTTTGCTGCATGAACATGTAGTTTACTTGCAGGTTCAAGTAGCACAACAAAGGAGGACTTCACCAGAACCCTTAGCTTCATTTCTCACCCATCATCAACCTTGTTTCCATCAACTCGCCATCAGCCCTGTTTTTAATATTTTTCACCTTCACACCGTGAGCAACCCTAGAAGTGAAAGACAGGATTCTCAAGAGATTTTTAGCTTGGCAAAGGGGTTGGCCACCTTCCATTCATCGAAACACACCTTCATTCCACCTCCCCTATGCTTTTATCCACCATTTTTGGCCTCATATTTCCCTCATAATATTTCCTATGGAAATTCAAGACTTTCCTATAGCACTACATGAAACCTCACTACAAGGAAAAGAGCCTCTAGCGGATTTGTTTGAGGAAACCAATTAAAAATATTCCAGATATCCATTTGTAGCAGAGGTATCTAGAGGAGGTTGGCGAGTTGAGGATTTTGTGGATGTTTTTTTTGTGATGCATTTCTTATCATAAAACGCACTGGTGCATTTTATGCAAAACACACTAGTGTGTACTAAAAATTAGCACACTGAGAGACCATGTTCTCCGTGAAAACCTGCCCAGTACCTTTAAGTACTCTAGCAAACCGATGCTCTACGTATAAACTGACCCGGTGCATCTTCGTAATGCAGTGCACCATAACGATGTGCAATGCGCCATTGATAAAACCACCTTGTGCGTCTCAAACTCCCGCGCACCGAAAAATGGTTAATTAAAAAAAAAATACAGGCTGTAAAAACCTCATTTTTACTTGTTCAGTGCTCTAGACCTCTCAAGCACCAGTGTGAGTTTGTCTTCTGTGAGGCGCCTTGCCATCGGTGCTCCCATTGCACGAATTGCAGTCATCCATTGCGCACTGTGGGGAGTTTTAATTTTTGAAAACAGTGGGAAAATTTGGTTTTTTCAATTCCTTAGCAAAGATGTGTCCTCAACGCACAAATATACAAGTAATATACTTGTTTCTCAAAAACTAAACCTTTAGCAGATTAAAATTTGAAATTAACTTAAAATTAACCATTTAAAAAAAAATGTGCAGTGAGTTCGATCCGTTTGGCTTGCACTGTATGTGGTGCTGCCTACAAATTTACAGGTTGCACCGTGAACAATGTTAATGGAAACTGTAACGGGCTCCGATGCGGTATCGAGAAAACATGCACCGAGAGAATTTAAGAAATAACATGGCGGTGCAGTCGTTTAAATGACCACATCGTTGACTATGTAATACTGTCGGGAGGGTGGTGCATTGACCAAAATAACCGCCCCGAGGCAGATAGTTAGGTCCGCCCGCTCGGCAACATTACATAGTCAACTATGTGGTCATTTACAAGATCGCATAGTTGACCATGTACTGTCGTTGGGAGGTGTGTTGACTAAACTATCTGCCTTGGGGCAGATATTTTGGTCAACGCACCGCACAAAAATATTCTTTGGTTGGGCAGTGCGCGAACATTTTCCATGCACACCGAGCGCGGTGTGTGATAAAGAAGTACACATCGGTAACGGTGTGTTACTATTTTTTTGGGCGCACCAAGTGTTTTTTTGCTTTTTCTCAACTTATATATATATATATATTAAATACATTTCTCATATAATAAAAAAATGTATTTTGTATGTGAATCATTCAGTGACGTCAACGGAGAGAGAAAAGAGAATAAAAATAACATATGGAGGTCCATTATAATGTGATTCAGTTGTGGGAGGCATAAGAGAATGAGATACTTTTGTACCTTCACCCTATTACGACAACCACCTAGTTGCTCCTAGGGGAGGTATGCCTCCTCAAGTTCTACGAGGAGGCTACATCCCTGAAGGGCCATAGTGGGTTATTGGGACAACTGATCTATAGGTGGGACGCCCATCGATAGGCTTTATGGGTCAGTCCTAACCAGTCATATGAGCCCAATGAGGAGGAAATATCTTTTATTACTGGCCTATCTAGGAGAGGGCAGGATTTTCCCCAGTTCCAAGATGACCCCGTCAGCTATGCAATAGGGAGTCATTTGGCGTACTCCCAAAGATACATTAGGGACGATATAGTTTTTCCTGCAAATTTTCAGGTGTCCGGTGGTCAGTCACGCATTGCTTCATTTGGTACAGAGAAGGTGAGGTACCTTTCACTACTACTGACGATTATTGCACACTATACCAGTAATGGGAAATGCATTAGTTTCCCGCTTTTATTTTATGTTGATTCTTTATTCGAGGCACCACGACTTGTGAGATGGTCTGCAATTATTTGCGGTAGTTTTGTACAAAATTAGATAGATGTTGTCCTCGAGCACGTGGGAGGTTGACCTTCCCTTTTGCTTCAGAGTTATTTTGTTTATTTTTTGAGAGTTTTCTGGAGACGAGGCCTAATTTTTTTTCGGCAACCTCGTAGGTCGATGTCACATGTACGAATGCAGATGTGGGGCCAGATGATGCCCAAGAGGGGCTTGTCTAACTTTCTGGCCATGATATCTACCGATGCGTTGGAGTTTCTAGTCAGTGTTGATGATCACTTGTTCGTGATGGTGTCGTGTTCATATTCCAGTTTGGATTGGCGAGGGTGTACCAACGTCCTCTTCACACATGATGAGCCATCAGATGCGAGAGGTAATATTAGTGTTTTTGTTTCATTTTATTGTCATAATTAATTAATTATAATTATCAAATTTATTCTAACACGTTCTTTAACTTGTTTTATTAAATTGTTTAATGAAATTGTCTAATTATTGTTGTGTACTATATATTTTTTAGATATTGGTACATTTGTTGGGGACATGATTCCACCCCCACCGAATGATCCAGGTGTAGATGTTGATGAGGAGATGGAGGAGGAGGCGGATCAGGGTGACATATTTTATACTCAAGTGCATATACCCATGGGGGTGCGGCGTAGGGCAGACACTCGATTTAGGATGGAGTTGGGCAACCAACTCTATCGACTCTTGGTTGATGAGGGAGTATGACGTGTTATGATCAGATAGATCTAAGCTAATCGTAGGCTCATGGAGCTCTAGAGAGGTATGCCCTACAATATGATGACTCTCATATATCATATCATTGGAGCTTATAGATTAATAGTAGCTAGGAGGGATAGGGGTCATGGAGATGCACGACAGAGCAGGTCATGTGATGATCATGATCGTGAGGGGAGTGATCATCATTCTAGTACTCCACCTCCTCCTCCTTCACCTCGTGCCAGAGATCATGAACAGTCAGCATCCAGTCCGGTGGGCGGGCATCTGGCCAATTCATCCTCTCAACACCCCTCTTCTGGGCGGACCACAGTGCCTCCAACTAAGTAGACACACAGATCTGTGACACAGTTCCTCTAAGCGAGTTACTATGCGGTAAGTTTTCCATCGGTGAGATCGTATTTGGTGGTTCTGGTAGGACTACTGTCAATCGACAAGCACCTCACAAAACGAAGCATCATCCATCTGAGCATGAGGTTGCACCATCGACTGAGCAGGCCTTGACTAGTACTAGTATTGATGTAGTACCACCATATATTTGACATTTATATGTAGTTATATTACAGTTGTATATATATGTGTGTGTATATATATATATAGTGCATGTATTTTATGTTCATGTTGATGTACTTAATTTACATGTTGGTGTTCATCATGATGTGTATATTGTTAGGTCATGTTAGATATGTTTATTTAATGCCTTTATAAGATAAATGTGTATGTGATACTTGAGTTGTTTGAAGCACCCTTGGCATGAGATGTATATTTGATGTTTGTGTTGTGATGATGTTATATAATGCTTGTGTTTTGTTAGATTATCATGATCACGATGATTAGATGATGTTAGAAAATTTGAATGTGTATTTTAGAATATGATGTTTGTACGATGGTTATCATGATGTTTATTTTTAATATTAAATCATGATATTTATTAAATATTATGTCGTGATTGTAATTGTAATTGTATGTAAAATTGTAAATTTGTAATTGTAATTGTAATTGAAATTTTAATTTTAATTGTATGTAAAATTGTAAAATTGTAATTGAAATTTTAATTTTAATTGTATGTAAAATTGTAAAATTGTAATTGTAATTGTATGTAAAATATTTGTAAAATTGTAATTGTAATTGTACATAATTGGATTGTGAAATTGTAAAATTGTAATTGTAATTGTATGTAATTGTATTGTGAAATTGTAAAATTGTAATTTTGATTGTATTCATCGTTATTGTAATTGTAATTTTAATTGTGATTGTATGTAAAATTGTAAATGTAATTTTAATTGAAATTTTAATTTTAATTGTATGTAAATTTGTAAAATTGTAATTGTAATTGTATGTAAAATATTTGTAAATTTGTAATTTTAATTGTACTTAATTGTATTGTGAATTTGTAAAATTGTAATTGTAATTGTATGTATTGTCATGATTCAATTTTATTTAAATTGTAAAATTTGTAAATTTCTAATTGTAATTGTATGCATCATGATTGTAATTGTAATTTTAATTGTAATTGTATGTAAAATTGTAAAATTGTAATTGCATGTAAAATTGTAAAATTCTAATTGTATTTGTAATTGTTATTTTAACTGTAATTGTATGTAAAATTGTAAAATTGTAATTGTAATTGTAATTGTATGTAAAATATTTGTAAAATTGTAATTGTAATTGTATATATTGTCATCATTCAATTTTATTAAAATTTGTAAATTTGTAAAATTGTAAATTAATTGTCAATTTTGAACCATAACTACCGTAAGTAAAATGTATACCGTAAATATCATTAAATTACCATAATTGTAAATTTGTAAATTTGTATAAATATAAATAATTGTAAGAAAATAAATATAGAATAATATGAATTTTTGTAACATAATAAAGTTTAGAAAATAATGAAAATAAATTCATGTTTAGAATTATCATTATTTTATTCATCGTTGCGCATTGTTTAAAATAGTGCACCAGTACACTATTGTATTATAGCGCACCGGATGCATATTGACAAAAAACACTATTTGATAAAAACAGATTTTTATTAATTTATGTTTGTGTTAATTAGTGCAACGGTTAACATATAATGCATCGAGTCTCCTTGTTGACAAAGAACATTGTACGATGTTTCTACTATATTGGTGATGCGTTTATAAGAACCTACCACACCGCCTTCGGTGCGTATTTTGGGAAAGGCACACCTTTTTCTTGATTTATTTTTTTTTACTTGAAAAGTATGTGATTTATTTATAAAATATATTAATTAATGGTATGGTATAGGTTTCACATTGATAAAGAAATGGCTAACAACAGTTTAAATAACAAAAATATTGATAACACATCGAGAAAAGAAAAAAATGCAAGTTCTTTGTAATTCTTTACAAAAATTATTATTTTTGAACTATATGTAAGTTTAACTAATATGTATTGTTTAGTGTGTATCATGTAGAGCCACAAAATGACGAAGCTCGATAAGATTATTTCTGATTTAAGACCAAAAGAGCGTAAAATCTTGATGGAAAAATTGTAGAAGGATGAATCAAGTGAATGAATAAATACTATCGATCCAATATGAGTTTCTTTTTTGAATTTTAATTAATAATACACTTAAAAATATTAGATAGAATGTTTCAAACAATCTATTAAATCACATATGTTTAATGTTCTACAGAGACCAACAACGAAGAAAATGAATGTTGTTCTAAGAAAAGGAAAAAATAGAACATGAAAATGAAAATGAATTGCTCCTTAGCTCATCTGGAGTGGCGTTGCAGGTTAACAAAAGGGGGAAAAACTTTTACAAAAATTTGAGGGATCTAGTGGAATGAATGTATAGACGTTATTTCCACTTACAATACAAAAATCAAACCAATGATTCCAAGAACCAACTTTTATTTAAACTACAGGAGGAGTTTCCAAAGAATTGGTCAACGAGACATGTGAGACTTGTAATAGCAAAAACGTACAACAACAAAAAAGAAGGAATGAAAAAGTAATATTCCTTTAAATATTTTTCTAGAATTATATGTATATATTACTACAAAGCAATCATTTATAAATATCACTTTTGTTAAATGTTTTTCTAGAATTATATGTATATATTACTACAAAGCAATCATTTATAAATATCACTTTTGTTAGATTTACTTTTCATATATCAATATGAAAATTAAATAACTCATTGTCATGTTACATTTTCAGGGATATTATGAAAATCGCGAAGGATGAATGAGCTGATATCATAAATATGCCAGTAGGAATGTCCAGAAAGGTGTACAATGAGATGGTTAAATAAATTGGCATAATTTCATCACACGAGAAGCCAACTCAACAACAACGTGCTTCAAAAGTAATATGTAATCATTGAATTTTTCGATTAGGTACAATAAATAAACAATTTAGCATTAAATATTAATTTTCAAGTATTTTTCTTGCAGAAAAGAAAAGAAAATGGAACCCATTCAGCACATAAAAGAGGACGACATGGAAGAAAAGGGTTGATATCTATGTTTGTGAGTAGTTTTTACTTCCTTATACCAACTTAACTAGATTTCATTTTTGTATATTTTAAGTTTTTTTAAGACAATCATCATTGAATGTCTGCAAACATGTGCTAACATACAAAGAATAACCATCAAAATTGATTGACATTGGGTTAAATATGAGTTGTTAGTATATGTTGGCATATCCGAAATTAATAGTGGAATTTGTAAGCATCTATCATGTTTTACTTAGCTCTGTCTACAATTAATAGAACATTTATATTAAATCTATGATTTGTTATGGGGTATACAACTTGCATGAAACAAAGTATGGTACTGCGCCAACAAATGAATTGTTGAGAGATGGCATGAAATTTTTTTTTGAAAGAATGTGTATATTTCACGAGTCAATTATTGTTGTGGTACATTTCTTTTCGATTTACATTGATGTATATTATTTAATATTTCAATTTTCATTATTCTCACCAATGTATATACACTCATTACACTTTATTTTTATGTTTGTGGATGGAAATTGAAGAAGAAGAAAACAATCAACACAATGAACACAACATTCCTCCAAATAACCCAAGTCATGGAAGTAGCTCAAGCAGTGATAATAGTTCCAGTGAAAAATGATGATCAATATGTTTAGATATCAAAGCAAGGCATTGTATATTTTGAAATATTTGTCTGTGAAATCAAACATTTTGTTTAATGTAATGGACATAGTATCCCAATTGAAATACAAAGGGATACCAATTACTATCCCATTTTGTATGACAAAGAGTTTATTGTTCATATATATATAATAAAATACATTTCAATTTATTCTATTGTGTTCTCCATTTTTGCTATGAAATGTTACACCATTGATTAAATATATGGATGATTAGATATTATAATGAAGAGATGTGAAATCTGATGATATGATATAACAAATTAATCCAAACATCACATTCAAATGCACTAATAAAAATTTAAGTGATATGAATATTGTTATAAGACATGTGCCGACTTTTGAAGAATAATGAGTTTTAAAAAATCACAATTATTGCACTGTCACAGGTCGATGTTTCTAAAAAATACAAAATGAACACCGGTGTGTGTTAGTTACTGCGCATCGAAGCATTTGTATGATACTGTGCACCGGTGCATTTCTACTACCTATCGGCACCACAGAAATACCAATACCAATTAGAATTCTCGATGCGCTTTATTGACGACTACCACCCGAGAGGTCCGATAGGTGTTGCATGCACTGGTACAGTTTTCCTTTAACGGGATAGTGCATTTTTATAACTTAACAGCCCAATGCGTTTTAATACCTAAACGGCCCGATGCGTTTTTGCACCTTAATGGCCTGGTGCATCCACCTTCCATCGGCTCGATGCATATTGTTGGGTGAAATGCACCGGGACATTGCTAAATGCCCTGGGGCATCCGAAATTTGTTTTCCATCACGGTGCTTCGTATGTTTACAGTACCGATGCGTGCATGATAAAACACATTGGTGTGTTCATACATGATGTGTGCACCAATGAGAAAAACATCCGTAAAAACCTTCGGCCACCCAGTTTTTTTTTGTTGTGTTGAAGCTCCGTTAGAAGCTTTGCCAAAACCTCTGTTACCAAAAACAGATGTAGCAGCAAATGTTTTTTTCACAATTTTGGCCAATTTTATAAGACTAACATTCTCCTTTACAACCTCCGTTAGAGAGTATTTTCCTTTTATTTCTTGTAACGGCACCAGTGGGCCTCTCCTTAAGCCCATAAACCATCATCCACCTCATCGAGACGTGTCAAAACCATCCAAACACCTTCACCCCTACACCCATGAGTTCAAGATCTTCCTAAACCACATTAGCACTCTCTCCTCCTTGCTGCAAAATAGTGCATTTACAAGCACAATAAGTCCATGATTAGATGCATGAGTAAAAGCATGATAGTTATAACATGAAGTAGACAGAGTATGTTTATCCATTTGACCTAACAATGTGTGATTAAGTTAGTCTTCTTTTTGCAATTTCAATTCAACAATTTACTTCATGAAATATGCCTAGTTTGCTTCAATTTCTTGCCATAGCTTAATTTGTAGATTTCTTCCATTACAGAGTAGCTAAATGTACCTTCTTGTTGTATAATAGTTTTGATTGTTGATAGATTAATGGATTTGAATAATTTGTAGCCCTAGGTCTAAATTCAGAAGTATGACAGACTTCATTTAGAAACCGTAGAAATAGCACCCTTTCATAGGACTAAGAAGAGGATGACATGAGTAGAGTGCATTTGTTGTGTATACAGCATTGTCACCTCCAAGTTTGTACGAACCCCAGGTTGATAAATTAAAGTAGAGTAGCCTCTGGTAATTGCAACATTCCTTGTGCAATACCAGGGCTCACCACTTTTTGGTGCCATTGTCGAGGAGGTGTCTAGTAGATGCTTTGATTATGTTTTAGCATTATTTTCTGCTTTACTTTTACATGTTGTTTAAAAAATATTGAAAAATACAAAAAAAATATGATTTTCATGCCTCGTAGGAGTAGGGATACTCAAGGAATTTTTTACCAAAAACCCCCACATCCCCACATAGTCACCCTTCACTCTTCTTTAGTGACTGTGAGGTTGAACACACCATAGGTGAGCCTTTTGAAAATTTTGAAGAACCCATTGGTGAAGAAGAAGAGCTTGTTTCACGAGAGGAACCTACTTCACCTATTTGAGCCATGGATGAAACTGAATCCCAAGGAGTCTTTCCCATTAGAGAGGTAGATGGGGAAACTAAAATGAAGAACATCAACCCCTCAGCACTTCTACATTTCCATGGACTCACCCATAAGGACCCTGACACATTCTTGTTGGAATTTGTTTTTTTTTGGAGGACCTATGACTATGCCTCAGATGATCAAAAGCTGAATCTATTCCCATCTACCCTTAATGATGCAACCTTGTGTTGGTTCACGGGTCTACTTAGGAAAAATATCACTACCTGGGCACAGATGCAAGAGGCCTTCAAAAAAAGTACAGGGACTACTGTAGGTCTAAGGAAACTAAAGAGGAAATATTCACGATGACTCTAGGGCCTGATGAATCCCTAGAGGACTATAAAGAGAGTTTCCAGTTAAACTATAAAAGAGTAGGATTTACCCTTGATCACAGATCACTTAAACTAGTAATTCTCCAAGGGATCAAGGAGAAGGTGATAGAAACCCTTAATATGTTATCAGGAGGATATATCTACCAGATTCCTTATGAGACAATCAAAATTGTCTTCAGGAACCATTCTAGGGTGGCTAGGAAGAAAGGCAGAGCTAGGCAAAATACGACCAATATCACTTCCTCTTACAACTTCATCAAGCATGAGATTGGAAATATGTTGGAGGACTTCAAGAGTGAGATGTTGCACACATTTGCATTGAAAATGGACACAATGTAGATCATGAGGAAGGAAGAGGAAGAAGAAATATCCTTGGCTATATGATGCCCTATATTTACTAGAAAACACCCTCGAAATGAATGTTCATTAAATTTCATAGAGGTTGTCTTAGTTTGAGAGGAGAATCATGCCACATAAAAGTGTCCCTTCTTACTTGGACTCAAAGTTGTATATCAAGGTGGGGAAGTAGGACCATAGAAACTCTGTTTCATCAACCAGAGAAAGCCTCAAGGCCCTTGGTCATATCATCAGGGTATGTAAGGTGCACCTTATTCCTACTATCACAACAATCAGAATATGCCTATGCAATATTGGTACACCTCCACTCTTCCATCCTCGCCTACACCTCCTACTTGGCCTTACAACCCTCCATATCATCCTCAACCTATGAACCCACCATTTCAAAAATATGTTCCTCAATAACCTTAGTGGAACGAACCGTCACAAGGGCAGAGACCTCAACATAATCAACCACCTGCTCTAATGCCTCCACGCCAAACTCAACCTCATCTTACTCACGTTTCTCCACCCAATCTACCCTAGATGCCTTCACAGCCCAATTCGAACCCGAATAACAGACACTCACAACAAGTTTACAGTGGAGAGACATACTACCGATCTTATGTTGTGGAGATACAGGAGATTAATCTCAGGTCGAGAAGAGTACTCCTAGAAAACCATCCTCCATCTCCACCTGTAGAGGTTGAGGAGGAAAAAGAAGAAATTAATGCTCAGATCCAACAACCTCCTTTTCCTGAGCGCTTGATCCACTCCAATGAGTACACCCTAGAGGAGACTGAAATTATGGAAGAACTGAAAAAATTTTGTGTAGAAATACCCCTTCTCCAAGCCATTAAGGATATCCCTATTTATAATAGGCTCATCAAAGAAAGGTGCTTCAATAAACCTGGGAGAAAGAAGAAATATACCCCCACCATCAATGTAGTAGGACAGTTGTCCGACTTAATGTTGGGAAGGGTGATCTTCCCAAAGTACTTGGACCCTGGTAGTCCAGTTGTAGATGTGTGCATAGATGGTGTTATACTCCCCAATACTCTCATTGATATCGGCATTGCCATTAATGTAATTACCAATGAAACTATGCCTAAACTCAACCTCCAAGGGACTTTGAGAAAAATCACAATGGTTCTGCAACTTGCAGATCGATCCACAGTAACTCCAGAAGGAATTATTAAGGATGCTATGGTTTCAATTGACTCTTGGGAGTATCCTACATATTTCCTAGTTCTCCAGCCAAAAACCAAGTTTAATGGATATCCTCTCATTCTAGGGAAACCTTGGCTAGACATTGTCGATGCTTATATCAGTTGTCGAGTTGGAAACATGACTATTAAGAATGGGCCCTTGTCTAAACAGCTGGTATTAGATCATCTAGCCCAGCCTTCCATTGACCATGACCTACATATATGGTTGGAGGATGAAGAATAATATGGAGTATACAACACTACACCCTACCCCATTTTTACCATAGATGTTGTTATTAGAGGGGGGAAACCTGATGAAGATGAACTCATCAACTGAGTCCTTCAGAACCAGTCCCCTGCTAACAGCCCGCTTGGAAACCTAGTCAAAGAATCCTAAAGCCACCCTTGGATGGAACTGAACTCAGTTGATTCAATCTATGAAACCGCCAAGGCTATGGAATTTGGCCCATCCAAATCTCTGAAAATTAACTCAAACCTCTCAGATAGAGAAGAAGATCATCTATGCCACCTTTTGAAAGAAAACCTATATGAATTTTCTTGGGACTACAAGGACTTGAAAGGGGTGCATCCCTCGGTGTGCAGACATCATATTTAAATTAAGGAAGGATGCAAGTCTGTGTGCCAACCCCAAAGGCAGATGAAACTATCTCTAAAAGACATAGTCAAGGAAGAATTGCAGAAATTGTTGGATGCAGGTTTCATTTATCCTATATCAGACAGTGAATGGGTATCTCATCTTGTTCTAGTCCCAAAGAAGAATGGAAAATGGTGAATCTGTGTTTATTATCGGGGACTCAACAAAGCCACCAAGAAGGACCATTTCTCTTTTCCCTTTATAGATCAAGTCCTGGATGGCCTTATAGGAAATAAGTTATTTTCTTTCTTATATGGGTTAATTGGGTATAACTGGATCCAAATTAACCCTGAAGACCAAGACAAGACTACTTTCACATGTCCTTGGGGTACCTTTTCTTACAGAGTCCTACCCTTTGGGTTTTGCAATTCCCAAACTACCTTCCAAAGAGTTTTTTTGAGAATTTCTCTGAGCTATTCCATGACTCGGTTGAAATATACACAGAAAATTTCACACCTTATGGGGATGACTTCCAGGAAGCTCTCTCCAATTTGGGAAAAGTGCTGAGAACGTGAATTGAGATGCATCTCTCCCCGGGCCCAGAAAAGCGTGAATTCTTGAAAAGAGCAGGAGTAATATTGGGACACTCAATCTCCCAAGAAGGAATACAGGTGGACCTGAACAAAGTCACCATAGGGTACCTGCTCCTCAAAATTAGAGAGATGTCAGGAGTTTCTTAGGTTTAGCTAGCTACTATAGAAGGTTTATCAAATATTTCAGCAAGTTTGATTCGCCACTATTTGGTTTGTTGGAAAAAGACTCTGATTTTACCAGGTCCAGTCTCTGTCAAGAATATCTTGAGCTCATTAAGGGAAATTTAACTACTACCCCCATTCTCCAAGGTCCAAATTGGACTCTGCCTTTCCACATACACACATATGCATCAAACAAAGTTGTGGGAGTGGCCTTGGGGAAATTAGAAGACAGATTACCTTATGCAATCTATTAGTAAGAAATTTTCCACGGCCGAACTCAATTATACTGTCATAGAGAAGGAAATGTTAGCCATTGTCCATGCTTTAAACAAATTTATACATTATATCACTAGTTATCAAATATTTGTACACATTGACCATGCAGCCATCAAATATTTAATGAAAAAACCTAATGTTAATGCTTGAATAATTATATGGTTGTTACTATTACTGCAGTTTGACCTAACCATTGCTGATAAACCTGGAAAGGAGAATGTTGTTGCAGAATTTTTTTTATCCAAGTTAGCTCTATCTGCAAATGAAGAAGGAATGGTGGATGACCGACTTCCAAATGAACACCTCTTTTCTATCTCAAAAATCTCTCCATGGTTTTCTCACATAACTAACTACTTGGTTGCTTAAAAATTCCCTCCTAACCTCTCATCCAAGGAGAAGAGCGAGATAATCAGAAAAAGCACATCTTTCACCTGGATTGGGGGAAATCTCTTCAAGCTAGGCACTAACCAAATTCTCAGAAGATGTGTGAGGGAGGAATAATTTTTTGACATCCTCTCTACATGCCATGATAGCCCTTGTGGAGGCCACTTTGTCGTAAAAAGGACAGCCTTCAAAGCTTTGCAAGAATGTTACTATTGGCCTACCCTTCACTAGGATGCTAGAAGATACACTAGTAGGTGTGACCAATGCCAAAGGATGGGGAAAACTACAAAAAGGGATGAGATGCCTTTGCACCCTCAGGTGGCTCCAGAGCCATTAAAAAAGTGGGGCATGGACTTTATTGGACCCATTGATCCACCATCTAGCTAGAAAAAGTATATCATAGTCTGCACTGACTACCTGACAAAGTGGGCTAAAACAAAAGTTGTAAAGATAGAAACCGAGGAGAAGGTAGCAGAATTTATGATAGATAATGTGTTTTACAAATTTTCATAACCCATAGAAGTAGTCACTGATTAGGGGGCACAAGATAAAGCATAAGACTTCCACTGCCTACCACCCTTAAGCAAATGACCAAGTGGAAGTGACCAACAGAGCCTTAGAGAATATCCTCACCAAGGTTTTGAAAAATAACAAAAAATATTCGATGGATAGATTGGTGGAAGCTACTTGGGCCTACAACACTACTTGGAAAACAATAACAAGGTTCACTCATTATGATTGGTATATGGGAAGAAAGCTATATTTTCAATTGAATTTGAGTTCAACACATTAAGGATGGAAGTTGACTTAGACCTCGATATATCAAAGGCCCAAAAATAAAGGTTGTTGTAATTAAATGGATTGTATGAGTTTAGGATGCAAGCACTCCTTCACATAGAAGTGATTCAACTACAAAGGAGGGTCTAGCATGACAAGCACATTAAGGAGAATACCTTTGAAGAAGGAGATTGAGCGATGTTGTATGACTCAAGGTTTAAGGAATTCAAAGGAAAACTGATGAAAAGATGGCTGGGACCCTACAAAGTGGAAAAATTTTATGATAATGGCATTTTTCATATCAGAACCATAGATGAGGAGTGGATTCCCCTACTTGTCAATGGTTACAGGCTTAAAGGTTACAAAAATCCCTTGTCTAGGGCCAAATTTATAAACTCCATAAACAGGGAGGTGTATGTCATGGGAGACTCCATATTTTCCAGTGCCTCCACCTCCTAGAATAAAATAAATAAATAAATAGGCATGGTTTAAAACCTCTCTGAGGCTCCCAAGGCCAACTCCAGGGTTTAAAACCTCCATGAGGCAATCCTGGAGCAAAAAAAAAAAAAGATGCTTTGGTGAAAACCTCCTGGAGGTGCCCAAGGCAGGATTTTGGGCTGAAAAACTCTGTGGAGGCATCCCACTTTCCTTCAAAAAAAAAAAAAGAAAAAAAAAAAAAGAGGAAAGAAAAAAAAGGAAAAAGAGAAAGAAACTCCCTATGCACTCATTTTTTTTTGTTTTGCAGGTTATTGATCAAATATGGTTTTTGGATCTAGAGGATAAGTTTTTCCTCACTTATCCCTCTCCTCTCCCTACACACTCCACGAAACACTCCATGAAACACATGCACCCATTCATTCATTTCACCTCACAGGTAGGAAGAAAATTCCATCTTTTCTTAACTGTAATTGCTACAGGAAAGTCTAGCAACTACAAGATTCATGTAGCACTACAGGAAACCCTGTAAATGCTACATGAAAATTATTTATGAGGGAATAAGATCTCTCAAAGGTTTATACACTTCAAAAATAGCATGATAAATTTTTTTTTGCCTATACATACCACTCCTAACCCGCACTTCACTCCCTAAACCCTATGTTGCACCACTAGCAGCTAAATCATTTATACCTTGGCATGAACCTCTGCCCTTACTTCTCCATCACTCCACTCATACCATCACTCAATCCCTGACATCCATAAACTATTTCACTTCATCCCTAAGAAATCTGGAGCCCCAAGAAGCTAAAAGAAGGTTGCTACAGGAATTTGGAAATTTTCCTGTAGCAATTATGTGTATGGCACAGCAAGGACAAAAGTTGAAGATAATTTGAAGAATATGGCTTCAGAGGACCACCAGAATACTCCAAGAAAGTGAACACACCAGCCAAGGCACCTGAGGACATACATGCATCACCTGCAAGAAGAAAATACAAATAAAATGTTAAGCAAATCACTCAGAAAACAAGCAGCTCACTCAGAAAATAAATAAAAAATAAAAATACAACGGGAGAAAGATCATGTCTGAAACCAAAAAATCCATCTCCTTGCACCATATCATATCTGTAACACACCATCACTACGTAGGCTCAGTTATGGCCCTTCACCTCTCGCTATGCACTCATAATGATCAAAATAGTTTAATGTCGAGGTTTAGAGACTTAAAAGTCAAAAGGTGGCCAGTTAAGTTGGACACCTTTGTAAAGTTAAACTGAATGAAAATTAAAGTGTACATGCCACCTAGGTAAGTCAAATCAGTCAAGGGGGAGTGACCAAGGACGAGGAGGTGATTCTGAGGTTGGTCAATGATTGACTAGAGTGGGACCAACAGTCTTAAAGAGGAAAACTCGTGCTAAGTGCAAGTCAGCACCCCACTCCAAATTTGGTTAAAGACCATAAATTTAAGTTCTGCCTCATTATACCAGCTCTGCTGAGAATTTTGGGAGCAGTGGGAGAAACAGAAGTTAGAGGAGCCATCAGAGAGACGAACATCGAGTCTAAGCTTACATTCACCATCATGCTACAAGAAACAGTGAAGAGCTACAGGAAACTACACAGGAAGATCAACAAGGATATAGAGGAAAACCAAGAGTCACCCTTCGGTGAAATTACTTCCTAAGGCCACCATCTCCTAAGAAAAAAAACCAGAGGATAGAGGTAAGTGGTTGCCACCCTCCAGAGTTGCAATTTCTCCATGAAATTTTTCACACATTCAGTTATAATTTTGGAATTAAATGGCTCCATTCTGTTAAATTCCATAATCTCCAAGACCTGTGAAAGTAAGATCATAAAGCACTAATGACGAAGAGGTGGAGGAAGTGGTGCATTAAATGCACACATGATGGAGAGAGTGGAGAGTAAATGCAAAGATGATGGAGATCATGGAGAGATAGCATAGTCTTTAAGGAGGCTAGTGGCCACATGTGCAATGCATTAATGAGGTGGGCCAAGGCTAGGGGAGGCTCACAAATCATAAAAGGAAGGTGAGGGCAGCCATAGAAGGCATGATTCTGGATTTAGATCTTGCATTGTCATTTGAAATTTATTTTGCATGCTTCAGTTGTTTAGCTAAGTCTGCAGTGTTGTTTAGCACACGGGTGTTCCCAAGCGGGAATCCCACCCTTATCCATGGGGGACTTTGAGTGCCTACTCTGGAAAGGTTTATTTTAGCAGACATTCATCATCCAACTTTGATGCCACATTCAACTCCTCTCTACAGCTCATAGAGATTCAGGAATTACGCATTCTTGCTTGAGGGTTTGAGAGGAGGAAGGTATTTTTTTGCATTTCATCTAAGAAACCTGTGGAGGGATCAATCCTTCACCTTGTGCTTCCATTTCATTCTTCCAGGAGCAGCATTGGGACATCCGACATCATGCCATCAATCTACACCTCCATGCAGTAGCAATTCCTCTAGGAATTGCGCAGTCCAGTCATGTAGATCTAGTGGAGGACGGAAGTTCCAAGTATTTCAGCTTGGAATCCTGTGAGGAATCATCCCCTAACTTTGGTGAGATTATTTCCATCAGTCTTGTGCATAATTTCATCACCTAGCAGCAAGCTATAGATTGAGCCCTCTTGACAGCACAGTCCATTCCAGCAATTGTGTATTCAAAAGCTGCAACTTGAGAGGAGGAAGGAGGAGCTAGATCTCAAGCTTCTAGCTTGGAGATCAGGAGAAGGGATCAACCCTTCATGCATTGAGCTGATTGTGTATGACTGCAACCCATTTTATCTTTTAGTTCATGCCATAGATCTACATACCCAATAGTTACGTATTGCAAGACCTAGGAGGGTGATTTTCCAAGGTGATCCAATCTGGAAATCCTTTCTGGGTTATTTTGGGTTTTCATCATAGAGCCTCGATCTGAAATCCTGACATCATATGAGATCTGGAACAACCTATTCTATGCATCCCTTTTAATCTAACAGTTATATTTCCAACATTTCTAGCAGGGACAGCGTAGTATGGCCTCCAATAGATCAGTAGTTATGCAGTGCCTTCAGTGGGAGGACTTCAGGGTCACTCTAGCCTTCTCTGTCAGCTTAAGTGCTATTATATTTTAGCACTGTTGTACTTATGTTTTCACCTCCTTATAATAAAATGACTCAACTATTATATCTATTTTTATGGTGTATTTATGTAATTTTCCCATTTTAGCACATGGCTAAATGGAACATTAAAATTTTGCTTTTATCATATTGCAGCTAAATAAATGGGTAAGGAGGCCCATGCTTATGGAAAACATGAATAAATCCCGCATAATGTGAAAGGAATCATTATAATAGCTCAATTTTGCACCCCCAAGTGTGAAAAGGGGCAAATGCATGAAGACAAGGTCATGTTTGACCAAGTCAACAGCGCTGCCATAGGAGGAGTGGCTTACTTAGGAAGCCAACACAGTGTGAATGAGGAAGAGGATATTTGGTGGAGGAAACCCTAATGGATGGGGGCCATGGAGAGGAAGCTTCCATTGTATAAAAGGAGAGCAAGGAAACCATTGTTATTCATGCTATGGATTATTGATTTCATTGCTTATTCAGACAATTGTGCATTCTCTATTGTTTAGCAAGAATTGCCGAGAGGAATTCCTATTTAGGATTCTTCCACCTTCTTGAGAGGTCTCTTGAGGGATTTCTCAAATTTTCCTCACATCCAGGCTTGAGGCCAAGCATCCTCCATCAAGACAGTGTTATTTCTGCAGCAGATTAATGTTGTGTCGCTGGGTGTTGCAGTGAGGGTTCACTACATCACTTCCATCAGCTATTTTCAGAGGAGGAGACTCTCTTCCCTTTGAGATATTAGATTGGAGATATCCCAAAGCTTATTGCAGAATTTGGCATCAATGCCAAGCATTTCTCTTCACCAACAGTGCAGTCCCTTCTCTAGACTGTGTTATTTCTGAGTGTGTTCGCAGTGGAGACTTGCTCCACATGTTTAGAGGGTGAGATCTTAGGTGAAAGGACCAGCCTTTCACTCTAGAGAGCCTTTGGATGAGATTCAGCCATCTATTGCAGCATCATCAGCTATCTACATCCATTTCTAGTTTTGAGTTGCAGTTGCAGCTTAGCAACTCCAGCATTTCTACAGATTTTCCATTTTGTGTATATTTCAGCCAATCCCTTTGAGGATTGTGTATTGTATGTTTTCAGGGGTTGAGATCTTGCTCCCCCTTATTTATTTGAGCTATTATTGTCAGATCCATGTATTATTGACATTTGCAGTAGTCCCTCCTTAAGGATTGCACAGTCATAGCCAGGGCCTCTTTTATATAGTAATATTTCTCTATATTTCATGTACATGTTTCATTAAGGGGGAATTGTTTGACTTGAGAGATAATTTCCTCAAGATATTGCATACATTTGTTGCTGCTATTATCTAATGTAATGGTTATGCAGATCTTCTGGCATTCTTGGTTTTAATGCATTCACTGTTATTTTCTAGCTCATGTTTATGTATTGCTGAACCCCTGAAGGAGAAATATCTCAAGATCTATAGACAGAGTCTGCAGATGGCCAGGTAGCCTCTGGATCTCATCCTTTTTCAAAGGTGACATATGTAGTAAATGCCCCTGTAGTCAATCTCTGGAATAGAAACTTGATATTCCCGAAAAAGGGATATTACAGTGGTATCAAAGCATGATCTCTGGCTCAGCTTGTGAGTCTAAGCCAAAGAAGATCAATATGATGAAAAAGATGAGTTTACTCTCATCTATTTTCAGATCCAGAGAGAACCTCTACGAGGAGGTTAAGGAGAATGAAGAAGGATAAATGGAAGGACCATGCACTTCCTATTCTCACAGAGAAAAGGGCCAGAAGCATGAAGAACACTTGGAATTTGAAATTCTAAGTGAGTATATTGTTGAGTATCGGGCAAACCCTAGAGCTCTAACTTTGCCACAGTTTATTCTGCAAAAAGAAGAAATAAGACCCCTCAGCTATGGGATGATGAGAGGCAATAGATTTCTATTGTCCACATTTGATGGATCACTCACATATGCAGCAGAAGTTTGGGTGAAGAAGCTAGAGGCTTTCTTCCTACTACATCCTGTAGTAGACAAAGAGGTTGTAGAAATTACAGCGCTGCACCTTGAAGGTGAAGCAAAGAGTTGGTGGATCAGCCATCTGAGCCATACAAGGGTTTCTACTCTTGTTGATTTTTCTCAAAGATTGATCAGCAGATTCAGCCAGAAGATGAAGGAGCCCTCACCACCAGCTAATGAGGCATGTACCAGCGTTGTTGAGATCATGGAGGAGCAGCCTTCATCTTCAACAGTTTTGGATGCCAACAATCATGAGGAGGAAACTCTTGCAGCCTTGCAAGGAGCTTCCAAATTTCACCAAGGTATGATTGAAAACCCACCTCTTGTCATTTCAGCAAACACTTTGGATGGGTCTATATCATTGCATGCAGTTGATCTAGAACAGCAGAATAACACTGCGCTGAGCAATGAGGAAGGAAGGAGGAATCATTCCTCATGTGAGCATTCAAAGAGTAGCTTCATTCAAGAAGCCACGAAGGACATGCATGAGGAGGAGATCTCCCGAAGAGATTTTAGTAGAGGTGCACTCCCACACATCATGGAGTGAAAGATTCTTCATCAGTTTGAGGAGTCACTTCCCTTCTCACAGGAACAGATAATAGATGGAGGACATCTTCGGATGGATAACATCTCTCATGACTGGGTTGGACATTCCTTGAGCCATGCACATCATGATGGGAGGTTTTTTCCTACCACCTATTTGGATCCTCATAGGGTCAAATTGATCCTCGGGAAGATTGCATTTCAAGATCCCATGAAGTGTAGAGATCTGATTTGGGATGATGGTAGCTCTCATGGGGGGAGTACCAAGATGAAAAATGGAGGAGGAAATCCATAAGTGTTTGAGTGGATGTGGATGGTGAACAAGAAGCTGGTGAGCTACTTGCAGATTTATGATACCAAGCAGCAGGAGGCTTAGCTGCGCTGGTTACTCTTGAAGGATTTTGGCCATCACTTGGCATACTCTCTTTCCATGGGTAGGAGGATGGAGAAGATGTGGTAGGATGCTGGCATCATTGAGCATCGAATAGTATGGGTACATAGTGATGATGCAACATTCATATCATACACTATGTCTTCATCACATATCTTGCATGATGAGAGCAGGAGGGAGCAGCAAAAGCATTTGTTGTTGGGGTTATTCTATGGAGAGAAAGGACATATTTGCTCTCATTCCTTATATGATGTTTCAGGAGTAGGAGATGGCACTATCATGGTGCAAAGGAGACACTCCTTGACCTTTGATGATCAAGAATTACTTCCACCTTGGGAGAGATTCCATATTTGCAGCAACATTGTTGGAAGGTTGCCCATCTGTGTTGAGGAAGCTGAGGGCAACAGCATTGTCCTACCTAGAGATTATCTAGTGCCTCATGCAAAGGAAGGAGGAGCTCTTGATCCAAATATAGGGACTCTTGCATCTTTGCAAGAAATTCCCCAAGATCTCATGGATGGAGATCAAGGCACAATTCATGTTCTATCTGTGCCATTACTGAGGAGGTGTAGAGCCATGGAGACACAAGGAGGAGATAGGGAGGATGACCATCATGGTGTGATGAGTAGCACACATCCCTATCCATTTTATGAGGTTGATGCACCTAAGGAGGTGATTGGATTGCGCAGTGGAAGCATGGACAGACTTTTTCATTCATATATGCAGTCGCCTTTTGATGATGATGTCTCATTACATGGAGACATTTTGCCGAGGAGACCACTAGACCAGCAGATGATGAGAGATGCTTCACATGATGAGGCACCTTTCTTTGATCTCATAGGAGTGGAGACCTTGGGAGATAACCATATGACAGATGTCCTTTATGGGGAATCATCAGCGCTGTCACTATGGGAGATGGATCCATGCTGGAGCTCCGGGTTGTTGGTGGAGTATTCCCAGGATCATCTTTCTTGCATGATATTGACAGATCAACATATGAGGAGATGCATAGGTCATGTGCAGATGGAGGAGATACATAAATCTTGGAGGAGTTAGCACAGCCACCTCTTTTCTCTTTGAGGATGAGAGGAGACTCATTTTTGAGCCACTCCATTTGCATGAGCAGGACTTATGGTAAGGGTATTTGTTTATTTGCATGATGATTTATATATTCATCCCTTAACCATATATGTGCAGGATGTTGCTCTAAGGAGGAGCATTTTTTTTCCTAGACCCCATGGTCTACTTGAGGCCATGAGCACTATTGGTAGCCACTCCCTAGGAGGACTTGGGAGGAAAATTTATTTTGGAGGACATACTCACCTTGCACCATACATCATTCACTTCCTCCATACATTTGAGGAGAGTAGGACAGCAAGCAAGTGGTTGAGAGGCCACACCTTTTGTCACACTCTTTAGCAGTTGAGGGTCAAACTGCATTGGTTACAATTGAGGGACCATTTTCCTTTTCCCTTGCTACATATGACAGCAAGCATTGTTTTCATTATGGTTCATTATGATGTTGTTGTATTTGTGTTTGTTGAGAGCATGATTGGGAGAATGGCACATTGGTTGGATGTGTCCCTTTGGGGAGAAATCTCCCACATTATTTGCATGGCATGTTATAATGAGATCATGAGAGGACATATGGCCACTATAGCAACACATTTGTTTCCATTTGAGGTGATCCATATGATTGATTGGATGCCATATGGTGATGACTACCAACTCATCACATATGAGATGATTTGGGACAACATGTTTCAAAATGCTGGAGAAGAGATCCTTGGAGGTCTAGTCTTCATCTTGCCACTAGAGGGAAACTTTATTGCAGCCCAAGATCAACATATACTCTACACTTATCCTAAGTGGAGAGGAGGACAGCGTGGGGTAGGCTACTTTGTCTACCAAGATCATATTTTCAGCCCACCTATATTGCAGGAGCCAAAGGTGGAAGATGATTGTCAGGAGTTGCCATGTTGGGAGGTAACTCACTTTGTATGGATCATTTCTTGGGGGATGGAGGACCTAAATTGGGGAGGTGTTCCTCAACATATTTCAGACTCCATGCCTTGGGTGGAGATTCTTCAATTCTATTCTTGCAGTTGCTTGAGGACAAGCAACATTTGGGAGGGGAGGACTGTAATGTTCCCATTTTAGCACATGGCTAAATGGAACATTAAAATTTTGATTTTATCTTATTGCAGCTAAATAAATGGGTAAGGAGGCCCATGCTTATGTAAAACATGAATAAAATCCCTCATAATGTAAAAGGGATCATTAGAATAGCTCCATTTTGCACCCCCAAGTGTGAAAAGGGGAAAATGCATGAAGACAAGGTCATGTTTGACCAAGTCAATAGCGCTGCCATAGGAGAAGTGGCTTACTTAGGAAGCCAGCGTAGTGTGAATGAGGAAGAGGATATTTGGTGGAGGAAACCCTAATGGATGGGGCCCATGGAGAGGAAGCTTCCATTGTATAAAAGGAGAGCAAGGCAACCATTGGTATTCATGCTATGGATTATTGATTTCATTTTCTATTCAGACAATTGTGCATTCTTTGTTATTTAGTAAGAATTGCCGGGAGGAATTCCTGTTTAGGATTCTTCCACCTTCTTGAGAGGTCTCTTGAGGGATTGCTCATATTTTCCTCACATCCAGGCTTGAGGCCAAGCATCCTCCATCAAGACAGCGTTATTTCTGCAGCAGAGTAATGTTGTGTTGTTGGGTGTTGTAGTGAGGGTTCACTACATCAATTCCATCAGCTATTTTCAGAGGAGGAGCCTCTCTTCCCTTTGAGATATCAGATTGGAGATATCCCAAAGCTTATTGCAGACTTTAGCATCAAGGCCAAGCATTTGTCTTCACCAACAACGCATTCCCTTCTCTAGACTACGTTATTTCTGAGTGTGTTCGCAGTGGAGATGTGCTCCACATGTTTAGAGGGTGAGATCTTAGGTGAAAGGACCAGCCTTTCACTCTAGATATCCTTTGGATGAGATTTAGCCATCTATTGCAGCATCATCAACTATCTACATCCATTTCTAGTTTTGAGTTGCAGTTGCTGCTCAGCAACTCTACCATTTCTGTAGATTTTCCATTTTGTGTATATTTCAGCCAATCCCTTTGAGGATTGTGTATTGTATGTTTTCAGGGGTTGAGATCTTGCTCCCCCTTCTTTATTTGAGCTATTATTGTCAGATCCATTTATTATTGAAATTTTGCAGCAGTCCCTCCTTAAGGATTGCGCAGTCATAGCCAGGGCCTCTTTTATATAGCAGTATTTCTCTATATTTCATGTACATGTTTCATTGAGGGGGCATTGTTTGACTTGAGAAATAATTTCCTCAAGATCTTGTATACATTTGTTGCTGCTATTATCTAATGTAATGGTTATGCAGATCTTCCGGCATTCTTGGTTTTAATGCATTCACTGTTATTTTCCAGCTCATGTTTATGTATTGTTGAACCCCTGAAGGAGAAATATCTCAAGATCTATAGACAGAGTCTGCAGATGGCCAGGTAGCCTCTGGATCTCATCCTTTTTCAAGGGTGACATATCCTATAAATGCCCCTACAGTCAATCTCTGGAATAGACACTTGATATTCCTGAAAAAGGGATATTACAATTTAGTTTATTTCCATATTGTTGTAGTTTCCAGCTATTGTGTTGTATATTTATTTTCTTTTCCCACTTTGCGATATTACAGTGGTATCAAAGCATGATGATCTTTGGCTCAGCTTGTGCACTACATTTCATGACATCAGAAGAAGAAGCAGAAAGTAGAGATCTATAATGACAAAGGGATTAATTTTTGCCACACTTCTCTTTACATCTATGATCTCTCCAAGGGGGTCAAAGAAATGAGAAGAGAGGTAAAAAGGAAACTCAAGAAGTTTTCAGAATGAGGAAGGCCCAAGCACTTCCTCTCAATAGCAGAAGAAACTGGCAATGTAGAGAGCTCCACAACACTCTACTGTCTAATTTATTTGCAGAAGAAGGTGAATGGCATGGAGATGGAGGATACTTGGAGCATGAGACTCTGAGTAATTATCTTTCAGAGTAAAAATCTCAGCCTAGAGTATTCAAGGAGAATCTAACTCTCCAACAATTTTTCCAGAACAAGGAAAACCGGAGACCCCGTAGCAACAGTAGAAGGAAAGCACATACATAATAGATTCTTCTTGACTACATTTTATGGGTCATCCACAAGCACAACAAAGGCTTGGAGGAAGGAGTTAGATGCATTCTTCCAGCTACAGCCAGTAGTGGAAAGAGAGTTTGTTGAGATTGCAGTGTTGCACCTTGAAGGTGAAGTAAAGGACTGGTGGTTACACCATATTAAATATGCAAGAATGACTTCTTATGCAGACTTCACTCAAAGTTTGATAAAGAATTTTGATAGAAGAAAACTAGAGACACTTTCCATAGAGAAATTTCCCGACATTGATGAGAAAATATATGAGGAGAAAAGGGAAGATGTCAGCACTATCACTCCAGAAAAGGAGCAACTACCACCACTGCCAACTGCAGAAGTACTTGCATCAGCAGAAGGAGCACTTGCATATTTTCAAGATGGTCTTAAGAAATTGACATTGAGAGTCCCATGCATGATTCAGGAGATGCATGAGGAAGAGGAGGAAGATACCAGCGCTAGTGCAACAGTAGAGGAGCAGCCATCACCATCACTAGCATTTGGAGATACCATTGCACCAGTTGGAGGAAATATTATAGCTTTGAAAGATGTTCCCAAGTATCAGTTGATCCAAGGTTTGCAAGAATTTCCATCACATATTATTTCAACACCTTAGCTTGAGATTTTTAGTGTCATTCCATCAGGGAAATTGCATGACCAAGGGTTAGGGCACCTTGCTAATTTGGAGCAGCAAACTATCACTGCGCAGAGTACCCTTGACTTGTTCAAGGGGGAGATGTATAGCCACCCCAGTTTTTCATTGTTGAGCTGCACACAACACTTTGTGTTGGAGTGTGGAGTTTCAGAGGATAGGATGAGCATAGTCCTTATCAGTCCAATGCAGGACTATGGGTTTAGCATTATGTATGGAGAATTACATGAGACAGTAGATGCACCATCATGGAGATCAACAACGTTCTCACTGGGGAGCAGTGATGAATTGAGGGCCAATTATTCTTGGAGCACTCTAATGACTGCTTCAATTATAAAGCATTGGATAGACAGATGGTATATGGTAGACATCTTGTGATGGATAGCATCTTCCATTATTGGGATGGAGTCTTCTTGATGAGCATCTCACAGTCCAAGGGGAAGCTTATGCCCACAGCATATTCGGGGCCTAATGGGTTCTATCAAACCATCGGTGAGAGGATCTCATGGAGAGACCTTGAGGAGGATGCATTCTGACATATCATGGAGTGTAAATATTGTCCTCATATTGGGGAGGATGGTATTCTCCATTGGGTGGACACCAAGTTGGAGCATGATGGGAGTCATCACCCACACTTGGATGGATGGGTGAGGATGATGGGCAAGGAAACCATAGATTATTGATTTTGGTGGTCTATATGACTTCTTGCACTCTTCAGTTGTTTAGCAGAGTATGTTGTATTGTTTAGTGCAAGGGTGCTCCCGAGCGGGAATCCCACACTCATCCTCGGGGGACTTCGAGTGCCTACTCAAGAGAGTTATTATTGAGTTTCATATCCACATTCTGGAATCATGCCAAGATTCATTCTTAAGCTACAGCACATTTTCTGTTCAGATTTGTGTTGTGTTGCAGGGTGTTGTAGTGGAGGGTTTGACAGGGCCATTTATGAGCTAGTTTTTAATGGAGGAAGCATTCCTTCCATTGGGAGGACAGAAAGGAAGTGCTTTGGGAATTATTACTACATCTGGCACTAGGCCAAGTCACCATTGTCCCCTATAGCACAGTTTCAGTCTTTGACTGCGTTATTTTAGGGAGGAGCTACAGGGGTGGTTTCAGTGCATGATTTGGGGAGTTAAATCTTCAGTGGAGGGATTAGCCTTTCACCCAGAGAGTCTATTGGAGGAGAGCCACATATTTATACATCAGCTTCAGCCATATCTTCCCAGCTATTTTTCTACTGTGAATCTTCAGCCCTAGGGCTTTTGTTTACCATTTTGTATCTTGTATATTTCCAGAAACCCTTTCTCGGTTATCTAGGAAAGGTGTTGTAGAGCCTTGATCTCTATTTCCGGCACTCTTTGAGAATTGTATTATTAGATCCATTCATTTATATTTTCCAATTGTAGTGTTACTCACTAAAATTTCATTGTATGGGCCTTAGACATTTTTTGTAGCAGCTACATCTCATGTTTTGGTTATTTTTGTTGTTGGAGGCTTCTCTTGCATAGCTTGAGGGGTTTGTTCTCCAATATTTTTGTATACATTTGTTGTTGATACACTTAATACAATGGATCTATGTTTGGCTCATGCTTGATGTATTATTATTTTCTTCTATTTCCCATTATTGTTTTCAATATTTCTGCTCCCCCAATTTTGGGATATTACAGTGGTATCAGAGCATAATCTTGGATCAGCCTGTGAGTTTCATCCAATATGCTATCAATAGAATAGGAAGAAGAAGCAGAAGAAGTAGAATAGATCTACAATGATGGAATGAATGATATTTGTCTCATATATTTTCAGATCTATGAAGGACCTGTCCAAGGAGGTCAAGCAAATTAGAGAGGAGAGATGCAATGAGACCTTAAGAGGGTTTCAAGATGAGGAAGGTCCATGCACTTCCTATCAGCAGCTAAAGAAACCGGTATTGCATAGAGCTCCAAAGAGATCTACTATGTCTGCTTTCTTTGAAGAGGAAGGTGAAAGACATGGAGATGGAGGAAGCTTAGATCATGAGATTATAAGTGAGAATCTTGCAAAAGATAAATCTCAATCAAGGGCTTTCAAGGAGATTCTAACTCTCCAACAGTTCATTCAGATCAATGAAGAGAGGAGAGCTTGCAGCAATAGAAGGATAAATCACAATAGATTTATATTGTCTACATTTGATGGGTCATCCACATGCACAGCAAGGGCTTGGAGGAGGAAGTTAGATGCATTCTTCCTGCTACATCCCGTAGTAGAAAGAGAAGTTTTTGAGATTGCAGTGCTGCACCTTGAGGGTGAAGAAAACATTTGGTGGTTAAGCCATTTGAGACATGCAATATTGGCTACATATGTAGATTTTACTCAAAGGTTGATCAAGAATTTTGATAAGAAGAAACTGGAGCAGCCAACGGAAGATGTCCATATTATTATTCCAGAGGAAGAGAAACTTCCACCACCACTTGTTGCAGGAGTACTTTCATCAGGAGAAGGAACACTTGCATCATTGCAAAGTGGTCTTGATCTCTTGAAATTTAGAGTCCCATGCATTATTCAGGAGATGCATGAGGAGGAGGATAATTATACTAGCGCTGGTGCAGTAGTAGAGGAGCAGCCATCACCATCACCAGCAGTTGGAGGAGTCATCACACTAGAAGGAAGAACCCTTGTAATTGTACAAGAAGTTCCAAAGGATCATCTTAACCAAGGAATGCAAACAATCCCACCCCATATTATTTCAGCACATCATATGGAGAGTTGTGGGGACATGCCATTAGGGAAATTGCATGACCTAGGGTCAAAGCACACTGCTAATTTGGAGTAGCAGACTATCACAACGCAGAGGACCCTTGACTGGTTCATGGAGGAGATATATAGTCATCCTGGTTTTTCATTGTTGAGCTACCACAACACTTTGGGTTGGAGTGTAGAATTTCGGAGGATAGGATGAGCATAATCCTAATAAATCCAATGTAGAGCTTTGTGTTCAACATTGAGCATGATCATGAGGCAGCAGATGCACCATCATGGAGATCAGCAGCGCTATCAATGAGAAGCAGTGATGAGTTGGGGGGGCAACTATTATTGGGACATTCTGATGACCATTACACTTGTGTAGCATTGGATAGGTAGATGGTTGATAGAGGACATCTTATGATGGATGACATATCCCATTATTATGATAGGTCCTTCTTGATGAGCACATCACAGCTTAAAGATAATATTTTACCAACAACATACTTGGAACCTTATGGGTTCAACTTGGTCATTGATGAGTGGTCTTCATGTGGAGATCTCTAGGAGGTTTCACTTCAACATCTCATGAAGTGCAAAGGTAGTGATCATATTTGGGAGGATGGTATTCTCCATTGGAGGAGTACCAATTGGGAGCATGGTAAAAGACACCCACATTTGGAAGGATGGGTGAGGATGGTGAGCAAGAGGTTGGTGAGCCATTTTTAGATCTATGACACAGGGCAGCAGGAGGCATGGCTGCACTGGCTACTCTTGAAAGAGTTTGGTCATCATGACATATCCTATCAAAGGGTATGTTATGGTTTGGGTCATTACATGGCACCCATATGTTATGGCAGCAAAATATTTGGTTGTATGGGGCATTCTACAAGTCAACTATCATGATTTTACTTCATGACTTGTATGATTATGAGATAAGGAGGTAGAAATACTTATTGTTGCTTTGGATACTCTTGGGAGAGTATGGGCTAATTTTCTCCCACACTTTGCATGATGTTGCAGGAGTATATGGTGGCACACTCATGGTGCAAAGGGGCTACTCCTTAGCTTCGGAGGATCAGGAGGTACTTCCACATAGGAAGGATCCTTCCATATATGGAAGCATTATGGCAGATGACTTTGGCATTTGGCATGTCAAAGAATGGAGTTATGAGATGACAAGAGCCTGACCACAAAGGCCAACAGTGTTGTCACTTGGGATCTTGGATTTTTTGATGGAGTGTTCCTAGGATCACTTCACATATGATGCACTTTATGGGAAAGAAGGAGATGAGAGATATGGAATGGTGGATGGAGACATCTATTACCATGATATGATCTTCTTGACTTGGATCACCAAGCATAGGAAGAAGGCTTTGCATGCAGCACATGGTTCATTCCCTTCCAGTCACAAAGGTCTCATGGAGACATATCAGACCAATATGGGGAGATCATTTAGGGATCTCATTATCAGCCTACTCTCAGTACATGGTAAGAGTTTCGTTTTTGGTAATCTAACAAAGTATTTGCACTCTCTTGCCATCTATATATAGTGCATTGCTTCATATGAGGGAAAGATTCTATTTGGGCTTCATGGTCTATCTAAGGCCAACATCTATGATGGAGATATCCATTTCTTGTATGGATTTGGGCAAGATTTGTACTATTGTTTGTATGCTCAGTTGATTCATAATGTCATTAACTATTTTCTAGTAGATGAGCTAACATGCACAACTAGCAAATTGTTGGGAGACAACTTGCCATATTATGTTCTGAAACAGCAGTTAGAAAAACTACGATGTAACCAATTGGGAAACTGTTGGTACCATCTACCATCTCATATAACACTCATTACCTCTCTCATTTGGATTCCATATTATGATGATGTTCTATTCATTTCATATGGGATGGTCTGGGCAAGAAAGATTCATAGAACTACAAAGGGGGTCTTTGAGGATCCAGTTGCCTTTTCTCCTCTTGAAGGCAACCTTATTGCAACCCAAGATCAGCAGAAGCTCTACACTTATCATAAGTGGAGAGAGAGATAGTGTGGGATTGAAAATTTGATCTATCATGTTCAGCTATGCAGCCCACCTACATTGCAAGAGACAAAGGTGGAATAGTTTTTCTATGAATTACCATTTTGGTGGGTGATTCATTTTGTTTGGATGATAGCTTGGGGATTGGATCTTCACATGGGAATGAAGGTTCCCAAAATTTCTTAGATTCCATGCCTCAATAAGGCCTCTAGATAGCATATAGTTTCCTCCATGGGTATCCCACTTCTTCATGATGATATCCATTCGGATTTGTCACCAAAGGCTAACTTATACACTTGGGAGGAGCAATTAGGGGACATATTGATGAGAGATCATCTTCTTCAATTTAGAAGCTTATCATATGAGGATGATATAGGAGGAGGAGAGGAGGCTCTTCAGTTTTATCCTTGCAGTTGCTTGAGGACAAGAAAAATTTGGGAGGGGAGGACTGTAATATTCCAAAATTAGCATGCAACTAACTGGAATATTAATTTTTTCTTTTATCATTTAGATAGATGAATAATTGGGTATGGAGACCCATAAATCTCTTTAGTATGAATAAAATCCCTCTTAATGTGAAAAGAGATCATCTTGATAGCTATATAAATCACCTCCATGTGTGAACAAGGGCTAAAGCATGTGGACAAGGTCAATGTTGACCAAATCAACAGTGTTGGTATGGAGAGAGTGGGTCATTAATGGGAGACAGCGCAGTGTTAATGGGAGAGAGTCTCCATGAGAGTAGTGGCTTTAATGAGTGGGACCCAAGGTGAGAAGGATCACATTTCATATAAGGATGGCAAGGCAACCATAGATTATGTATGTTGATGATTATTGATTTTGGTGGTATGTTGACTTCTTGCACTCTTCAGTTGTTTAGTGGAGTTTTTTTTACTGTTTAGTACAAGGGTGTTCCTGAGCGGGAATCCCACACTCATCCTCGGGGGACTTCGAGTTCCTACTCAAGAGAGTTATTATTGAGATACATATCCACATTTAGGCATTATACCAAGCTTCAGTCTTCAGCTATAGCGCAGTTTCTATTTATAGTTTTGTTGTGTTGTAGGGTCTTGTAGTGGAGGGTTTGACAGGGCTATTTCTAAGCTAGTTTTCAGTGGAGGAAGCATTCCTTCGATTGGGAGGACATCAAGAAAGTTATTTGGGAATTATTGCTACATTTAGCACTAGGCCAAGTCACCATCATCCCCTACATCGTAGTTTCAGTGTTTGACTGCGTAATTTTAGGGAGGAGCTTCAGGGGTGGGTTCAGTGCATGATTTGGGGAGTTATATCTTCAGTGGAGGGATCATTATTTCACCCGGAGAGTCTATTGGAGGAGAGACACATATTTCTACATCAGCTTAAGCCATATCTTCCCAGCTATTTTTCTACAGTGAATCTTCATCCCTAGGGCTTTGGTTCACCATTTTGTATCTTATATATTTCCAGAAACCCTTTCTCGCTTATCTAGGAAAAGTGTTGTAGAGCCTTGATCTCTATTTCCAACACTCTTTGAGCATTGTATTATTAGATCCATTCATTTATATTTTCCAGCTGCAGTGTTACTCACTAAAATTTCGTTGTATGGGCTTTAGACATTTTGTGTAGTAGCTACATCTCATGTTTTGGTGTTTTTTGTTGTTGGAGGCTTCTCTTGCCTAGCTTGAGGGGTTTGTTCTTCAAGATTTGGTATAAATTTGTTGCTGATACACTTAATACAATGGATCTATCTTTGGCTCATGCTTGATGTATTTTTATTTGATGCTATTTCCCATTATTTTTTTCAATATTGTTTCTCCCCCAATTTTGGGATATTACAGCCTCATGAAATATGATTGGATGGATCCTCCTTTGCCTTTCTTGATCTCCTTCAACTTGTTCTTCAAAAATAGAATTTGATTACCATTGCTAGCCCTGAACATGATAACCAACATATCATACATCCCTTTATATGTGCCCAAATTGGATATATAAGCAACCAAGTGCTTATGAATAGAATCCCTGATGATCTTCTTCGCCTTGACTTCCCCTCTCTTGTACTTAGTCTTAGTGGCAGCAGGTGTATTTGAGGGAAGCTCATTGATCTTCCCCTACACATAATCCATAACATCTTGGTATTATAATGGAAAATCTAAAGACATTTTCCAAGCATGATAATCATACTTTTCAATCAGCTTATCATCAGATTTGAAACCTTTGTATGATGAGGAGGTCATTGATCCTGATCCTTGATTATTCAACTTCTTCGGTGATTGATTTTCACACTTACTTTGGCTTTCTCTTCACCTTAGCTCTAATACCATGTTAATTTTAAATGACCATGGTATGTTCTATGTTTAATGCGGTTTACTTCAATCTTTCTTATTGGCCCAATTTTGATAGAACATAAAATTAAATCAACAGAAGAAAATCCAATACAAGTTACAAGAATTTGTAATTCTTCTTATTCAACAAAGATAGAGAAAAATATTTGTTACAAAAATCAACGAGATTCCCTAGCCAAAAAAGACTTTTATGGTCAAACCAGCCCTTTCAACCTCCAAAATAGGTTCAGTCAAACTCGGTCAAAGTCAGCCTTCCTTCATGGTTTAACTCACCCCAAAAACTAGTCCAGAAAACAGTCAAGGTGTTACCACTGGAGTGGAACCTAATAATTATATGAAGAATCCATGCCCAATTATTAACCAAAGGACACTTTTACTATCATATATCATCAGATATCATCAGTTCAACAGAGTTTTTAAACTCTACTTCTACTTCTTATCATTTTCTCTTGTACCCAAATTCCACACCCTACTGGGAATTGTAATAAGTGATGATAGTAATGATGAATATGAGTTAGTATTGTGTCTCTAACAAGCCTAGGTAACTTGAGACCTTTCCAACAAGTGAGTATTAATATGGGAGTTTTTTTTCACTCGGTTAATTATCATTTCCCTATCAGGACTTAATAATTAATTGAGTTTTTTCCTCCAATTTTACCCCAAAGCTAGAGTACAGCTTCATGGTGAGGCCTTGGGTGAGTCCTAGTGTCTAGAGTCAATTTATATTACCATACTAGATCACACAATAAAATTTGTGGAATTTGGTTAGGTCTAGGTAGTGATTTTTTAATTTTTTAGATTTCTCGCAAGTCAAAAATTACAATAAAAATTGTAATTGAATTGTAATAAGTGTTTCCTAGAGAAGTTATACGGGGTATGAGTAATAAAAATTTCACCTCTCACACTCAAATTTCTACTATGACATACTTTGAGAGGTTAAAAATGTGTTTTGAACCTTCAAAATCCACTTTTCCTAAGTTTATTGGGAAATCTAGCAATTAATTAAGCCAAAAATTAAATAAATAGAGAAAAATAAATATCCACGCATGCTAAATGTTGTGGAAATGAGGTGGAAAATTATGGAGGAGTTAAAGTGAATTCCCAAGGTGATGTGGACTCCCAAAATCTAGGAAAGGACATGTGCTCAAATAAAATCAAATTTTTGGCACTAAATGAGAGTTGCTTACATGGAAATTTGAATTTGTGAAGTTAATGCACATTTGGGAGGATTTGGGAGAATATTTGGTGGAGATTTTTGTGGGAAATTGTCCCCAAATTTGTTACCACCCATATACACTTGTCATTCCATCATAAAATTCGATTTTTTCACATAATGGAAGAAGAAAATGATTTCCACTTTCCATAATCTGATTTTTACAGTTGGCAATGGAGCTCCACTTATCAAATTCGAGTTTGCCTTGTGATATCCTCCCTCTCACCACTTGGAAATTGGTTCTTCATTGAGATTTTCTCCCAAATTTCTATATAATGAAGCCATGGGCTCTCATATTGTATATTTTTTACTAGATATTGTCCTTGCGGAAGCGCTACTACTTTGTACATTTTTCAAGAATATCAATAAAAAGACTTTTGGGGTCCATTCATGGGTGTTCTTCCTTTGGATCATGGTGCATTGTGAGCTATCGGTATAATTGTTTCTATATTTTGAGTTCATTTTCCATGTATTCTGGTGAACTTGCTAGTGCACAACTGTCTTGTATTATCATTTGATTTGAAAGTAAGCTCTAGAGTTTGAAAGTTCTAGTTTATTTTCAAATAAATTTCTAGAAGTTTCAATTCATTGTTTTCTTATCTAAATTTACATGGACTAATGTGTGACTTGAGTATTGTAGAAGAATTCTTTTTGGATCAAGCGTGAGGGGAAGTCTTTGGAAGACCAACCCACTCTTGAAGCACCTTCAAAAGAACTCTCATTTGCTATTTGTATTTCCATAGTTTATCTTACGAAAAAGTGTCTTGCAAGGAATCATTTGGACATAGTTTGTATGTGTGCAATCATTTAAAAATATTTTACTTTTCATTATGCTTCATTGGATCATATTTTTCTATTCAAAGAGATTAAACATGGCTAGACAAAGAGGAGAGTTTACTCATCCTCTTTGGCTTAGCCCTTTGTAGATTTTTGTGCAATATTTTGTGATTTTCTTTGCCTAACACTTGGTTTTTTTTTGTAGCCTTATTTTTCTAACTTTTTTCCTTGTAGCAACTTGTGGGATTCACCTTCAAGGAACTACTAACAAATTGTTGCGGGACCTTTGAGCTCTAATGTAAAATGAGGAGGACTCTCTCTTTTTCATTTGGTCATAGGGAGTTAAGGAGTTTCCGTGAGGAAGGCCAAGTTCCTTTTGTGGCTTCTTCTCTCTCTCTTAACCGTGAGCATTGAGGAGGCTTAGCCTCTCTTCTTCACTTTTAAAGATCTTATTTATATTGAGTCATTATATTGAAGAAATTTATCATCAAGGATAAGTCTAAGACCTCAAGTTTCATTTGTAAAGGTTTTCATTGAGCTTGTAAGAGGCTTCATAGTCTCTTACCTCTAACAACCAATAAAAAAATTTATTTTGGCAGCATGGGTTTTAACCATTGGCATCTCAATATCTCCATTTTTTAGAGAAGTATTGTGGTGTAATTTTTTGATCTCTTTGAATTGCATGCATCTCATCTAATTGGTCAATTAACAGAACCATGCATTTAATTCATTTCACTAGCAATTCGCTTTGATTTGCTAGAAGTTTTAAGAACATTTACTTCCATAGAAAATTCAGATTTTTTATAATCGAGAATCTTTACTTGAGTTTATTTAGCTTGAAATAATACTTCACATTTTCTTATTCTTCACCATTGAGCACACTCTACAATCTTAAGTTTGATGCATCAAGTAAATCTACATTTTATTTCATGACAAGCAAATATATTTCAAGTTGAAGTTCAATTTTAATTTTCTTGTTAATTTACTTTTAAATCTTATATGCCCCAAGCATCACTAAAATTTACCTCCAACTTAAGTTGGTTGAATAGAAATTTTAGAGACCCTCTACCTCTATGGACTCCTCATTGTGATATCAAAACCTTTGGGCGAGGGTAGGTCTGAGGATTAGAGTTAAATTGTAATCTTTCTTTAGAGCTAACTAATAAAATAAACCAAGAGCACTATCTCATCACATTTACTTGAAAATTTCTCAATTTTTTTTCTATCTTGATAGTTTAAATTTTCACATGCAAATCTTATCTCAAGAAGCACTTTGGATGCAAGCATTTTAATTTCTTAAATTTTGCAACACGTTTAATTCTATGGTACTTCGAAATTTTCTTAATTTTGCAACTTCATTGCATGTTGTCATTTTAATGGTCATTATGCTTATGGATGATTGATATATCTTGTTTCATTGGCAAGTACCCTTATTTGGTGTTGCAAATTTAATTGCATGTTGTTATCTTGGTCTAACACTTGAGTTTTTCTATCATCTCATTTACATTCTCCAAAGTAGAACATTAATTGTTTCCTTTTTAGCAAGATAGCTTCTCATGTTTTGATTCATAAATCTATTTATCTTGAAAGCATTTACAATATCTTGTGCTAACATTTTCTTGTTTCACTTTTCAGAATTACTTTTGTTTTCCATTTGAAATCATTTTACTTCATTTAAGCAAATAAATTTTCATTTTAAATAGAAATACTTTGAAGGCACTTATTTTCATATGCTTTATGCTTATTTAAATTATGCATTGATGGTTATTTCTCATACCACTTTTTTCTTATAAATCTTAAGAAGTAATCTATTTAACTCTAACAACTCTCCTATAAAATCACATCTTTTAACTTAGTTTTCTATTTAGGGACCACCCCCCATAGCTAACCTAGGAGATAGCTTAAACAGAGAGAGTTGGGATTAGTGTAACAACCCCTTCTCTGAGTTCCTTTCCACCAACCACACCTTGTGGGGTTGAAGGCTTTTCTCACTAACTTGTAGGTAGGTGTAGGTGATAAGGCAATAACACAATGCACTAGTCAAATCTGTGGTCAAACCAGACAACTTTGCAATCAATGATGCAATTAATGCTACGGTCAAAGGTCAATGTTTGACCTCGATTTTTGTGCCCTCCAATGCGGCCTCTCTAGATCAAAATTTCTGAGAAGAAAATGCAGTCAAACAGTGAGGTTTGAACCACAGTTAACGCTCCAGAAAAAACCCTAAAATAGTCTGAACTTTTCTGCTATTGTTTCACAAGTATGGAGGAGAGAGAAATCCTCTTAGGCTTGTACGAACCAATCAGATGAAGGAGAGATTTGTGATATTATTTGATGATTAAATAAGTATCATGTCTCTCCAATTTATATCCATGACTAGGGGTGAGTAACACATATTTTGGGGCTTTTGAGCCTACATTACAATTATGGCCGACCTTGAAAATTTTCACATGTGTGGAAAATAAATTCAAAATATAAGTTCTGCTCATCCAAACAAGATGATTCTTAGATCAATCTTGCACCTCTCCGAAATAGGAATCCAACAAAAATATCATCTCCATCATATGAGCAATGCAACATGGAGTTTGGACTTAGTTGCCCAAAATTAATAGGACCTTTTCAGCATCTTCATTTCATTCTCTTCAGCTTCCTTCAGCATATCAAATTAGCACTCATCAACTCCAACTCTTCCATATCATTCTAGACCCTCAGCCTTACTTTTTTTCATCTTCAGCTTCATACAACTTCCATTGCAGCCTGTAGTACAAATCAAAGTCTGAAAGGTATACTTGAGGTAAAACATGTTTAAAGGCTCTTTAGCTCATTAAAATTTAAGGAATCTTGATGATTAACCACTTTCTATTTCTTCACCTTTCCTAAACCACCATTAAACCCCCATTTCCAAATCCATTAATGCATATTCTAGTAAGACCGTAAGAATGATTGTGGTACATGAATATCTATAGTGTCTTCTCCTTGTACATCATAAAGAATTTACAAAATCATCATCTGAGTGCTCACAATAGGAATATCAATTCATCATTGTTTATCTAAGAAAATAACTAGAAAGTGAACAATGGTCTTACAAAGTTTCCAAATCCACATTCATACAACCATTATCTTCATCATCACCTTATATCATCCATCATCAATTCCTAGTCCATATTTTGTTTGCATGACAGCATGCAAAGTCTTAGGCATGGGGGAATGTTGGGCCCTAGATATGTTATCATATTGGCTATCCAAACCTTTCATTTACAAGACATATTCATACTTTTTTAATATATTGCATAACTATCATATTACGAAATTTCACTAAATGCATTCATTTTACCTTGTGGTTAATTATTAATGATTTCTTGTATTTTTAATGATTGAACAAGTTTTTAATATGGTTTTATCAATGAAGGTTTACTATTGTGGTTATGTGGCCAAGAAGCATGTTCCACTGCAAAAATTTCTCTTTGTATCAGTTCAGCAGTTCGGTACTTAATTCTTCACTTGCACGAATGGAGGGAAAAAAGTGAAAATTACAAAATATGTTTTTCTTTCTCAAAGCATGGTAAATTAGGTGCTACATGGGCTTAATACACTGGTATAGGCATTGGAATATACCCAGCTCACACGAGTGGGATCCTTGCACATTATTTAATCTACCAAAAATAAGTAACATTTTTTAAACTGCCATGTTTTTCCTCGATTTATATGCATATCGTGGTGAATTTCAAGAATCAGGAAATATTTGTTTTGAAAAAATAGCAATTTTCTTGGATCTCAAATCATTTCCAAAAATTCAATACGGTTGCAAAGTTACAATAGGTTCTTTGAAGCAGTGTTGCACAAAATTTCTACAAAACCCAAATTGGAAAAAGTATCTAAATAGTCATCTTTGGGCATGATTTACGAGACTATGGAAGTGAATCAGGAAATTATAAGAGTGGTTTTTGTTGATAATATGACAAATTATGATCCATAGAAACAACTCCTAAAAATACATCATGGTCAGAAGATATGGATGGTTCGTTGACACCAATTTGTATAAAATTACAAAAAAAATCAAATTTTGTATGAAGTTGTAAATTCGTTTTCTGAGTTTAGGGGATTGGACCTAATCCTTCCTCAATGGATTTTATGTATAAATAAAGCATCAAAGGGAAGATATGAGGAGGAGAGGATGTAGAGAGGAATTTTATCATCATTTTGAGTTGATCTTTCATAATAGATTTGAACTTTTGTTTGTAAGTTTTGAGATTTTGGGGTAGCATCGGATGTGCTCTAGATCCAAAAAAATTTGGAGGATATGGAGTACATGAGATATCCAAGACCCAGAAAGTGTTTGAAGAAATTCCATCAGGTTTAATAGATATTCAAATAATTAATCCTTTTAATAAAGGATTCTAAGTCGAACTTAGGAAAATTAAAATATTAAAGTGAATTAAATTAAAAATGTGATGAGAGTGACTTAAGTGACACATATCAAGTAGCTTCTAATATTAGCCATCAATTAAATATTAGATCATGTTTGTTGATGTTTCAACAAGAAAATTATAAGATAAGGGCTTGGGGTCAGTTGGAGAACACACACATTGGCGGAGCACTAAAGCTAAGCTTAAATTCTAGGACGTGGTTTTCTAATAATTTCATAAGAAGTTTGCAGTGCGGCGAGCGGCAGTGTTGGCAAGGGGATGGTTTGATCCTAGGCCAAGATTACAACAACGGCATAGAGGCAACATACCATAGCACAGCAGATGCAGTCAGGTGGTACACAGTCTAGCAGAGGCCATGTAGAGGCAGCGAAGAGGTAGTAGGAGCCACGCAAGGTTTACGCATACCCAGTCATGGCAATGCAAGTGTTACACAAAATTTTGTCACTGTCCCTGTAATCCCCATCACACACATTGGAGGACCATTTCTGTGACTAATACAAAGTGTCATGCCTTGCAAAGACCATCATTGCATCCCTTTCCATGAGGACAACATTCCTTTTGTTGACAATTTCCTGAGCAAACCATCAGAAACACATGTTTTTTCATTGGCATTGGTAGATCGTTATGCCCTTGAGCCAATGAGGAAGATTAACACTGGGCCCCGCACCCATTGGCGGTCTGTCCCAGTTAGCTACCTGCGCCAAGCTATTTTTGGAATGTTTTCTAAAAATAGAGGTGAATTTTCCATCATAACAACTTCGTGGGTGAGTCAGCCTGAGTGGTTCGACTAAATAACTATGACCACCCTCCTTTGGCCTCTTTTTTCCACCTTTTGGGGAAACCTCCCAAAGGATAAGGCCTCCCTTCCACCATTATAGGGAGCCCAACCTCCTCCTCTTCTTCTATAAATAAATTTATTTCCCATTGATGCACTAGCTGAAAAATCATAGCTGAATGGCTGACGAGAATTGTTGAACATCTTGTTGGTGACATAGAGCAGAAAGATACCTTTGTAGAGAGAGAGCTTAGGCTTGTGTCCTCGCCTCGTCCCAATTCCCCGACGATCCTTCGAGAAGCGCTTCGACTGAACCTGCTGAAGGAGGCTACGATGTCAAGGCTCCAGTTGTAATCTCTTTCTTTTATTTATATATACATGACTATTGTCTGGTTCCAATCTTGTGTTAATATGGTTTATTTTACACAAAATGCTTAGTCCTCCTTAACTGACTAGTTAGCTATAAATGCAATTATTTTCTTGTATATCGCTCTTGTCTTTGATCTTTGTCCAGGAATACGAATACCATTGTTGAAGTACCGCCACCTTTCGGGATAGAGATCAAGAGGCTACCACTAATACAGCTGCGACAATCATGTTGGACTCCAGGTAGGTCAATATACCCCAACCTATTTCATTTGTTAGCTAGGAACCTACACCTTAGCTTGTTCCCTTGTTGCTAGACCTACTCTAGGGCTAGAGGGATTGCTTATGTCTGCAGAGGGGATTTACCATTCCAACAAGTTGGTGACTCCACTGGGGACCTGGAACGGGTGGAGTCGCCAACTTGTTGGAAAGGTAAATCCCCTTTGCAGAAAAAGGCGATCCCTCTAGCCCTAGAGTGGGTCTAGCAACAATGGAACAAGATAAGGTGTAGGTTCCTAGCTAAAAAATAAAATATGTTGGGTTAGATTGACCTACCTGGAGTCCAACGCGATTGTCATAGCTGTAGTAGTGGTAGCCTCTTGATTTCTGTCCCGACAGGTGGCAGTCCTTTAGCAATGGTGTTCGTATTCCTGCACAAAGATCAAAGACAAGAGTGATATACAAGACAATAATTGCATTTGTAGCTAACTATTCAGTCAAGGAGGACTAAGCACTTTGCGTAAAATAAACCATATTAACATAAGATGGGAACCAGACAATAGTCATGTATATATAAATAGAAGAAAGAGATTACAACTAGAGCCTTGACGTCGTAGCCTCCTTTAGCAGGTTCAGTCGAAGCGCGTCTCGAAGGATTATCGGGGAATTAGGACAAAGAAAGGACACAAGCCTAAGCTCTCTCTCGACAGAGTTCTCTTTGTGCTCTATCTCACCAACAAGATGTTCAACAATTCTCTTCACCCTTTCAGTTATGATTGTTCAGCTAGTGCATCGATGGGAAATAGCTTTATTTATAGAGGAAGAGGAGGAGGTTGGGCTCCCTACAATGGTGGAAGGGAGGCCTTATCCTTTGGGAGGTTTCCCCAAAAGGTGGAAACAAGAGGCCAAAGGAGGGTGGTCGTAGTTATTTAGTTGAACCACTCAGGCTGACTTGCCCACGAAGTTGTTATAATGGAAACTTCACCTCTATTTTTTAAAAAACATTCCAAAAACAGCTTGGCATGGGTAGCTAACTAGGACAGAGTGCCAATGGGCGTGAGGCCCAGTGTTAATCTTCCTCATTGGCATGAGGGCATAACGTTCTACCAGCACTAATGCAAAAACATGTGTTTCTGATGGTCTGCTCAAGAAACCGTCAACAGAAGGAATATTTTCCTCATGGCAAGGGATGCAATGATGGTATTTGCAAGGAATGACACTTTGTATTAGTCACATAAATGGTCCTCCAATGTGTGGGATGGGGATTGCAGGGATGGTGAAAAAATGATGTGTAACAGATGCCCCCTAAAGCATGAGGTCCGAGAGAGAGGGAGGGGTGAAATGCTTTACGATAAAATGTTCGAACAAAACACCGTTGTCAGAAGACCTACAAGTACAAACACAACTAATATCTCTGATACATGAACATGTGGCATGGGCATAGCCATCCATCATAGAGTACACAAAAACTGATATCCGAGGTATGGACGCAGCCATCTAGCAATAAGGATCAACAAATAGACTCATGTATGGTCACAGCCATTCAATCAAAAGAGTCATGCAATAAGTCATGATAAACCATAATATACCGCAGCCTGGATCTTATCAGACAAAACCCAAGGTCTTGCTCTCCATCTCAACCTGAACAATTACAAATTCAAGCATGTGAATATGTGAGCTGAAGTCGAACATGCAATAAAGTCACCTGATTACTAGCTAATGATGAAAGTTGTTAACAGGAATGACAGAAACCACCAATAATGATAATGGCTCTCAAGGTACAACAGGTAAAATCCACGGAATGTGAATAGTGATCTGGCATCGAACAATGGCATAATCACTCAATTAAAGGCCAATGATGTGTACCTGTTGTCGAATGCGAAGAACTTGCCATTGAGGCATGCAAGCTCCAAGGTACCAGAAGGGAGTCTCTAGTTCAACTTCATGTATAATGAGTTGAAGTCGACAGGAAGTGACTCGGTCGAAGGAGGGCCATAATGTTTCCCACATCATCGAAACGAGATAGGGGAACATGATGATAGTGAATCAGGACAAAACAGAGGATCAGAGGAAGGTTGAAACTATAGAGGCATACTTCTCTTGAACATATCAGCGACATGACTCTGGATTTGGCAGTATTTGAAATCAAGGGATATGAGGTCATGATGACGTGGCAAAGATAAAATGAAAGGCCAAAACAGATTACCCAAACCCATGGAGGAAAAAATGACGAAATGAGATGTCCCCAACCTGACACGAATGAAAATGAGTGTCATGTTCAAGAGCGACATACTGTCGACATGACTAATATCTGGTTCCATTTTCCCCCACCATTTCTGGCAAGTACCCAAATTATTTTTGAAAAACATGCTTGAAGGGGATAACATATGATTGTACTATAAGTTTTTCCTTTGGAAAAATCCATCCTAGTACATTTTATAATCCCTAGGAAGGAGGAACTCGGTGAACGTCATGGTGACGATGTCCGATGTCATCAGGGTTTAATGAGTCTGAAAAATGAAGAACTCGGCATATTTTCATGCTTAGAGAGTTTGAAAAGAAGCAGAAAAGAAAACTCCAACAGGTCCCTTTTCGTAAATAGTCCCTGAGATTCGAAAAGGTAGAAAACAATATCTGAGAAAACCTCTTAGTCGCAATAGGCTGAGGTATTCCTTTTTCATAAATAATCTATCCCATCCCGAAAAAGGGGTAAACATATACTGGGTAGATATTGTTTCGCAGCCATTTAACGAGTTCAAAACAACAAGAGTCTCAGCAATATTTTCAGTTTTAGAGAGTTAGAAAAGAGCTGAAAGATGACTCCGTCAGTGAATTTTTCGTGTTTTTATCGAGTCCGAAAAAGTATAAAATATAACTCATTACTTCATCATGGTTAGGTTAAAAACCTGTTGTTGCACAAGAGACGCACGTAAACCCATTTCTCGAAATAACATGGTGAAATAATCGAAAAATATGTCTTAAAACCAAATTAGGGTTCTGAAAAGTTATAAAATGCCAAAAATGGTAAAAAATAATTACTTCTCACTTTTACCTCTTGTGGAGCAATAGTTACCCATTTCAGACTATGATTTTGCAGCGGTGATAGCGGGCAATCCAGCAGACCAATCTTGAATCTGTCAGTTCTAGGTAAGAGCTATCATTACTCCCTGAATTTTGATTGTAATTTTATCACCTGCAATTCTAAATCTGGAAATCTATGGTAGAATTTTCAAAAAATAGGTTACGGAGGTTGGCGTGAGTATCGAGCACGGACTCGTGCCAATCCCCCAAATTTCTGAACTGGGGCATGCCCATTGGCGTGACTATTTCAAAAACAGTCACACCAATCGCAGCGACCATTTTTTCTTGAAAATGAAAGAAAAATACCCAATTTCAATTAATCAATAGCTTTAGATTTGGCTAATGATATCCCTATGAACATGTTTGTAGGTGTGAAGCAGCAAAATGGTGATCGAATGGAAGGAACGAGAACACAGTGAAGAAGAGGAACTTGCCATGGAAAATGGAAGATGCATGGAAGCTCTTAGAGATTGTGGGCTCAAAAAAATTCTTCATGAAACCATGCCTCAGAGCTCAAACAAAGCTTCTACAATACTTAATCAGTATTTTGGATGAGGATCAAGAAAAATTCATTCTTCGTGATCAATAACTCGAGATTGAAGTCTCAGACATTTACTTCATAGCAGACGTCATCACAATGGCCACAGAATACAAGTGGGTAGCCTTGGAGGAACACTAGAAGGCTTCCATTGACACCCTCCAGGCTGAGCTCCACACCCTACAGTTAAAGGCAGACACACTACAGGCCAGCGTGACTGAGGTATGTCCTCCCTTATTACCTAGCCGTATAGTGCTCGCCACGAAGGAAAGTCGTCTCTGCACCATACCTAGTGCTGCCCTCATGATCAGTTCATCGAATCAAGAAATCCAACTCCATCCAAACACAGGGGTGTAGCTGAATTTGGCCACGCTGCCCCACGATGCATTACAAGGCCTCCACACCGCTGTATTCCAGGAGATTCTCCATTGGGACCAGCAGGTGCACCAACAACTAGGGGTGGTCAAGCAGATCATCGCGTAGTATAACGCCGAAGTACTCCGCTCTGTCACACAGCAGGCAGAGATCGAAACATTAATCCACCAGCTTTGCACAGAGGTTATAGAGGAGATCCCAGTCGTAGCTACCCCCCGGGATAAAATTTAAGGGTTGGTCGCAGCATTGAAGGTGTTCAAGATGGAGATGCAGATCGTGAAGACGCAGTTGGAGTAGCAAATCACCGACTTACAGGCCAAGATGCAGCCCAAAACACCTCCGGAGGTACAAGCCCAACACGTTACGCTACTGACCGAGGCCACCAACACCATTATAGGACAGATTGCTCAGGGTGCCCAGTTACTCGAAGACACCATGCAGCTTTGGATCAAGATCCCGTGCGATCCGGTCCTCCAGAGAATCAATCAGGACTTATGGAAGAAGGAAGAAGCTTTCAATCAGGTCGAAGCTACATTGCCCTCCTTAGTCCCTGCACAGCGTCTAGCACGCTTGAAGACTAGCAACGCGCTCCAAGATGAGATTGAGGAACTCCGACACAAGAAGCATGCCATCGTGGAACTATTGAAGCCTTGGGGCAACACAACCTTCCAGCTATCACAGGATACTGATGTTGCAGTCAAGCAACTGAATCAGCCACTGGAGAGTGTCACCGCGGCAACCGAAGGACCAACATCCCAGAAGCTAGTGGATATTGTGCAGAGCACTGCTACTCAGATTCAAGAAGTGCTTCCCCCGTTGATTTCTGTCGTCAAAACACTACGCGCACAAGTGGAGACCCCACCACCACAGTGACTCAAGACGAGTCACAAGATTGTGTTGGGGGACTATTGGAACAGGGTCCCCTGCATACTGCAAAACTGGTCCATTTTGTACATTTTTTATTATATTTAGTCTAACGCAAGGGTTTTGGGGTGGGTCAAAGCCCCTAAAGCATTGTAAATGGGTCAAGGGTAGACCAAGAGTCCGCAAACCACGGTTTGTGGACCATTGGATGCGTAGGCTAAAATAGTATAAGTATTTGAACCTTTTTGAGTTGTAGGACAGACTAAGAATGATAAGGTATTGTTGTTAAGTGTGAATCGATAGATCTGGTTAGGTTGTTGGGTAAGGACTCCTGCTACTGTGTGTGCGGAGGGCCTATGTCCTGCTGTGTGCGGACCCTGCTGCTATGTTCGCAGGTTGGGTTTTAGGGTATTGTAAGTAGATCTGAAAGATCAATGAATGCGGAAGTATTGTTGGCTATCTGAATCCACTGGAATTACTGTGATATAAATCTGTGATGTTTGATTACTTAATATATGCTGCTATGTTATTGATTTATGTTATGAACATACTTGTGTTACTTATTTATGATGTGATCTGGGGTTGATATGTTTTACTTCATTCAAGAATATCTAGAGTGGTTGCGTTATCGTTATATGAGTTCATGATCTGTTGATTTTTGTGGGTGTCATTGTTGTTTTTCACGTGGATGCAAAGGATATAGGCTCTGTGATACAAGATCTGGTCGTTATAAGGGTGAACGCAGCTCTGCTTGACTTACCTACCCTCTTCCAGGGTGCGAAAACCTGGTTCCATCACCCACCCATACTACTTCAGGTGAGACTGTGGCCTGCACAAGCAAATCATTGTCGAAAGGGCCAGTTGTATAGGGGTTTGTTGGCAAACCTTGAACATCCGAACCTGGGTCAGGACCCCTTGAGCCAACAATAGCGAGGTCAACCTCCAATAACACCGGAGGAGGAGTCAATGTGAATAAGGATTAGCCTAGACACACATATGAGAACCAGATTGAAGATCCCTTGGTGTGAACAGAGGCATTGCAGGTGGATTGGTTATAGTTGACCAAGTCAACAGTGCTGTCACAAAAAGGATGGAAGCTAGCTAGGGCAGCGCGGTTTTGAAAGAGGAAGCTTCATGAAGAAGTCACCACAACATTGTGTGGGGTCTGGGGTGAGGAGGCTCACCAAAGATAAAAGGAGAGCATAGAATCAAAGGAGAATCAGTCATGTATTCAGCTATTTTTGTCTTGAGACCAATTTCATACTTCAGCTGTTTAGCCGGAGTTGCTGCAATGCTTAGTGCAAAGAATTCCTGTGCGGGAATTCCATCCTCTCTTGAGATCAGCTTGCTTAAGGGATCAAAGGGGAGTGATTTGAGCTTCATTTTAGTATTTGGCTTGAGGCCATTCATCCATAATCATCCACAGCGCAGTCTCCTTCAGTAAATTGCATCTTTTATGCAGCAGCAGCAGCAGTAGAGCTGCATCCTTTTGATTGTATGCCAATATTTAAGGAGGAGGTGCTTATTTCCCTCCGAGAGCTCCAATAAGAAGGCCTAAGGCCATTCTCTATATTATTCAGCATTTGTATGTCATATTTAGTCATGTTTAATACAGTGTTGTAGTGAACTGCGTTATTTTCTGCAGTGCTGCTTTGTACATGCATTTTGCCGGAAACCTTTGCCAGGTGTCTTGTTTTACTGTATAAGCTTGTAAACCTCCATTTCTTTATTTTTTGCTTAATATAAGATGCATATCAAACTCCTTTCTTCTTTTTCTACAGAAACCCTCATTAGAATAACACATTCCTTGCTTCAGTAGTTGCTGCATGAGCTAAACTATGGGGTTTTGGGCTTATTTTAGCTGCATTGACTTGGGATATCTATTTATATGAGATATAGTTATTTATTTCACCTATAATTCTGCATGTGAACTATATATAATGTCTTCTAAGGGATCCAACTCCCATTTTTCACTTGCATAGCATTATTTTCTGAAGACAACAGTTTTATGCCCTGTATTGCTGCATTTCCCCACCCGGGAAGAAAAATATAGGCCTAAATCCTGTTGAGTCTTTCATCTGTTGGGTTGATGTTATTTTACATCTATTGAGCTGCTCTACATTTCCAAGCTCATGATTTTCTGAAGCTCCACATTGGTAATAACTCAAATTATTCCCAATAGTGTAGTTGTTCCAATTTGGGAACATTATAGTGGTATCAAAGCTGCCATCTTGGCTCAGCCTGTGGATTTCAGATCCACTCAGAAGATAAGAAGGAGAGGAAAAAAAATTATGGAGAGGATGAGCTTACTCTCATCCATTTTTAGATCAAAGAAGAAAGAAGAAGAGAAATGCATTGAAACTCCAAGAGGGTTTCAAGGAGGAAAGAATTGCAGTGAGACCTCTAGAGGGTTTCAAGAAGCAGAAGGAGATGCATGCACTTCCTATCCCCATAGAGGAAGTGGAGAGAAATGATACCACTTAGAGCATGAAATCCTGAGTGGGTATTTGGCAGAATACAAGTGCCAACCTAGGGCTTCCAAAGAGACCCTAGATTTTCTCAGTTTATTCAACTGAGAGAAGAGAGAAGGCCTTGCAGCAAAGAAGAGATCATAGGTAATAGATTCCTATTGTCTAAATTTGATGGGTCAACTATAGCAAGAGCTTGGGCAAGAAATCTTGAGGCATTCTTCATACTTCATCCAGTAGAAGAGAGGGAGGTAGCAGAAGTTGCAACGCTGCACCTAGAGGGTGAAGCCAATGTTTGGTGGTGCAGTCACTTAAACCACACAAGGGTGACATATTTTTCTGAGTTCACTCAAGAGCTGATCATAACCTTTGATGATTAAATATCAGAGGAGAGAAGACCACACCACCATGGGAGGAGGAAAGCACCAGCGCTGCCATGGCCTTGAGAGAGCAGCCTTCTACTCCAGTAGTTAGATCAGCCAACACATTGAAGAGAGGACCTCTTGCAGCCATAGAAGATGTCCCAAAGACTCACAAAGGTATGCATAAATTTCCATGTCTTAAAATTCCAGAAAATTTTATGGAAAGGGTTGGAGATTTGTTTTCATATGGCCCAGGATCAAATAGTATTGTTGAGATAGAGCAATAGGATTGCACTGCGTTGTGAAAGCTTGAAGGGTTCAAGGGAGATTTGAACCATCAACCTCATGGACCACTGATGGGCTATATACAACCTTTGAGGTTGGAGTGGGAATTCTTGAGGGATGGAGTGAACTTTGCTCCAAACAAATTCATGCAGAAGCACATGTTCATCCGGGGGTTGACACATGAGATAGCCAGAACACCCTGGAGGAGGGTTACAGCGCTGTCAAGAGTTAGCAGCAAGGAGGCCTTGCCTTCATCCCCTTTGGATCCTTATGGGTCCAAGATAATCATTGATGAGAGATATTTTCTTGGAGGTCTCCAAGGAGTTGCATTTCAGCCTCTTATGAAGTGCAGGGAGAAAGTTCTGATATGGGAGGATGGTAGACCTCATTGGAGGAATGCCAAGATGGAAAAAGCTAGGAGGCATCCACATGGAGTTGAGTGGATTTGTATGGGAGGCAAGAGAATGGTAAACCTCTTGCAAGTCTATGACACCGGAAAGCAAGAGGCAATGTTGTGTTGGCTACTCTTTAGGGATTTTGGTCACCCTATGACATGTCCTTTCCCATGGGATGAGAAGAGGAAGGAAGATAGGCAGGATATTTTCATCATGGGGCAGCAAGGAGTGTGGATGCATCATGGTGATGAGATCATTATGTTTTCACCACATAGTTTGTATGATGGAGGTATGGTGAGGCAGCAAAGTCATTTTTTGCTTTGGAGGATCGGGAGAGAGCAAGGGAAAATTTTCTCTCACACTTGGCATGATGTTGCAGGAGTAAGGAATGGCACTAGCATAGTGCAAAGAGAAGCACCTCCATCTTGGGAGGATATCTACATGTACAGTAGCATTTTTGGAAGAGTCTTTGACACAATCTATGTCAAATAATTGAGCTTTGATATGACAGCAGCCCTACTCCAAAGGCTAGCAGCGCTGTCACTTGGGAGTTTGGATTGCTTGTTGAAGTGTTCCCAAAACCACTTCACAAGTAATGCACCATGGAAGCATGTATAATATGGGCATGAGAAAGTAATGGATGAGATTATCCCTTACTGTGTTTTGACCTTCTTGGCTTGGATTCACAAGCACAAGGAGAGAGATCTACATGCAGCATTTGTGGACTTTCCTTCCATGCATTTTTATGCATACCATCCCTCAATGGATGAGTTCACTTGGAATCAGCTTGCTTAAGGGATCAAAGGGGAGGGATTTGAGCTTCATTTCAGTATTCAGATTGAGGCCATTCATCCATTCTCATCCACAGCGCAGTCTCCTTCAGTAAACTGCGTCTTTTATGCAGGAGCAGCAGCAGTAGAGCTGCATCCTTTGATTGTATGCCAATCTTTGAGGAGGAGGTGCTTATTTCCCTCTGGGAGCTCCAATAAGAAGGCCTAAGGCCATTATCTATATCATTCAACATTTTTATGTCATATTCATTCATTTTTAATACAGTGTTGCAGTGAACTGCATTATTTTCTGCAGTGCTGCTTTGTACTTGCATTTTGCCGGAAACCTTTGTCGGGTGTCTTGTTTTACTGTATAAGCTTTTAAACCTCCATTTCTCTACTATTTTCTTAATATAAGATGCATATCAAACTCCTTTATTCATTTTCTGCATAAATCCTCATTATAATAACGCATTCCTTGCTTCAGTAGTTGCTGCATGAGCTAGACTATGGGGTTTTGGGATTACTTTAGCTGCATTGACTTGGGAGATCTGTTTATATGAGCTAGAGTTATTTCTTTCACCTCTAATTCTGCATGTGAACTTTATAACATGTCTTATAAGGGATCCAAGTCCCATTTTTTACTTGCATAGTGTTATTTTCTTAAGACGGCAGTTTTATGCCCTGTATTGCTGCATTTCCCCACCAGGGAAGGAAAATATAGGCCTAACTCCTGATGCGGTTATTTCATCTGCTAGGTTGATGTTATTTTACATATATTTAGTTTCTCTACATTTCCTGAAGCTCCACATTGGTAATAACTCAAATTATTCCCAATAGTGCAGCTGTTCCAATTTGGGAACATTACAAGTCTCCAGTGACAACCCCTGATTTTCACATAGCCCCATATCACACGGAATTTGTAGAGGATCCTTTTATGGAAGGATTCATACCTCCTTACAATCCTCCACTCACTGATCCTTCGATGCTAGTGTTAGTTCAGATTACACTAAGCCAAGGGTTGTCTTCGGCTGCACCAACATCTGTTTCACAACCAGCACCCATGCGGTCCATGAAAATGGCAACCAACCCAGGTTCACCACCATATTCCCCACTGGTAGTCAGTTCTATGCTAATAATCGACAGCCCCAGTAGCTAGCCTACACCTGGTCCCAACACTATGGCCACCACAACTGCTAGTGGATCTCTGAATCCTTCGGTATCTACTCCTACGGTGACTATACCGGGACCCACGGTTCCCGCTCCCACGATCAGGGCTACTTCAGTTCCTTTTAGCAACCCTTTCAGTTGGAACCCTTTGCTGAGTTCAAAACCCTTGGCCACCATGCCAAGGGGCAGTGTCACCAACACGCAGACGACAGGGGGCACTTCGGTACCCTTGCAATTATTAGAACAAATGTGATAGCCTATTGTTAACACTGTTCCTTTGAGTTGTCAAAATTTTGGTGTAGGGTCTATGTCGTTGCTTAACTATGAGAATAGCAGCATGCCTCCGGCTAGCTCTATTGTGTCCATATGGGCAAACCAACCCCAAAATCCATTTGGACAAGGGGGAAACTTTTACGCTGGGGGCAACCAACCATTAGCCCCACAATACAGTATAACCTACGGACAACAACCATAAATCCCTACACCCAAACCCATAGGGAACTTTTATCAACAAATTCCTACTTATCCTATTGGTAACACACTGATGGGCGGACCCTATGGTCTGAATAGTCAGCCAATACTTCATTGGCTAGATCCGGGGGAAAACACGCAATTGCCATTTTTGGCAGCTCTAGACATCCCTGACATCTACAAACTAACCAATGATCCCATCAACCATAACCCACTCTGGCCTCCAGTACCGCACAAGAATCCGTTTGACATCCCTAAATTCGACGGGAAACAAGGGGACGATATGGCCACGCATGTCACCACCATTCATCTATTGTCTATTTCTAACTCCATGGTGGATGATAGTATCCAGATTCTACTTTTCCCTCGCACTCTCACAGGAAACACTTCCAAATGGTACATTGAGTTACCACGCGGAGCCGTCAACACTTTTGGCACCTTAGCTACGAAATTTCTTAATAATTTCCAATTACCTATTAGATATGAAATCGGCACGGAACTCTTAACCTCGCTGCACCAAGACACCGCCACCCACATCTCCAATCAAATTCATGAATGGAGACGTAGGAGGAGGCTGGTCAAAGCACCAATCCCAGATCATCTCTTATCTAACTGGTTTTGTAAGTCACTCTTACCAACCCTAGCTAAGGACATTTGTTTGTCCGGTGCGGTCACGGAAGATCAATCCATTCATCATGCATAGCATTTAGATCTGATCTATTCGCAATCTGGCACACTATATGATCTACTCCCCCATGCCCCTGGTAATCCAAATCCTCCCGCTACTCAGAAACCTGGAGCACACGCCGATGGTCTCGTTGGTGCAATCTCCAGCGTAGCCACAAAACAAACTAGTGGGCAAACCTCTCATCCATCTTCGGTTGCCACCGCCCCTAACCAATCGACTACTGTTCCTACCGCTAAGGTAAATTCTATGCAAATTTCACAAAAACCTAGTGGAAAGAACAAGAAGAACAAGAAAAAGACCTCTTCTTTGGAAGAGCAGTCAGATCATCAGAGTAATCCCAATCAGAAAAACACTGCTAAAACCAACAAAGGAAAGGAGAAACCCATGAAATTTCCTTGCAAAATCTATGCGGAGGACCACTTGACATATAAATTTCCTCGGCTGCAGGAATGCACAGATTTTATCACAAACAAGGACTCTAGGAGGACACCTTTCATTCTTCATAATCTCTTCCCTAATTCATAGCAGCAGCAACAACACATGGTTGCAAACCCACCACAACCCCCGCAAAGGGGCAATGATGGTACACATCCTTCCGGTGAAGGATCATCTGCCATTTATGGCGTAGAAAGTGTTGAACTCCAGACATGAGCCAAACTCTATGGAAATCCTATCATTGATACTCAGGAACCTGGTACGAGTTAAAATCCATTTCCACCCAACAATTTTCATATCGAACGGCCTGCTACTGACCCCACGATTCGTCCCCCCAAAGGGACACTTCGATGCACGACTCATAACACCTCTACACTTGCCGCCCAAAACTACAACATTGTAGAAAATTTGGCACAAGCATTGTCAGCTATGTCTACTCTTAAAGTATTGCAAACTTGCCCAGCACAAAGGAAAGCCTTGCTTTCGGCTATTGGTGGAATTGACCCCCAGGATTCTACACTAGCTATCTTTGACATGGAGAAATTTAAACCTCACCTATCGCAACAACTTGCATTCCAAGTGCAGGTTGTGTCGAAAAGGAGACCAATCCATCGTACTGTCATAAATGAAGGTGCTTCGAACTGCGTTATGTCAACTACTTGCTGGCTCTCTTTGTGTTCTCCTACTTTGTCTCTGTCGTTGAATTCCCTTAAGGCTTTCGATGGCCACACTTTCCTCCCAAAAGGCTACCTTGTTAGCTTTCCCATTTCCCTTAGTGGGAAAACGATAACGGTGGACATAAAAGTCGTAGATCATCATCTCAACTATAATATGTTGTTGGGTCATAGTTGGTCTTACGTAATGATTGCCATTGTTTCTTTAGTCTTCCGACTCATCCTCTTTCCGTTGGATGGGAAAATAGTCACAGTGGATTAGTAATCCTTTTGCACCCATGATTATTCCGCATTACCAAGTAGCATTGTACCCCTAGTAGGAGGTGTTCCTGATGTTAGCCACCTATAAAATTTTGGTATAGAAAACAGGTGGCTAAATGGTTTCTAAGTATTCAAGAGGAACATTTTCCTTGAAAACCTATCACTCTTGAAAGCCTTCATGTGTTTTGTCTTCTGAAGCAATCCTCAATGTGTATCCATCAAAAATCATCACTGTTTGTGAAAGAAAAAGCTTCAAAAAAGGCCTCCATTTTCCCTATTTCATCCCCTCCAAATATCTCATTTCACATCCTCATTCCCTTATAAAATCCCTCAAAATTTCCCCATTTGACCTTCTAACCCTCTCAGAACCCTGTTTAAACCTCATATTATGCTTGGTTTGGTTTTAAAATCCCCTTTTCCCCTTACCGGAACCCTTCTTTTAGCCTTGAAAAGCACTAAATTTGGCCTAAAATGCCCTATTTTACACCATAACAGTCTTATAGCACCCGGGTGCTTATGTGGCTTAGCCCTATTCCTCATATAACCTCCAGCCCGCAACCGAGTGCCAAAAAAGGCCAAAAATCCACTAAAAAACTCCAAAAACCCTTTGAAAAGGCCTATAAATCATTTTTTCCGCTCCATTGAAAGTTAAGCCCCCGCGGGCTTATTCTTCTCAGCCCCCCTCTATGGAACCAAAACACAGTGATAAGGCGCTTAAAAGGCCAAAAGAACCCATGCAGAATGCCTTTTTCCCTTGTTTTATTCATCCCCGACTATTAATGGTTTGGTTCAAGGTGCTCTGTCGATCTCCACAGATCGACGGCTTTCAAACAATCAGGCGCCTTCCCTTTTCATATCCCCCCTCGCTTTCATTTTCGATAACCCGTCGCTTCCATAGATCCCAACCGTCCATACTATAGATCCAACAGCCAGGATCTGTTTCCGCCAACCATATAACATTTCCCCCTTTGAAAAACTTTCCGCCCCGACAGTAGATCACGACCGTCCAAACCCTAAGATCTACGGTCCATAATGAACCTGATGATTTAACCCTTGCCCCGTGCATCTCTCCCCATCAGGTTTTCTCTGCACCGTCCGATCAAAACCATCAGATTCGATGGCTGAGAATGAGTTTCACGCAAAATAAGTGTCCGAATGATAACGATTTGAAATCACATGATACAAGTGGTTTTGTATCGCCACGTGGTGCGCGATGAGTGGAATCGCGCAACTTTTGTTAAAACCACTTACTACTCCCAACCCCACGCGAATACCACCATGGTTGTCCACTTACCACCTGTCACATTGAGTTTTCAAGGTTGATCATGGTCGTTGATCAAACTGATCTAACGGCCCGGATTTGTTTTCGCCTCAGCCATTTCTGCATTCACTTATGCCCCCGAGCAATTCCCTCCACCAATCTCTGTCGTCCATCAATCTAAATCAACGGCTCACGTTTAATCTTACCTCCATTCATCGTTCGTCCACTAACCTTCCCAATGATCTTACCGATGAACCTCCACCATTGATCACCGTTAACTTTATTTGATCTAACGGCCACGACATGACCCCATCTCCTAGTTCGTTCATCCCTCCAAACACTTCATCAATGAATTTGGACCATAGATTGCCACTGTTAGATATAATCTAACGGTCCAGAAACCGCCTCGCCCCAGACCTTCATCAGACCATTTTTCTCCATTTCGTCATGGTTTTCCATCGTTTCTTCGCTGCTACCATTGTTTTTCATCGCTTCTTTCCATACTCCACAAGCCTCCAAAGCAGCCTAGCCCACCCCCGCATGGATTTCTTAATGTATTTATCATGTTTTTACAGGTTTTAAGGCGGTGTGAATCCACTCTGTTACAAAGTCACAACCAGGGTTTATCAGAGCGCATCGAAGGTATTTTCAAAGCCAGAAATCGCAGAGGAGAGTACCTGAGAAGGTTTAGAACGTGTTTTTCATTAAAGATTAGTGTCAAACCCTGATCTAAACCCCCCTACGCCATTAAACATGTACAGGCACCAGAAAAAGTCAACAGAAGCGGCAAAGAGTATCAGTGACAGTCTAAAGGGATTAAAAGCATGTTATTGAAGATTAAGGACATAATCCAGTGATTAAAGGAGATAAAGGCAATATGAAGACCTGAAGACAAAGATTAAGCCTAATCAGACCTAAAACACAGGGATAAAGTAAATTAAAGGTGTTTTAAGGTAAAGACAAAAATCTATCAGTCCAAGAAGCCTCCACCGCCACATCAGAGGCCAATTGAACCCTCTCCAGCACCAAAAGCTAACCCTCTCCGGCTACCAAAAGCCACCTGCAGCCTCACAGAAATCAAAGAAAGCCTAGTTATTGCAAGAACAAGAGATATTTGCCTAAAGATGGCTGAATAGTTAATACAAATCAAAAGAACTTATTACTAATTGTCAGCCAAGTTATTTTAAAGATAAAAAACAGCCCAGAAGTCAATCTTTTCATCCATTAAGCCTCAAAAAGAAAAAACATAGTTATGAAGTAGAGTTATAGGTTGGATGCATTCCTGCCTTATGTCTTGCATGGTTTTCAAGGCCAAGAATTGCATTGATTATGGAATTAATGATACTTGGCCCCTAGAAACTCTCCCACTTCCTGATTGTCTTATAAATTCTCTTTGAGGATCACATTGTAATGGTTGGTCTCTAGATATCTGTTGCATGTAATATTTTTTTGAAGTTGCTAAAGCACTGTTTGTAATTGAAGATACCTAAGCTGAAATGAGAAGTTTGAAGTTGTAGAGACCCACCGGGCTTGATGATTGTAACTGGTTTGAAAATCAAATACAAGTTGATTTATGGGATCCTGGTCTATGTCAATGGTGATGTGTTTTCTTACCGTTAATTGTTATTTTTCTTTGTGTTTTCATTTTTTCCACTTTCTCTGATAAAGAACAGCAAATACAGATCTAGGAATTACTCTTAACAGTACCCTGCTCTCACTGATAAGCTTTATTTCTATGTTTTCCTCCTTTGAAAGTTTCCCTTTCCCATAGAATATGTTGAAAGCAAGATAGGTTCAAAGCCCTTACTTGATCTTAAGCTATTCTAAGTGTTTTAAATGTTTTCTATTGAAATTACATCAATGCAGGCTAGTTTCAAAGTGCTTACATGATCTTAGATTACTTTTATGTTTTTTCCTCAAGTGCATGCCAAAGCAGGATAGTTTCAAAGTACTTACTTGATCTTAGGCTACTCTTTGTTCTTCATCTGTTTGTTCTCCATTTCCCATTTTGTTTCATTCCATAAAATAAACTAAAAAGAGATCCCTTGACATAGATGACTTGCCCCATGGACCACTCTTGAACCTTGTTGTCCAACTAAATCCTCTTATGACTCCATAACCCAATGGATTGAAGATGCCTTTTGCCTATCTTATCATATGAATCATCTCTTCACTTGCATACACCTTCACCCTTCATTTAAACTGCCTTCACCTTCATCATGTTTGTGCCCAAACAAAACAAAAAACCAAACAAAACCCATGCTCTTCATAACTAGCCTAATATCACATTCCAAGCCTTAAAGATCACATCTTTAAACACACTTATAGAGAGATCCCTCTCTGGATTCAGGAGGGCTAGATCCTAGAATCCCAAAGTGGTTCATATGTAGGCTCTGCAGTTTGTATTTTCCAAACTTGCAAATTACAGAGACCTAACATTCTGGTGACTCCGCTGGGGACAAGACCCTATTAGCCTAAGTTTGGTAGTAAATCAATGTGGTGGACAGTAAATCTCCTTCAAGACACTTTAAACCTTCCACCTAGCGACTCCACAGTTCTTGAATGACCAAAAGACTCCACTGGGAGACCAGTTTCATTACAACATCATCCATTTTAAAGGAAACACATAGGATTAAGCTTCTTTGATTGAAGATAGTTTGCCTCTTAAAGACTGTCATATCTGGCCAACTTTCTTCGTTGAGATTGTTATACACAATGGCTTCAAGAACAATCCATACCAGAGCTTATCCTAATCCAACCCCCCTGCAATAGTGGACAACCCTGAGAGTATTCTTAGGAAGCCTTTTTCATATAGGAACCCAACTATTGTCAGACACATTCATAGAGCTAATTGAGCACCTAAAAACATTACAACTCTTTCAGAGACTCAGTTTGATTTATACTTACCAAGAAATTCACCAAGAACTAAGTCATTCAGTAGTTTAGATCAGACAAACTTTGAGCCTCCAAACTCACCTCCTCATAGTGATCAGCGTATTGGTAGCAGAGAAACCCCTCCACCCACACCTCCTGATATACATTTCATTCATAACTTGGGTCTCTCTCACCCTAGATCTACTCAACAATTTGCTATTGGTCCTAGCATTTTTGGCATTCATATACCTGCTTCTAAACCCCATCCTTTACCTCCACAAAACCCCATCATGGCAGCATGGTATGCTCCCTTGGTGTTACCACAGCCTTTAGCCTTTTTACCCAATGAATATCAGTCTAAAATTCCTCATTTCATTGGGAAAGAAACTACTACAGCTCAACACCATGTAGATAGGATGGAAGATGATTTTGACTACATGGAAATAGAGGATGAGACAATTAAGATGAGGATCTTCGCTCAGAGTTTAGGAGGAGAAGTGAAGAAGTGGTTTAAAGGCTTACCTCCTAATAGAATCAATGATCTCCCCTCCTTGCTCCAAACATTTATAAACAAATGGGAAGTCAGAAGCAACCCTCTCCAAATCTTAGAAGAATATAAGAATCTTAAAAGAAATCAAGGAGAGAGTGTCCAGGACTACTCTACTAGATTTAACAGTGTCTACAATGCTCTTCCACCTCATATGAAACCCCCCCAAGGAATGTCCTTAGTGAAATACCTTGAAGGCTTTGATGTTGATATGGCCTACGAGCTTAGGGAAAGAGATTATAACACATTGGAAGACATGTAGAAAGGAGCAGTGAGTGTAGAGGCAAACTTGATTGAAAAAAGAGCTAGGATGAGGGCTGAGAAAAAGGTAACCTATAGGGATAACAACACAGCTTCTTCATCTGATTCCAAATATGATAGTCTAGCCAAAAACATGGAGAGGATGGAAAGAATGATGGATAAAATGGTCATCCAAGTCAATAATCAAAATAGAAACCAAAATCAAAACCAGAACCAAAACTTTAGGAGAAACAATCCCCCAAACAGACAAAGAGACTCTGATCAACAAGTCATACCTCCATTCCAAGAGAATTTCCATGATGAGGATGAAGGGATAATAGAAAAATCAGAGGGAACTATCATAAACATGGTGGGAGTGGATGAACAAGATTACACCTTTTCCACAGAAGATAACCAGACCTCATACTCACATTGGAACGAGGATGGGTTGGAAATTGAGGACTATAGGTTCGGATTCGAGAATTCCATCATGCAGGTCTGAGAACAATATGACCTCAGAAACAAAAAGAACATGGATAATCCCAAACCAAAATCCTCTGAAATCACTATTAAGAAAAGACCTGAAAAGACTCCTAAAGTGACTGCTGAAACCAGTAAATCAGCAGCTGAGAACTCTGGTAAAAATAGAGATAAGGACACCCAAACCAATGACAAATCAAGTCAAGAATCTAGCAACACTAGCATTGCAGCTAATGCTCCTGATAAAATAGCTTCAAACATTGTACATACTGAAAATCAGCAAGCTGATCTTGCTAATAAAAAGGTGCCCAACAAGACAGCATTGAACCTCTCAAAGAGTCAGTCTCCTTTCAGTTTGGAGAGTGAAATAGCCAAAATTAAAATTTTTGTCCCTCTCACTGAGTTGGCCACCCAAGATGTATATACGAGTCAAATTTTTAAATCTTTAAACTTAGGAGAAAACAGTGACACTGTCAATTTAAATGATGATCAACCAGCTCTCTTGTTTGGCCCAAAAATTGAAGGGAAATTTCAGGAAGGGGTAGTACCCCCTTTCTATGTAAGCCTAAATATCCATGACAAAATCCTGCATAATGCTTTGCATGACTCTAGAGCTTCACACAACCTTATGCCAAAAGTGATAATGGAAAAGCTAGGCCTAGAGATAACCATACCTTACAAGGATTTATATTCTTTTGACTCTAACAGAGTGAAGTGCCTTGGCCTAATCAAAGATCTTTGTGTGAATTTGACTCAAATCCAAGCCAAGTGCATGGTCATGGATGTTGTGGTGGCTGATGTACCTCCTAAGTATGGAATGTTGTTTTCAAGATCATGGGGTGCTAAACTCCAAGGCACAATGAAAATGGATATGACTTATGCCACAATCCCTGTCTTTAGCCAGCTTAGAAGACTATATAGGGAGGCACACATGAAGTTCATGGTTAGCAGCCCAGAAAAACCTGAAAATTCCCCTCTATACTCTGTCCATACAGACCTGGATTCTTTTATCCTGTACAACGATGAATTCACAGATGAGCCAGAGCTAGAAGACAGAAATTCAAACAACAGAATAGAGCCCACAGATCTTAACATAATGACAGCTCTAGATATAGAGGAAAACAAGAGAGACACCTTTGAACAGTGTGCTGAAACAAAAAACCAGAGTGAACAAAGCCAAGACTGCAAACAACAAATTACCCATCACTCTGAACTCCATGAAAATCCTGAAGAACTAGACACAACACAACATGGTGCAGACCTCATAATGCAACATAATAGTGAACATGGAATTAGGGATGAAGATGATGTCAATCCTACAAACAATCCCTTATGGTGCATGAATTTTTATGGGTCTTGCACTAAAAAGAATGCAGGAGCTGAGGTATGGTTGTACAATGTTGAAAACATTCATACTAAGAGCCATGCCTTCAAGCTAGACTTTAAGTGCACAAACAACGTTGCAGAGTATGAGGCTCTCATCCTAGGATTGCATCTATTGAAAAAACTAGGAGCTAAGAGGATAGTTGTCCAAGGGGACTCAAAATTAGTCATCAAACAGCTAAATGGAGAGTATACTACAAAGCATCCTAGATTAAGGGCATACAGAAATAATGCCATGGATTTTCTGAAAACATTTGTAGAGTATGAGCTTGTGTTTGTTCCTAGGAATCAAAACATAATTGCAAATGGATTGGCCTGCGCTGCTAGTTCATATCAGAAACCAGCTAGTGAAAAACAGATCAGTATTCAAAAAATATATAGATCTGCAGTGCCAGATAATGAAAAATATTGGCAGGTTTTTGAGGGTGACAAACAGATAGAAGATTTCTTGCTCTGCAGGAATGAATTTGAATTACCTAATTCAGATTCTAAATCTGATGAAAGTTGTTCAGATAAAGAGCCCCCTGATGAAGAAAAACCATCCCCCAACGCAGAAATAAACATGTTGACCAAATAATTTGAAAAACAAACTGAATAATACATGAAAACAGATAAAGAAGACATTGAGGTGCTGCAGTCCAAAGATAAAGGCATACCTAGAGGATTAGCACCCTTAGAGGACCTTTTTTATTTTAATGATGTGGCAAAGAAACCCACTATAGAACACACTAAATTAGATGTCGAAGAATGCAATATAGGCGGCAAGGATAAGCCTAAAATGATTAAATTATCTAAGTCTTTTCCTGCCCATATCAAACAAAAATACATTGATCTATTCAAAGAATTTGTTGATGTGTTTTCTTGGAGTTATGAGGACTTAAAAGCCTATGACACAGAGATTATCCAGCATAAAATCCCCTTGAAAGAAAACCAGAAACCCTTTAGGAAAAAACTGTGTAGAATCAACCCAGTACAACTGCCTCTAGTGGAAAAGGAAATCAAGAAAATGTATGAGGCAGGAATCATAGTTCCTGTGAGGTTTTTTGATTGGGTATCCAACCTTGTAGCTGTGAGGAAAAAGACAGGAGAAATAAAATTGTGCATTGATTTTAGAAATTTAAACAGATCTTCCTTAAAAGACAATTACCCTTTACCCAAAATGGAACACATCCTACAAAAGGTAGTTGGCTCAAAAAGGAATTCTATGTTAGATGGTTTTTCAGGGTATAACCAAGTCTTAGTACTCCCATAAGATCAACTTAAGACAGCCTTCACAACTCCTTGGGGCACTTTTATGTATCTGAAAAATGCCTTTTGGACTAATGAATGTTGGGGCCACTTTCCATAGGGCCATGGACATTGCATTTTCAAAGGAAATAGGGCATATCATTGTAATTTACCTTGATGACATAACAGTTTACTCCAAAACTGATGAAGAGAAGCTCAAACATTTGAGAAATGCAGAAGGTATGGGATATCTTTAAATCCCAAAAATACAGTGTTTGGCCTACAAGAAGGTAAACTTCTCGTCCATATTATATCAGAAAATGGGATTAAAATAGATCCAAAAAGAGTTGAGGGAATATTACAGATTAGCCACCCAAGGAACATAAAATAATTGCAGCCCTTCATTGGGAAGATTAACTTCTTAAGGAGGTTTATTCCCAACTTAGCAAAGCTCCTTAGAAACATGTCTAATATGCTCAAGAAAGAAGTGGGATTTAAGTGGACTGCAGAAGCCAAAAGGTCCTTTTAATTGGTAAAACATGCACTCACCCAAGCACCAGTTCTAATCAGCCCAGATTTCACAAAAGATTTCCTCATTTTCTCTTTTGAATCAGAGCATACTATGGCTACTTTCCTATTGCAGAAAAATCCAAAGAAACAAGAACAGCCAATAGCATTTTTTAGCAAGGCACTAAGAGATGCACCCTTGAAATACAATATCATGGAAAAACAGGACTATGCCTTGGTAAAGGCCTTAAAAGACTTCAGGGTGTATATTCTGCATTCTCACATAATTGCTTATGTGCCTAGCATAGTGGTAAAAGATATCTTGTCACAAGATCCAGGCGGAAAAAGAGGTAAGTGGATTGCAGTAATACTAGAGTATGATTTGGAAATCAAACCCACAAAACTCATTAAAGGTCAAGGATTAGCTCAATTAATGGTTGAATCTAATCTACAAGCCCTTGACATTAACATGGTAGATGCCTTGGATGAACATGAAGGATTGCCTGCTCCCACTGTTGAAGAGCGGTTCCAAAACTCACCTTGGTATGCTAACATCTTGTATGTGCTTATAAATCTTAATGCTCCTCCTGATTTATCAAAGACTAAGGCAAGGTTTTTAAAGTTGAAAGCTAGGAATTATTGCATTTTAAAAGAATGTTTATATTGGAAAAATGCCAATGGTTTATTGCTTAAATGTTTGCCTGAAGTTAATGCAGAGAGGATCAAGCATGAATTCCATGAAGGAGAGTGTGGCGGTCATATCTACTGGAAAACCACAGCCAATAAGATACTTAGAGCTGGATATTACTGGCCCACCCTCTTCCAAGATGTCCATAAAATGATAATTGCCTGCCACAAGTGCCAAATTTTTTAGGGAAAAATAAAACTCCTCCCTTTACCATTACAACCCATCACTGTTGAAGCTCCTTTTCAACAGTGGGGCCTAGATTTTATAGGATAAATCCATCCTGCTTCATCTGCCCAACACAAATGGATTCTCACAGCCACTGACTATTTCACAAAATGGATAGAGGCCATCCCTTCTAGGAATGCCACAGATTCTATTATCATAAAATTCCTTGAAGACCATATCCTATCTAGATTTGGCTGCCCTAGGAAGATTATCATTGATAATGCTACTGCTTTTGGCTCCAAAAAAATGATTGATTTTTGTCACAGGTATCAGATTACTCTTGGTCATTCTACTGCTTATTACCCTCAGGGTAATGGGCTAGCAGAATCATCAAATATAAGTTTGGTGACCATCATCAAGAAGCTGCTTGAAGAGAATAAAAAATCATGGCATAACAAGTTGGTGCATGCTCTATGGGCTGACAGATTAACAAATAAATCCATTGGAATGTCCCCATATCAGTTAGTCTATGGAGCAGATGCAGTGTTCCCTACCAGCCTAGGGGTACCAGTGATAAAATTAGTCCAAGAAATAAAGTCAGAAGAGGACAGCATGGTAAGGAGGATCAATCAAACAATACATCTCCAATAGACAAGGGAAGAGGTCTACAACAGAGCTCAAAAAGTGCAAGCGAACATTAAAAAATTGTTTGACAAAAGAAAAAAAGCTTGTGATTTCAAAATTGGAGACAAGGTACTCAAGTGGGACTCCAGAAGAGAGGATAAGGGTAAGCATGGCAAATTTTACAGTTTGTGGCAAGGTCCTTACATTATTCAGTCCACCATCGGTCCAAATGCATTCTTCCTGCAAGAGTTAGATGGTACATATCTGTTTGGGGGTCCTGTCAATGGCAGGATGCTCAAACATTATTACTGCTAAAATTCAAAGTTTAAAGTTCTCACTTCCATTGTAAATACCATTTCTTCGTTCATTTTCACAAAAAAGAAAAAATACAAAAAAAGAGAAAGAAAAGGTTTAGACAAGCTCAAAACTTGAACCTCTGAAGTTCCAAAGAATGGCTCAAATTAGCCCAAAACCTGAGCCAAAGAAAGTGAAAAGTTGGTTCTAATATGCTCAGAACCTGGACCAGCAAAGAAAGAAGAAGAATCAGCTCTAACAAACTCAAAGTCTGAGTCACAAAACAAAGAAGATGGATCAGCTCTAACAAGCCCAAAACCAGAGCTGAAAATGAAGAATAAAAAGTGACTCTAACAAGCTCAAAATCTGAGTCACAAGAGAAAGAAGGATGCTCTAAAGTTTCACAATTTCAAGCCTTCACAATTTTGGTTCCAATTTCCTACAAATTTCAGTTCATGTGTAGCTCTCTTTACACCATGGACCCACAGCAAACCAGACAGTCTAATCTTGTTTTGACTGTTTTTAAACTTCTATTTTAGAATGTAGAGAAAGAAATATGCTAGATAGTTTAATCCTAGCAGATATTAGTATAGGTAGAGAAGCTATGAAGCCAACTGTCTAATCTGGTCTCATGGAGGAATAAGGGTAGAATTAGATTAGTGTTTTTTGCTTTCAATAAAAAAAAAATGATGAAGAAGGTCTGCAAGTCTAAATGCACCTAGAAGAAAAAATGTTAGGACAATAGGATGGGTAGGTAGATTGTTTGGGAGAATATTACTGCTGATATGATATTTTCATGATTTGTAATAGCTGATCAAAGAAGAAAGGGATGGTCAAATATCAGGCATCTGGCCTACTTCCAAAAAAATAAATCTGCAGTTCTTGACACCTTCAAGAAGATGCCATCCCCATGTGGAGCCACTGTTGGCCACCTATAAAATTTTGGCATAGCAAACAGGTGGCTAAATGGTTTCTAAGTCTTCAAGAGGAAATTTTTCCTTGAAAACCTATCACTCTTGAAAGCCTTCATTTGTTTTTTCCTCTGAAGCAATCCTCAATGTTGTATCCATCAAAAAGCCTCACTGTTTGTGAAAGAAAAAGCTTCAAAAAAGGCCTCCATTTGCCCTATTTCATCCCCTCCAAACCCCTCATTTCACATCCTCGTTCCCTCATAAAATCCCTCAAAATCTCCCCATTTGACCTTCTAACCCTCTCAAAACCCTGTTTAAACCTCATATTATGCCTGGTCTGGTTTAAAAATCCCCTTTTCCCCTTACCGAAACCCTTCATTTAGCCTTGAAAAGCACTAAATTTGGCCTAAAATGCCCTATTTTACACCATAACAATCTTATAGCCCCCGGGTGCTTATGTGGCTTAGCCTTGTTTCTCATATAACCCCCAGCCCGCAACCGGGTGCTAAAAAGGCCAAAAATCCGCTGAAAAACTCCAAAAACCCTTTGAAAAGGCCTATAAAGCATTTTTTCCGCTCCATTGAAAGTTAAGCCCCCGCGGGCTTATTCTTCTCAGCCCCCTTCCATGGAACCAAAACACGGTGATCAGGCGCTTAAAAGGCCAAAAGAACCCATGCAGAACACCTTTTTCCCTTGTTTTATTCATCCCTGACTGTTAATGGTTTGGGTCAACGTGCACCGTTGATCTCCACAGATCGACGAATTTCAAACAATCGGGCGCCTTCCATATTCATATCCCCCCTCGCTTTCATTTCCGATAACCCGCCGCTTCCATAGATCCCAACCATCCATACTATAGATCCGACGGCCAGGATCCATTTCTGCCAACCATATAGCATTTCCCCCTTTGAAAAACTTTCCGCCCTGACAGTAGATCACAACCGTCCAAACCCGAAGATCTACGGTCCATAATGAACCCGATGATTTAAACCCCACCCCGTGCATATCTCCCCATCAGGTTTTCTCTGTACCGTCAGATCAAAACCATCAGATCCGACGGCTGAGAATGAGTTTTGCGCAAAATAAGTGTCCGAACGATAATGATTTGAAATCGCGCGATACAAGTGGTTTTGTATCGCCACGTGGTGCGCGATGAGTGGAATCGCGCAACTTTTGTTAAAACCACTTACTGCTCCCAACGTCGCACGAATACCACCATGGTTTTCCGCTTACCACCTGTTGCATTGAGTTTTCAAGGTTGATCGTGGTCGTTGATCAAACTAATCTAGCGGCCCAGATTTTTTTTCGCCTCCGCCCTTTCTCCATTCACTTATGCCCCCGAGCAATTCCCTCCACCAATCTCCATCATCCATCAATCTGAATCAACGGCTCACGTTTAATATTACCTCCATTCATCGTTCGTCCGCCTGACCTTCCCAATGATCTTGCCGACGAACCTCCACCGTTGATCATCGTTAACTTTATTTGATCCAACGGCCACGACATGACCCCATCTCCTAGTTCGTTCAGCCCTCCAAACATTTCATCAATGAATCTGGACCGTAGATTACCACTGTTAGATCTAATCTAATGGTCCAGAAACCGCCTCACCCCAGACCTTCATCAGACCATTTTTCTCCATTTCATCATGGTTTTCCATCGTTTCTTCGTTGCTACCATTGTTTTTCATCGCTTCTTTCCATACTCCACAATCCTCCAAAGCAGCCTACCCCACTCCCGCATGGATTTCTTAATGTATTTATCATGTTTTTACAGGTTTTAAAGCGGCGCGAATCCACTTTGTTACACAGTCACAGACAGGGTTTATCAGAGCGCATGGAAGGTATTTTCAAAGCCAGAAATCGCAGAGGAGAGTGCCTGAGAAGGTTTAGAACGTGGTTTTCATTAAAGATCAATGTCAAACCCTGATCTAAACCCCCCTACGCCATTAAACCTGCACAGGCACCAAAAACAGTCAACAGAAGCGGCAAAGAGTATCAGTGACAGTCTAAAGGGATTAAAAGCATGTTATTGAAGATTAAGGACATAATCCAGTGATTAAAGGAGATAAAGGCAGTATGAAGACCTGAAGACAAAGATTAAGCCTAATCACACCTAAAACACGAGGATAAAGTAAATTAAAGGTGTTTTAAGGTAAAGACAAAAATCTATCAGTCCAAGAAGCCTCCACCGCCACATCAGAGGCCAATTGAACCCTCTCCAGCACCAAAATCCAACCCTCTCCGGCTACCAAAAGCCACCTGCAGCCTCACAGAAATCAAATAAGGCCTAGTTATTGCAAGAACAAGAGATATTTGCCTAAAGACAGTTGAACAGTTAATACAATTCAAAAGAACTTATTACTAATTGTCAGCCAAGTTATTTTAGAGATAAAAAACAGCCCAGAAGTCAATATTTTCGTCCATTAAGCCTCAAAAATCAAAAACAGAGTTATGGAGCAGAGTTATAGGTTGAATGCATTCCTGCCTTATGCCTTGCATGGTTTTCAAGGCCAATAATTGCATTGATTATGTAATTAATGAAACTTGACCCCTAGAAACTCTCCCACTTCCTGATTTTCTTATAAATTCTCCTTGAGGAGCACATTGTAATGGTTGGTCTCTGGATACCTATTGCATGTAATAGTTTTCTGAAGTTGTTGAAACATTATTTGTAATTGAAGATACCTAAGTTGAAATGAGAAGTTGGAAGTTGTAGAGACCCACCGGGCTTGATGATTGTAACTGGTTTGAACATCAAATACTAGCTGATTTATGGGATCCTGGTCTATGTCAATGGTGATGTGTTTTCTTACTGTTAATTGTTATTTTTCTTTGTGTTTTCATTCTCTCCACTTTCTCTGATAAAGAACAGAAAATACAGAGCTAGGAATTACTCTTAACAGTACCCTACTCCAACTGATAAGCTTTATTTCTATGTTTTCCTCCTTTGAAAGTTTCCCTTTCCCATTGAATATGCTGAAAGCAGGATAGGTTCAAAGCGCTTACTTGATTTTAAGCTATTCTAAGTGTTTTAAATGTTTTCTATTGAAATTACATCAATACAGGCTAGTTTCAAAGTGCTTACCTAATCTTAGATTACTTTTATGTTTTTTCCTTAAGTGCATGCCAAAGCAGGATAGTTTCAAAGTACTTACTTGATCTTAGGCTGCTCTTTGTTCTTCATTTTTTTTTTCTCCATTTCCCATTTTGTTTCATTCCATCAAGTCAACTAAAAAGAGATCCCTTGACATAGATGACTTGCCCCATGGACCACTCTTGAACCTTGTTGTCCAATTAAATCCTCTTATGACTCCATAGCCCAATGGATTGAAGCTGCTTTTTGCCTATCTTATCAGTTGAATCATCTCTTCACTTGCATACACCTTCACCCTTCATTTAAACTGCCTTCACCTTCATCATTTTTGTACCCAACCAAAACAAAAAACCAAACAAAACCCATGCTCTTCATAACTAGCCTAATATCACATTCCAAGCCTTAAAGATCACATCTTTAAACACACTTATAGAGAAATCCCTCTCTGGATTCAGGAGGGCTAGATCCTAGAATTCCAAAGTGGTTCATATGTAGGCTCTGCAGTTTGTATTTTCCAAACTTGCAAATTACAGAGACCTAACACCTGACTCAATGTCAATATTGGTAAGTCTTATGAAGGCATCTTCCCTGATGGGTTGCTTTCCTCTCCCACCGCCTGAGGTTCCACATACGGTCGCAATGATATCCACCACTTTGGATGGCTCTATCGATCCATGGAACCTACTGACACCTTCAGACATTGATTCCTACGGAGATCATATCCACTCTCACCAGCCCAGTTGGCTTATCAAACCATCCAAATTACATATGAACCCTCCACAGCTTTGGTTTTGACCAATGGTACAAACCTCCCACCCATCACGGTTCTTTCTAAATATCTTCTCAATGAAGTCCTACCTACGGTCGAATCTATTCAAGAGGTCATGTCTCTAGAAGAACGACCTTGGGGAGAGTTCCACCAAAGTGCTTCGATGTTCGATTCGGACGCGATAACTACTCAAATCCCATCTTTTGACCCACCCAAGATCGTTCCCTCCGTTTACATGAATGTTCAAACTATCGATTCGGAAGGGAACATGGGAAATCATTCTAAGACTATGCTCATTGATATCTCGGTCAAAACGGGTATCGTGTAAAACATTCACATTGGCAATCCCGAGGAAATTGCACTCTTCACATCCCTTTTTAAAAAGTTTCGCGATGTGTTTGCTTGGTATTACGACGAAATTCCCAGCATAGATCCGTCTATAGTCGAGCATGAAATCAAAGTTTATGACAATGCCAAACATGTTCGGAAAAGATTCTGACCTATCCACCCGCGCAAAGCAGACGTCATTAATACTGAAGTCGAAAAAATTTTAAACCTTGGTTTCATCTACCCCGTTCCTTTAATGGAATGGGTTTCCAATCCGGTTCCTGTAGAAAAAAAACAAGGCACCATCCAGATCTGTGTTGAATATCGCGATTTGAATGCTGCTTGTCCAAAATACAATTATCCTACGTCGTTCGTATATCAGATCCTTGATGATTGCGTTGGATGTGAATCTTTTTCCTTTATGGATGGTTTCTCGAGATATAACCAGATTGCGATTAGAAAATATGACCAGCATAAAACCGCCTTCATCTGTCCTTGGGGCACATTTTCATATCGTAAACTCCCATTCGGCCTGAAGAATGAGGGAGAAACTTTTCAAAGGGCTATGGACTACGCCTTTCACGACATTAGACTTATTGTACAGGCTTACTTGGATGACCTCCCGACTCATTCCAAGAAGCGAGCCCATCACCTCGCGCATCTGAAACAAATCTTCGCTCGTTGTAGGTTCTACAATATACATCTAAATCCACATAAGTGCATATTTTTTGTCGAGTCTGGACACCTTCTAGGATTTATTGTCTCCAATCATGGGATTAGGGTTGATCCCGGTAAGGTTAAGGCAATCATTGAATTACCCGCACCACAATCCATTCTGCAACTCCAACGTTTGCAAGGGAAGGCAAAATTTTTACGTTGTTTCATAGTAAACTATGCCGAGATGACGAAAGGCTTATGCATTTATTAAAGAAAGGAACACTATATTTGTGGGATGACGAAGCTCAACTGTCGTTTGATGCCTTGAAACAAGCACTCATTTCTGCCCCACTTCTTAGTGCCCCCAACTACTCACGCAACATTCTCCTCTACCTGGTAGCCTCACCATCCTCACTTGGAATAGTCCTGGTTCAAGTTCATGATGACGAGAGTGAACATGTGATATATTAATTGTCAAAAGATCTTATCGGACCCAAACTACGATATTCACATGTGGTGAAACTCTCTCTCGTGGTGGTCTTCGTTGTCACCCAACTCTGACACTATATATTACTGCGGCAAACTACCATCATTGCTTTGGATAATCCCATGTGACACATTTTGACTCGACAAGTTATTGGAGGAAAATATTCCAAATGGATTGTAATCCTCCAACAATTTGACTTTGTGTTCACTGTTGCCAAAGCAAATAAATCTCTAGTCTTTGCCAAATTACTGTCGGACCTTCCCATAATCGACCTGGAGGATGTAGATCATGATCCATTTCCTGATGAATCCATCTACTTAGTTGATTCTTCTGATCCTTGGTATGGAGACATTTTGGTCTACCTCCAAACTCAACGCTTCTGCCCAACTCTCATGTCCGACGAACGTTGTCGTATTCGCCACCAAGTGAAACACTATCTTGTGCTAAATGATACTCTATATCATTGTGGTGTCGATACTATTCTTCAGTGTTGTCTCACTTTTAACGAGGCAGAACGTGTTTTAAATGAATTCCATGCGGGGGCATGCGGCGGTCATCTTTCTGGCATAGCTACTACCCAAAAAATCTTACGTGCAGGACATTATTGGCCCACTTTATTTAAATACTTCATCACAGTGGTCCAGAAGTGCCATCCATGTCAAATTTTCACGAATAAAATGCGCGCCCACCATGCCCCTCTCCATCCGGTTGTCTCTATTGGCCATTTCGCTAAATTGGGAATTAACTTCCTTACATGCAACCCTACTTCTGTGGATGGACACAACTACATTGTAGTTGCAGTCAACTACTTCACAAAATGGGCCAAAGCCATTCCCACTTTTAGGGCCGATGAAGAAATCGCTACTCTATTCTTGTTTAATCAGTTTATCTGTCATTTAGGTGTACCCCTCTCAATCATCACGGATCATGGATCACATTTTCAGAACCATGTGATGATAGAATTAACTTCCATTCTAGGTTTTCGACAAAATCAGTCTTCGTCCTACTATCCGCAAGTAAATGGTCAAGTCGAATCCGTAAATGGCGTCCTCAAAACCATGATTCATCAGTTAGTCGGCAATCATAAAACCACATGGCATCAGAAGTTATATTCCGCGTTATGGGCATACCGCACGTCAGTCAAAACTGCTACAGGCTTCATGCCATTCCAACTTGCATTCGGCCTGGAAGCAGTACTCCAAATCGAGTGTGAGATTCCATCACTCAAGCTCGATGTTGAACTCCTACCTGGAACCACTACCATAGAAGAGCGCTTGCTCTCGCTCGATCACTTGGATGAAACTCATCGAGATGCCACACTGGCACTCGAAGCTCACTAGCGTCAAGTCAAAGCTCAATATGAAAAATCTGTCAATCCTCGTTCTTTCCAAGAAGGTGATATCATTCTACTCTATGATCAGAGACACGACCTCTTGGGAGGAGGAACACTTCAACCATTATGGCTTGGTCCTTACATAGTCACCAAAGTCCTCTCAAAAGGAGCTTATGAACTTCAGGACTATAATGGAATTCCACTCATGGAGCCCCGCAACAAGCTCTATCTGAAGAAGTATTTCACCTAGTTCTCCACTAGGCATATGCTTTGTAATTTTATGTATATCATTTTTTCCTTTGTTTTGATGTCTCTGGATATTTTGGGTTTTTGAGTGTTTTTTCTCATACAAACTCTTTTCTTTTACGCATATTCCTTTGTTATCCTTATCATACGTTGGATATTCGGATGGTGCTAGTCGTCATACTAGGCACATTGTGTCAGCTTCTGAGGTCCTCTACACACTTGAGTTGGAAATCCTTGGTTCCAGGGGAATATTCCTGGGCGATGCCACCAACAACATTGCTAAGTACATGTCGGTGATACAAATCCTCACGGAAGCTGCATCTCGTGGCATCTCCAATATGGTGGTCAAGTTAGATTCCCAACTCGTAGTTATGCAGTTAAACAATCATTATCGCGTCTGTCATCCAATCTTGTTACATTATTTCTTAAGGGTATGACTTCTAGAACGTCACTTTCAAACCATTTCGTTTGAGAAAATTCCTAGAGAATTTAATGCATTAGTTGATTCATTGGAAAATTATGTGTTATATTGGCATTTGTCACATTTGTTATATAAAGAGTTATATATGAGTATATATTTTTTAGCATAGAAAATACATAAACATTAAAAAACACATGAAAACAAAACCGCAAAAATATATACATATATATACATCTATATATATATATATATATATATATATATATATATATATATATGTCGTGTCCAGTTAGGTTACATCAAAAAACTTCTCAAAACTTGGGTGTTTTAAGAAAAATTGGCTTCACTAAGCCTCACTATGACATTTACACATCTATCCAATCCTCCTACTAAGCATGCTGCTCAAAATAGCAGACAATTTCTCTAGCTATCCTCCTCAAAGGCACCAAGTATCTCTTCGGCACACCCACTGTATGTCACTGTAGACGAATCGGGATCTCTCTCATGGGAAGAGGCGGCACACCCATACTTAAACCCTCCAAGTTTCTAATAAGCTCATGAAAAATCTGTGTGTCATCACCCTCTTCAGTGGCTATTGCAGCCTCTGCTGCTGTGCCAGCCCCAGGTAGCTGCATTCCTCGCCTTGCATAGCGATGGGCTCCGGTTGGACGAACAAGTGCCACATCTGTGTCAAGAAACAAGTTTCATGTCAAAAAACATTTTTACCCATTAAACAAAAAAATTGCAAAAACATTCAAAAGATGCAAAAATACTTCAAACTGCATTGGTCAACATCTTTCTTACCATCTAGGTCCCACTGAGTGCCCGGGGACAATACCAACTCTGGATCTCCTGTATAGTTCATCCCTGCATAGGGATAATCTTCAATCATTATGATCTGGTCTTCAAGCCACTTGAAGAATCCATCATTAAAATAATGACGGATTGGATCCTCTCTAGTCCGCGGTATCAAAGTTTCCCAACGAGCCTGTCTTGGCTCCCGTGGTCCCAATGCATACGTGATCATTCTCGGCCTCATGACCGGCACTCGCTCTAGTATGCAAGACACGATCAGTGTGCCATACCCAAACTCTCTTTGGGTCTGGGTCTTACATGTTGTTAACTCTGCACGAACTCAGCGGACAACACCTTCACACCATTCAAACACCTGAGGCTGCATACAATCCAATGCTAACAATACCTGGGCCTTGGTGGCCATGTGCTGACTCTTGGCCCCAGCCAAGCGAACTATCATCCACAAGAGAGACCTCAACAGTCTCGTTGCCACCCGTGAAATAGGCACCTGGTTACTTACTGCCACAGTATTGTTTATGTAGTGAGTATGGAACAAATCAGCAGTAGTACGAGGATCAGCCTTGGAACCTGTCAGATTGGGCCTCGGTCCTCTGCATGACAGGCCAATCAAAAAGTAAATATCATCTTTCTCAATTGAGAGTTCATTACCCCCGATATGAAAGAAATGTTGGCGGTCATCCCACTGCTGGATTATCCATCTTAGAAGGTCTTCCTACCCTCTCATCAGCTCTAAACAAGCATAATTCAGCAATCTTTATCTACGGAGAACTAGCAACGTAGCTTCATTAGTAACCATTTCACGTTCTTCCTACTCATGCTCTCTTTAGCGCCAAATGCTCATGGTAAATAGCTTCACACATGCACAAGCAACATTTTCAATGGATTACTTTTTGGCTGAACACTTTAGAATGATGGAAAACAAGTTCTTAAATCAACTTTACCGGCTAACGCGGGCTATAGTGCCAAACAATGCGTGCTAATGCTATGTATCTTCTCGGGAAGTGTGTTTAACGCGGGCACAACACTAAGCACCCGCGTTAGCCGCTTAAATTTTTTAGGGCTTGCTAAAATCGATATTTCTAGCCAGCAAAAAGAACTAAAAACATAAAGAAATGCTAGGGGAAGGTTCAAGCACTTACATAGATCTCGCGGAATGAATAATATTTTCCTGATTCGTCCACAATCGACAGCTGAAATTTCACCACTTTTTTACTCCAGATCTCTATCATAGCACTTAACAGACTGAAAATGAAGGTTTGTTGCCTTCTTATAGCCATTCTGGAGGTAAGACTCACTCAGCTAGTCTAATAAAAATTGGTAAATTCATGCTACACTTTGTCGCAACTATTGGTTTTCATATGTTACTGATGCTCTGATGGGTTGTCAATGTTTCTATGCAGATCTGACCATGTTCGACCCAGTTTCGAGCTTTCTTTTTAGGGACTTTTTCTAGCTCGTAAAACTGAAAAACCTTGAGTTGCCTTCGTCGAGCTCATTAAACTACCACTACAAAGGAATATGAGCCATTCTTTTTATATTTCTCAAAGCTCTTTAAACAGAAAAATTAACCGAGTTTTTCTCCGTCTGACTCGTTAAAATTTCACGGAGAGCACCGAGTTTTTCCTTGTTGGACTCGTTAAAATTTCACAAAGAAAATTGAGTTTACTATGTCTCCTTTTACTCATAACAAAATGAGGTAGATTTCCATCGAACATAGATTTATCACTTTTCCGGATTCAATGGACTAACTCACAGAAAATGAACTATTTCAGGCTTACTATTCTCCCTTCATCGCGCTCGGTTATCAAACATGAAAAAGGTACCCCCTGGAGTTATCTTTTACGATGTTTTTCAGACTCTCTAAATATGAAAAAATCATCGATTTTACCCGTCTGGACTCATTAAACCTATTCAGACGGGGGAAAAAATTGGACAACATGGATACTTCTTCTATTACATTTTCAAAAGGTCGATTTGGCAGCACAAAATCTTGAACATGGCACTTCCCAGAAAACTCTTTCACATTTAGCTGAACCCTACCATATATGAGTTTAGCCTTCATCTCCTAGTGTTCCTGCATTGGTGAATCCTAATACTCTTTGGTGTTCATTAAGCCTAAGCTGCCTAGTACCTTGTTAAAGTGCCTTCTATTGTTCAAGAGGATCTCGCTATCTACTGCTCCTTGTATCAACCAAAGCCATCATATACCAGAACCTATTTGTTGTCAGTTATTCCCACTTGCTCTTGATTATTTCCATCAAACAAAATCATCTTTTCTCATTTCGTTTCAACTAATGTAGGACGCCTCAGTGCCTACCTTTTGACAGATCTCTTCCTATCGACTTCAACATCTTATCTAGGAAATTGATCTAGAAACACGTCAGTACCTAGATACTTGCAGACATCAGTGGCAGGTCATCTTTTGTTTAGTTGGGGGTTCTAAATATTAGCTCCCGATCGAATGATTCTATGAGTGTCCGACATCAACTCCTTTTTATTCACACTCGCTAGATTGTACTATGCATCTTGGGGACCATCATCATTATCGGTGGCCACCCTCGCATCTGTTAATAGTTTTTGTTATTTACTGGTAATTAGACGATTTCTTGCATTTTTTACTACAGCTCCTTCATTCACATGTATGGAAATATGCAGTTTAGTGAAGCAGCGACCAAGACCTTGGGTTGAGGGTTACACCATTACAACTGTGTTTTCTCTCCCAAGTTGCGACATTGCTTTTGGAGACAGCTTTTCCATTTGATCCTATTATGACAAACACTTTCATGTTATGCTTATCAATGGACATACTATTCATATCTCTACTCTAAATAAATCATGTTGATTAGCTACTGAGCATGGGAATACCTGACTCAAGACGGATATTATATTTTCTGACATGTATTGTTATTTCAAGTTTTCTTCAGTCCTCCAATTCCTCTCATTCTACTACACTTGTTATAAATTATTTCGGCGATCATCTTCATCTCTGACCTCACACTTTAGGGGGCATATGTTACAGGACAAATGACCTCCTCATCAGCTCAAAGGAGAAGGTAACATGGAAGGAAGAAAACGACCTAAACAAGACCAACTTTTTCCAAGGTAACGCACCCCAGAAACAGCTAGGGAGCATTATAACGCACATGAGCCATGCAAAGGGAGCGTTAATGCCTAGGGCAACGCTCTACCTTGCCCAAGGTGTAGCGTTAACCGTTTTTAAGTGTGAAAAGGGAAATATCTTGATGAAATCTGACTGGCATTTTCAGCTTTCTCTCAAAAGGGAATCAGTTCCAAATAGAAACTAAATGGCACAGACCTTTTATTAGGCATTGCCAAACATAACTGAACTCCTATGGAAGGCAAAAGCGAGGGAAAGCAAGGACACATCTAGATCTCTCCCGATTTGAATAGGTTGAAATATTTGGCAAGGTTTGTCCTCTCCATCTCCTATAAAATAAAGCTATGGGCTCTTGGTCTAAGGTCAAAGGTTTGATTCTTGTGGAGCAGAGTTTCATTTTTGTAGTGTGAGGCTTGAAGATCAGCGAATTTCATTAAGAGTTTTGAGTCACGAAATGGGTATGTATTTACTGTTGAATTCACCATTGTTTTCCATAATTCTTATCTCTTTCATATCCTAATATCCTAATATGCTAGAAATATTAAGGATAATGAAGGAATCATGTGCTGCTATGGTTTAACTAACTTCTATCTTTCTTTATATAGGGAAATGGTAAGGGACTATTTTTGTTCCCTAACGTTGGAACAAAGGAACCCGACAAAACAGAATTAGAACAGGAGAATCTTACCAATGGAGAAAGAAGTGTGTTGGTTACAGCCAGAGTTAAGAATACATGAAGAAGATCAGAGCGGGATATGTCTTAAGTTAGGAATTAGTTACGAATCCCTCAGGATCGGACATCCTGAGGGATCGTATATACTTTTTAATTTTTATCTCCACCTGACTATAAAAGCAAGTGATGATAGAAAGGATGTGGGGAATCTTTGTTATTTTCTAATTTGTAAAACATAATTACAGACTGTTTTTTGGAGAGCATGACTTATTGTATTGTTACTTCAGTTCAATGATTAATACATAATTGAGTTTCTGTTCTCTCGCTGTATTTGAAGTAACGTAGTAATACCTGCTGGTGGCTAAGGGCCCGACCTCTGGTGGAGTTTTGCTGCTTCCTTGTATCATGTTCTGATATTTCCTAGCGCTTAATCGGTTTGATAATTTCTTGTCCGTGTGAATCTATTTTATTTAAGTTGTTCCTCATTTCTTGATTTACATTATGTTCATGTTTTGCATTAATATTGGATTGATTACATTCTTCTTGTGATTCATATTGTTATGCTTTGTGAGATTCCTTAAATAAGCGCATTATATTCTACAAGAGTTTGATTACTGCTTTCGGACTCTCAGAATGATATTACCTTGTCTTGATTGCATTTCACAATAGATTTAATAGAATTTAGATTTAATCAGCTAAAGTAGAGGTGATTTATTGCTACTGTGCTCTCAGCTGATGATATTGTTATCTGGATTGATGTAAGCTTTGATTTCAATAGAAGACCGCACTTTGATGTTTCTTTAATAATTTCCATTAGAGTCTGACAGATATTCTCATTTACATTTGTGTTAAGATCTATGCTACAAACCATTACTCTTTAAATAATAGTAGCCACATACTGTGTACACTCTCAAAAGTAGAGGACTTACCCAGATTGATGATTAATGTGAGATAACTAGGAGTTTTAAGAAACACCTTTTATCAGTCAACATTTTGGCGCTGTTTCCGGGGAGAGTGTAGCCATTTAGAAAGAGTGATGCATATTTGATTTTTTTCTGCTAAGGAAGAACTGGGTATTAAAAACGGAAGGTAAGAACCTGCGTAACGAACGAGGAACATGCTCATTCATCTACCTGCTTTATAGCAGAATTGCGTAGAATTATAAGGTAGGAATGTATGCTTGTATTTCTTTTGAATGACTAGAAGATCTAAACAAAACAAAATTCCTCCTCCTAGACTTGAAAAACCTAAGGGACCGGTGACCCTTTGGCGAACAACCTTTATTGATGAAATCATAAGAAAATATGAGTCTCAGCCATCTGTAGGACCCTGAATTGTTGCTACCAGACATTCTATTGACTTCCTTCAAGCCACATGATCACCATCTGTAACTAACGCTAAGATTCATGGTGAAACTGAAGGGATAGAACAAAGTTTTTAGGATACTGAAAATTTACAAACAAGCCCTTCACAAGAATGAAATTCTAACAACCTCCGTGAAGGAGAGGGAGAAACAGGTGATTTCGAAATTTATCTGTCAGAACTGAGATTTCCTGAAGAAGTAAATGAGCAGAGTTTCCTAGACATTGATAATTTACAAGACGACCCTTTACAAGAAGGAAATTCTAGTACTCTCCGTGAAGGAGAAGGAGAAATAAGTAATCTTGAAATTGAACCATCAGAACCTGGATCTCCCGAAATAATAGTTGAACAGAGGACACCCAGTATTCCAGATCAAGGTAGTAATATTAGGATTATTCCAGCCTCTCCTAGACATCCTAGGAAAAACCTGCCAACTCCGGAGATCCCTGAAGGATATTGGCATATTTTTTATCAAATGGCTCAGAACCAGCGAGCTCAAACTTCTACATTACAATATCCTATCGTTGACACAGCTGTCAACGCTCCCATGAAAGCTATTCCATTGCAAAATATCCCTACTTTACATGGGCTAACTTCAGAATATCCTAATGCATTTCTTTTTGAGTTTGATGTCTTATGTATAGGATATGATTACACTACCGACCCCCAAAAGTTGAAGCTATTCCCATCTACTTTGAAGGGAGCAGCTCTGCGTTGGTTCATGGGACTTGGTGGAGGTACCATTAATGATTGGGACCAAATGAAAGCATCTTTTCTTAAGAAATATCAATATTATTGCCGAACGAGAGAATTAAAAGATGAAATTTTTCAGATGGTAGCCAAACCCAGCGAGACCTTGGAAGAATATGTAGAACATTTTAAATATAATTTGCAAAGATCCCCTTATAAAAATCTACCTGATAATGTTCTGAAAACTACGTTAATTAGAGGTATGAAGGATCAATGGGTGGAAACATTAAATATAATGGGCAAAGGTGATATTTATCAAGAAAATTATAACGATATTGTGGATTTGTGCATTAAATGTTCTAGGGGAAATTCAAGACTCAAACCAACTGGACGAGAGGTGAACTCTAGAGATAGCAAGGCTTCAGGATAAAGCATTACACGAAGTGAAATCGGAAATTTGTTGGAGGAATTCAAAACCGATATCCTGGGAACTCTGACAACATAACTAGATGTTATGCAAGGCAAGAAAAAGCAGGCCATAGCAGAGCAAAACTTGGCTATCTTTTGCCCGCGTTGTAGAAAAAAGCACAGTCATAAGGAATTCCCCCTAGATGAAAAAATAACATGCGCCATATGCACCCAAGAACACACCACAGAAAGCTGCCCATCACTCCCAGGATTAAAATCAGTTTTTAAGGAGGTAGAAGAAGCAGCGGAACCAGTGTATCAGTTAAACCAGCGTCGACAATGGCAAGCATGCCAGACAGGTATGCCCACTGATCCATCTTCATTTTTTCCCCTTTCGCAATATAATTCTCAACAATATTCAGGGGGAGCATGGTAGAATCATCCACCTTTCTTGCCACCTCAAGCATTTTTTATGCCACCTTAGCCAAATCAATCAAGTTTAAACAACAATAGTTGGCCAAATCAATCAAATTCAAACAATAATAGTTGGCCGAATTTTCCTTACCCACCACAATTCTGGCAGAATAACCCTTATTCATCCCAATGGTCCCCCTCCACTTCACAAAATTCAAATTGGCAATCAAACTGGAAAAGAGCCACAAACCAGCCTATGGGAACAGGCCCTCTACCTCAACCAACCTTAACGTTGCAACAAAATCCTCAAATGAACATACGACCACAACTCCCAGCTCAACCCCACCCAAACCCAAATAACAGACCAATTCATTCAATACAAATCATAGAAGTTCTAGACCCTGGAACGAAGTTGAGAGAATGTAACGAGCTTAAGTTAAGATCTGGACGTATAATTACTCCAGAGCAGGATAAAGACTTGCAACCTGAATAACTTCTCACAAATAAGTCTCTGGCTGTAGACAACCAACAAATAAAACAGGGGGAAGATACAGTCAGACACAAAAATCCTGAACAAATTATACCCACTTCCCCCCCATTCCCAGAAAGATTGTTGATATCGCATCCAATTGAAACCCCTGACTTTGATCTTCTAGGAGAATTGAAAAATATTTGTATAAAAATCCCCCTCCTCCAGGCTATCCAAGACATTTCAATATATGCTAAAACTATCAAAGAGTTGTGTATAAAGAAGCCTGTGAGGAAATCAAGAATAAATCCCACCGTCCATGTTGTTGGAACTCTGTCTGATTTATTATTAGGCAGAGAAACGCCAATGAAATATGAAGATCCTAGAAACCCCATCGTTACAATCCAGATAAATGGTTGTTATTTTCCCAATGCATTAGTCAATTTAGGAGCAGCCATTAATATTCTCACGACAACAACCTGTCAAAAGCTTGGCATCACAACCTTAGATCCAACCACGACTCTACTGGAATTGGCTGACTGCTCAGTTGTCAAACTAGAGGGGACATTACAGGATGTAATGGTGTCTGTAGATTTTGGGGAATACCCAGCAGATTTCTTTATCATTAATCCCAGAATTCGGCTTGATGGGAATCCCTTAATATTAGGAAGACCTTGGCTAGCAACTGATGATGCTTATATCAGTTGCCGGACAGGCAATATGATAATAACTAGGGGAACAGATGTAAAAAATTTAGCTTTATATCCCCCTGCTCAGCCGAGTCTGACTATTATACAAACCAGGAAACAACCCGCAACATATTTCACAGAAAACATTCTATCACCATTAACTATGGTAGATTCCCTTGAATTTAAAAATCAAACATAAGGTGATGTTATTAATACCTTTATCAATCATCCTACCTCCACATCAAGCTTCAAATGTCACATGATTGAAGCAGTTCTTGATAATGAAATTGAAGAGGATCCCCTCAAAGAAATCAGTGACCACACGATACCAACAACCACTGTTTATCACAGAAAACCTATAGAAATCGATCCAGGGAAAACCCTAAACATTAATAGTAATCTGAGTCATGACCAACAGAAAAAACTTACTCAAGTTCTTTTAAAACGTAAAAAATATTTTGCTTGGGACTACTCATACATGAATGGGATTGATCCCCAGCTATGCATGCACCATATCTACATCGAAAAATATGCAGAAACCATTCGAAAACCTCAGCGAAGATTAAATCCTCATTTAAAATACATTGTTAAAGAAGAACTTCAAAAACTGTTAGATGTTAATTTTATTTATCCCATATCTGACAGTAAATGGGTCTCTCCATTAGTTGTAGTTCCTAAAAAGAATGGGAAATGTTGACTATAGAGAACTCAACAAGGCCACGCAAAAATACCACTTTCCCCTTCCATTTATTGATCAGGTTCTGGATACACTAGCAGGAAAGAAATTTTTCTCTTTCCTAGATGGCTTCAGTGGCTACAATCAAATCCAAATTGCTCCGGAGGACCAGGACAAGACTACCTTTACCTATCCCTGGGGAACATTTGCCTATAGGGTATTACCTTTTGGATTGTGCAATGCACCTGCCACATTTCAAAGAGCCATACTCAGTATTTTCGCAGACCTGATAAATGAAGGATTAGAGGTATACATGGATGATTTTACACCCTATGGAGATGACTTTGACCAAGCATTACAGACATTAGAAAAATTTCTGGAATGGTGTATTGCTACTAGCCTATGTTTAAGTCACGAAAAGTGCCATATGATGATGACAGAAGGCCTAATCTTGGGAAATTACATTTCAGCAGCTGGAATTTAGGTAGATCCGGCAAAGATATAGGTAATTATTTTATTAGCTACTTCTTGCACTCAAACAGAGGTACGTAGTTTTTTAGGATTTGTTGGATATTATCGTAGATTTATCAAGAATTTTTCACAGATTGCTGCACCACTATATGCCTTAACAGGAAACACTGATTTCATATGGATTGAAAAATGTGATACTGCTTTTTCATATTTGAAACAACTCGTATCTACAGCACCAGTACTATGAGGACCAAACTGGGATATACCCTTCCAAATCTCATCAGATGCATCAGATACAGCCATTGGAGCAGTTCTTGGCCAAGAGGAAGAAAAGAAACCATATGCTATATATTACATTAGCAAGAACTTAACTCCTGTTGAGTTAAATTACACAGTAACAGAGAAGGATTTTTTAGCAGTCATTTATGCTATTAACAAATTCAGACACTATATAACTGGAAACCCTGTAATTCTGTATACGGACCACTTTGCCATTAAATATTTAGCTAATAAACCAGTTACGAATGGAAGAGTGACACGTTGGTTGCTTCTTTTGCAGGAATTTGATATAACCATAAGGGATCGACCAGGGAAGGAAAACCTTGTAGCTGATTTCCTTTCCCGAGTACCAAGAACAGATGATGCAATAACAATGGAAGATCAGTTTCCAGATGAACACTTGTTCGTTGTTACCATAAAAACACCATGGTATGCAGATGTGGCAAACTTTTTACTAGTAGGAAAGCTACCTAAACATCTAACATCCATAGAAAGGAAATCCATAGTACAGCGCTGCACTCGGTTCTATTGGATTGGAGGATATCTTTTTCACACAGGGGCTGATATGCACATCCGCAGGTGTATCAGGGAAGATGAAATCTATGACATCTTAAAATCTTGCCATGATGGACCATACAGTGGACATTTTGCAGACCACAGAACTAGACATAAAATCTTACAAATGGGCTATTATTGGCCCACGATCTTTAAGGATGCTAAGAAATTTTTCCAATCCTGCGATAGCTGCAAACGGATGGGCCGCCCTGGCCAATCTGATGAGATGCCCCTGCATCCACAGTTGATTATAGAACCTTTCGAGCATTGGGCACTAGATTTTGTTGGGCCGATTAACCCATCATCCAATCAGAAATCATACATATTGGTTGCAACAGAATATGTGACCAAGTGGGTGGAAGCGGTTGCATTACCTAGGGCCACAGAAGAAACCATAATTTTCTTTTTGAAATTTTTGTACGATATGGGTTACCCAGAGAAGTAATCACTGATGGAGGACCACAATTTGTGGGCCACAAGATTGCTGCTACACTGAAAAATCGCCATGTTATTCACAGGATTACCTCTCCATATCACCCGCAAGCCAAAGGGCAGGTAGAAAGCACCAACAAGGTAATTGAAGCTATCCTAACAAAGACAGTCTCGTCACACAGACGAGATTGGGCTACTCAACTGCCAGAATCCTTGTGGGCATATCATACAACATGGAGGAACACTACTGGATACTCCCCATATCAACTGGTATTTGGTAAGGAGCCTATCTTTTCTATTGAATTTGAGATACAAACGCTAAGGATAGCCCAGGCAATAGGACTAGATTTAACTGAAGCCCAGATTAATCGATTATAGCAGATAAATGAATTAGATGAAATCCGGCTATCAGCTTTTCAGCATGCTGCACTGATCCAACAACAAAGAGCAAAATGGCATGATGCCCTCATCAAGAAAAAAACCTTCCATGAAAGTGATTGGGAACTTTTGTATGATTCTAGGTTCCATGATTTTCCAGGCAAAATTCAAACCAGATGGTTAGGCCCCTATGAGATACAAGAGGTGCATGAAAATGGTACCCTTACATTAAAAACCATTGATGGTTATGGCCACTCTTTTAAAGAAAACAGACATCAAGTACGCCTCTATCACAAACCGCTTAAAAGGGAATCCTTTTGCCAGCAGATACGGGAAGATTCCACAATACAAATTCTTGTTGAGAAGGGTAACCCTTCCATAGCACTAGCCCAGTGAGATGTATTATTTTTTGAATTCTATGCATAAATTTATTTATTTTATTGATTGGATTTGTTTGAAAAATAGTTACTTTTGTTTTTCTTTTGTTGTTCCTGACAAGGAACAGCAAATTTCCTTTACATACATTCACTGTTTCCTAAAAAGAACATTACTTTTTGTATATTTCGTTTTGTTGTTCCCTACAGGGAACAGTTGTTGTTCCCTCTAAGGAATACAAATTTTTTGTATGTATTTCTGTTGTTCCCTACAGGGAACAACTGCTGTTCCTTACAGGGAACAGCAATTTTTTTTTTCGTGTGTGTTTTTGTTGTTCCCTACAGGGAATAGGTATTGTTCCTTATAGGGAACAACAATTTTTTTTCGTATGTATTTTTGTTGTTCCCTACAGGGAACAACTTCTTTTCCTTACAAGTAACAGCAGTTCTTTCTGCGTGTATTTTTTTGTTGTTCCCTTTAAGGAACAGCACGCTTTGTGTGGATTTTTCTTTTGTAAAACAACATCTGGTGAATATTTTTGAGAACGTAATGGCATGCAAGATATAATATGTATGGAAGATCAGTAGACCAGGCAAAATACCTTGTATATTATCATCTTTAATAAGACTATTTCATGATAATCTAAACAAAAGAGAAAAGGACACAGTATCTATTTCATTTTACTGTCCTCAGTTCCACTCTAAAACACATTGATTGATTATCTTTACCATGCTATTTTCCCCTTGCTTATACAACTTTCTCTATATATTATCAATAAGATGATGGGTATATTTCTTTATATATTGATATCTCAAAAATTCTTCCGCCATCCCTACTCTTAAGGAGTGGTGAATCACCCGCTATGTATAAATGGCGGACTGAATTTAAAAATAATAAAATAAAAGAAGAGTCAGTTTCACTGATGAGTTTATGATTCTTTTTCTATACATGGAGGATAGGGGGTCTCATCACGAGCCAGCCTACCATGATCATAAGGAAGGAGTGAAGTGGCATTCCCATTATGGCTACCACACTAAGGTTATGATCCAATAGATGTAATAATCATCCTTGGAAACAGGAGGTCTCATCACGAGCCGGCCTGACCACTTTCGCTACTTCCCAGTGAATGGCAATGTATTCACCTGGTGACCAAACCAGCACATTGGTCTCTACTATGGATATCATCAGACACTTCCCCAATTATACATAAAGGACCATGGTTCCCAAAGGTTAAAAGCAACTCTGTCGAGGCTATGGACGCCTGTGGGCAGCAGAAGCTCTGTTGATGGCATTGAAGCTTTACTCTACATCAATAATATCTCATACCCTCTTCTTATAAAAAAATTTCTATGGAGAAATTGTAATCCCAACATACCTTTAACCTTTATGCATGAATATCTTTTTAATCAATCACAATGTTTCAGTGGAATAACAGCACTAAAAGTTTTGATTTCTTGTGTTTTTGCACATGTTGTTCCTTTTCCTTTCATAGATCATATCACGACAGCTTGTCACTTATTTATAAATCATGGTACGAGCCTTGATATTATTTCTCCAATACAGTTTATAATCTTGTCATGATGATGCATACCTCATTACTTCATTACCACTGTACTTTGCCGCCTGCGCCTTACCTTTTCATTTATTTTGGTCGAGGATGACCTATCATTTTGAAAGGGGGCGGGGCCCTCCAGTGTACTTTTAAGTGCGCTGTCACTTTTTCATTTGATTTTGCAATAACGATATGATTTTCCATGATTACATAAGCATGTGGTATGATAACGATCTCAATAACGGTATTTACATTATAAAATATCACATAACCATTTGATGTTCCAGTATTCTGCTTTGTGTGTCCCTGTGTTCTCCCTGCTACTTTTATCAATTGCAGAGTTTCAGCGCCATGGGACGAAGATTTGTACGCAAATAACCGCTAGTACTAGTTTTTTCTGATGCAGCAAGGGAAATTTTAGCTCAATATGGGTGGATAGTCTATTTCACACGATTTCAGGCACCCAACGAAGAAATTGCCATTGAGTTTCTACGAAACTTGCAAAATGAACAAACTATGGTAAGCAGCAGACAAATCTCTGTATCGGACGCAGTGATAGCAGAAGTATCTGGTTTACCAGCAGAAGGACCTGTGTGGACTAGAAAGCGATTGAAGTTGCAGGATTTCATTGAAATATTCAGAGATGAAGGACAGGAGCTGGTCAAGAAAGGCAAAGGTGTTTGACCATCTTCTCTTCGAGAGCCATGGGGAAAATTAACGAGAATTTTCGAGAACTACATCACCTGTGATGGGCGAAAATATGTGGTTAGGTCGTGCCAACTTAAACTTCTGGCATTTTTAAAACAAAAATGCTCTGTTAATTTACCAGCATTATTGAAATCTTTATTGCAGGACACTGCTAAGAGGTTGAGACGGTCCCAACATGTAGAAACAGTGGTAAGCCACCACTGCCTGATTAGACTGATAGTTAGCCATAATCTCGCTCAGCAGCAACTAAGCTGGGATGATTTAGTATCAGCTCGGGAAGAAGGCTTAGCCTTGCCTGCCCCTATTCCGGTTCAGAAAAGGAAAAGAACTCCCCTTTTAAGAAATATACCTCTCAAACGCAGACGGTCCGCAAGGATAAGGTCAAGTCTAGGGGCGGCCGAAAACCCTCAAGGTAGCACTAGCCAACCCATAAAGATATCAAGCCCAGTTAGAGAACAACCCTTGTAGCTAGAAGGTGAAGGCCAGGATAACCCCAGTGAAGAAACAGGACAGTCCAGGGAGGAACAAAAGAATGAATTAGGACTCACCCACACACCAAGTATGAGCCCCCAAGGTGATTTATTACATGATTTTGAATTTTCCCAGGTTCTGGCTAATATGAGTGATTATATGCAGCAGGAAAACCCGCTTAACCTGAACAAAGAAACAATCTAATCTCCTGAGAATATCGGCAATACTGAACATCTATCTCCTTTAAGGGAAGCAAGCCTCGAAGCTGAAATAAATGAAGAAGCTAGTCAGGAAATCGTGCACCAATCTGGTGACACGCTTCCGGTGGAAAATAGCCAGATAGGCCTAACTACAGAAATTATAGGCCATGAAGAAGAAGTAGAAACAAAAGTGCTTCAGGAAGCTGAAACTCTGTCCGAAGACATGGTCCTATTAGGAGGAAGCCAGGATGACCAACCAGGATCATTGGAAGCAGAAGCTATTCATGAGACTGACAGCAGGATAGTGGCTCCGCCAAGAAACTATAGAGCTAAGTTGAAAAAGCTTAGGAATGAACGGCAGAAGCTGCTTAAAACAATGAAAAGACTTAGAAGAAAGATCAAGGAAATAACCATGGAAAAGGCACCAGATAGAACTTCAGAGACAGCCAACGTCATAGTCCAAACAGAAATATATGAAGAGAAGACTATCGGGACTCAAACTGAGCCCATGTCCCCTCAACCTGCCATTATTCGAGAAGAACGGCATGTAATCTTCATAGATACAACAACTCAGACAGAGGCTCGGACCTCTAATAATTATGAAACTCAGACAGAGCACATTTTCTCCCACAATGTGGGCACCCAAACTAGTTTATTAGCTAAAGACATCATACTGTACAATGACCCCACTATTATGAATCTTCAAGAAGAATTAGCTCAGGCACGGCTTGCGTTAGAACAGATGGAACAAGAAACTTTTCCACGGAAAAAATATCAAGAATTTCATAAACAACTCCAGGAAATGAATAAAACAAAGATTGAGACCTTTGACAGATGTAGGCAGGCAGAAGAGAAAATAGAAAAAATCAAGCTCAGATTGGATAAGACCATGGCTCAGACAGATTCTATCTGCTCGTTGTGTACAGATGTTTTGACATGTAGGGCTCCTGCCAATAATTATGCTTTGTTTCTGTTAGAGCGATATATTTTGTTGAAAATAAAAGCCGTAAGGGTTGGAAAATCGATTGAATTGAACACTGCTGAAGATATTATCAGCTGTTTCAAACAGCATGGTATAAAGGTTCAAATATTGCTCTGTGAATTCTACTTGCACAATTTTATATTAGCAGATGAGGTAGAGAAGAATTGTAGCTCTTTCATGGGATACATCCAGTTCCAAGCCTTTATCTCATTTGCATTCAATCAAATCAAGTGGCTCAAGGCTCATAGCGCCTTCCAAAGGCAAGAGCATGGGTTGGTCCTTTGGGTAAGAAGCGAACCCAAGCACCCTTTGTAAATGCTTGCTAATCAAAGGAGTTTGATGAAAAGAATAGGGGTAATTCAAGTCTTGGGGCCTATTCATAAAAGGAATTATACAGAATGGAGTGCCATACTTCCAATCCATTCAATAAAGTGTGATGACTGCGTCCAAACTAAGGTGGGTGGTCTCTACCCGTAGTGTGTAGGACAGGGAGCCATTTAATTACGAAAATTTTAAAGCAGCTGCAGCCCGTTTGATCACCTATAGCAATCTCATTTTGATAGAAGGGCCCTTTTGGTTAGGCTGTCGATTTCGTAGCCCCATCATTTGGTACCCTCTTGAAGGTTACCGAGCCACCTATGAATTACTCGAGGGAGAGGAAAGAACTTCTTTTGCACTCTTAGCCCAGCACCATGGTTTCAGACTAATCTATGATATTCCTTCTCTAGCTTACTCTTTAACTGCACCTCATCAGAATTATTTGTTTTCATGAGGACATGAAACAGAGTAAGTAGGGGAGTATGTTGAGTCACGAAATGGGTATGTATTTACTGTTGAATTCACCATTTTTTTCCATAATTCTTATCTCTTTCATATCCTAATATCCTAATATGCTAGAACTATTAAGGATAATGAAGGAATCATGTGTTGCTATGGTTTAACTAACTTCTATCTTTCTTTATACAGGGAAATGGTAAGGGACGATTTTTTTTCCCTAACGTTGGAACAAAGGAACCCGACAAAATAGAATTAGAACAGCAGAATCCGACCAATGGAGAAAGAAGCGCATCGGTTATAGCCAGAGTTAATAATACATGAAGAAGATCAGAGCGGGATATGTCTTAAGTTAGGAATTGGTTACGAATCCCTCAGGATCGTATTTATTATTTAATTTTTATCTCCGCCTGACTATAAAAGCAAGTGATGATAGAAAGGATGGGGGCAATCTTTGTTATTTTCGAATTTGTAAAACATAATTTCATACTGTGTTTTGGAGAGTACGACTTATTGTATTGTTACTTTAGTTCAATGATTAAGACATAATTGGGTTTCTGTTCTCTCGCCATATTTGAAGTAGCGTAGCAGTACCTACTGGTGGCTAAGGGCCCGGCCTCTGGTGGAGTTTTGCTGCTTCCTTGTATCATGTTCTGATATTTCCTAGCACTTAATCAGTTTGATAATTTCTTGCCCGTGTGAATCTATTTTATTTAAGTTGTTTCTTATTTCTTGATTTACATTATGTTGATGTTTTGCATTACTAATGGATTGATTACATTCTGCTTGTGATTCATATTTTTATGCTTTGTGAGATTCCTTAAATAAGCGCATTATATTCTACAAGAGTGTGATTACTGCTTTCGGACTCTCGAAATGATATTACCCTTGTCTTGATTGCATTTCGCAATAGATTTAATAGAATTTAGATTTAATCAGCTAAAGTAGAGGTGAGTTATTGCTACTGTGCTCTCAGCTGATGATATTGTTATCTGGATTGATGTAAGATTTGATTTCAATAGAAGACCGCACTTTTATGTTTCTTTAATAATTTCCATTAGAGTCTGTCAGATATTCTCATTTACATTTGTGTTAATATCTATGCTACAAACCATTACTCTTTAAATAATAGCAGCCACATACTGTGTACACTCTAAAAAGTAGAGGACTTACATGGATTGATGATTAATGTGAGATAATTAGGAGTTTTAAGAAGCACCTTTTATCTATCAACAGAGAGCTTTCTGCCTTGAGCATCATCACACTTGGAGATAGAGAAAGAGAGAAAGGAATTGGAAGATTGAGGAGGGCTTGGTGCAAGTGATGGTTGTAATCCTCCTCTTTATAAATCAATAGAATTGTATATGTTTTGTCCATTCGATGTATCAGTGTCACAATTATTGTTCAATCATCTATGTAGCATGATATGAATGGCTTAGATCTGTATTGTTTCATGTTTCTTATATGCTAGTTTCATTTATAAGAAGCTATATTGTTGTAGAGATTATGCGAGTGCTTTGATTGATTGCAGGATTTGGATTTGGAGCTGTTGAAGAAGGATATCTACTTCGTTGCTTGGCGTTCTCCATAGGATCTGTTGTCTACAAAGAGGTAATATCTCCATCTTACTTTGCCATTTATATATATTAGCATGAAAATGTATGCAGTATCTTTGTGAACATTACAGCTAATCTAACTATCTGCCTTGGGCACCGGAAAGCCCTGAGAGGGATATTTAATAACCACCACCCAAGCATATTACCCTATAGCAACCTTCCCTTCATTAGCTCTAGAGCTATACCTGGAACGGGTACTCGACGACAATGTACTAAAGGTGGATTCAATGCCATGGGTCAAAGGATTAGCTAGGTCAGGGATCTTAAATCTGCTGCACATCCCCCACTTTGGCCGATACAACATCACCAGCCTGGTTGTTCGCCAGCTGTTGGCGCTCATTCATGAAGGGTGCTTATGGCTCCAAGGCCACATAACAATTTACATTGCTTTAATTCACCAAATGATTGGCCTTCCTATCCAAGGACTAGATCCTAGGGACGGCACTGGCAAGAATTTTGAGCACCATATTGCTGAAGAAGTCTGGAAAAGGTACCATGTCACACGCAAAAAAAGAGGATTTTTTATTGATACAATCAGTGATCTAGGGACACACATGGGTACCTTGCTTCTTGCCTACAAATTTATGCACAAATGCCAGGCGAAGGCTAACCCCACCCACGTAATTCAACTCATTGGCAGATGCGAAAAGGGGTTTTGTTTCAATTGGTCGCAGTACCTGGTTGACGAATTTCTGAACAATGTGTGTGAGGCTCAGGATGAGGGAAAAGCTTTCTACTACTCCTGGCTGATACTTCTAATTGCCTTAGTTGCATGGGAGACACCTAAAGAATCATTCTTCCCCCCTCTCGAGCCCGGCATGTGTGAAGGAGCACGGTTTTCTAATATTGTAGCATTTCAAGTGACCATGCATAATGTGTAGATTCGGGCCCATAGAGATCCCGCCTAGTTTAACCTTCCGTATATGACCACCGAAGCAGATATTGAATAGATAATTGCCACTTGGCCACTGAAGTGGAAGATATTCATCCGGTCCAGACGCAGTAGGCACATCTGGCCACAATGCAGCATAAAAAGCTACAACTCTACTCGCCCCAATGACGGATTCGGCGATTCCTGCTGCAACCCAATGGCGACCCCCAAAAGCACTACCGTGCAACCAGAACCAGAATCCCCGCCGAATCAGAACCTTAATGGTCTTGATGGCGTAGTCACGCCATTCCTGCATGGTCTCAAACGTACCTGCAAACTGCCTAAGGGGTCTAGGAAGAAACGTAAGGCTATTAAGCCCGACACTGACACAGATGTTACTTTGACAGAGGATGACCTTGAGCAGATTTTTGACGCCATTGCCATTTCATCTATAGATCACTAGACTGCTTGGGAAGAACAGCACAAGGCCACAGTAGAAGTCTTGCAATTAGAGCTACAGGATCTCTGAATCAAAGCGGACACCCTTCAAGCGAGTGTGGATCAAGCGAAGCAGAGTCAAGCAAGGAAGACTCACATGGGCCAGTCGGTCCCAGTTACAGCCCTGACTACTGTCATAGACAGCCGTATTTTCCCTCTCCCAGGTGTTGCTTTTACAATGGAACCCACAGAATTATGCACCCAATTTTGGGCCTAATCATTAGTCGCCCTCAATGTTGGTCGCTTGGCAGGTGCATAGTTGCACGAGTTATTTACCTTCATCACCAACAAACTTCAGCACCGAGAACCCTGCACGTAGCATCACCTCAGCGAGGCTGAGCAGACTATTGTAACTCAAGTTGTTGAAATGCCCAGGTCCAGGCGGTGCACGTCACCACCATAATGCAGCAAGATGCATTAGAGCAGCTGATAAACATGCTTTGTGAAGACATTTCGGAAGTAATTCCTACCTCCGCTGCGCCGCAAGCCAAGGTCGAGGGCTTGGTCGCTGCCTTGAAGGAATTTTCGACTTGATGTACAGGTTGTTAAGGACGATTTTGAACTTCATATCACATTGTTGCAGGCCAAGCTATAGCCTGAGACCCTCTCAGAAGCGTGCGCCCAATGAGAAGCGTTGATTATAGAAGCAAAAAACACTATTATGACGTTGATCAATTAGGGCATCACTCTGTTTGAGACTGCTATGGAATTATGGTCCCAGGTATAGCACGACCCTCTCCTCCGTCAAATCGATCAAGGTTGCACCAGAAGGAATAGGATTTTTAACAAATGGAAGCCACTATGACCATCCTTGTTCCAGCCCAGCGACTAGCCCGTCTTTGGACCAGCCACGTGCTCCGCAGTGAAATTGTGGGGCTCCAGTGCAAGAAACAAGTACTCATAGACCATCTGACGCCATGGGCTAATGAATCTCTCAAGATTTCATAGGAGTTAGAAGGGTTCGTGTGATAGTTGAACCAGACCTTGGACAATGTCGTTGCTGCAACTGAAGGCCCAACTTTGCAGAAGATTATCAACATTGCGCAGACTGCCACCGCACAGAGCCTTTGTGTTCTGCCCCCGTTAACCACCACGATTGAGCAGCTCAAGGAAACGATGAAGACCCCGTTGGCACTATGACTTGGGACGAGTCACAATATTGTGTTGGGGGACTATTGGAACAAGCTTCCCTAACTGCAATTTTGTCCAGTTTTGTAATATTTTGTAATATTTAGTCTAGCGCAGGGGTTTGGTATGGGTCAAAACCCCCAGCGAATTGTAATGGGCAAAGGGTAGACCAAGGGTCTGAAAACCACAGTTTGCAGACCATAGGATGTTGAACTCTTAGTTAAACTGAGAGGGGGGGGTGAATCAGTTTAACACATTCATGGACTTTTAAAACTTTTCCTTTAAAACTTATTTTACTCTATTAACACCTTCATTTCATGATCAACATAATGTGTGGGCAATCTTTATTTATGAGCAGCAATTAATAAGCAGATTAGATAATGTACCAGCAGTCTTAATATGTTAGCAGCAAGTATTAGCAGAATAGATATATCATATCAACACATAGACATCATGCACATAGACACCAGATATACGTGGAAACCCATAAAGGGAGAAAACCACATCTTATTATCGTTGTGATGCAAAGGCAAGCTCCAACTCCCTCTCACCACTGATTTTCTGCAGGCACCAACCTACAGGAGGCTCCAACCTCAATTCTGCAAGCTACAACTTGCAAGGAAGCTCCAACTCCCATTTATTTTCTGCAGGCACCAACCTACAGGAGGCTCCTACCTCAGTCAGCTACAACTGACATTTTATCAAGCTACAACTTGATGTGGAAGCACCAACTCCCATCTATTTTCTGCAGGCACCAACCTACAGGAGGCTCCTACCTCAATCAGCTACAACTGACATCTATCAAGCTACAACTTGATAGGGAAGCTCTAACTTCCTTACTCTTTCAAAAGAAAAACACTTGCTGATTTACCTTGGATATCAGCTCTGTTCTGTACCTTCTTCTCTGCTGTTCATCAAATCTTATATCAGACCTGCATCATCTCTGCTCAGCCCCTTCTTTTTCTTTGCTCAGCTCCTCCTCATTCACATTCTTCTTGCAGCTTGCTTATTCTCTTCAACTCTCTTTAATTCTGCTGCATACTCTCTTCTTCTCTCACTCCTTTTTTTTTTTGCGTCGACATTCACCCCTTGGATATTACCCTGTTTTATACAAAAATAGCTTCATGGCTGTTTGTATTCCACTGGGAATTCGAAATGGACAGCCATGTCTCTTTGCCTTCTTCCTTCTCATCTCTTTTCAGCTCACTCAGAAAGATGTAAATGTAGGTGCTTATTTTAATATTACAGTGGGATATTTGCTTTCTTCCGGAGACTTGCCAATGCATCACAACAATATAAATTTAAATAAAACATTTACATTCAAATTTAAATGAGAACTCCAGCTCACTCGTTTTGTCTCTTGGCTTGCTACGCATTTGTATTTTCTCTGACTGTGTCTTTGTCTTTTCTGTGACTGTGTTTTATCTCTTTTCAGCTCTGTTTGCTCTTCTGTCCTCTGTGGGGGTGTAATTGTTGAATATATGTAACAGTGCTTTTTAGAAGAATACGTGACTGCTGACTTGTAGTAAGTTTCTTGTTGATGTGGAACATTCCGCAGGCCGGAACATACATATATCACAATTGTATTACATTTATAATCGCCCTCCCCTTAAGCTGAGGCCCGCGGGTCTACAGACCATACGGCTTATCGCACCAGCGTTATATATATAATATATATGTATATATATATATATATGACAGCACCTTTTAATATATATATATAACTCAACTTTGTCTCTTGGCTTAATTTTAAGATGATTTAATCATATACTCTGCCCTTTTAATACACCTTAACATACTCTCGGCGCATACAATAAAGCCTGTTTTAAAACATATAGAACTCCTTTTGGGCCCACCTGACACGTTTTCAAATGCGATTGATCGCAATTGCAAATTTCTAATTTGCGATAGTTTCTTTGTAGTTTCAACCAACTGCGATATTGCGATGGTTGCGATAATGTGATAGTGCGATGGCGCAATGTTGTGAAGTTGCGATATTGCGATGGTGCGATGGCGCAATGTTGTGAAGTTGCGATATTGCGATGGTGCGATGGCACAATGTTGCAAAGTTGCGATATTGCTGGTCCCGCCTTATAAAACTTTGTATTATGCGCTCCGTATAACTTCATAAATATGCTTTGGACCTTTGATTATATGATGCGCTGCACATATACTCCTGCGTGGGTAGCGATTCCCGACTGGGTAGTGATTCTCGGAATAACGGCCGTCTTTGTAATAACAGCTGTCTCTGTATTCGACTGTTCCTGTCTTTCGATAACGGTTCTTCCCTGTGCCTTTGCCTTACCTGCTTCTGCTGCTCGACCTGTCTCTGTCTTTGCTGCCTCCATTGCCTTCGCTGTGCAATTCCTCAACATAGTTTAATTAATAGACACCACTTCCACTGTTACCTTATATGATTCCGCTTACCCCTGACTGATCGATATTACAATTAACGCACAACATATTCAATCTTGTTCGACATTTTCTTCCTCTGCTACCTCTCTGCTGCCTCGCTCTATTGCTGGTTTCTTTGCTGCTTCTGTTGTCTCTCTGTTTCTTTCTCTTCTTCTTGTCTAATGTTGCTCCTTTCTTCCTTCATTCTCCTTTTGCTGCCTCTTCTTTAAATGACCCTGTCTCTGCTGCTCGACCCTCTCTACATCTTGCTGCTATGCTGCTCTCTTTGCCTGTCTCTGTCTTTGCTGCCTCCTTTGCCATCAATGACAATATTTCCAACAGTCTCCCCCTTTGGCATTGATGGCAATCCACTTTTCTCTGTTTGCCTTCTCTTTCTCTTGTTGCTTGCTCTTCCTGTTTGCCTGCTCTTCCTTCTGTTGTTTGTTCTTCCTCCCCCTTTGACATCAATGGCAAAGGACGACGTCTCATCTCTCCGTATGGGCTCTGTCGTTGTATTTCCTTTCCCTGAGTTACATTTAGGTCCTCTTCTGGTGAAATTGTACTATGCTGCTCCAGAGTGATGTATGAAACTTGTTGAGAGAACACTTTGGTGTAGTGAGCCGATATATGTTTTATAGCTGTGATTCATTTGTAGTGCCTATAATATGTGCTAGATTGCAGACAGAGATGATGCATTTTACGATTGAAAGGTTCTTGTTGCTTCTGAATGCTGATAATATTGATAATGCTGATAATACTGATAATGTTGATCATGTGGACTTGTTTTAAGCTTATCTTGCCGGCTATTCTCCCCCCGGAATGATATCTTCGTTTTGTTCTCCCCCTGAAACTGTAATTTTTCTTCATATTAGAGAATAGTATCTACAGATACTACCCCTAGTCTGTCTCTCAAATATTCGAATGGTTCTCTGGCAAGTGGTTTAGTAAATATATCTGTTGTCTGCTCTTTTGTTGGTACATACTCCAGTTTTACTATTTTCTGAGCCACTTGTTCCCGTAGAAAATGATACTTGATTGGAATGTGTTTAGTTTTTGAGTGAAGTACATGATTTTTAGATATACTTATAGCACTTGTATTATCACATTTGATTGAAATAGGTTCATCAATGCTTACCTTCATGTCTTGAAGAGTTTGCTTCATCCACATGACTTGTGTACAACGTGCTGCTGCTGCTATATATTCTGCTTCAGCTGTAGACAGAGAGATGGATGTTTGTTTCTTTCTTAACCATGCAAGTAGGCTTTCTCCTAGATATAAAGCACCTCCACTTGTACTCTTCCTGTCATCAACACAACTGGCCCAATCTGCATCTGTGTATGCTGATAAAGTGAAGTTTTTGCTTTTAGGATACCAAAGTCCATACAGTGTTGTTCCTTGTAGATATCTGAATATTCTTTTGACTGCAAGAAGGTGATTTTGTTTAGGTGTTGCTTGATATCTAGCCACTAGTCCTACTGCTAGCATGATGTCTAGTCTTGATGCAGTCAGGTACAATAGACTTCCAATCATGGATTTGTAGAGTTTTTGATCTATATCAGCAGACCCATCATCAGCACACAGCTTGCAACCTGTGGTCATGGGAGTTGACACAGGTTTGCAATCTTCCATTTTGAATTTTTTCAGCATTTCTTTTAGGTATTTTTCTTGTGAGATGAATGTACATGTGCTCCTTTGCTGAATTTGAAGTCCTAAATAGAAACTGAGCTCTCCAATCATGGACATTTCAAACTCTGATTTCATCTCTTCTGCAAATCCTTTTGCTAGCTCATCTTTGTTGCTTCCAAACATAATGTCATCAACATATACAACAACAATTAGGAGTTCATTTTCATGCGCTTTTATGTATAGATTGCTGTCTACTCCACCTCTTTTAAAACCCTGTTTTTGCAAATATTTATCCAGTCTTGAGTGCCAAGCACGAGGAGCCTGTTTCAGTCCATATAGGGCCTTTTTCAGTTTACATACATAGTCTTCTTTATCTGTCAATGAGAAACCTTCTGGTTGTTCCATGTACACTTCTTCTTCTAGATCACCATTAAGAAAATCAGATTTTACATCCATTTGATATACCTTGAAATCTTGATAGCATTCAAATGCCAGGAACATTCTGATAGCTTCCATTCTGGCTACAGGGGCAAATGTTTCATCATAATCAAGTCCTTCTATTTGTGAGTATCCTTTGCAGACCAGCCTAGCTTTATTTCTGATTACTTGTCCTTGCTCATTCATTTTGTTTTTGAATACCCATTTTGAACCAATGATATTTTTCTCAATAGGTCTAGGAACTAGTTCCCAGGTATTGTTCTTCTCAATTTGGTCCAATTCTTCATTCATTGCTTTTATCCAATACTTGTCCTTGCTGGCTTCTTCAAATTTCTTTGGTTCTATTTGTGATAACATGGCTATGTATACTTCTTCTGTTTGTTCTGTTAGCTGCTTTCTTGTCTGGACTCCTGCTTTCTTGTCTCCTATGATCTGATCTTCAGGATGATTCTTCTGAGTGTATCTTGAGGGGGTTTTTGAGCTCAGCTCTGCATCTTCTGTTGTCTTGTTGGTTTCATCATCATTCTGGTCTTCTTCTTCATTGTTGTCTGATGTACTGCAGCAGTCTATATCTCTAGTATTGTTTGGAAGTTCTTCATCAAATCTCACATCAATACTTTCAACTATCTTCCGAAGGGTCTTGTTGTAGCACCTATACCCTTTGCTTTTGGAGGCATATCCTAGAAATATCCCTTCATCTGCTCTTGCATCAAATTTGCCAAGATTTTCATCATTATTATTTATGTAACACTTGCTTCCAAAGATTCTGAAATGTTTGATTGAGGCTGGCTTTCCATGCCATAGTTCATAGGGAGTCTTGTCACTGCTTGGCCTTAAGTGAGCTTTATTAAGGATATGTACTGCTGTGTGCACTGCTTCTGCCCAGAAGGTTTGAGAAATATTATTCTCTTGCATCATAGCTCTTGCTATTTGTTGTACAGACCTGTTTGGTCTCTCTGCTACTCCATTCTGCTGAGGTGTCCCTGCAATAGTAAATTGTTGCTTTATTCCATGTTCATTACATAGGTCTGCAAAGTCATAATCAGTGAATTTACCTCCTCTGTCTGATCTGATGCATTTCAGCTTGCATCCTGTCTGATTTTCTGCTAATGCTTTAAATGTTTTGAATTTGTCCCGAGCTTCCGATTTATTCTTGAGAAAAGCAACCCATGTCATTCTGCAGAAATCATCTATTATCAGCATAAAGTAGGACTCTCCACTAGGTGTTTTAGTTCTTTCAAGTCCACACAGATCCATGTGCACAAGTTGCAGTGGTCTTCTTGTTGATAACTCTTCTTTAGATTTAAAGGATGTGCGAGTTTGTTTTCCCAACTGACAAGATTTGCATATTGTGTTTGAGGGCCTTTTTATTTCTGGCATATCTCTGACAGCTTTCTTCTTGCTCAGTCTAATGATATGGTCAAATCTGAGATGTCCCAATCTCTTATGCCATAACCATGACTCCTCGAGTTTGCTAAGATGGCAGGCTTCATCCTCCTCTCTCACTATGTACACATTACTCTCTGTTCGAACACCTTTGAGTAGAGTTTTTCCTGTTGTTCTTGATCTGACTACACAATCTTGTGCTCTAAAGAGAACTTCACAACCTTTATCACACATCTGACTGACACTCAGTAAATTTGCTTTCAGCCCATCTACATATAATACATCTTGGGCCTTTCCTCTGCCATTGTATATGCTGACTGATCCTTTTCCCTTGATCTTTCCTGATTTGTCATTTCCAAAAGTGACATTGCCCGATTTCTTTTCGTCAAGAGTTAAAAACTTGTTTTTATCTCCTGTCATGTGTTTAGAGCAGCCACTGTCCAAATACCATCGACTCTTCAAATCTTGAGCAGTTAAAGCCAAGTCACATTTATTCACCTTCTTTATCCACTGGAGGCCCCCTTTTGTTTGGTATCTTTTGTGAGGTGATGAATTATATCCCTTTAGAGAACACTTGGAAGATATATGTCCAACTTGATTGCATATACAACATTTGATTATAGTTTTTGTAGAATTGTGAGCATGAACAAAATTGCTTTGACTCATAAACCTCCTTGAGGTATTGACCATCAGTCTTTGTCCATACTTTCTACATTCAATAATTCTATGGCCAAAATCCTTACAATAAAAGCAATAACCATAGAAATTACTTGCATACCTGATGTAAGGTTGTCTCTTCCATGCTTGCATCTTTTGTTGGTTTGAATCATTCCTCCTTGCATGACAATATGCAGCAATGTGTCCTGGCTTGTGGCAAACATAACAGGTGGCATTCTTCATAGGAGGCAAGAATCTCCTCTGATGACTTCTAAATTTGATACACTCAGGGGCATATGATTCTTTTTCTGCCATCTTAGTATTCATTATATTCCTTGTTACTAGAGATTTCTTCTGATCCCTGTCATCCTTTTTACATGGTTCTTCTTTTGTAGGAATTGTCTGGGCTTCTTCATCAGTCTTCTTTGCTTTTATAAAAATTATATTTTTGTTTTCCTTTTCTTTGCCTTTACTCGATTCTCCTTCATAGCCTATTCCTGTTTTTATCATTGGGGATCTTTGAGCAACCGGGATATCATTCAACTTGCTAGAGCTTGTTGTTTGAGAAGAGTTTATAACCACTGTCCTTTGAGCATTTTCTAGTTTCTTCCTGAGACATACCACTTCTTCCTCCAACTTCTCTTGTTCTTGGGTTTTATCCTTGATTTGCTGAAGTAATATATCTTCTATCTTCTTGGCTCCTTCAAGCTTTACCTTCAGCTGCATGAGGACTTATGAATTTTGTTCTTCTTTCATACATTTGAGGAGAATCTCTTTTTGTTTTCTGCATTTTAGTTTGAGTCTGTCAATCTCCTCCAGAGCACTTCTTAGCTCCCCCTCAAGATCGACTTCCCCTTCTTCTTGCAAGAGTCCTTCAAGATCTTCTATGGCCATTAGTAAAAATTCAGAGGTTCCCTCTTCTCCTGAGGGTTCATCTGAGTCTTCAGATGCACTGCTGTCTTGCTGAGCATAGAAGGATTTTCTGCTAAATTTCTTTCCTTTCTGCCAATTCTTTGATGTGTCTTTCTCCGATTCTTGAGCTTGATTTCTTACTTTCTTGTGAGGACATCTAGCAGCATAATGTCCAACTCTTCCACAGTTAAAGCATTTAAAAGGAAGTTTACCTTTGTATCTACTTGATCCTCTATCCAATTTCTTGACAAATTTAGCCTCTTCTTCATCAGAGCAGGAGCATATGTCTTCCTTTTCTTCTTTCTTCTTTTCTGTTTTGAATGTTGCCTCCCTTGTACTTGGCTTCTTCTGTGGGAGCCTCATCTCATATGCTGTAAGATTTCCTAGTAGTTGGTTCATGGTCAAGGTCTCCCAATCAGCTGTTTCTTCTATTGCAGACACCTTGGGATTGAATCCGGATGGAAGAGATCTTAGAATCTTTTGTACAATTATACCTTCTGGGTTTGTTTCTCCAAGAGCTTTCATACTGTTAACAATTTCTGCAACTTTTAAGAAGAAGCTCCCAACATCTTCATCATCATTCATTTTTAAATTTTCAAACTGGGCTCTATATACTTGAAGTTTGGCAGTTTTAACCTTTTTATTTCCCTCATGGATATTCTCAAGAGTGTCCCACATATCTTTGGCAGTCTTACTGTGCATTATTTTGATAAACTCAGCTTCACATAGTCCATTTAAGATTGCATTCATTGCTTTTGCATTAGCTACAAAGATTTCTTTAGCTTCTTTCTCTGTATCAGTTGACTTTGTGACATATCCAATTTCCACAACATCCCAAGCTTCTAATCCTAAAGACATTATATAAGCTTTCATTCTTATTTTCCAAAAGGCATAATTTGCACCCGTAAAGAAAGGGGCTTTATTGGTTGAGCTTCCTTCTTGACTTGCCATCTTGAGAGCCTAGGATCTCCTTTCAGTTGTTAGACTGATATACAAGGAACCTGGCTCTGATACCAATTGTTGAACTCTTAGTTAAACTGAGAGGGGGGGGTGAATCAGTTTAACACATTCATGGACTTTTAAAACTTTTCCTTTAAAACTTATTTTACTTTATTAACACCTTCATTTCATGATCAACATAATGTGTGGGCAATCTTTATTTATGAGCAGCAATTAATAAGCAGATTAGATAATGTACCAACAGTCTTAATATGTTAGCAGCAAGTATTAGCAGAATAGATATATCATATCAACACATAGACATCATGCACATAGACACCAGATATACGTGGAAACCCATAAAGGGAGAAAACCACATCTTATTATTGCTGTGATGCAAAGGCAAGCTCCAACTCCTCACTTACCGATTTTCTTCGCAGTACTAACCCATGTAGAGGTTCAACCAAACCCCTGTTTACAACTTGCAAGGAAGCTCCAACTCCCATTTATTTCCTTCGGCAGTGCAACAACCACAAAGAGGAGCCTTTTACCTCATCAGTTACATAACCGACATTTTATCAAGCTACAACTTCTGATGTAGCTAACTAACTCCCATCTATTTCTCTGTGCACCAACCTACAGGTGTTCTTACCGCCTACCATAATCGATATCTATCAAGCGAGCCTGATAGGGAAGCCCAACTTCCTTACTCTTTCAAAAGAAAACACTGGCCGCATTTACCTTGATATCACTTCCGTTCTCTATACCTTCTCTCTCGTTGTTCATCAAATCTGAGGCACGTACCTGCATCATCTCTGCTCAGCCCCTTCTTCTTCTTTGCTCAGCTCCTCCTCATTCACATTCTTCTTGCAGCTTGCTTATTCTCCTCAACTCTCTTTAATTCTGTTGCATACTCTCTTCTTCTCTCACTCCTTTTTTTTTTTCGTCGACATTCACCCCTTGGATATTACCCTATTTTATACAAAAATAGCTTCATGGTTGTTTGTATGCCACTGGGAATTCGAAATGGACAGCCATGTCTCTTTGCCTTCTTCCTTCTCATCTCTTTTCAGCTCACTCGGAAAGATGTAACTGTAGGTGCTTATTTTAATATTACAGTGGGATATTTGCTTTCTTCTGGAGACTTGCCAATGCATCACAAAAATATAAATTTAAATAAAACATTTACATTCAAATTTAAATGAGAACTCCAGCTCACTCATTTTGTCTCTTGGCTTGCTGCACATTTGTCTTTTCTCTGACTGTGTCTTTGTCTTTTCTGTGACTTTGTTTTATCTCTTTTCAGCTCTGTTTGCTCTTCTGTCCTCTGTGGGGGTGTAATTGTTGAATATATGTAACAATGCTTTTATATCAGTGCTTTTTAGAAGAATACGTGACTGCTGACTTGTAGTAAGTGTCTTGTTGATGTGGAACATTCCGCAGGCCGGAACATACATATATCACAATTGTATTACATTTATAATCGCCCTCCCCTTAAGATGAGGCCCGCGGGTCTACAGACCATAAGGCTTATCGCACCAGCGTTATATATATATATAATATATATATATATATATATATATATAGATGACAACACCCTTTAATATATATATATAACTCAAATTTGTCTCTTGGCTTAATTTTAAGATGATTTAATCATATACTCTGCCCTTTTAATACACCTTAACATACTCTCGGCACATACAATAAACCCTATTTTAAAACATATAGAACTGCTTTTGGGCCCACATGACACGTTTTCAAATGCGATTGATCGCAATCGCAAATTTCTACTTTGCGATAGTTGCTTTGTAGTTTCAACCAACTGCGATATTGCGATGGTTGCGATAATGTGATAGTGCGATCGCGCAATGTTGTGAAGTTGTGATATTGCGATGGTGTGATGGCGCAATGTTGTGAAGTTGCGATATTGCGATGGTGCGATGGCACAATGTTGCAATGTTGCGATATTGCCGGTCCCGCCTTATAAAACTTCTAGTTATGCGCCCGTATAATCTCATAAATATGCTTTTGGACCTTTGATTATATGATGCGCCGCACATATACTCCAGCGTGGTAGCGATTCCTGGCCGGGTAGCATTCTCGTAACACCCGCCGTCTTTGCATGGGGTCAGCCTATGTCTCCGTATTCGACCGTTCCTCGTTCTTCGATGGTCGTCTCTTCCCCTCGTGCTCGCCTACCTCGCTCCCCGCTGCTCGACCTGTCTCTGTCTTTGCTGCCTCCATTGCCTTCGCTGTGCAATTACTCAACATAGTTTAATTAATAGACACCACTTCCACTGTTACCTTATATGATTCTGCTTACCCCTGACTGATCGATATTACAATTAACGCACAACATATCTACCTCTTTGTTGCCTCGCTCTATTGTTGGTTTCTTTGCTGCTTCTGTTGTCTCTCTGTTTCTTTCTCTTCTTCTTGTCTAATGCTGCTCCTTGCTTCCTTCATTCTCCTTTTGTTGCCTCTTCTTTAAATGACCCTGTCTCTGCTGCTCGACCCTCTCTACATCTTGCTGCTATGCTGCTCTCTTTGCCTGTCTCTGTCTTTGCTGCCTCCTTTGCCATCAATGACAATATTTCCAACATAGGATAGCGCAGTCTAACATGTTATCAATAGGTAAATAAATCGAGTCTAAGGGAGGCTAAGAAAGAACAGAAAGGTGAATACGAACTGGCGGATATGTTTTTAATTGCCTGGGTAAGGGCTCTTGCTAGCTGTGTGTGCGGAGACCCTGAGTCCTACTATGTGTGGACCCCGCTGGCTGTAGACGCAGGCTGATAGATAAAGTCTGTAAGCGAATTCTAAAGTGTTAATGAATGAGAATACCCTTTCCCTAATATTGGAATACATATCTGTTATGTTATGAGCTACATCTGTATGTTGAATATTGTTAGTTAATTGATGTGCACGTGGATGAGAAACCTTAGAAATTAATGAATGCATACATCTGGTTGTGTTTGTAATTTTTCTTCTGTTTAATTGTTCATTTACGGTTTACGGGCTTCGCATAAGGTATTTACTTAAGTATATCGGTAAGGGTTTCTGGGTTAGGCTTCATCAGCACAGGCCTGCTAGATCTAAAGGTGCCCACTTTAATTAACTCTCTCTCTCTCAGGGTGTGGAAACCTGGTTCTAGCACCCTCTCATACTACTTTGGGTGAAACCTTGACTTTCACAAGCAGGTCATTTCTGAAAGGGTTGGTAGTACATGGGTTTTTTGGTAAATATCAAATTTGAACCTGGGTCAAAACCCCTCAAACCAACAAAGGAATATTGTCATATTAGTTGTAAATTTACAAAGACAATGCACACATGTTCATACTGGTGTATAATTGACAAAGCGAGATATTGAAGGATTACCTCTTTATGACAACAAATCCTATGGAGAGCGCTAAGCGGCATGGCAGAAGTCTTTCCTCACCGGCTCCAAATCTAGATCCTGCAACCAAACAAAGCACCCATGTAATCTTCACAGTGTATCGCTAACTAACAATTAAACAAGTAAATAATCAACACTAAACTATGGAAATTTGATCCATTTATATCATGCTGCATAGACAAATGAACAACAAATGTGACACTGAAACATCAAATGGAAAAAACAGATACAGTTCCATTAATTTATAAGAAGGAGGATTACAACCGTTGGTTGTACCAAGCCCTCCTTAGTCTTCCAATTCCTCTCTCTCTTTCCTCTATTTCTGAGTGTGATGATGCTTGGGCTAAGATTTCTCAATGAACCTTTCCAATCCTCAAGCCTCACACTCAACAATAAAAAATTTCTCTACATATGATCAAACCTTCGACCTTTGACCAAGAGCCCAAACCTCCAATTTATAGGAAATGGGGAGGACAAACCTTGCCAAATCCTTCAATTAGTTTGAATCAAGAAAGATCTTGATGTTTCCTTGCCTTTCTTTTTTTTTGCCCTCTATATATGTTCAGTTTTGTTTGGCAACGTCTAATAAAAGTTTTGTACCGTAAGTTGATGCTTTTGAACTGACTCATTCTAAGAAAAAGAAGGAAACGATAGTCAGTTTCCTCAAGATTTTTCCCTTTTCACATGAATACATGGATAACGGTGCTACCCCTTAGGCTAAATAGAGCATTACCCTAGGCACTAACGCTCCCTTTACATGGCTAGGGTGCGTTATAACTTGGCCTAGCTATCTTTGGGGTGTGTTGCCTTGGAAAAATGGGTCTTTGTCTAAGTAATTTTCTTCCTTCCATGTTACCTTCTTCTTGACATGATGAGGAGCTAATTCTCCCTCTAATAGATGCCCCCCTAAAGTTTGAGGTCAGAGGTAAAGACGATGGCTGAAATACTTTGTAATATATATAGTATAGTGGGAGGAGTTGGAAGACCGATGAAAACCTGAAACGACAACATATGTCAGAAATATAAGTATATGCCCTGAGTCGAGCATTCCCACACTCAGTAGCTATATCAAAATGATTACTCTAAAAAAGAGATATGACCAGTGTGTCCACCAATAAGCACAATGTGGAAGCTTGTTTCATGACAGGATTAATCTGGTAAGCTGTCTCCGAAAACAATATCACAACTTGGGAGAGGAAACACAGCTGAAATGATGTAAGCCTCAACCCAAAGTCTTGGTCCCCGCTTCACTAAACTGCATATTTCTGCACATGTGAATGAAGGAGTTGTAGTTGAACTTGTGGGAACTCATATGATTACCAGTCCATAATAAAAACTATTAACCGACGCGAGGTTGGCCACCAATAAGGATGATGATCCCCAAGATGCATAGGAAAATCTAGCGAGTTTGAATAAAAGGAGTTGATGTCGAACACTCGTAGAATCATTTGACTGGGAGCCAATAATGAGAACCCCCAATAAAACACAAGGTAACCTGCCATTAAGGTCTGCAGGCACTCGAGTACTGATGTGTTTCTAGATCAACTTCCTAGATAAGATGTTGAAGTCGATAGGAAGAGATCTATCGAAAGGTAGGTACTGAGGCATCCTACATCAGTCGACACGAAACAGGAAAAGATGATTTTTTTTTGAAGATAGTCAAGAGCAGATGGGATTAATTGACGAAGACAAATGATTTCTAGTATATGATAGCTTGGCTGATACAGGAAGCAGTGGATAGCATGATCCTCTTAAACAATAGAAGGCACAATAACAGGGTACCAAGCAGCTTAGGCTTAATGAACACCAAAGAGTGTCAGGATTCCCCAATGTAGGGGTATCGGCATACGAAGGCTAAACTCATAGAATGGTAGGGTTTGGCTAATTGTGAGTGAATTTTCTTGGAAGTGCCATGTTCAAGATTTTGTGTTGCCAAATCGACCTTCAAAGTATAATAGAATAAGTATCCACTTTTTCCACATTCCCCCCCATCTGATTAAGTTTAATGAGTCCAGGCGAGTAAAATCGGTGATCTTTTCATATTTAGGGAGTCTGAAAAACATCGTAAAAGACAACTCCAGGGGAGTACCTTTGTCATGTTTGATAACCAAGCACGACAAAGGGAGAATAGTAATCCAGGCATAGTTCATTTTCTGTAAGTTAGTCCACTGAATCCAGATAAAGTGATAAACCTATGATCAATGGACATCTGCCTAATTTTCTAATGAGTATGATGAGACAGAGTAAACTCAATATTCTTCGTGAAGTTTTAATGAGTCAAACGAAAAAAAAAAAAAAAATCGATCCTCTCTGTGAAATTTTAACGAGTCCAACGGAGAAAAACTCAGTTACTCTTTCTGTTTTTTTAACGAGCTAGAAAAAAGATGGAAAACAATGGCCCATGTTTCTTCATCGTGGTAGTTTAACGAGCCCAACGAAGGAAACTCAGGGTTTTTTCAGTTTTACGAGCTATAAAAAGTCCCTAAAAAGAAAGCTTGTTTCTTCTTCGTGTAAGTTTAACGAACCCGAAGAGGAGAACTCGACGTTTTTTCGGTTTAACAAGCGAGAAAAACACCATAAAAAGAATGCTTGAAATTTCTTGATCTCTTTCTCGTCAATAGAAGGATCTATGTCAGGAATTTTCTCGTAAGACCAAGTGAAAACATCGCGGAACTCATTAAAAAGGGATGTGAAGCGTGCAATTTCCTCGGGACTGCAATCGGCTCCAATATGTATATTTTTCGCGATACCTATTCTGACCGAGATATCTATGAGCATAGACTTGGAAAGATTTACCATGTTCCCTTCCGTGTCGATAGTTTGAACAATCGTGTAAGTGGAGGGAACGATCTCAGGTGGGTAGAAGGACGGGATTTGGATAGTGGTCACGTCTTAATCAAACATCAAAGTGCAATAATGAAACTCTCCCCAAGGTCATTCCTCTAGAGACATGATCTCTCGAATAGCTTCGTCCGTAGGTAGGACTTCATCGAGGAGATCCTTAGAGGGAACTGTGATGGGCAAGAGTGTGGTACCATTGGTCGAAACCAAAGTAGTGGATGGTTCATATGCTAATTGGATGGCTTGATAAGCCAACTCAGCCGATGATAGTGGCATCTGATCTTCGTAGGAATCAATTTCTGAAAGCACCGATAGGATCCATGGATTGATAGAGCCATCCGAAATGGTGGATATCATTGTAATCATGTGTGGAACCTCAGGCTGCAGGAGAGGAAAACAACCCATCAGGTAAGATGCCTTCAAAAGACCGATACTGACACTAATGTAAGAGTCATGGACGCCTCCTACTAGGGCTACATATTTGCTAGGAAACGTGGAATAATCAGGGGTGCAAAAGGATAACTAATCCACTATAACTATCATCCAATCCAATGGAAAAAGGATGAGTCGGAAAACCGAAGAGACAATGGCATTCATTACGTAAGACCAACTGCAACCCAACAAAATATTATAGTCGAGATGACTATCTACAACTTCTATTTCCACATTATCATTTTCCCACTAAGTGAAATGGGAAAGCTAGCAAGGTAGCCTTTTGGGAGGAAAGTGTGGCCATTGAAAGCTTTAAGGGAATTCGATGGCGAAGATAAAGTGGGAGAACCCAAAACGAGCCAACACGCAGTTGACATAACGCAGGTCGAAGCGCCTTCGTCTATGACAATGCGATGGATTTATCTCCCTTTTGACACAACTTGAACCTGGAAAGCAAGCTGGTGTGAAAGGCGAGGTTTGGATTTTTCCATGTCGAAGATGGCTAACATAGAATCATGTTGTTCAATTCCACCAATGGCCAAAAGAAGATCTTTCCTTTACGCTGGGCAGGTTTTTAATACTTCGAGTACAGACATGGCTGACTGTGCTTGCGCCAAATTCTACAATGTTGTAGTTTTTGGCAGCACGTCCAGAGGTGTTATGAGTCATGAATCGAAGTGTCCCTTTAGGGGGATGAATCGTGAGGTCAGCAGCAGGCCTTTTGATATGCAAATCATTGGGCGGCAGTGAATTCGAACATGAACCAGGTTCTTGAGCCTCAATGACTGTATTTCCATATAGTTTAGCTCGGTTTTGGAGTTCAACAATCTCCATGCCATAAATGGTAGATGATCCTTCATCGGAAGGATGAGTAACATCGTTGCCCCTTTGGGGGGGTTGTGGCGGGTTTGCAACCATGTGTTGCTATTGTTGTTGTGGATTAGGGAAGGGATTGTGAAGGACAACAGGTGTCCTTCCAGAGTCCTTGTTTGTAATAAAATATGTGCATTCCTGCAGTTGAGGACATTTATATTTCAAGTGGTCCTCTGCACAAATTTTTCAATGGAATCTCATTGGTTTCTCCTTTCCTTTATCGTTTTTAGTAGTGTTTTCCTGATTGGGATTATTCTGAGTATTTGACTGCTCTTCAGAAGGAGAGGTATTTTTCTTATTCTTCCTTTTCTTGTCGCTAGGTTTTTGTGTAGATTACACATATTTTACCTCAACGGTGGGAAGAGAAGCTGATTGGTTAGGGGCGATGGCAGCTGAAGATGACTGGGAAGTTTTCCCAGTAAGTTGTTTTATGGCTATGCTGTAGGTTGCACCAACAAGACCGTCGGCATGTGCTCCGGTTAATTGAGTAGCAGGAGGATTTGGGTTATCAAGGGCATGGGGGAGTAAGTCATACAGCGTGCCAGATCGCGAATAGATGAGATCTAGATGTTGTGCACGACGGATGGATTGGTCTTCCATGACCGCACCAGACAAAAAAACATCCTTAGCAAGGGGTGGCAAGAGTGACTTACAAAACCATTTTTATAAGAGATGATCCGGGATTGGCACTTTGACTAACCTCTGCCTACGTCTCCATTCATGAATGTGATCGAAGATGTGGGTGGCGGTGTCTTGGCACAGGGAGGTTAAGATTTTCGTTCCAGTTTCATATGGAATAGGTAATTGGAATTTCTTAAGAAATTTTGTTGCGAAGGCACAAAAATTATTGACGGCCCCACGTGGTAACTCAATGTACCATTTGGCAGTGTTTCCTGTGAGAGTACGGGGGAAAATTCTAAGCCGGATACTATCATCCACCATGGAGTTAGAAATAAACCATAGATGAAAGGCGGTGATGTGCATAGCTGGGTCCTCCCCTTGTTTCCTTTCGAATTTAGGGATTTCAGACAGAATCTTGTGCGGTACTGGAGGCCAGAGTGGGTTGTGGTTGATGGGATCATTAGTCAATTTGTAGAGGTCAGGGATGTCCAAAGCTGCCAAGAATGGCAATTACATGTTTTCCCTCGGATCTAGAAAAGGAAGTGTTGGTTGACCATTCGGACAGTAGGGTCTACACATCAATGTGTTACCAATGGGATAAGTAGTACTTTGTTGAAAAAAGTTTCCAGTGAGTGGTGGTGTAGGGGTGTATGGCTATTGTCCGTAGGGTATGTTGTACTGGGGGGAACCCCCAGTGTAACAGTTTCCCCCTTGCCTAAATTGGTTTTGGGGTTGGGTCACCTATATGGATGCAATAGAGTTATTCAATGGTGTTATCACTCATTAACTTGTGAAACTTTTCTTGATAGGGTCATGCAGGTCATTCACCAAATGGATAAAGTCTTTTAAGTCATTTCAATGTGATATAGGAAAAAAAATTCATTTTTAAGCCTATCCTAAGTTTTATGTTCACCACCATTCATGCCATTTCAGTCAAATCAGTCCCATATCATGTCAGTTTTCATTCCAAATACATTTAAACTCAAAAGTGCACACATGTCAGTTTTTCAGATTTTCGTAGTGTTTTACACAGGAAAACCGCAGATTTCGCTACAAAACTGCCTAATAGTTTCGTAGTGAATCTGTCATAAGCCTAACTATTTTCACTACGAAACTGCGTTTTCTTACCCGGCTTGTCAGAGTTGTATGAGGTGTCATTTTTTGATTAGAGCAGTAAAGGTGGACATCATTCAAGGTTGTTATGGTAAAATTCAAATGTACATAGTTGTGTTTGATGTCCTCATTACCCTTTTTTCTTGCATGTGCTATGATTGAAGCCCGAACTGACAATTAAACTTTAAAACCTTACCTCAAATAGCCTTTTGTCATATTGTGGTTCATCCTTTCATGTGAGTCGATCTCTGGAGAGCTGCTTCATTGAGCCAAGCAGGTTACTATCAAATTCAAATTCTGCAGGTGTCATCAACAAGTGAGGCAGTGAAGACTATAAAGCATCCATGGCTGCAAGAAATAAAATGAATAAGGGTGGAAATTGTCACAGGTATGATCCCATGGATATGAAATTACTCAATGAAGACCCTACTGCTATGGAGGTTTTCAGAAGGACTAGCTACTTGCAATTCTTCTAGAGGTTACAGGGTTTTCATTTACAGGTTTCAAAGGATTTTTCCCAACTTCACAAGAACAGCCTCAAAGGTTGGAATTTTGAATCTTACAATGACACCAAAGAGCATATCATTAGCTACAGGAATCCCTAGAGGTGGTGAAGACTGTTTTAAAGGTATCAAATTCACAATGCAGGATTGTAAAGATTTTATCAAGAAAGAACACAGTGAATTTGATTTGACAAATACTATCCCTAGGAGTTTTAGGAAGGAGAATTATGCAAAACTATTAATGGTCATTCAAAAATATTTTACCTGTGAAGGAAGATTTCACATGGTCTACTCATACTATCTCAGACTTCTTCTGCATTTTTTAGGTAAGAGGTCACTTGACTTACCTTTCTATTTATACAGAAGTCTAGGAAAAATGTCAGGTAAGGTTCAAATAAAGACAAAGGGTATGAGACATCTCTTTTTCATCATGGTCTAATTAAGCTGTTAGTGTTGGAAAAATTTAGAAGGCTAGACAGAGATTGGATTTCTTTCTTGTTTATGAGTGGTTATGAAATTGATGTGGTCACTCCAAATAAAACCTCAAAACCTAGAACTACTTCATCACCAGTTGTGGCAGAAGAAGTTGAAGAAGAAAAAATATAATCTCCTACAGAACCAGTGGACATGGGAGCAAAACCTCTGCAAGAGACTGACACCCCTCAAGCAACACCTGCAAAACAGAAGCATAAAGTTAGCAAACAAGGCATCAAGAGGATCACTAGAAGCCAGACATTGGCTAAAGGAAATCTGGAGGATATCCTTCATGTAATTGACATTGAAGAATCACCAATAGTGCAAGTTGAAGACATTGAAGATCGTGGAAGAAAGCTGAAGAAAGGTAATACTGCTAAGAAACAAGATTTTGTAGGTGATGATGCTGGTTTTATATTTCAACCAATGAAGCCAATGACCATACATGCGAAGAAGGCCATGGAAAGAAAAAATACTGAGAAAATCAATGAAGTTGCTCAGCCAACAAGCATCATAGATTTGTCTCCATCAGCAAAGGAAGAAGTGGTTATCACGCAAAGAAAGGGAAAAGAGAAAATAGTTGAAAAATTAGAAATAGAATCCCTCAAAGAACAACTGAAGGAAGTAGGTAAAGAGATATCAGATTTTGAAACTAGAGGAAAAGAAGCATAGACCTAAGAAGGTTCAATTTGAACAAATGAAGAAAATATGGGATGAGAAAGTCTCAAGTGTTTCAAAATATTTGGACAATGCAGAAATGGACTCAGCCATTAAGAGGGGAGGTAAAACACATTAGGAGGATGAACTTACACTTACAATCCAAAAATAGAGCATTAAAATATCAAGTGGAAGATCTTTAGGAGCAACTGCACTTGATTCAATTTGAGTTAGAAAAAAAAGGGTTGAAGATGAGAGTGGTAGAAGAACCCATCAGCCAATTAATTGTAAATGAAGAAGAAACACCAAAAGAATAAAAAAATGAGCTGAAACAAGTTTTATGAGGTTCATGGGTTGCAAAGAACCTAAATTTTGTCTTTGGAGATCAATTTTTCAAGACAGTCACAAAAACAACAAATTCTGGTTTTTTAGACCTTTTTGTAGCATGCTTCAGGCTTGAGGACAGAAAAACGCTACGAATTGAATATGTAATTTTGATTTGAAAAACATTTTTTTAAAGGATTAAGGAGGGAGATTGGTTTATTTCAAGATTTTTTGGCATGGTAAAGGTGTTTGACCAGCAAAAGTGGCAAGGAGATAGGTGAAAAGGCAAGCTTTCATAGGCTACGAAAACTCGCTTTGAAACTGCCTAAACTTCCTTGTTTCGTAGCGAGGGGTTTTTTGAAGATATTTGAGTGTTTCAATAGAACATCAGCCAGTTGGATACCTCCATCCTGTCAGTGGCCCATATCATCAGAGACTCATTACTCAAAATGAGTGTCACACATCCAGCTCAACAAGCAGAACAATGATTAAAGTGAAAGTTATCCATTCCTGAAAAGTAGGATTGTGTTCCATAGATCTAAGGGTATTTTAAATATGTAAAGTGATGGTGAATTTTCCCTCGAGCATGTGATATCTATTATGTAATTGTTTCATTATTATAAAAACCGAATGTAATAAATAGGAGATAGAGTCCTATTAGGAGTATGACTTCTTAAAGGATAGTTGTCCTTTTTCTATTTCAAGTAAGTAGTTTCAGTTATGATAGGTGTCAGAGTTATAATTAGAAGATATAGCTAGCTGGGCAGATCATTTACATTGTAAAGAATGTCTATTTATAGACTGAGCATCAAAGAGCAAAGGGTTGGAGAATATTGCATCAAATTGTTGCTTGTATGTTTTGTCCATTATCAGTAATATACAGTGATATTCTACTTCCAGACCTGAGATTATTATGAGATGTTTAATGTGTTGTTGCTATGTATATTAATTTCTAGTCACTTGCAGTGAATTTTATCTCCAATTACTCATAATTTATGTTTTCATGCTCTGACTTCCTTTAGGGGTGAAAGTACTGGGTTTTCCTTATGTTGTGTGTGTGAATCATCTTTATTAAAAACCTCTAATTACCTCAGCTTCCATGTGAAGAAAGACTATCACTAAGAGTATTGATGTTGACTCCATAGCCCAATGGTAGAAAGCCTTCATTTTTCAACCTGCAATCATACAAAAACCAAGTCACAATTCATAGAGTTAGCCATCTAGTATTATTTCTGTTGAAAATCATAAACCCCCTTTGAGAGAGCCCTCTCAAACTGAAGAGGTTAATATTTAGTTAGAAGTGGTTTTAAAGAGTTACATTGAGTTGATTGATGAGCAGCCAATCAAGATAAATTTGGTGATAACAAGTGGCAAATTTTTATTCGCATAGTTGACCATCGGCATAGACCCTACACCGGAAGTTTGACCACTCAAAGGAACAGCTTTAACAATTGACGGTCTCGCTTTTCCTATTGAATATAGGGGTACCGAAGTGCCCCTTGGCATATATGTATTGTTGACACTGCCCCTTGGCATAATAGCCAAGGGGTTTGAACTCAGCGATGGATTCCAACTGAAAGGGTTGCTAAAAGGAACCGAAGTAGCCCTGCTAGTGGGAGCGGAAACCATGGGTCACGGTGTAGTCACTATAGGAGCAGATCTTGAAGGGTTCGGAGGTTTTCTTACAGTTCTGGTGACCAGATTACTGGGACCGGGTATAGACTGGCTAATGGGGTTGCCAATCATTTGTGTAGAACTTACAACTAACGAGGAGTATGGTGGTGGAACCAAGTTGGCCTCCAACTCCACCGACCCTATGGTGGTCAGTTGTGAAATGGATGTAGGTGCAGCTGAAGACATGACTGGAACTAGTGTGACCTGAACTCACAATGGCCCCTACGGGTCAGTGAGAGGAGGATTGTAAGGAGGTAAGACTCCTTCCATTAAAGGATCATCTGGAAACTCCATATGATAGGAAGCTATATGAAAGTCAGGGGTTGTCACTAGAGACTAATATTTCGGAGAAGGCACTGGATCACCAAGACTCGACTCCTCCCCCAATGTCAATGGAGGGAGACATTTTTTTCGTCTAGAAAGAGGACAAGGGTCGAAGGACACCAAGGTGACCTATTTAATTTTATCAAATTATTATTGTGATGTATTATAAAGTCTCAATGATAGTAACCACACACCTAAAAAATAAAAAACAAAAAAGGACTTCTAAAATCAATCAATAAAGCAGCCAGAAGGGGTATGACCCTGTATGAGTACTACTGTTTGCTGGAGATGAAACCCAGTATCACAATAGCATACAGAGATATTTGTTCAAATATACAGTTACGGTTACTCTAGAGCTTCTCCTGAACCTTAGACAATAGGTGTAAGCACTCTCGTGAAGATGAGTACCCTCCTAAATACCAAATACATAGTAGGTCTGTTTTTTTTAGGTACCAGGGCAGCCCGACCCATTCACCTTGTGTAAGTCCCTAAAACGTCTTGAAAATAAAGATACCTCAAATCACAGACACTGTGAGGGGGTTCACGGTCATAGACAGCACGCTATATGTGCAGAACACCTAGATCCTCGATCTAGTTTCAACATCCCCGAGGGGAACCCCAATATATAGCATGCCCACTGTTATGCACTCGAAGGCAGGCTACCTTCTCATGCACCCCAATTTTTTCTCGCACTTAACTCTAGTAGTAGTGGAGTGGCCCTGATAATATGAGTGCAGTAGGATTTCACTTTTTAATGACTCTAGTTTCAAGTTTTGTGATCTTGGGTGATTTTCTCACTTCTCCTACCCCAAGATCCTAGCCTGAACTACTGTTGGTGTGAGCTCAGAAAAATTAATGTGATTAATTTTATTATCGCTTGATTCTTAGTGTACTTTCTTATTATTCTTGCAAAGGGGGAGTGGACGTATGAAATGTAACGAGACTTTGACTCAAAACCATGCAGAAAAATTCTCTAAATATGTACTTTCAATGAAGATTTTATTCTACAGGGAGAGATCTTTCAAATATGCATGCAAAAAACATTCAAATAACGCAGTTCAACCTAAAAATATTCAGACATCTATCTATCCTCTCTAACATCTTTTTAAACCAAAAAAATCAGAATGAATTCAGCTATGTTCAGGAAAACTTTAAAATAAAAAAAAACTTCTTAAAAAAGTAGATGCTACTAACACTAACTTTTTAAACAAGAAAACTAAAAAATGCTAGTTGGTAACCAAGCGCAGGGATCCAAGAAATAGAAGTTAATCTAGTAGCCAATAACTCCACAGCCAAAGGGAAACACAATAGGGGTGTAAACAACATATTTTGGTTGGGCAACGCTGGCAAGCAGAGGCTACAGAGCGTTAATGATAGGACTAACGCATTGTATCTGATCATAAGCAGCGTTATAATGCACTGAAACACTCTCAAAGGGAGCGTTACTCAAGGTAAAGTTGTACAAATGGCTAGGCAAGGTCTATTTTGGACTCTGTGAGCTACTAAGATGGTTACAGATCATGTAAACTGATCAGAAGGGGATGCGAGTAGAGGTAAATAGCCAAAGGCTTAGGAACAAACAATCCAGAAACTTGGGATTAGATCCCCAGTGGAATCGCCATTTCTACCAAGGGGTAAAATTCTTTGGTGGTAGTTGATAGATATCCCTCTTAGGGCTTTCCAGTGCCCGAGGCAAACTGTCAAATTAGCTATAAAGTTACAAATACATCGCACACATGTTCATACTAGTGTATAATTGACAAAGCAAGATATTGAAGGATTACCTCTTTGTGGACAACAGATCCTATGAAGAGCGCTAAGCAGCGTGGCAAAATTCCTTCCTCACCGTCTCCAAATATAGATCCTGCAACCAAACAAAGCACCCGTGTAATATTCATAGTGGTATCACTAAATAACAATTAAACAAGTATATAATCAACACTAAACTATGAAAATATGAGCCATTTATATCATGCTTCATAGAAAAATGAATAAAAAATGTGACACTGAAACATAAAATGGAAAAAACATATACAATTCTATTAATTTATTAGAAGGAGGATTACAATCGTTGGTTGTACCAAGCCCTCCTCAGTCTTCCAATTCCTCTCTCTCTTTCCTCTATTTCCAAGTGTGATGATGCTTGGGCTAAGAGTTCTTAATGAACCTTGCCAATCCTCAAGCCTCGCACTCAAAAATGAAATTATGCTCTACATATGATCAAACCTTCGACCTTTGACCAAGATCCCAAACCTCCAATTTATAGGAAATTGGGAGGACAAACATTTCCAATTCCTTCAATCAGTTCAAATAAGGAAATATCTTGATGTTTCCTTGCTTTTTCCCTCTATATATGTTTAGTTGTGTTTGGCAACATCTAATAAGAGGTTTGTACCATAAGTTGTTGCTTTTGCACTGACTCATTCTGAGAAAAATTAGGAAATGAAAGTCAGTTTCTATGGGATTTTTCCCTTTTCACATGAATACACAAATAACGCTGCCCCTTAGGCTAGACATAGCATTACCCTAGGCACTAACACTCCCTTTGCATGGCTAGGGTGCATTATAACTCGGCCTAGTTGTCTTTGGGGTGCGTTACCTTGGAAAAATGGGTATTTTCTGGGTAATTTTATTCCTTCCATGTTACCTTCTCCTTTGAGTTGATGAAGAGGTCATTTTCCCTATAGCACCTTCAACTCAATAATAGTTGCAAATATGGAGACTGGTTTGTTTTTTAAGATTATTCAGAAATTAGATTGTATGGTGCAGGGATTGAACATTATATATTTCCTACTTTTGTCCCCATGAGAATGTTTGCTTTATAATTTATTAGACAAAGCTTGAATGTGGACCAGATCCACTTTTTATCAATGAAGAAAAGGACATTTGTTTAAATTACCTATGAATTTTTGAACTTTCATAGTGAATATGAGGCAAGCTGCAAAAGAGGCAAACCAAATGCTAGAAGACATGCATCTATTATTAGGTGAAAAATGGGCTTATGATCCACATCAGGTGATTTCCAATAGAAGGGTTGAGAATGGTTACTCTGCTTTTACTCATGAGAGTAATCCTGAAATTGAAAAACTGGCTAATAAGGGTTTTTTAGGTACTGGCAGCACTAGTTTTGAAACTCCTATTATCTATAAGAAGGTTAATAAAAGGGGTAGAGAAAATAATGTTGATTCAGAGGAAGAGGAACAAGGAGCTGAAAAGAGAGCTAAACTGAGTGAAGAAATTCCATATGCACAACTAGTTTTATCAATTCAGTTGGGAGATATACAAAATACACCAGCTTCACCATCTAGACATGAGGCTATTCATGATCAGGTGCCATTAATTAAGCAGGTTTTTGCCTAGATTGCTGAAAAGAATCAGAATATCGGAGCAAATATGGAGGCTCAATCTAAGTCTCAAATAACCCCTGATCAGACTAGATTATTAACTGCTATGGATTTAGAGAAAGATCAGTTGAAATTTTCTTTTTGACACCCATCTGAAATGACAGTAGGGTCATCAAGAAATTTCAGGACTGTTAATTTGATTGTTGATTCCAGGAAGATTCCTTTACTTGATAAAATTAATTTACATATGAAAATTGGTTTATTAATTGTTAATTATTTTACTAAAACCATTGCAACTGCAAGTAAAGCTGAAAACATGTTGGGAAAGGTAATCAAGCAGTTGAAGCTGGAGAAGGCTAATTCCAGAGCTCTCTCCACCCAAAATGTGGAATTAAAGAAGATATTTGTCAAGATTGGAGTAGACCCTAATGACATGTCAGTTGTGCATAAGTTGTTGCGAAGTGAAAAATCATAGATAAATGTGTTAAGAAAGAAGTTTAAGCTCCCCACTAGAGAACACACAATGGCAGTTGAAGTGGCTGAAGTGGAATCTAAGAAGGAGAAAGTTTTACAGCAAATGTTGCAGAGGGATGAAGATATTTCCAGATTGAAATAGACAGTAGCTAAGTTACAGGGGCAGATAGATTCACATGTCTGCACAATATTTTTTTCATCTAAAACTGATGACCCAGCAGCTAAACTATCAAAATTAAGTACTGAGTGGAAGATGGCAGATATTGATATGAAGAAGTCCCAAAATGATCTTGCGACATTCATAAAAGTTATGCATGCTAAGGATAACGAAATTTTAATGTCAAAGGAAAATACAGACAAGTACAAACTAGATTATCAATCAGCTTGTGAAGAAATCAAGAACCTCATAGAGAAGGTAAATGGGAACATGTCCCTAATTGAAGCTAAACATATTCTTTGGAATGAGATTATAGGAGTAATGAAAAAAATATGGGAATCACTAGTTCTTGTTCCAGAAGAAAAGAGTATAATTAGAGATCTTCAAGAGCTTGTATTAGCTGACAAACAAAAAATGCATGATAGAGCTATATGGGCTAAGAAGTTAATAGATTTTGTAAACTCCAAATCAGATCAAGAACTGGGTGAACATGAGATTAAAGATAAAACATTATGTGTTCTATAAATTAACAAGGTGATAGTGAAGAATGCATACAGAAAGTCAGTAGAAAAGAAGTTGACAGAGATAAATTCAACATCTTGTTTGATAAAAGAACCAGGGTAGGATTGCCATCTTGCTAGGATCTGCAAGGTAATTTATTGTCCTGGGAAACATATGAGACTCTGTTGGTGGAAGCAAAAAGTAAAATTGACAATACTCATGAGAATACAGCAGTTCTAAAAGGAACAACAATTGTCAATTTCCTACATAAAGATTTTTGGTTGTTATGGATGGTCAAGACTATGTTTCTGGATAAGCCCACTTACACTAGGATCATTGCTTTTAGATTGGAACATCATAAGCTAGTTAATGCTTCGAAGACAAATTTTGAACTCTAGAAAAAGTGCAGAAGATGGATGACCAATCTTTCTAAAGACACATCAACAGCAAATGATACTCAGAAAACCACATCAGCGGTGAAGGGAACCACATCAGCAGCAAAGGATACTCAGAAGACAACATAATATTTCTATCTATTATTGTATTTTATTTTTGTTTTTCTTATAAAACGAGGTTGTAATGCTACCCTCGATTGTAATGAAAGTAGTTGATAGAAGAAAGAAGTATTTTAGGTAGCTTTAAGAAGTTTTGGCAGTTACAAATTTCTTTTGAATGTATTTAAGAAAGACAAAAATGAAGAAGAGGGGTTCAGAGTTTTGGAACCTCTGGAAGACTATATTTTTGTACTTATTTCTCTAAAGAGTTTATGAAAGAAGCCTCAAGTTTCCTACAATTGTTAATGGTGGTTTTTCTTTCCTGTATCATCTTGTGTTATTTATTCTCATGAATGAAGTGAAGTAATGAAGATGCATGTCTCTGAATTACATTTGTAAGTAAGAGTTAAATATCCTTAAATGCGCTCCTTCACTCCAACTCTTCTATGTTCATAAATTCTCTCTGAAACTAAAGTTAATATATCTTATGTTTACAACATATTATCTTAAGTTTCCCTATAGTTCTTCTTTTTCATTCACATTTCAACAATTAAAGGCATTGTGTAATCTTTTATTTACTCCAGGGCATTAAGGGTTTTAAAAACTAATTTCCAAAGGAATAAAACAAAGACCAAATGATAAATATTGTTTCAATAAAATACTGTTAAAATGTCTTAAGCACTGATTCCTTTTCACAACCAAGGGATTGTCTCTTAAGAACCAACATTTTCTGGCACCGTTGTCGGGGACGAAGGATCGAAAATATCTTTTTCCCTGGGTTTTCACATTATTGCCTCTGGTTGTTTAGTGAGGAGGAAATTTTGGTTGTGTTTCATCATACTCAAAATTTTAGCTTAAAAAATTCCTCACACGAGGTCAGATACCTCACAGCAGAAGGTTCCTGCTTTATCATACCCTAAAAGATTGATTTCTAAGATAATTGAGAGACCTAAAACTCCCTCAACACCTAGTCCTACATTGTCTTCCCCTGATAGTACTTCAAGTCATCCTTTTTTTTGAAATACCTCTCAAGTAATTCATTTCTTGGAACAAGATTCACCTTTTACACCTATTTATTTTCAAGAGCCTAAATTGGAAGAACATTTATTTGAGTCTGTTTATTTTTCTTTTACACAAGATAAACAAGTTCCAGTTGATTGTTCCTCTACCATTGTTCATAAACCTACTCCCATATCAGTTTTACCACCACCTCCATTTACTTTCACAACAAGTTCATCATCTACATTCAACCAAAGTGAAGTTAATCAAGGTGTAAACATGGCATCGTCGGCCTTCTTATTAAACAGATATGCTCCACTCAATATTTCACAACCATTTAATGCAATGCCTCAATAATTTCTTAAATTACTTCCTCATTTCACTAGAGAGGATGAAGTTACTGCAGAGAAACACTTATCTGTGTTTTGTAATTTTGCTGAAAATTTGAATGTGGAACATCTCGATGTCATAATGAGGCTTTATGTTCAGTCTCTAGATGGAGAGGCTAGAAATTGGTTCAAAGGATTGCTAAACAATTCCATTAATACCTGAGATGAACTAGAAAATCATTTCACTGAGATATGGGGAGAGAAATGAGATCATGCTTATTCATTAATAGAATTCAATGCCATTAAAATAAAATCTGATGAAAATATTTCTCATTTTATCAAAAGATTCAATAAGTTGTATAATAGTTTTCCTGTAGCGATTAAGCCCCCTCCTTTTGGATCAAAAGTAGTTTTTTCTGGGGATTTTGAAGCTGATTTCAGTTTCACACTTAGATAAATGATATCCCCTACTCTTGAACAGATATAAACAAATGATTTAGAAATTGAAGCCAATATGAATGTAGCTGGGAAGGTGACAGAAAAACAACCAGTCCAGGAGAAGGGGAAAGCAAAAGAAGAGTCATCAAAAAATCAAAGGCTTGAGGATATGACTAAGGTAATTAAAAATTTATCAAATAAATTAGTCAAGATGGAATTGGAAAAAAAAAACTCACAAAGACAAGTGCAACAAAATCAAAACAAAGGATTTAACCCTCAATTTAGGAAACAACTCCTGAAAATATTAGAGAGGGAAAGAAAGGATCAAGATCAGGTCCAGGCAGCATTATATTTAGAAGTTGGACATGGAGAATAAGTAGAAGATGACCAAAAGGGGAAATAAGATCAAATATATGTTATGTATATTAGAGAGGATGATGAAGAAGAATATGTTGAGGTTGAAGTGTCTTTTGATGAAGATGAAGTGAATGAATATTGTAAACAATTCACATATTTTATGTAGGCTGAGTTACATAAGAAGTATAATCTGAGATCAAGGAAGAGATCTAGGGTGCAAGACAATGAGGGTGAACAACAAGATTATGCCCCTCCTCCAATAGCGCCTCCACAACAACGGGACCTTGTAAAGCAAGTGAATAATGGGAAGAAACCTGAAAATTCAGTTAATGGGACATAAATGCAACAGGGTGAATCTTCCTAGAACAAATCAGATAATACTAATATTTTGGAGAAAGTTGTTCCTGTACCTGAACAAGTTTCAAATTCTAGAAGGAGTGAAGAAGAACCTGAAAATAATTTTAAACAAACTAATGCTTTCAGTTTAACAAAGGAGTTGGAGAAGGTCAAAATTCAGGTACATCTTTTAGAATTAACTAAAACACCAATCTACAAGAAAGAAATCTCAAAATTTATTAATCTCACACAGAATGAAGATATAAGTGACACTGTGAATTTACAGGAAGAGAAGCCAGTGGCCACCTTTGGCCCTCATGTAGAAGAAGTGGATTCTTCTGTTCCTCCATTTTATATTTCCTTGTTAGTTCATGAGTTTATTCTCCATAACTGTATGTTGGATTCAAGAGCTTCCCATAATATTATGCCATTGTCTGTCATGAAGGAATTAAATCTGAAAATCACTAGGCCTTACAGAGATTTTTATTCATTCGAATCTAAGAAGGTAAAATGTGTTGGGGTAATTAAATACATGGTAGTTTCTTTGGCACAGATTGCATCAAAGAGAATTTTTATGGATGTAGTTGTTGCTGACATTCCAGCCATGTTTGGGATGCTTCTGTCAAGGTCTTGGGGAGAAAAGTTGAGAGGTGTTCTCAAGCTAGATTTTACTTATGCTGTCATTCATGTCTTTAATGGGGAAGAAAGGAGGTTGTAGAGAGAAACAAGGTTTGTAAAAACCACTACCAAAAAGGACATAGGTAACTCCCCTGTTTATAGTCAGGAAAAGGAATATCTTTCATGTTTCATGTTGCATGAAGATGTAGAATTTGTTCAAGACACACAGGGAAGCAGCTCTCTTCAGCAGTTGTAAATAATGAGTTACACTCAAGAAATATTTGGAAATGCTATTTTGATGGTGCCTATTCGAAGGAAGGCACGGGAGTTGGATTCTTATTAATATCACCATAAGGTAACATCTTTCCTTTTTCTTTCAAATTAGAGTTTGATTCAACAAACAATTTTGTTGGGTATGAGGCCTTGATCATTAGCCTTCAAAATTCAGAGCAGATGGGAATTCAGTGTATTTCAATTTTCGGTGATTCTGAATTCATAATAAGACATATCAAAAATAATTGTCAAACTAAACATCCAAGATTGAGATCATATAGAAATGAAGTTTGGGACATGATTGAAAATTATTTTGAAGCCTTCAATATTAAATTTATTCCAAGGGATGAGAAAAGATTGGTTGATTCATTAGAAGTTGCAGCTATCACCTTCAAGCCTCCAATTAATCCAAAGCTAAGGTATGAGATAGAGATTAGACACTGGAATTTTGTCCTAAATAATGTAAAAAATTGGCAGGTGTTTGAAGATGATGAGTAGATAAATCAGTTTTTGACAATGATTGGAAATTTTGAAAATGTTGAAATAGATTAGGATGAAGAGAAAATGGAGCAGAAAATAGAGGTACGACATTTCAAGCAGACAATAGATAATCGGAAGATTATTTAGTTAAAATATAATTTGATACCTAAAGGTTTGGTTCCTCTTAAGAGGATTTTTTATCCAAATGATGTTGTTGTTGATTCAAATAAAACTCACTAGGAGGAGGAATTGCAAGATTGTAATATGGGAACTCAACAAGAACCAAAAATGGTGAAGTTATTCAAAGGTGTTCCCAAAAATTACAAGGGAAGGTACATTTATCTTTTCAAGAAGTACATAGATGTATTTGCTTGGTCATACGGAGATCTTAAAACACATGATAAAGATATCATACAGCATAAGATCCCATTGAAAGAAGGAGTCAAGCCCCATAGACAGAAGCTCAGACAAATTAATCCATTATTATTGCCTTTGATTGAAAAATATGTAAATAAATTACTTCAAGCAAAGATAATAGCTTCCCTTAGATATTCTGATTGGGTTTCTAATCTGTGAGAAATAAAAATGGAGAGATAAGATTGTGTGTATATTTTAGGAACTTTAATAGAGAATATATGAAGGATAATTATCCTTTACCCAAAATGGATTATGTTTTACAAAACGTTACATGATATTATAGAATGTCCATGGTTGATGGATTATCTGGGTATAATTGGGTAGAAGTGGACAAATAAGACCAGAAAAAGATAGCATTCACAACCCCATGGGGTACTTTCATGTATGCTAGAATTCTATTTGGACTAATGAATGCAGGTGCAACCTTTAAAAGGGTCATGGACATATCATTTGTTGGAGATAATTATGTGGTTATATATCTAGATGATATCACTGTTTTTTCAGGATCAGATGATGAACATTTAGAACATTTGCAACGAACTTTTGAAAAGTGCAGGAAGTTTGGTTTGTCACTTAACCCTAAAAAGTCTTTATTTTCCTTGGAAGAAGGTAAAATACTGGGACACATAGTTTCCAAACAAGGGGTAAAAATTGATCCAGCAAGGGTAGAAGCAATCTAGAAAATTCCTTTGCCCAGAAGAAGGATATTGAGAAATTTTTGGGAAAATTAATTTTCTAAGAAGATTTGTACTAAATTACGCAGAGATTGTTAGAAACATAACCAATATGTTGAAGAAAGAAACAGAAGTGCAATGTATTAAGGAAGCAAGAGAATCATTTGCTAGAATAAAGGAGGCTCTCCAAACATCTCTGTTTCTTATCAGTCCTAATTATCAGAAGGTGTTTCAGATATTTCATTTTATTCCCCCTATACTATTATTGTTGTGTTATTGTAGAAAAATGAATACAATAGAGAACAGCCAGTGGAATTCTTCAGCAAAGTTCTTAGAGATGATAATCTCAAATATAACATTCTTGAAAAGTAGGTATATGCATTGGTTAAAGAACTCAAAGCCTTCATAACTTATGTATTGTTTTCATTTTATTATTATTCTTGCCAATCTTAAAATTATAGAACGATGGGAAATGGGCCATTTGGAAATGGAGTCAAAGAAACCTAATTCAATCAATTCAAACAATTTTAAAACCAAACCCCATACCTATTAACTAGCCTAAAATTCCCAATCAAACAAAGCTACATCTTATAGAGATATCCCTCTCTGAGTCTAGGAGGGCTAGATCGTAGATTCAAAAGTAGTTTTTATGTTGCCTCCGGTATTCTGTCTTCAGCATTGGAATTACGGAGCTCTAACATGTATTACAATCTCAAAAAACTGAATATGTCCCTAATGCTGCTCTCAAGGATGTTTTGATTCAGAGTGATGTAGAAGGGAAGAGAGGAAAGTGGATAGCAAAAATTCAAGAATATGATATGGACATTAAACCTACAAAACTAATCAAAGGACAAGATTTGGAAAAGATGTTAACAGAAGAAAAAAATTCAAGCATCGGGAATCAATCTGTAAGCACCAATGGATGAAGTTGTCAATGAAGAAGATAAAAATAATCCCAAATCAGGTATGAAGATTCAGTACAAATAATTATGTTTAGATTGGTACAAAGATATTGTTCACTATATGTGTTTCTTCTCTTGTCCAACTACACTGAATAGAACAAAGTACAGAGCCCTCAAGCTTAATTCTCAGCCATATGTCATAGTAGAATCAAAATTGTACTAGAAAGATCCTACTGGTATCTTACTATTATGCTTAACTGAAGGAGAGTCCATTGAAATTACCAAAGAGTACCATGAAAATTTATGTGGGGGTCATTACATTTGGGAGGCTACAGCACATAAGATCCTCAAATTAGGTTTTTATTGGCCTACATTGTTTTTTGATGTGTGCAGACTGGTCAGAGGTTGTCAGAAATGTCAATTGTTTGCAGAAAATAAGAGACTCTCCTTTACCTCTAATTCCAGTATTTATAGAAGAACCTTTTAGACAGTGGGGATTGTACTTTATTGGAGAAATCAATCCACCATCAAGTGGACAGTTCAAATGGATTCTAACAGCCACCGACTACTTCAAAAAGTGGGTTGAAGCAATACCCACAAAGAAATAAAATGACCAAGTGGTGATGAAGTTCTTGGAGGAGAATATCTTCAGTAGGTTTGGTTATCCAGTCAAGATTGTGACAAATAATTCTCAGGTATTCAATTCGGCTCATTTTTTTGATTTCTATCAAACATATAATGTAGTTTTTTTTCATTCTAAAGTATACCATCCACAAGGGAATGGAGTGGCAGAATCCTTTAACAAAACATTGGTTAGAATCCTGAAGAAAACAATCACTAAAATCCAAAAATATTAGGACTCAAAACTAAAATTTTCCATTTGGAAATTTTGGGTTACTACTAGAAGGTCCACTAGCAAATCACCTTTTGACTTGGTATATGGAATGCAGGAATTGTTTCCTAGTCAACTAGCCAAACATGTGATTGCTTTATTCAAGAAGCTTAGGAAGAATCCAATGCCCTGGTTAGAAGAATGAATGAGTTAATTGAGTTAAGTGAAAACAGAGACAAATTTAGAGACAACTTAATTACTTATCAGACAAATATGAAAACCATTTTTGACAGGAAGGCAAGAGAAATTATCTTTCAAGCAGGAGACTTAGTACTAAGGTGGGATACCAGAAAGTAGGATAAGGGAAAGCATGGTAGATTTGACCCCCTCTGGTATGGACCATACAGAATCAATGAAGAAATATCTAACAATACTTTAATATTGGATAATTTGGATGGAGAATCTCTGCAGCTGCCTGTGAATGGGCATTATTTGAAACTTTATTTTCAGCACTGAAAGTCAAGAATTCCACCATTGTAAATACCGAATTTCTCATTGTTCATATGTCACCAAAGAAATATTTGACTCCATGCCCGAGGTGAAGGCACTAATCTACAGTTCATAGTGCTTTCGTGGAAAAAATCATTATCCATAGGTGGAGCCAGATGTTGTGGCTCATTTGAAATTTCATTTCCAAATGTTTCTCAAAATAAAATAAAAAAAGTATATATGATGTTTTAAAAGAAAAATAATCAAGAACTTTTCATATGCCGAAACATAATTCTGATTTATATACATTAACAATATGTTTTGGAAAATTATGTAAGGTGGGTCCGACCCTTATTTTAAAATACGTGCAACTCTCCGGGTGGAATTGAAAGGATGGTAGTTGGGAGTTGATCGGAAGAAATCCGTGAGCATAAACGGCTCGGCAATTAACCTCTGGGGTGCCTCCGTAGTTGACCATGACGTGAGCGCGTGGACTCAAATCAATGGCTCACGTTCACTATGGAGGCACACCTCCGAAGAGCCTTCCGTACCCAGGAGTGCCCCCACGGTGACGTAGGTAGCGAGAGATGTCAAAAAGCGAGCCATTTCACTGTCCATGTCATGTCCTGTACATGTCTTGTCGTGCATTTAATTTTTATTTTCCCCCTAAATTCCCACGGCACCTATAAATACTGAGTCAAAACCTTGTTCTTTTCACTTGTAGGTTTCAATTTAAATCATCCAAACCGTCCTAATCACCTTGCCCCTCGTTTCTAAGTCCGTTCAGTCACCATCCTAAGTGTAAACATGGCCAAGTAATCATTGCCCAGTTCTTCTAGTCACATTCCTCTCATGGATACAAATCAGGATGTAATGGACACTCGTTGCATAGTAGAACATTTTCCTCTGTACCAACAATTCATTATTAATCAACACAATTCCCATGTCTTCACAGCTATGGTCGGGTCTGGAGTCTTGTCTACATGTGTTCCTAAAACTCATCTTGTCCCAGAATTCATATATTGGATAGCATCAGCATTATACCCTAGCAATTGTTTTGTAATGAACCACTTGGGAGAGAGTGTATTCCAAGTTTCATCCCTGCTAATTCGTCAAGCCTTCTGCTACCCAGAGTCTAAATCATGTGTTAGTTTTAATGAAGATTCATTGACAACACATTATGACAATCTTGCAGGGCAATATTACATGCATATTTTATTCTTTCTGTAGCTAGAAAAAGGGAGGTTTTCTCGAGATGAAAAAGTTATTTTCCTTGGAAATTTTTGATGCAGATGTCAAGCCTATGTTACAATTTCTATCAAAATTACTTGGAAAGGAAGATGTTTCTCATATTGACAAGTCAGTACTTGGATTGTTTGCTTTGATGATGAAACCTGAAGTAGTGTTGGATATCCCATATTTTTGGCATGGGAATATTAATTCTCAATTTATGAGCTTGACTCTCACAGGTTCTTTCAAGTTTCCCTCAATTGTTACTTATTTTTTCATGTATAAAAATGCAGAATAGTTTTTGAATTTGGGGTTAAACATTATGGATTCAAATAATAAGAGGCAGTCAGTAGTGTTTTGGACTGACCTGATAAGAAATGAACCTAGTGATTGGGGTTATTTGATTTTGTTGCTTACTACTTTCCAAATGCCTATAAAATATTGAATGGGACTGCTCCCCCATGTTTTCTGCCAAAGGCTCAGGAATTTCGTCAACTCAGTAATAGTTTCAAATATGGAGATTGGTTTTTTTTTTAATATTATTCAGAAATTAGATTTTATGGTGCAAGGATTGAACCTTATAGATTCCCTACTTTTCTCCCCATGAGAATTTTTGCTTTAGAATATATTAGACAAAGCTTGAATGTGGACGAGATACACTTTGTACCAATGAAGAAAGGACATTTGTTTAAATTACCTATGATTGTTGGACCTTTCATAGTGAATATGAGGCAAGCTGCAAAGAGGCAAACCAAATTCTAGAAGACATGCATCTATTATTAGGTGAAAAATGGGCTTATGATCCACACTAGGTGATTTCCAAAAGAAGGGTTGAGAATGGTTACTCAGATTTTACTCATGAGAGTAAGCCTGAAATTGAAAAGCTGGCTAATAAGGATTTTTCAGTTACTGGAAACACTAGTGTTGAAACTCATATTATCTCTAAGATGGTTAATAAAAGAGGTAGAGAAAAGAATGTTGATTACGAGAAAGAGAAACAAGGAGCTGAAAAGAGAGATAAAATAAGTGAAGAAATGCCATATGCACAGTCAGGTTTATCAATTCAGTTGGTAGATATACAAAATACACCAGCTTCACCATCCAGACATGAGGTTTTTCATGATCAGGTGTGATTAATTAAGCAGGTTTTTGCCCAGATTTTTGAGAAGAATCAGAAGATCAGAGCAAATATGAAGGCTCAATATGAGTCTCAAATCACTCCTAATCAGAATAGATTATTAATTGCTATGGATTTAGAGAAAGATCAGCTGAAATTTTATTTTTCACACCCATCTGAAATGACATTAGGGTCATCAAGAAATTTTAGGACTGTTAATTTGACTATTGATGCCAGGAATATTCCCTTACCTGATAAAATTAATTTACATATGCAAATTGGTTTATTAATTATTAATGATTTGACTAAAACCAGTGCAGGTGCAAGAAAAGTTGAAAACATGTTGGGAAAGGTAATCAAGCAGTTGACACTGGAGAAGGCTAATTCCAGAGCTATATCCACCCAAAATGAGGAATTAAAGAAGATAATTGTCCAGATTGGAGTAGACCCCAATGACAGGTCAGTTGTGCAGAAGCTGTTGCAAAGTGCAGAATCAGAGATTAATGTGTTAAGAAATAAGTTGAAGCTCCCCACTGGAGAACACCCAATGGCAGTTGAAGTGGCAGAAGTGGAATCTGAGAAGGAAAAACTTTTACAGCAAATGTTGCAAAGGGATGAAGATATTTCCAGATTGAAAGAGACAGTAGCTAATTTACAGGGGCAGATTGATTCACATGTCTGCATAATAGTTTTTTCATATGAAACTGATGACCTGACAGCTAAACTATCACAATTAATTATTGAATTGAAGATGGCAGAGATTGATATGAAGAATGCCCAAAGTCATCTTGAGACAGCGATAAAAGTTATACGTGCTAAGGATAGCGATATTTTAATGTCAAAGGAAAATACAGACAAGTGAAAAGCAGATTATCAATCAGATTGTGAAGAAATCAAGAATCATAGAGAGAAGGTAAAGGGGAACATGTCCCTAATTGAAGCTAAATATATTCTTTGGAATGAGATTATAGGAGTAATGAAAACAATATGGGAATCACTAGTTCTTATTTCAAAAGAAAAGAGTATAATCAGAGATCTTCAAGAGCTTGTATTAGCTGAGAAACAATAAATGCATGATAGAGCTATATGGGCTAAGCAATTAATATATTTTGTAAACTCCAAATCATATCAAGAACTAGGTGAACATGAGATTCAAGATAGAACATTATGTGTTGTAGCAATTAACAAGGTGATAGTGAAGAATGCATACAGGAAGTCAGCAGAAAATAATTTGACAGTGTAATATCCCAAAAGGGAGAATGTAGTAATATTGAAACACAATATAAGAACTGTAGCAAAGTAAACAATAAATCTATATACACATCAGAATGCACATAAATATATGAGCCATTTAACTATATTGGAGGTGCAAAAAGAAAGTACAACAGTGCTCAAAATATGAGGCACTCAAGCCACAAGATTAGCCTAGAATGACCCTACAATGATATCCCAATAGGGACTGCGTAACTACTGCTCTGCTGGAAGGTAAATTGCATTGTCCCTGCTACAACTGTAGGGACTACAACTGTAGGGACTACAACTACCTGAAAGATAGAAATTCGGATCTAGGCAGAATGGGAGCTCCGATGATGCTGAAATTGTATATATGGGCTCAATGATGGATTCCCAAGATAACCCAGGAGGGGTTTCTCAAATCTGTAAGTATAAGACAACCTTCCTCTTAGGGCTTCACATATATGCTGCTAGGAAGGCAGATCTGAAGCTAGATCTGATAATATGATGGTTGAAATGATGTATAATCAGATATATGCAAGAAGGGTTGATCCCTTCACTAGATCCTTGGGCTAAAATCTCAAGATCTAGCTCCTCAAATCTCCTCCACTTAAAATATTTGTTGGATGAACAACAGCTTCAGAAAACTGCGTTTTCAAAGAGCGAGGCTCCTTAGCCTACTGTTATATGTGTCAAATCAGCTCCTGAGTGATGGAAACAATAGATCCAATGTGAGAAGGTTATCCCTCACAGGATTTCCAGTTGAAATACTAGAAACTTCCTTCCTCTAATAGATCTACAGGGTTGGACTGCGCAATCCTTGAAGGGATTACTGCTTCATGGAGGTAAAGTCCAATGGCTTGAATGTTGGATGTAGATCTGCTACTCCTGAAAGGCTAGATCTGAAGAACAAAGTGGTAGGATGAATCCTCCACTGGTTTCCTAGTTGAATGCTAGAAACAACCTCCTGAAGATGGCACCAATGCCTGATAAGGAATGAATAACAATCCTCTTTCAAGAGCTACTCAAAGAAAGAGGTGGGATTCCCGCTCGGGAACACCCTGCAAACTCTGCTAAACAACCCAAGCTTGCATAGAAATATCTTAAGAAAAATCTAGATCTAAACAGAGTAAGAAATGAATAATCCAAATCATGCCTTCCATTGTGCCTGCACCTTCATTATATGCATGAGCCTTCCATAGCATGGGCCCACTCTAAATCTGCGTTGTACATGTGGACAAAATCTCCATGTTTTACTGTGTTGTTGATCCATGTCCTCCATCATGTTCAGATGGGGTGATTACCCCTCCATCATGTGTGCATTAAATGCATCACTTTCTCCACCATCTTATCATAAGTCGTTCATGATATTTTTTTAATGCACTATGATCTCAGTTGACCTTATCAAATATCCTCATGATTTTACATTTAAGATCCATGATCTTATTTGACTGTTTCATCCTCCATAATCTATCTCATAAATGAGACATGATCTCCATTAATGGAGTTGCTCCACTACTCCATGATTCTAGATCTAGATCTAAAATATCCACATACACACAATAAAGTGGATTTTATTCATCTTTGAGGTTTGTGGGTCCCTCCACCCTTTTATTTACTTAATTTATTAAGAAAATCAAGGACTCTAATATTCCAAATATGATGTGAAAATTTGGGAATATTACAGTCCCCCCAGCAAAATGTTGCTTGTCCTCAAGCAACTCCAAAAGTAGATGCAAAGCCATCTATTCCCCTCCAAATGGCATCCACATAAGGAAGGCTTCCTCCATTTGCTGCAATGTGTTATGCGTGTTTGGTTCCAAAGATGTCTTTCAAAAAGATATAGAATGACTTCCAACTGCATGGTTAGATTTCCTCCTTCCACCATGAAGTACCAAGTGACAACCAAATGATGTCCAACATCATCATTAATACGTGAGATACTATTGAGGTGTAGGGACCAACCCTATGCTTAGTGTAGGGACCAACACTATGCTTTACTTTTTCTTTTTTTTTAAATACAGTAAACTAGGAATAAAACCATAAGCATACAACATTGGAAACTCAGAAATATTAATCACTTATATCAACGTCCATGAATTTAACTTCATTGCACATACACATATTTTACATGTTAATTATAGGCACAAGGCAGTCATATAAAGAAAACATTATAAATAACATATGTACTGTTCACTAGGAGATGAGATTCAATCTTGACTTTCCGCTACTTGCGCTCCCTTGTTGGACCGTCTACCTCCAAGCGTGAATGTTGTCGTGCTTAATCCGAGTATAATGACCCACCGGTTGACCTCCCTTCCTACTCCTTGGGTACTCTCCTTCCCCGCGGACCCCCGAGCAGCAATGGGGTTGTACAATGAAAGAAATGTGCTCGTTGATAGAGGTGAGAACTCCTTGGCTCAAGAGTCCCCTCTCTAAAGTCCTCTACCTCACCAAACTCAACTATAGCTTGTAACCACTCACAACGACATACTCATCTCCATCGAACAATAAGGTAAGAAAAAATTACTTTTCCCCATGGCTTGTTCGTTCTTTTATAGGAGGATTCATAGGTGACACTTGGAATTTCATGCATAATTAATTATTTTTTTATTAATCCAAAATTTTATTATTCACCCACCCATGTGTCACCCTCTCACCAAGACTCTCCAAAATCATTTACTTAAATATTAATAAAAAATAGTATTTTCCTCACCCTAACAAGGCTTCCTATTTCTTCTCCTAGTTATCTCTTGATCCCCCCTTTCCTACTCCTTAATTTGTGTTTATTACTGAAGTTAACTGATAAGTCTCAGATTTGATCCCCTAACTACCTCCTAATTTAACTCAATTTTCCTCTCAGATGGATATTCTTATGTTGGCTCTTACCACATGGAGGTTCTCTAAATTTATCCAATTTTAATTTATTAATCTTATTTTAATTCACCACCCTCTTCTCTTAATGAAGTTTCTAAATATTTTATATTTTATATTTATACTTAACTCTATGTCCCTCTTTCCCCCTTTTTCCTAATTAAGTTACTTATGTACATTATCCACTTAATATTTTGTTTTAACATGGGAAGGTAGAAATATCAAGGTAAAATATTTATTTCTTCCTATTCTTCCCTTATACTAATTTTTATTCTTGATTGAATTTCCTTGGTTATAACATCATTTACCACTTGATATGAATTAGTAGGATTTTCATATCTTGATTATATTTATTAGCTTCTTTTTACTGATGTCGAGGGTGTCAAGTTGGTCATGCCCTTTAAGAACTTCCATTCGAGGTTTCAAGGTGTTAGTATGAATCCTTCGTCGAAGTGTACGAAAAAGGACCACTTTAGCTACGCATAACTAATAGCCCTAACAACAAAAGTGGCTGCCAATATCTTCAGATCTGCAATTGGTTAGACTAGAAAATAGCTGCAAAATACCAGATCTATATATGGACAGACATTAAGCAGTAAAATAAAGGGTTTGCTCCATGCATCCAACAGACAAGACAAGAACACGATTTTTTGAAAGAATTTTATATTACAGGGCACCTGGGAGGAAAACAAGAAGGTGTATCCAGCTCTCCTCAATGAGATGGGTTCTTTGTAGTCCTCAACACTTCAGATCTAAGCTTTCTCTCTCTTGTAGGTGTAGAAAACCCAATGCAGAAAATAGAGCTCAATGGGAGCAAATGGTAGAAATGAGACCAAGTGTATAGATCCAGAGTGATCTAATAGGCAACAAAAGGTGAGGAATGATGGAGAAGAACCCTCCTATTTATAACAAAATATTGGGTCATTCTAGATCTTGGTGCATGATTAAAATAATGTTAACCAAATCTAGATCCACCTTTATGGAATATTTATTATATTTGTTGGAGGGAAAGGGTGTTTGACTTGGGTCAAATCCCTTGATTAGTGAAAAATAAATAAATAAATGATTTATTTATCTTTTTAAGGAAGTGGTTGGGAGATAATCAAATAAATAATGATTTATTTGACTAATGGTGGGTGATTTGGTCATATTTAACAAGGAATATTATCTAAATAAGATTTAAATAATTATTCCTAGAAAATAACAAGATAACTAAGGGTTTATCTCATCAATTTCTTTGTCTTTGGGTTAAACATGACTGGGAATAATAATTAAATTATGGTTTAATTAATTATTCCATGAGGAAAATCAAACAAATATAGGTTTGTTTAATATTTCCTTTTGGGGTTTCCTATTTTAACATAGTGAAAGCAGTTTTACTTATGGTAAAACTGGTCTTACATGGTGTAATTGGGTTCATCTAATGATAAAAGGTCCGGGTGAAGTATCAAATCACCAAAAACTAACAGAAACCCATTTGAGATCTTGGTGAGAGCTTTCCAGCGGTGCTGACGGTTTGTCAAACGGGGCTACGGTGTGGTCGCAGCAGTCGAAAGAAGAAACAGGGGTTCTCTTGTAATAAGGCAGGTTTCCCTCCAAAAGCATTCAGTTTCTATTGTTGTTGTGGTGAATGTGGAGAGGAGAGAAGGCCCTAAAACTTGCGGCGAACGTAGCGGACAAACCGACCGTTGGAATCGAGATCCGTCAGTTGGAGGTAAGAGGCCTAACCTTTCTCTTGCATTTTGATGGATTACATTTTCAGATTAGGGCCCAAAATCCCAGAAACAGCCCCTCCTACCTATCTACGGCCGGGTCGCACTGTTTGGGGCAAAAAGTGCGACCTAGGACGCAGGTATCAGAGCAAAAAGTGCGACCTGGTCCAGAAAAGGGCAGAAAACTGCGACCTGGGAGAGGAGGGGGTTTTGGTGTTGTTTGATGGATGGAAGTTGGTCTTGTTGTTTGGTTATGGTTTTCCCGATCTGTATGCTGACAAAAATGATGTGTTTGTGCAGATATGGCAGAGTTACGGGTCAACTGGAGAGAGAGAGATCTGGGGACACTCCGGACAGAGATCCAGGCGGATCAGGGCGTCCGCCGTGTATTGGCCAGATTTGGGGTTCTCAAGTATTTGGAGAACCCGTTGATGAGAGCAGGGGAACCGTTACTGGCCCGGATTATCAGTTATTGGGATCCAACCGTGAAATTCCGTGTGCAAGTGGGCACGCACTCAACCGACGGCCGCACGTGCCTTCGACCGGCTTCCCCCACACCGTATTGTGGGAAACACACAGCCAGTATTGCCGCGGGGGCGGCATATTATGGAGTTCGTGGAGCGTCATTGTCAACCGGGTCTCCAAGTCAAGGGGACTCGAATACCGATCGTGGATCTAGAGAGGATAGAAACCCGTGCGGTGGCCGCAGCTGTGCTACGTATCCTGGGCAACCAGGCGCTCCATCACATCACTGGGGGGAAGATGATGATAGTGGAAAGTGTGCTGGGTGGGACCTACTATGGGTGGGCGCAAATGTTACCGGGTGTCACTGTGTTACGCTGTCGCTATGTGCGGCAGAAGATCGCTCATATGGGACTTGTTGCGGGCGCTTCTTCTTTGGAGAAGATCCCGACCCGAGGCCTCGTGTACGCTCCTCGGATGTAGGGGTTCGAGGGAGGCCCGCATGCGCCGTGGGGACGCGCCGGGCCGTGCGGGGTGAGGAGGAGGAGGCTGGGCTTGCTGCAGCCGACCAGTAGTTTCGTTCATTGGGACCGTATGCCGCCTATTACGACGACTACCCCTATAGTGGGATGAGCTACTGTGGGGATCCGGATCTGCCACTTCCGCCTGGTCGAGTCTGGGGGCCCGATGGTAAGTGACAAATTGCTACTCTTGTGTGGGCATGTTAAATTTGTTGAATAGTAATTGATGATACTGATTCATGTACTTTTGGTATGCAGATATAGCACCGGTAAAACCGGCCGGATATATGGGACGACCGGCAGCGTCTGGAGCTACAGGTCCTAGTGGGTCGAGAGCGGCGCAGAATGAGGATGCAGCCACCCTGCTGGAGGACATCCGCCGTAGATGTGAAAGGTTGTTGACCGGCGTATCAGAGCGCGGGTGGCAGGACTTAGACGATCAGTACATAGAACCATGTGTTGGTCTCCCCTCGGAGTGGCGAGGGATCATGCGGCGCATGGCGATGGCCGGTCAGGCTATGCGTGATCTACATGCTGCAGGGGCAGAGCCATTGGCCCGGGAGCCTCCAGATAGTGATTAGGGGTAGGGGCATGTGGTGCCCCCTATGATGTATGTAGGGGCAGGTGGTGCCCCCAGTTTTGGGTTTTTGTTTGTAACATGCTATGGGCATGTCGTATGTATCAGAGTAGATGGACTCTAAACATATGTTTTGCGACACATATTATGGATATGTATCGTCTTTTGATGGTTGATTTAATGTTATTGTCTTGTATGAAATGTGTGTGATAAATGCCAATCTAGAACATGGTTTGCAATACTATCTACATAGTGATTCTGGTCTCGGGGTACATGGTTGAAAGTTATGGTTTCAAACGCACATATTAAGACTTTCACTCGTAAATAGCGTCAAAACAGCACAGGGTTATGCACACGATAAACACCATTTAGTTGCATTACAAGAAGCAGGGAATCCAAACGAATGTGCAGATGGAGGATGCGATGAAAGAGGGCATCAGCTAAGAGACCACGCACTGCATCATATTCGGCCTGATTGTTGGTGGCAGAACCAATGCATACCCTGTTAGAAAGAACAAGGTCATGCAAGGGGGTAAAGATGGCCCAACCTGCCGAGGCTAGATTCCTGGAGTAGCGACTTGCACCATCGGCGTAACCGATAAAGGGTGTGGACGGGGGGTCCTGTAGAATGGTGTGACAAGAGAATAAATGAGGGGATGAACAGAGATGACGGCAGCGTGAGTGTACAGAAGTCATCGGGTGGAAACTGCGGGAGGGAGTGGAAGGGGAAGGATGACCAAGACTCAGACACGGTGGTGTATGAGGGCTATCGGAAACATGGTGAGGACTCGGGCTGCGGAGGTCAACAGAGGCACAAGTGGAGTGAGCTCGGGTATGAGGAGGAACAGGGTGACTGCGATTATTAACAGAGGATACGACGAAGTTAGTTCGAGTGTCGTGCGTAGGAAGATAGGTAAAGGATGGTGAGCGCAGACTCCGCTATCCGGACACCGGGGGGGGTTCGTTTAAGGAGCGGGGAACCTCAGCCACCAAAACATACTATGCTAGTCAGAGGCGGACGGATTATGTTCAACCTTACCGCGATCACCCCAAAGAGGCGCGTAATGCGTCGTAGCACAATGGTGGGAATAACACGCGGACGCCACACGCGCGGTCGCTGGTGCGAGAGTCCGGGGTTCTCGGGTAAATCTCGACGAAGAAGGAGTGGAGCTCGTGGGGCGAGACTCGTAAACGCGACTTTAACCATGGGCCGGATACGGGGTAACTCGGGACAAGCATGGGTGGCATGACCGGTGACATCACATAAGGCGCAGGGCTTTTCGGGCGGAGCAGGAGCCGGGTCGGTTGTGATGGTCGTGTCTTTGGGTGTCCCCTTGCGGGCTTTGCCTTTCTTCCCGGGAGCCGGCGCAACAGGAGAAGGGTCCTGTGGAGGTGCTGGGGGCACAGTGGCTATGGGGGAAGCGAGGGGGACCGGTTGGACCGGTGTCAGGGGGACCGGTTGGACCCGTGTCAAAGCCGTGGCGGCTCGGGGTGACCGGTGAGGTGGCGTGGGGGGGACTCATACCTGGGTCCCGAATGCCCAGGTCGGTTAGGGAGGAGGTAGCCATGACCGACGTAATATACCCTATGGAGGTAAGCTAGGAAAGGGATCTCGCTCAAACAGGAAATGACAAAGAGGACGTGCTTCAAGATGGCGAGGCTGTGGGAACTGGTCCAAAGAGGATGCAGCGAGTGTCTGGGTGGTACCACCGTAGGGGGAGAAGCGAAGGAGGGTCCTGGCCGGGCCGAGGATGAATGGCGAGAGCGGTGCTGCGGAGGGCGGGGGGAGCAGTCAACAGGCCGAGCAGGCCGCTGGCGGGCAGCTCGAGACGATTGCATCATGCAACATTCACAGCCCCAATTTATGACAGATGAGTGGGAAGATGAGTAGTACCGGCGGCAGGAATCTTTGTAGACACCGGGGGAGACACTGGTCAAAGAATCGACGGTTTGCTTGTTGGCTACAGAAGAGATGGTCGTCTCGGAGGAGGTCTGAGACGGCGGCTCATGATAAGATAGCCGGTCAATGGTGACAATCTTCCCATTGTGTGGGAAAGACATCTTGCGAAAAACCGCGGATGGGACAGCAGACATGGCATAGGTGTAGCTTCGCCCCAATAGAATGTTGTAGTCTAGAGGGGTGTCAATGACTTCGACATCAACGCAAACTTGCCCACCGGCCAGGGTGAGGGATGGCGGTATTAAACAAGGCCAATGGCCGGGGAGGCATGGCCATCTCCAATGCCGGGCGTGATCGTGCGAAGCAGCTTGTGGGGATCCCAGTTACGCCTTTGCAGACCGAAGCGACATCACGTGTGGATGCTCCCTCATCGGGATGGCACACCGTGCAACATTGGCGTCTCGGATTTTGACTGGATTTGGAAGGCACCCGAAGGAGGAAGGGAGGATGGTCCGACGAGTAAGGCTAGCAATTCATTGTCATCGTCAGATCTACAAGCTACCACGGCAAAGAAGAGAGCTTTGGCACGACCGGAGGAGTTCCGTTGTGAAATGGCGTTAGGATTGAGCTAAATCATCCGCTTTGCGCCAAATCATCTGCTATACTATACGAATGAGCAGCTCGACCAGGAGCAGCATTTCGACGTAATGGTCCCTTGGGAATCTTGGTATGGACCTCAAATTTGGGTTGAGGGATATGTAAGGGGCCAGGGGATGTCGAAAGAGGCTCTGTAGAACCTGAAGAGGGAGGCTCGGGTGCAGACTGAGCAGGGGGCTTGGGGTACTGACGAGACCGAGTTTGAAGGTGAAGATCGACAGGCGGGTTAGGATCGGAGTGCATCATGAGGATCTGGTAATCGGAGGAACCAGAAATGGAAGGGGAAGTGGCGGCCGAGTTATCAGGCGGTTGTGTAGCCACGAATCCTTGTTGAGGGAAGGGATCGGTAAACACAGCTGGTTGAGTAGTGGCCACATTAGGAGGAGCATGAGGTGAGGCGTGTTGTCCGCGCAATGTGGCTTGAGACTCCCACATCTGCCGCATCTGGGGTAAAAGGGGACAATCGTGAGTGTAATGACCATAAACACTGCAACACGAACAGGGCTTGTTTGTGCGAAGCGGCCTGTCCGTCTTGGGCGGAATGCCCTGTTGCTGGTTGCTAGTGTTAGGGTCCACACCAGAATTGGGTCCTCGGTTACCAGGGGCAGATTGGTTCTGGTTGCCTCTCCGCCTTCTTTGAGAAGAAGGGGGATTAGTCGCGCCCTGCTGTGCAAATACTTGCCCTGGAGGGGGTTGTAAGTGCTGTTGCGGGTTGTGAGGAGGCAAGGAGGCGGAAGCGCATATGCTGGAGGAGCTGGCGCACCAGGCTGCGAATAAAGGTAAGGGTTGGGTTGGGCAACATTGAGGTAAGCAGGAGGTTGAGCAAAAGGAGGATGCATGCCGTATCCTGGATACATGTTGCCAGGAGGGGGAAGAGTGTTGGAGGTGCTGGCCCCTCCTTGAGGGGGACCATAGCCCATAGGAGGGTGAGCAGATGGATGGGAAAGAGATCCAACGATACCGTCGGCGGAATGAGATGCCCCCGGGGCATTAGCGCCACCGGGCCTGGGGATGTCAGGAAGGATGGTATAAACATAACCAGATTGAGCGTAGATCAGGTCATATTTCAAGGCTATTTGGAGGGCGGCTTCTTCAGTTTGAGGAAAGTGAGAGGCGACATCTTTGCCGATGGGAGAGGGAAGGGTGCGAAGGAACCAGTCCATGTAAACCCGATCTTCAAAGGGAGGGGCTCGACATAAGCTCCGTCTTCGTCGCCATTCCTGGACATGGGCAGAAAGGCGTGTTGAAGAGGATTGCTTGAAGGAAGTCAAGAGCTCCGTGTCGGTGTCGTATCGGAGAGGAAGCTGGAAGTATCACAAAAAGGCTTGGGCAAGAGTCTCGAAGGTGGTATGGGAAGAAGTGGCTTGTTCAACATACCATTTAGAAGCTTCGCCGGTAAGCGTGCGTTGGAACAAACGAAGACGGATGGAGTCATCGGTAATGGAATTGGAGGAACACCACATGTGGAAAGATCGGACGTGATTGGTTGGATCTTCTCCATTAAGGCCCTCGAACTTAGGGATGTCAGAGGGCAGCTTGGTTGGCATAGCGGGCCAGGTAGCATTGTGGTGGATGGGGTCATTGATCAACTGATGGAAATCGGGGAGGCTGAGGCCTGCAATGTACGGCAGCACAGGGGTGGCCGGGGAAGTGCTTGTGGCGGTTCCGCTAGTAGTAGGGCCGGCATTGGGGCCGGGAGAACCGCTAGCGTTAGGCCCTGGACCAGACATAGTGAAGGTGGCAGGGGGAGAACCAGGAGGAGAAGGACCTGATGAAGTAGGAGAGGAGTCGGAGTGCGGACTCAAAGGTGGACTGGCTCGACGACGGCGGTGCGGAGCAGGTCGATCAACCGGAAACTGAGGGTGAAGGCCAAGAAGTCTCTGGGAACGGCGCCTTGGGGGCGCAATGATGACAGGAAGAAGGAAACCGACAAGGGCGGAAAGGGACAGGATCAAGTAATGTCAAGGGCAGATAAGGTGCAGTGACAATTGATTTTAGAGTCTTTGCCAGGTGGTGTTAACCAGGCGCTTCTTCACTTAGGGTCAGTGTGTGGCGTGCGTTAATTTTAATTTTTAAACCCTTTTCGTTTTGAGAGCAAGAAAAAGTGTGCTGCGTAACTGAAAAGAAATCTACATAGAACAATAGAGATTGCTGAAAAGACAGAACATTTAACAGCTAACTATGCATCAATCTAACCCAAAGAGGCGGGTCTCTCAAAACTACTCTAAAAGAGGGCAAAAATCTAGTCAAAACACACATAAAAGAGCTCAACAGATCTAGGGTCGAAAGGGACAGGGATCTGGAGGATAAAGCTGCAGGAAAGAGGTGCAGATCACAGCCAAGAGACAGAGGCAAAGTGGCTGGAAAAGGAAAGGAAATCAGCAAAAACCGGAGGGGGCGAGGCGGAGGCCGTCAAAGGAGGTCCAAACAAAACGACAAGAGGTGATTTGAAAGGAAAGGAGGCTAATTTCAATGGATCTGAAAGGGAGGTAACAGATCTGGAAAAGAGGGGGCTGAAGCTCTAAAAAACCGACGGCTGAAACAGCTAAGACTCTTCCACCAAAAGTGGAGGGTACTAAAGCCCTAAGGGGCTGGGTTCCCGCTTACATGAGTAAAAACAGATCAGATCTTGGTCAAGGCAGGCTGAGACAGAGGCTGGAAGACCCTGACAGATGCTGCAGCAGAACCCAGAAAAATTGCAGAAAAATTGCAGAAAAAATGACAGGTCGCAGGTTCTGACCTGATTTGAGTGCAGGTCGCAGGAAACAGGCTAAAAAGTGCGACCTGAAGGTCCAGGTCGCAGCTTTAGGGCCAAAAAGTGCGACCCCCCGTTCCGGTTGTCTCGGCGGCAGATTTTCAGAAAAGTTGTCGTCTGAGGTGCGGCTGGTGTCGGTTACCTGCGCAATAGGGCCAGAAACACACGAAAGTTAGAAATTTTTATGTTTTAGGGTTTTATGTGAGAAAAATGACATAAAAAGAGGAAAACTAAGCAGCTGAAAAGAAGCCCTAGGGCCTGAAGTAGCTGGATATGCAGGAATATGAAAAACGAAAGCGGTCGTAATTTAAAACCCGTGTGGAGTCGCCATTTGTTAGTATGAATCCTTTGTCGAAGTGTACGAAAAAGGACCACTTTAGCTACGCATAACTAATAGCCCTAACAACAAAAGTGGTTGCCAATATCTTCAGATCTGCAGTTAGTTGATCAAGAAAAGAGCTGCAAAAAACCAGATCTATGCATAGAAAGACATTAAGCAGTAAAAAGAAGGGTTTGCTCCATATACCAATAGACAAGACAAAAACAATTTTTGAAAGAATTTTTTGTATTAAGGGCACCTGGGAGGAAAACAAGAAGGCGTATCCAATTCTTCTCAATGGGATGGGTTCTTGGAAGTCCTCAGCACTTCAGATCTAGAATCTCTCTCTCTTGTTGGTGTAGAAAACCCAGACAAAGATAGAACTCAAAGGGAGCTCACACAGCAAATAATGTAGAAAAATGTGACCAAGTGTATAGATCCAGAGTGATCTAATAGGCAACAAAAGGTGAAGAATGGTAGGAAAAATCCTCCTATTTATAACAAAATATTGGGTCATTCTAGATCTTGGTGCATGATTAAAATAATGTTAACCAAATCTAGATCCACCTTTTATGGAATATTTTATTATATTTGTTGGAGGGAAAAGGTATTTGACTTGGGTCAAATCCCTTGATTAGTCAAAAATAAATAAATAAATGATTTATTTATCTTTTTAAGAAAGTGGTTGGAAGATAATCAAATAAATAATGATTTATTTAATTATTTGTGGGTGATTTGGTCATATTTAACAAGGAATATTATCTAAACAAGATTTAAATAATTATTTCTAGAAAATAATAAGATAACTAAGGGTTTATCTCATTAATTTCTTTGTTTTTGGGTTAAACATGACTGGGAATAATAATTAAATTATGGTTTAATTAATTATTCCATGAGGAAAATCAAACAAATATAGGATTGTTTAATATTTCCTTTTGGGGTTTCCTATTTTAACATAGTGAAAGCAGTTTTACTTATGGTAAAACTGGTCTTACATGGTGTACTTGGGTTCATCTAATGATAAAAGGTTAGATGACCAAAAAATGGTGTAACACAAGGGTGCCATGCCTAACAGTTTATTTGTGATTCCAAGGGTGCCAAGTCAGTTGTGCCCTTCAAGAATTTATCTTGAAGTTCCAAGGGTGCCACGCTACTTGCCCTTCAAGCATTCAGTGGCTACGAGAGGAAATTATAGGTGAAACGACAGATACCACTATCATCTCATATGTCACCTACTATAGTGAGACTAATGGTGTTGGGGATCAAGGAATCCGCCTTGATGCACGCCCCCCAGAAAATCCTCGTGAACGACCCAAATTTGGGACCTGCCCCCACGGCATCGTGATCTTCAAGGCGAAGGTGTTTCAACCTTTCCAGCCTAAGTCACGGCAGGAGTGCTAGTAGGTGAGATCAGGGACACTGTCCTACCCCTCCCATGCAATTCCATCCAATTGTACAACCCCATCACCCATATGTGAGTCATTCGACCAAGCAACTAACATGTTCCTGCAACCACTGACATATCATCAAAGTATATATATATAGCAAGTTTCAAACTAAACTTAGAATTTCAAAGACAAAATATTAATTTCTATCAAACCAGATGTTGTCAACTCATCCTATGCGAGTGCCTCTGGTGGTTTCCTGTCATACTCAATAATCATCAGTAACAAAGTTTCTCAGTGTTAGTCATTATCATAATAGCAACATCAACATGACCTAGTAATTCACATCATTGTTCATTTTGAATCAGAACTAATGTAAGTAGCTAACATAGGGGACACATCCATCATGGTTATCATAATCATAACATCAATGGGAAATTAACATATCCATCAAAACCATCATCATCGTAACTTCAATGCAAAACATACCTATCCATCAAGTTTATCATCATCATGATATCAATAGAGAACATGCATATCCATTAATGCTACAATCATATCAATAGAGAATGTACATAACCATTAATTATGTCATCATCGCAGTATCAATAAATAACATGCATAACCATCAAATCCACTAATAATAGAGTCTAGTGTTCGAATCCTCATCCTGAGGTCCTCAAAGAATAAAGTGCGGGCCTTAAAGCTAAATAATTTTAATGTCATATTACTGCCAATCAACTAGAGCACGGCACTACTTACACCCCCTCTTAATAATAGACTTCGTCTCGAAGTCCTTGGAATAAGGAAGGAAAACGACGACGCATCTCCTTGGTGTCCTCCCAAGTGGCTGAAATGGGACTATAATTGTCCCACTAGACCTTAACTTGGACCACTAATTGTCATCTAAGCTACAAAGTTTGTTGGTCCAGTATGCGAACTAGTTCGGCCATCACTGTGCCCTTATCTGAAACCAACAAATGACCCAAGTCAATAACATGCAAAGAATCTAAAATATAATAACGCAAAAAAGAAAAATAAAACACGTCATGCATTTGCACTAGAGATGGAGATAAGGAAAGCTTATATTCCATTAACCCTTTTCTTCTAATATTTCAAAAGGTTCCTCAAACCGTGGAGCTCTTTTGGGTCCTTATTCTAAGGAACACCCTATCCCCCACTTCATAACTTTGATCTATTCGATGAGTGTCAGCATAACTCTTTTGTCGATCTTGTGCTTCTTTTAGCCTCCCTTTAATTATATTCATTTTTTCTTCCATCTCTTGCACCATTTCTGGCCCTATAATACTTGATCCTCTAGTCAGTCCCAACTGAGAGGTGTTCCACAAGGATCCCCATACAGGAGATCAAATGACATCATCTTGATGGAACTCTAATAATTGTTGTTGTGAGAAAATTCTACTAGCGGTAAGAACTCTCTGCATCTCTTTTTTTTTTTGTCCATCACATACATATGTAGCATGTCCTCTAGGATTTTATTGCTTCTCTTTGTTTGACCATTTTTCTCAGGGCAATAAGCAGTGTTGAAGTTCAATTGGGTTCCCAAGTTTTCATGGAAGTTAGTCCAAAATATTCCTGTAAACATTCCTGCCCTATCTGATATGATCTTCG